>CANUEZ040000155.1:2580000-3329521 GCA_948099385.1 Fasciola hepatica
TCGAACGGAATACACATCAAAAAACTTGTAACAGGAAGACATTTCTTATCGATGTATCACTTCAGGCGTTGGCATATATAGTACTGGGAAAAGAAGAGTACATCCGCAGCTAAAGATAACAGAGAGTGATTAAATGTCCAACAAATCCAGTAACTGGACAACATGCTCCAACTTGCTGAATCTTGTTCGTTGCGTAAACGACAGTAAGTGTGAAATGTGTAACCAAATGACGTGAAAAGACAGGTGTGAAAAACAAAGGTGTGAAAAAAGACGTGAAAAAAGAGGTTTGGGGCTGAGGAGAATTTTTACAAAGGAACCATAATAAAATCAATTGTTACGGCCACGCAACAACAACTGTTGCACGAGGTTACGTTGCTTACACAAATCTGGTTTCAGTAGTCGAATTGCTATGGCCTCTGGTGTCATCAGCAACCGCCTGCGTAATCCTTTCGCGTAAACTCTGGGAGTTGTCAGAATTGGTCTCAAAGCTGTCACCGTGTCGATTTGATGTCCGCTATCCACCAGATGTTGTAGGATTACGCTATTGATAGTCCGAACTGTTCCTTTGCGTCAAGAAGCCGGGACGTGTTCTGATATCCTCTTCGACAGGAGTTTCGTCGTATGTCCAATATACTGCGCACTACAAGAACACGTAAACTGCACACATACTCTCTTTTACCCAGTACTGAAGTGATATATCGAAAAGAAATTTCTTCGAGTTACAAGTTTTTTCATGAATCGATGGGCATATTCTCTGATTGGAATACACATCGAATAACCATATACACATCTTCAGGTTTACCGTTACTTTCACCTTGCTTACCATAACAGTTGTTGTGCCATTATTGCCTAGATGACACAATATTCTTGTGATTTACTGAAGGACCTCAGCAGCACGAACCCCCTTAGTGGAATTGACTTATTTTGGTCATCCGGTACACAATAAGAGGAAACATATCTTCAGAAAGTATGAAACTCATTCTAGGAAATACATCACAGGCTAGAAAGTAGCTCTTTGCAAGAAACCTATTCAGGCAATGAGCCTCTCAATTGTATTCAGCAACAATGTTTGATCTCTGGTAAGCAGTTTCTCGGTGCTATCGCGCTTTGTTGGAAACAAGGAATACTCTCAGCTCGAAGCAACTCTTCTGCAGGAAACCTGGCTTCACAGTGACACGGATGACGAAATGCCTACGTGTGATTGTTTCACTGGATATTGCGTGGATTGCACAACTGCATATCGCGACCGAGGTTGTGGAGTTATCACGTATATTACCAATGGTAGGTGTAAATAGGTCAGAAACGTTTTTATTTGTTCTACAAATTTCGTTAGTTACTCTACACATGAATGCAAACACAATTTTTTGACCAATTTTCGCTCACTTCTGGTAAGGAATATGTACATTAACCCCAGATTTTCCTCGACAGACTACCTAGGATTCGTTGATTCAGTTTCACAAATTTTGGTAAACTATGCTGATATTTCGTTGTGCACCGTTGCTGGTGATTTTATTTGTTTCGATGGAAGCATTCTTTATCCATTCGGTATGACTAGCACTGTTGCATTTTTAACCAAAGTGGACGCGTTTCTGTATATTCTATTGGTTGAAATCCCACTTGTTCTACACGAGTCACTCTCCCCTAGGCTCCTCTGACCACGCAATAATCAAAGCCTCATCCCGGAATCTACAGCCGTAAAAACCATGCACATTTCACAAGTGGCCTTGTTTGCCTGGTTCGGAGGAGGCAGATTTGTCCTGAAAACATTTTAGAGCTACGGGAAATGGTTGCTCAGACAGACTTTTTTGTATTCTCAGACAAGGAGCCTTCAGTTTTCTGGAACCATCTCATCAGCTTTTTAAGTTGTTGCTTCATCTTTTGCTGTCCGCGTCCTAATCTGTCTTCTTACCATCTCAAGCAGCTTTGTCGGATGAAGGAATATGCCTCCGGACATCCTTATCTGGCAGCTATCAAGAGTTTAACAAAATCAATCAAGACTGAGTTACATCTAATTTATTCTATCTACATGCCTATTTCGCGACTAACGAAAACTTTAAAATTTGTAACTGGTGGCTCACCCAGGCTCAAGTCTGCTGCTGTTAACATAGGAGATCTCAACAAGTCATTCAACAGAGCAAGACCTTCAGTTCCTGTACTTCTTGAAGGAAACCAATCTCAGAAACCTCCAATTTGCATCTCCTCTGTGAACTTGTGCAGAGAACTGCTTCTCCTTAACCACAAAATATCTTCCGGACCGGACGGACTCAACCCCGTAGTGCTCAAGGAGTGTGTGATTACCGTCAACCTTATTCTACCTGATCTTTCCAACCAAGACCTCGAGGAAAGAAAGATTCCAGACTGTTGGAAGGAAGCATTTATAACTCCTGTTGCCAAGAAATGTTCTTCAAAATTCCATCCCATCAAGTGCAACTAAGTCCCCCTTGAAGTTTCTGAAAGGTTGATTCTTCAACGATTGGACAAAAATTCAATGTTACTGATCCCGATCAGTTTGTTTACCGACAGTGAAACTCCACGCTCGATGCCCTCGTCATCATGACACATTACATTCTGTCCAAACTTGATAGGTAGGGTAGAGCGGTGAAAATATACTTCTTAGACTGAAGTGATGCATTCAACTGCGTTGACGAGGACAAGCTGCTTTCCTTTTTCCCCCCTCAGGTGTTCAGCTTTCACCTGTTTCTTTGTTGACAGATTAATTTTACAATCGCCAGAAATTCACCCACCATAACAGAAAAACCCCGTCTCTTGTTACAACCAACCGCGGAGATCCCCTAGTTGCCATTATGTCCCAATTTTCATTTGCTGCACAAACGTACAGGAAAACACTCCTTCAATCAAATATGTGGATGATTCCCTAACTGGTATGCCGTAGACCTGCGATTCTACTTTTCATATCCTTGAAAATAACATCACTCGAACTTCAGACTAGTCTCTTGATCACAACTTAAGTCACCACTCAATCATGTGCTGTGACGTTGTACTTTCTCGTTTGAAAGGAGACGGGTGATCCAATTTTCATAAAGGCTGCATGTCCAATACAATAAATTTTGAACAGCTGAACCAACTTGATTCATTGATGTACCTTGGAATGCTGCTCGATCGTAACCTTACCTGGTCAAAATATGCTGCTTTCATTTTTTCCAAAATAGTTTGCTTTTCCATACCTGACGCCTCAAATTCCACTCAGAACCCACCTATCTTATCAGAATCTGTGTATTCTCGTGTGTCCCACCTCATTGGCCTTATGCTTCACCCATCATTTTTTTCTGGTCTGTTATTGGAAAACTTCAAGTTCATTGCGAGATCCCCAAGATTCCATCAGCTGTCAGTGGCATACCCCAACAGCACAAAACTCATTTTGCCACATTCCAACTTGGCAGAGCTTGCCAAAACTGTCTACAGAGATTCACACTGACTCTATTCATCCTGTCCACAAAAACCTAGTGAAATGCATATCCGTTTATTCCACCTGTTCTGAAAGCAAACGTCTTTATGCACGCTTTAGGACTCGTAGCAATTCTACTATTCCTTATCGGGCAAGATGTTTGCGCAGTCCAGCTTAAGTAATATCAGAACTAGCACAACATTTGGAATAACACGAGTGGTAACTACCATTTTCCCAGTGTTTCGTTTATTTTTTCCTCAGGACATCTACATGGTTTTGTGAAGGTTGAACATTCACCTCTCGTGGAGCACACAGCAATGATTTGCCTTGACTGAATCTGACCCCATAGTTTTGTCACTGATCTAATTTCAAGACAATATACCTGTATTTTTTTGGCAAATCAAACAAAGACTAAGGAATAACTTTGATCACTACTCAAAATTTGACGGTTTCGCATTTTCTCAGTTTCTAGTGCTCTTATTCTGGCCAACAGGAGGGTTTGTACGGTTTGTGAACGAAAAATCGGTGTGCTTCTTGAGGGTGTATTTTCAATTTGATGAAGTACTAAACTGAACTTTGAATTAACTTATGCCACTGGAGTGTTTTTGTGAATAAAATAAATGATATATAGGTTCCAAAATTATTTCAACCATGGAAAGTTTGGAGAACGTGTTTGGTTACTTTAAAATTACTTTTTTTAGTATCCTGGTTTCATTTTACCACATTCCTGAAATGTCCTGAAAATGCGATGAGTTAGATGCTAGAATTTTCCGCCGCAAGTTTGTTGGGTCAACCTTGGGCTAACAGTCAGGAAATCAACCCAATCTTGGTCACGATGGATAAAATCATTAGTCAGCCACCATCCCACTCTACACACTATTGAATAAAAATAAGATTGCTGCAAGGCGAAGTGTTAAGCAAGCTTACCTGTAAGTGATTGCACAGAAACCACTTTAATTGTCTCTGTAACACGACAGTGGGGTCCTCACCTCACTCATTGTTTAAAAGATGGAGATATAACCTTGAATTCCGTCAAAGGTTGACTTTTTCAGAATCACAACAACAGTATTCTGCATCATTCGTTTCGAGAGTTTTTTTTCATATCATCACGTGATTTTTGATTTATCTTTTTCACAAGCTCAGTTTTCGTGAATAGGTAAATTCAGTGTAAACCATTCACAACTAGAATCGCAAATTCCTGTGATGGATAGTGAATGAATAATGCATCAAGCTTTCAAAGGCTGTGGACGGATAAGTCAATTTCAGCATGAGCAGTGAGAACGTTGGAGGAGATAATGATTTGGATAAATCTCACCTTGACTGAACACTTCAACATTGTCTTATGGTGAATTCGGCATCTGTTTGCAACTCAAGTTTGGGAAAGTAAGACTGCTCGTGGAATTCATTTCAGGAAAGCGATTTGTAAACATGCACTGTGACTTGCACGGTAATGCCACATTCCGGTCTTTTCCTTATTCGTATAAAATGTTATTTTGGGCTTTCCACAGCACTCGAAGTAAGCTATATTAATACAGTGCATATTACTTCAAAAATGTTCTACTACAGATTCCTTTTGAAGGAGTTTCAAAGGACACAACCACCACCTATAATGTTTCCTCTAAGATACCTCAGATCTGAGATGGTAGACTTTGACACCAGATACCTGAAAACCAGGAGAAAATGAGAAACTATGGGTACCAGTATGACTATTTCCAAACATATACTAGATTCAACAAATCAGGGAAGTACCAAGCTCTAAACATGCCTGACCACTAATGTGTTGATAGTTGCAATTGAAACGCAACAAAGAGGTTCGTAAATTCATGTTGTATTCCTAGTCAGTAGGTCACCTCGTGGGGATTATTTACAACTAGATGCGGATAAAACACATTATTGATTGAGGAACAGAGCGTACTTATGGTAAGCAACCATTCGGTGTCATGCATATCTTTGTGTATCGCCTACTTTACACTCGCTTTCACTTATATCTTTGATTCTGAAAGCAACGGCATGCTAATGCCTACTTCAGGTGACAAACACAATAACAGACTCTTACAGATGGGGAACCTATAACCGATGAACCGGAGGATTGCGTCAACGCTGAGCAAGCTGGATGAAGTAGGGAAGCAAGTTTTCTTTGACCTCACATTGCGTATTGTGTGACGACCTTCTGAAATGAAAGACAATAAATAATATCAGAATCGTAAGTTCCACTTCAGAATGGGGAGAAAGAGGAAATGAATATGGTGGGATAACCCTTCGCAATATGTGCATGTTCTTTCAAGAAGAATAGGATAAAAATGGAAAAATTCCCAATGAACGCGTGTGGATGAAAGAGACTGGCGGACCGAGACCGTGGATAATTTTACACTCTTTTTCAAATTCTGTCTGATGTGGGGCCTGTACTAGGGTGAACTGTTGACTTGGGGAGATGAAGAACATACTAACTGATTTTAGCACACAAGTAGAGACCGATTCCAACAGCCACTGCTGTGGCTAGTATGCTAAATTTGCCTGTCTTGATGGCAGACCCCAAACCCCAACCCATATGCCTAATGGATCCGATCCCCTTACTTGTCAAAGCATACTGTGCTGCAATAGCATAAGTATGAATCACTGAAAAAGAGCTTGGTATCCACCTAGTGTTCTCCAAAGAAAATGCGACAAGCATGTTAAAGCTACGTTAGCCACCAGTCATAAATGTAAGATTACTATTATTGAAAAAAATTGTGAAAGCGACAAAAGCATGATACGCGGGATGCCAAGGTAATGCAACAAAGCCTCCGGATGAAACACCTTTCTATGTGCTGACACGTTTTTGAAACGAGCTACGCTTTTTGTAAAGAATCTGTGCTTGTTCCAGAATATTCCCATTTAAATTTGTTGAGCGTCAACTGAGTAAAAGAAATTCAATAGTTAAAACCAACTGGTTTATTCAAGGATCTTTATGCCTGGGAAACGAATCTTTCTTGGATAAATACTATTATGAAGTCTTCCAAATATTTTTAAATTTTCAAACGACATAAAGTCGGTGAAAAGTGAAACTGAGTTTCCATTTTGATTCAGAGTTCATAAACAAGTAAAGGTTTTAGGTTTTCTCACTTTACTCACCTTGAATTCTCATGATATCGCATAAGCGGTAGTGTTTATTCCAAAATAATCTAGACTTTGACATACTGTTCCTTTCTCTATTTGGAGTGGAGTGTTTAGACCGTTCAGATGGTGAAAATTTCTCACTGGCTGAGCTATACGTTTTTGAAACAGTATAGCACTCCAGTGTGATGTATTCAGTGTTTCCGAGGAGTAGTTTTTTCACCGCATAAAGTGAACGTGTCGCATAAATGCTTCACGGTGATTAAGTTGCGTGCTGATCACGCATCGCGGGCTTCTAGGTACATCTAACGCAAGCAACAAAAAAACACATTTTCAAAGGTTATTTATTCCTAAATAACATGAGTCTTAAATTTTGTATAATCTTTAAGAATGTGTCAAGCTGTCTAGATTGAGTGTTGTACCCTTGGTGCACGTTTTAGCAATGTTTCTTCCCATTGCTTTACTTCTTGAGTCTCTCGCTTCTTACCTGTATGATAACACAATCGCTATTTTGATAAACGTATACGGAATTTTCTTCCACTTACTTCTACTATGAGCAGAGCTGATTATTTATATTTATTTTGACTCGGTACCGCGTGCATGAGAAGGTCACTTAGTTCATAGCCGTTTGAACATGTACCAGGATTCATTCAAAAACAAATTTGTTTAGATATTTCTGGAGGGATTTCAAGTAACATCAAAACGAATGGGATAAATTGTAAGAAGAGTCGGTCAATCCAACAAACTAATTTCTCAGTTAGTCATACTTTGATCTGTTTTCAGCTGTTTACAGAAACGAACGTTCACACGGGAATTTCGACTTCACTGGTTCCATGTGGTGCAAGTTCTGCTGTCGAATAAATTCGATTCCAGCTATGAGGATCAGAGTATTTCTCCCATCAACTCATCACATGGCTCCAGGGGACTGTTCCAAAAAATGTCAGATATACACATACCACAATTTACCTCAAGTCCGCCTAAACTGTTGTATCGGAATCCTAGATCAGTATTTTAATGTAACCTGCAAATATGATTCACGCAATTGTAAACCAGATAAATGCTGCTAATCGAACTTACCGATTTCCTTCCCGAAAGAATTCTGGCACCCTGGCTGCCTACATGCACTGTCTGTCAAATTCAATCAGAATGCTGAACCATCTTTTGCAGAATCCGCATTAAATGCTGATGCCCTATAAGCACTGTCTAAAAACTGGAGGTGTCAGTTGTGCCTACCACCCGTATAGGTTTTGAACCCACTTTTCTTTTTTTCAGTGAGTATAATGAAACTGAATTGATTTTGTTGTTATATCGTAACTGTTATCAAATGAAATGAACGGGAGTAATCAGTTTGTACGAAGTAACGGACTATCGTTTGGGTTATTTTTATCATGTTGTCAACCTATGATGCGACGCACAAACAGGACAATAGGTTTGCACGATAGTCTTTTTGATGCGCAATAACACAATCTTTTTTTGGGTAATTTATGAGGATCTTCTGCTTTTATTCTTAGAACGTAATGTTCCGCGTCTGCGTTGGACGAATTTAGCATTCCGTGCAATTCAGAACTGTGAAAAAGTTGAGTTTTATCAAAAAGTGCTCTGAGCAACTACGACTCCGTCTTCCGAAACGGGCAATCAGCGCTACCTGGGAAAAACAACCGAGGTACAAAATGAACACCAATTCCAAACTTTCACACTGCCGGAATCGTTATGATAAAATCAAATGATAATGGTAATACCACCTTCTTATATGTCCTAAATGGTTCACCTTACTAACTTAGTTAAGTAAACTATTGAAGTTCATATTATTTTTATCCAACGTTTTAGTAGGAACACTTAAATATGTAAGTCTCTATATTTTATTGTTTCCTGGTTCGTACCAGCTGCACTGATTGATTTATTCTCACAAACATGAGATACAAAAGTGGCCGAATGCAAACATTATGCTACACTTAATGGTATTATTATGCATCGATGAAAATCATCCATAAAAAGTTAGTTTCTTGATTCGGTTGAAAACATTTACACAAAAATTGGTAAGCAATCTTAGAAAAATCATACAAATAAATTCAAGACTGCACGGTTCCTTATCCATAGCACAGAAGAATATGCGTTAACTTAAAGCAAAACCTATTCGTCGTCAATTCCTTTTATCGTGTAATTCCAGGAGTTAAAAGCAAGCCTGGGATAGTTCACATACTTGACACTTTGTATTCGTGTACACACTAGGTTGAGTTTTGGTAAAAACCTATTCTAGTTGAGAAACTGAACAAAACAACTTGGAAATAACTTTTAAAGACGAAATCAACAAGGGTTTACAAAATTTGTTGCGAATGTTTCAATCTTCGTTCAACTAGACAACCAGGTGTATCTATGGACTCACGCCGAATGAATAAAAAACACGTGGCACCATTCGTAGGTTGTCAACACATACGACTTGATCAACTGTGAAAGTTGGACAGTCTCAACCAAGTTTTCAGACCAGTTATCGGACGCGAACTGCGCACTGACAACTGATTTGCATCGCAGATTTCAGAAGGATTTGTAATATGCCTGTTATCTCCTTACTATATTGGCTACCGGTATTCATGTTAGTTTTAATACGATGACAACGAGAAAGCCTCTTGCCCGTGGCGTATTCAAGTTCAAATTCTTACACTATATCTAGATCACTTGGTGCTGTTGTTGTCTTGTTCAGTCAGCTGGGTGAACACTCGCGAGGAAAGGCTGGTTTGCTCCCTGCGCATTTGAATTTCAGTACTTGTCATATCTATCACACCTTACATAATCCATTGGGGAAACAGACATATGCACTACTGGCTAATACGTACCTAGAAATGGTGAAATGCCCCAGAAAGTTTTTCGACACCTGCAGTCGCTACTGTGGAGAAAACTCGTCTGATCATACGTCATCAACAGCAGTAGTTTGAAAACAAAGAGGGTATGTCAGTTGATATAAATCTCTAGGTAATTGAACAGATATATGCACAAATCTTCCACTCTAGTAATGGTTAACGAAACATTCTCATACGTTTCACGTGAATCCTTTGTGTGCCTTTGTGTGTTCAATATTTGGATAAAAAAGGCAATATTATTAGTTCGAACAATCTGCCAATGCATGTTTTAAACAATTCTGATATTCTAGGGAAGTAATAAATCGAGGAAAATCGGTGATTGCTCATTCAATTGTGTCTTTGGAATTCAAATTATAGCTTATATCGGTTTCGATTGTGTTACGTTTTTTGGGTTTTTGTATAGCGTGGCGTGTGTATAGATTTCCACGCCTTTCAGGACTGTGTCATTCCGGATGATCAGGCAGTAATATTTTGTCATGTAAATATGTCCGTTCAGCACGAATATCGATCAGTGGTCAGTTGGGGATGCTGATACAGTCAAACGCGCGTATAGCCTATACATTGAGAGGTTATGAAAAAGACTTGTTTCGAGTTGTATTGCAGTGGCCTTTTCGCTACAGTGAAATATCCAAAAAAGTATTGAAAATACACAATTCAGTATAACATAATATTGTTTTCGTCGGTGAAGTTCTTGCCTTTGACAATTCGAAATGATTGACATTGACCACTATCAATACCCAATTCGAAAAGTGTGAAAAGTTTGAAACCGAACTACTCCTTAAAACTGGGAAAGCAAAACTGAGCACAGGTGGTTTCCTCCGCCGATGCGTGTGCCGATTTTTGTATCAAGTACATATGAAGGAAGTCAGGTAAAAATCCATTTATTTAGGATAATTACCTAAGAAGCGTCCGAAGGAGTGACTTTATATCAGTGAGATCGATCTCATCCCACGTGGGTCCGACTCCCAAAGCTGTGAATTTCGGATAATCTCGCCGTAAAATACCCCCATTAGAAAAGTCAGTTCAGAGGGAGGCCCGTTCATCTCAGTTATTCATCATGGTACATTCAACACTAGGTACCAAGAAAAAAATACTCCTTAATTCCTACAGCAGTGTACAACAATTTAGGGTGGAGTCCAAGACCAATGGAAGGTTACCAAATGACAGAGTGACAAGCCTTTGTGGGAATCGAACCTTGGTGGTCCACAAAGATAACAGTCTGACCACATAAATGATCGAAGTTACCCGAACAAGGATGGAAAATACCATACCAAATTTACCAGGCCATGGACACGCATCAATACAATATAACGTAGATTCAGTGGATTGTACTAAATACACAGAAAAGTAATACGAGAATAGACAATCTACCAGCAGATAACATCAGACGAGCACTTTCTCTGGATAGTTTTGAAAATATATTCGTAAAATACCAAAACTCCTCAAATATGAATGTTCGAGAAACCAATTTGCCTTGGAAACAAACAAGACACAACAATATACCATAGCATACCGTTTATCAACAGATGTTCGAATGAAAGAAACAAAATTCATGCATAACTGTACTTTCCGTCAGATGAGTCAGCTCCATTTATTTCAGTCTGCTTCCTCAGGAAACGACCAAACGACTGGTAGCCGTATCAGAATTCATGCTTCTCAATTCGACCCACTGAGCGTGCTGATATCATCAACTAATGAAATAGCAGAACAAGCAAATGTATCCGCTGGATGTGAAATGTATTTTTGGAGAAACCGGTCTTTTTGTAAATATATTTTAGTCGTATTTTAGCACAAATATGGTAAGACTATTGCTCTTTCAGCGGTAAAATGTAAATTTCTACTGAATTTTTAACTGACATGACTATATAAATGGAGCGAAGAAGTCACTGTTTGTCTTACGAATAAATATATTGCGGCCAGTGGTATGAAATAGACACTGAACGAAACGTACAAATTCATTTTGTTAGTAATAGACAGTAATGAATTGACCTTCCTGGATGGAACAAACGAACACAAAAATGGAAACCTGCATGAAACACTAAACAAATGCTCACAGTATTGCAATTATGAAATGTAGAAGTTACCTTGTCCTACATTTAGCTAAACTTCCAAGAAGGACGCGCCCATCAAAGCTGTTTTGGAGATTTCAGACATTAGGAGCATTAGATGCTGGCCATCCACTTGTCGATCAAGGGTGGCACTAAATTAGACTATCCCCATATTTCCGAAGTCATATGTTTTCGCGGGTTCGTAAATGAACTAAAATCAAAATAAGTATCTGTAGCTATAGCTACCCATCTCATGCACTTGACTGTGTGAAGTATTTTGCTTTCAACGAAGAGCAAAGATAATAAATCACCCACCAGAGCAAAAGAAATAATGGACCTCGAGTAAACTAGCCATCGAGCATACATGGAGTCGATATTTGTTTCCGGTGCTCCTTATGCCACGCAGACAGATCGGCCCAAACCATTTGGTAACTGAACGCGGAATAACTCTTCCTGGCCCTCAAATCAGTCCACTGGAAAATTCACCCCCATTCTGTATTGCCCAGACAAGATCCATGTCAAGATTTGCAGTTGCGTGGTCGAACGAAATGGCTTGTTATTCTGGTAGTACCAGTGAACACTATCCTACTTTTGGTCCTAAGGCTGCTTCACTCATTTCACAAATCAGTTTCGTATGTGATCTGCACGGGCTATGGATGGGATCATTGACGAAATATCAACTCCCATTTCGAATTCCAAGACAGATACTGCATGTGTACCAAGGAACGCCGGTAATGAGCACCGGAAACAAAATCGGTATATTATCTCAAAATTCCGCTTGAATTTTCAAAAACTATTTCGAAATAAAAAAACGGAATAACGAAGATCAGAATCTGTGCGAAAAATGCCGTATTCACGCTGAGCTTTACATGCAATCACGAGGAATGTACCCCGAGCTTCATTTATTAATGAAACATCTTCATTCTTCGCGTTGTTTTCATTATTTGACACATTCCCACTGCAAAAGGTGAGCAACAAAGCGAATTTCCATAAAAAACTAATTGTCTGGTAACCAAATGATTTGCATTCACTCTGTGAGCATTATTTGCTGAAATGGTGTGTTCCGCTGTCTGAATAAAATGAATATTTGTTTGTTACCGAAAAGCTGCAAACACCCCAACTGACAAGAAGCAATTCGCAACGACTGCGTTTATTTTATTTACGGGAATTAACTTGCAGAAGGATTCAACTACTGGAACAGAAATCGCAAGTGAGGACGGAAAGCGAGGTAAATTCCATGTGTAATAAATCGAATTAGTCACTGCGAAATGGAACTTTACTTCGCAACAAATTTAGATGTGCAATTGGTGATTCGTCAGAATATGGACATGCGGGAGTAAATTCTCGCATAGATGCGTTAATTCACTTAAAACGAGGCATTCATGCACATCCAAAGCAGGCGTATTTGTGTGTGTGTCTATGTGAGCAATAGTCGGTACTGTAAAAAACTGAAGTTACAATCAAATCAATGCCGAAAAGGCACTCAGGATCATCTTATAATTGGTCAGCCTCTGTGAGAATTGAGCTACATTTCCCACTTGCCTCCCAATAAAGCGGAATTTGTATTTTGCAATGCTAGTTACTGCGCTGTTATTGTAGTGACCGCCGACTAATTTTGTCATGCTCTTACTTTCTGAGGCACAGATCCTCGTTTCATTCGACCGTGGAATCTCGTCTTAACGCGCATAATTTTTCTTTTGATACTGCTTAATCCATAATTATCTGCTGCTTCTTCGATAAAATTGAAGAAACTTAGGTGACAATTTCCTTACAAGTATGAAACCACTTTGTTTTTCACTGGAGGTTTCTCAAAACGGGGTATTCCCTGGGTGATTGTGGTTCACCAACGATCACATTCACTGTATCCGCGGCTGAAGGACTAGATAAACGATTTGAAATTCGTGATTACAATTCGTAACACCCTTGGGATTTCTATTGTATCTCCCTACGAATGCTTTCCTGATTACGAAGTATGTTTCTTCATTACCAGGTCATGATCGATAAGTTTACTGGTTATCCGTATTATTAACAAAGTGTTCACCGGCATAAAATTATTAAAAAGTTACACCAAAAAACGTAATATGCTGTTATCTAGCTATTCTCCCTAATTAAATCGATCTTGTCCACCATTAGGTGTTGCACAGATATATGCCTAATCATTTGTAAATTCCATTATGGAAGCTTCTACTGCACTTCATGTTCCGGCTGTATTGCGGCGATTATAGAACAAATCACTTCCAAAGGCTTCACTCTGTTCTGATGAAGCTACTACCCAATCGAGCTGTTCGAGCCCCAGCTTATTCCGAGAGGAGCCCGCAATAAGTTATTTATCAGTCAATCTTTGGTTTCTGTCATGTGAACAGATAATTAATTTTTCCTCGTCATCACTACACAAAAATGTAACTATAAAATTTTGATTCATATGTGATGAGGATATCAACGTATGGTTTCTAGCTGACGTCGGATTGGTCCCCAAAACCTATCTAATACCTGCAAATATGATAATACTGATGATACTTTTGGTACCAGTATTGATGACAACCTTTCAGCTCTTGTCACTTTTTATTACGTGGAAATTGTACGATCGTTTAATAAGGCGGTCATGGGGCATTAACGGCTGGTAGGAATGCACTTGTGCAGTGGACCTCAACATTATGCACAGCGAGAACCTTCGTCAAACTAATCATGCCTTATGTTCAGAACCCGTCCGACATCAAAACTGACGAAGCCATCCAAGCGCTATTTATATTTGGACTGGTGTGTTTATTTGGAAGAAAATTATAAACTCCAAATGAAATCCTTTTAATAAAAACTGCAATGGATTTCCATTGTTGTACTTAACAAAGATCACAGAAGAAATTTCAAACAGTGCTGCTGACTTCGTGTTACATGAAAATAAAGAAAAATGACCCGAGCTTTTCAACTTACATCGACATTTTGGTGATGCAATTCGGACAAACATTCTTCACAAAGTAATATTCAATTCGTGACGACATCTTTTCTCTTCTGGTTGTCGTAATGATGAGCACATCGAGCCGGAAGAATTGTGAAAGTAACTAATGTACTCATCTGCGTAAACCCCGCTCTTTTTGTTTGCATTGTGATGGTAACAGTTTACTTTTCAAGTCTAACAAGTTATTCTTACTCAGTCAATCATTTGGCTTTGCTACCAGTAAAAATGATTTCTTGGGAAATTCCCTAAGCCGAAATATATCTACTGATGACATAGTCTGGCACAGCAAATTCACCAAAGTTTGAGTGAAAGAGATGAAACGGAATAAACCACATGGTGCTATCCCAGTATTTCGTAACCACACCATCTACACGGGACCCTCTTACGGCACCACATAAAAAAGTATTGAAGTGTGAGTGTTTCTAAGTTGCAGAACCTTCCACTGATCGACAAGATTGCTTGTTAGATACGATAAATTGCTCCTGTAGCCAAAAGTGAATAATTTTTTTTTGAGATAGCTACCTAATAGACATAGATTCGATTGCTAAACATCCAAGCTTGATTTTATCACAGTGAATTTATGGTGAATACAAATACAGGAGTATCACGCTCGGATGGGAGGTAAAACGGATTGTAAGATTCTCCCATCATGCAAAAAGGCTAGTCATAGTGAATTCTGAATTCTCGCGATAGATTCCAAGTTTCCACATATATCTGTAGGATAATCTAGTTTAATTTAAAAACTTATTCATGATGGATATCTTTGAAAACCACAAAAATGTGTACGACGAGTCATTCAAATATCGTGCGGATACACTACCATATCTTCGTCTCTCAATGGTTTTCGCTTGAATTGCGGGAACGGTGGTTACGTAAAGCACTTAATTAACTATGCAAGCAAGTCGTTCACTGGAAGGTCTGTTTTGCCTTCTTCTACGGTAAACAAATCATATATCAATCTACTTAGAACAGATCGGTTGGATAAAACACTGACTATCTTGGTGGCATAAAATGATTTCTCCAATTGCGACGGCCTACGGAAACGAAACAGATTACCTCAGTATTCAACAAACAAAACTTACCTTCATCACACAACCATGCCTAACAAGGTCTACCACAAAAGCAACATAATATCATTGACCGATATCTTACCTGTAGTATTCAGAGCATTATTTCAAAGTTGAGAAACTCTGAGTTCATTTTCTTGCACAGTCTGCATTTACACGAGCAAAAGATCGCAAAGTTACCGTCACGCAAGAGATGTGATGGATTTTTCTCCCATTTCTAGAACACTTATGCAAGCCATGATGATAAATATCTACATTTATTGAACCATTTGGATTCACTTACGCTGTCGCTGAGTGCTACGCAAGATCAAAGTGTGCAAAAACGGGACTTGAATAGCTTTTCGTTTCAACAATGGACCCACAGCTTGTGGAAAAAGAACTAGAGAATCGACCTGGTTTGTACGCGGCATTCAATAACCCTGTATAAAACAAATAATAACCTCTAACTAAATAAATATATTTAAATTTGAGAACGGATAGAGTAAAGTAATTGTGGATTCAGCACATTAGTTTGTAAAAATACCTTCAAAATACCCCAAAAAACCGTTATTCTCAACGTAATAAATATTCTAAATGCAATCTGAAAACTAGTGTTCTATAATGTAAAAACAGTAAAACACAACCGTTTGGTCCATGTGAATATTTGGCTGAAAACATTAGGGAGTTCTATCTCTAAATTTGCTTGTTTGTCTATGAATCTGAGGATATATTTCCTGGTTTGTTTCTTCCAACAAAGCTTTTTTCTGTTACGGTAATGTCTAGCTCTAATTTATGTCTGGTCTTATCGACTGCAAACGAGGAAAACACAAATTTCCTACCAATTATGGTGTTTCAAAAAAAAACAGTACCATAAGCAACCAAAAGCCGGGAGGAAATCGCCACATGACTTGGAAGAATGCCTTGTTTATATTCGATACATTTCTTGTTCACTGACTTAATTTTACCCAATGAAAGACCAGAAGCAGGATGTATCCAGTAGGTCTTCGGAAATATTTTTTACCGAATGCCATATGCAGATTGCACAAATAAGTCTCAGGTTTTCCTTTTCAAACACCCTCATTCACTATACAAAAAAGTAGAGGAAACAGCACGGTTAACTTACCGACAGTAAACAGGTAAGAAAAACCAAGACAAAAGATATACCATTAGAGAGAAAGATAGAAAAATAGACAGAGAGATCGATGGATAGATAGCTAGATGAATAGGTAGATAAACCACGCATAGATAGATAAACAAGTAGATAGATAGGTCACGCATAGATAGATAGATAGATAGATAGATAGATAGATAGATAGATAGATAGATAGATAGATAGATAGATAGATAGATAGATAGATAGATAGATAGATAGCTGGGTACGGATGTACAGATTGATATTTTCATCGATAGGTCAGTAAAGATCTAAACAGCATACTGCATTCAGTTCGGCAGTAGAGGTAGTACGTCGTTTATTGGAATTAGTAGGAGGATATGTTTCGTTTATTTTTGATCTACCTGTGCCTCAGTTATTCTCTCTTTTGGACCGATTTACTAGCCTATCCTTACTCGCCAACGGATCACTGCCAAGAAAATGAATGTTTATTTTCAGGTGTACATTTTGTCTACAGATTATTGAGAGAGAATCTGCCCATCTTCCCTGGCAATCTTATCATGAATAGAAGTCGCACATTGTTGCACTGAATTCTGCGTAACTGACTGCCTATTAAAAGCCTTTTGATCGGAAGAGACATGTTCATCAAAAGTGCAACCTACAAAAAGCCGAATTTATGTATTCTTTATTGAAACGCAATAGGGTGAAACATGAAGAAAATATTTACAGAATCCGAAATTGTTAGCATTTCTGCCATAGAATGAACCACAAATAGGTAAATCCACGAACTCGAGGATGGCTCATTACAGAGCTATCGATATGAAAAATGCCCTGCTTTTAAGCTCAGGCAGTGATAGCCTATACAGTTGGAATAACCAAATGCCGTACGGGCAGCGTGTTCCCTTTCTGTTCTCTTGAAAACAGAAAGCACGAATATGCGCTGAATCAACAGTCCTCCGTACTGGCAAATGCCCAGGAATTCTGTTTACCGTTAGCTGCCAACGCAGATGTTATAAAAGTAAGCCAGAGGTGGAACCATTTCTCCTTTTTAGCAAAAATCTAGTCTTTCATGTGACAATAGTTAATCTTTTTTTTAAAATTTCAGTATTTGGCCTGCCTCAGAGACAAAGTCTCACCAATATAGTATGCACGAAACTTATACAAACAATTGCATTCCCACCCCGGTTGCTGTACTCTGCCTCCAACGACAGTCCCTTTCATTGAAATGGACACATTGGGCAACTAGGTGTTGTGTACGTGATCAGTAACAGCATGGACTTTCTACGTTGATACTTAGTGTTTCACCGCAGCCTCTAAAAGATAACCCGCTCGCATGTAACACTCAATGAGCAATGAAAATGGAGGAATTTCTGGTCACCTTATACATCAGAGTCGAATACAACACCAAGACATCGCAAAATTATTCGTTTTTCCCAGTACAACAACAACTCACACACGCGACGAAACTTGAACAGCAATCAAACAGTAATTTGTGGGCAAATAGGTAATGATCAAAACATACAGTTTTTCGGCCTGATAATCTGTGGACTTGCCTGAACTCCCAGCAAGTTATTTCAGCATTCCAGGCATCATGCCCATCAGTCTAGTCATGAGGACTCTTGTCATCCCCTGCTCCTTTGTGCAAATCCCTTTTACCTCCAAGTAGCCTTGCCGGAGAAGTAACCTTCTCTCCATAACACCAATAATCAATTCTCAATCGCATTTGACTGGAGGTTTTATGAATGATCGGCAAAAGTGATACTCTATGATGGTCACGGTTTCTGGTTTATGAAAGACTCAAACTTACGAAGGTAAGTCCACGGCTACAAGTAATCCAACATCCCGTGACACAGAATATCATGCATTAGTCAGCATCAAAGCAGTCCTCCAAGGAAAAAGCTTGGTCCACTGGTTTTAAACTTGTAGTCACATGACTCGGATACATTATGGGTTGTTCATGAATTTATTGATAACACTCTCTCCACAAGGTTGAGCTTGACTACGTGGTCCCTCATCAACCTGTCTGAGCACTTGTTACGGCAAGAAATTCATTTTGGGTTTATACGTAGACCGCTTATACTCCGGCACCTTTTTGACAGTCATCTGATGCTAATATAGAATGAACGGAATGAACCGGCAGGCAAAACAGTTTGCAAAAGAGTTTGAATTACTTGACGATTGAAAAACATGATCTCCTTTCTTGAGACCGTAATACAAAACCTTAAGTCAACTTTAAGCTTCTCTTTACGAGGAAATCTCACCCATGAACTGTAATTCTCCACAAAGTTTTGCTATCGCTATGCTGATAACACCAGTAACTCATCGAAACTGTCTACTTTTGAATGCGTCGTCTTGTTCTTACACTATGGTTTACGTGAGTCATTCGTCAAAGGGTTCCTACCCGATTTGTTCCGTTAACATGATATATCTCTTATTTATTAATCTAGTTAGATTTTCTGGTTGTGAGTCCCCACTCCTTTATCATGGCTTCACTCATTTCATTGGGACATGAATACGGTCCACTCTCCAAAAAAACAGGTTTTGGTAGAAACTCACACGCAAGTCTAATAATTGCAAACTTCCAGCCCTCAGGATATTTATCTTAGCAACCAAAGCTACTCGATTTCAAATGCTCTCAAATTACCACATGAGCAAAATATCAGCACTGAGTAGATCTGAGTTTGACAACCATCAGCTGTTTGATATGCTATCGCACTTTTCGGGGAGAGAAACTCGCTGCTAAAAATGAAGTTTTGTAAGAAGGAATACTGGAGCAACATTACGACGCAAGTATCAAACCGATCTGGCCCACCAATCGAGATCCACCGATGAGAGAACGGACAAAGAATTTGTGAGGAGCAGTCCGCAGCAGACAAAAAATGGTATATAGACTACCAAATGAGGCACAGCCGGAGCCTAGGCAACCAAGAAGATAGACCGCATGGGGAGCTACCGATCAAGCCGTCAACCGGAACAATTGGACCAGCTAAACGGAAATATTACGCAAAAGACTCGGGCTGATGGCCACAGGCAACTGGCCAGAACGCGGCTGAAGAGCTCAAGCATCCAGAGGATTAACTTTGCTGCAACATGGCCAGGAAAATGAACTATATGAACGATTGTACACGTCTCACCAGCTCGACTTGTTTGACCGCTCCAATACGGATGTTCCTAGCCTGCCTTGCCTTCTTCGTTTCAATCGGACTAGAACTTCGTTAATACCTTTATCAGCGAAAAAATAAAAGAAACTCAATAAAGCACATTTGTGTGAAGTGTGCCAACAAACATGTGAGCGATATGAATAAAATAATGATTTTGGCGCCCGTGTGAAGTGTCTTTCTAATGATTCTATCTATCATTTGTCGAAATTCTCCAAACCAAGTTATTTTTTTCGCCAAACACACCAACCATCCCCGTCTTCTAATCATCTGACTGTGTGTCGCTATTGGCTGGAAAGGTATTCTGGCGGTATTCGTTCTGCGGTCAAATAAATGAAAGTCAAATAATTTTGCGATTTACTTTGTCCCAATACGTGGCTGATGCGTGGAATGACTGATCACCGTATTGTCGCATCCTAGTTTGTCCGACTGACAGATCCCTTATGTTCTTCCGTAGCAGACGGCATCCTTCGTATTATGCACGCGGTGTTTAGCGAAGACGAACGCGGTAAGTTCGAGCAAAGTTAATTAAAACACAGATTTTATTTCCATAGAGAACAGAATCTATGGGTGGAGGAGTTTAGATCGGAAGGGAGGAGAGCCGTGTAAGGTGCAAATCGAATCTGAACCTCTGAAACAAAAGCACATCAGGATCCGAGTTGGGTCACAGTGGATAGCCCGTTAACTGGTTGGCTCTTGGACACTGTTCTGTTATGCGGAGATCCCGGAAACGGTACCTAAAAATGAAACTGAAACGAGGCAACACAGAGAAATCCATTCACGAGAATGAAACGAAACGCTCCTGTCATGTGAGTGATTTGATTTTATTATGGCAAATTTTCGCTCAGGTAGCTGGATCACATTTTAGTTTATTTTGCGAACTATTTTTCGGGTCTGACATACAATAATCTATTTGGAATTCCACCGCAGACATCTGTCATGTTTATGATAAACATTGTGTAGGTCAACAGATTCTCAGTCAAGGTTTTCTGTGCAAAGCACAAGTGATAACGTCAAACACAATTTTAACTGCATTTTTCGTTATCTAATTCTTATGGTTAAAATCATTTTTTTGGTTCATTTCTTTGACGAATATAGGAAATACCTATGGATTACGGATGGTACTTTTTTCTCAACAATTGTAGTCAAAATTCACTGGATAATATTATTTCTCTTCCACACCACTTTGCAAAGTGACAGAAACTATCCACGTCTCTAACGGTGACTTTATCGGTCGGTACGAAGACCTCCAGGGCTATTCGTTCCTCTAAGTGGTAACGAATGATTGGACCATCTACCAGATTCATCTTTTCCTAGCAACAAAATAACCTTAAAATATGAGATAATATACACCGACAGAAGTTGCTTGAACTAAATGCCGAAGGACTATGCTCAATCTACACCAAATAAAAGCAAACGGAACTTTATTTTTAGACCATATGGCGTACAATAACCAATTAATCCTTGAGGAAACATGTTCGTTGTGAACTGACTAATATTTAGTCCGAGTGTGGACAACACTGGGACTACGAAAACCCAGGTTCGGTATCAGTTCACTGACTTTCTGCTGGGATGCAAAAGGTACTATTCATATAGCTAGGCCCCTTCACGCATTTATGGCACACATCGGTGCTGTCCCGTATCTATTTCTGAGGCAAAACAGCTACCAAAGTTGAGTGCGTTGCAAAAAAAAATACAGGCAATATAGTTTTTACCCTTGATTTTCTGACTACCGTTGTGCACTTACCCGATACGTATCGATCCAAAAAGATTCCTAGGTCATAAACAAACTAGTCGGTGAACTTTGAAAGACCAGACTGAAATAGCTATTCCAAACAAGACCCTTCTAACCCACTGTAAGATGTAAACACAAGCATATGTATTTACGGCAGAATCGATAACAGTAATCGACTACAACCTACATTTGTGCACTCTCAAAAAGATACCCAGTTCGCTGTCGCTTTACTGATGAACTTTCAGAAATTCGGAACCAGTAGGTAATCCTATGATGAAAACTTCAGCGGGATGAATGTTTTTTCAAACTTGTTTCTCATCAAGCAATTTGGCATGCGATGTGATTTACCTGCTATTTGATGAGAACTTGTCAGATCTGATTTGGCCCTGTGAGAACTTTTTGATTGAAGCATCCTCACAGTAAGTATTTGATCATGAAAAACACGTCGAAAATACGATATAACGAGGTTTTGAGCTTAGTGACATTAAACATATGCGTACCATGAGAAAGTGATCATGGTTTTACCCTTCAGGAAGGCTCTCTACTTTATGTTTTTTCTTAGTGTAAGTAGTACAATGAAAATTTGATCACATATGCGTGTTTCCCTGCTTGCTAGTTGTGTTGGACAAATTAAAGGATACGCAGTCGAAATTAAGTTGCGTAGAAACGAATCCTTTAAAATAATCTGATCCACGAATTTTGGCACTGAAAACTATCATGGGTGAGACTAAGTGGTTCAAAGTGGTAGACACATTAAGGTAAGCTTGAGGCAGAAAAAAAGTTAGCATTAGGAAATCACTGGCAGAGCATTCATACAGAATTCGATCCATTAATGACTATGTGGTACACCCGTCTCCAATGGTTTTATGTCGATTGGCTGAACACAAACTACAGTCGCAAGTCTCCCACCTAGCATCTCTTCAAATAAGTACGCAAACACACACAGATACACACACGCACACAAAGCCCACTGTTCAGATTTTTCGAATCGAATCGCCTATGATTTATAGTGAGATCGAATAGCCTAGTTATTTTACCTGACTTACGTAATGCTTTGGTCGACTGTGAATCGACCGCCAGATTCACACCAATGTAAAAGCGGATCAGTCACCCTGGGTATATCAGTGTGCGCTAACTAAAAGATACCAACCTCCTGTTCACAGCCCGCGGCAAACTGCTTCCCCGCTCGAGCTTTCCTCTCTGTTCGGCTCGGACAAAAAGAGGACATTGAATTCAATTCCACCGTTTTACAAGATTGACAGAAGTGCAACCAAATTTCCCAAACTTGACAAATATCACTCCTTGTGTATTTTGGACATTTCTGTAACGGTAGCATTGCCCGAAATGAAATCAAAATGCCCTCGAACTGGCACTGGGATGCAACGGTTACTCAGCGTACAAAATACGGCAATTTCAAGGGTAACAAATAAACAAAGGAATAATATGCCCGCAGTCAGTAGAGTAAAGGTGGTCCAAACAATACAACAAGCGCACAAAGTGGTAACTAGCTTTCAACTCATCCTCTTGTTAATCGACTGGATTTCTGACGTACATCTGACCGGTGTGTCTTTTATGAGCACTAGCATTTTAGGACCCCGTATTTTCCATGATTCTTGATGTTATCTGTCGTGCATTGATGCTTGTAGATGGCCGAAGCAGGTTTTCATGAAAAAAGAGAAAATCTGTCAAATTTGAGGACTGGTAAGAACCTAACGGTTAGAAATATTTTACTCGAATACGCCGTCTTTTTTTTGAAAACCGTCATCACCGGCCTGATTATGTTATGTCCAGAAACTGATTCCTCCGAAATTACCAAAATTTTGATATGATTTATATTCGTTTCTGTCCCAGATAAACTGTTCCATGGATATTTCAGTAGAATCACAAACCGATGGTTACTTGAACGTTGCCAAATCTTGAGTTTCTTTCAGGTTTTCTGGGGTTATTTGATCCTGCTCATGCAAGCCTGAATCGAAGCCTCCACAGTTCAGTGGACAGAAAGTGTACCAATTTCTCCCTGTAACATTAAGAAAAAATTCCCCATTGCATTTCGCTTTGCTTTGTGGAGGGAAACAATCTCAACCACACTTTAAAAGTGGCCATAGTTTTTGCAGTAGTAAAGCGTTTGACTCGTGAACATCTATGTTCACAGTTACGAACGATCCAACCTTCAGTTGTACAGGATCACATACATTTCTGTGCAGCAGAACATTCCTTCTGGAACATGCTTTTATATGACAGCCTGGAACAATCTGAAAAATTCCACATAGCTTATTTGGGAAATACAGAGTGGCAGAAAAGCTCATTTTCAGTGATCCCCAGTCATGGCAGTGCAGCCAACGGAGAATTGGATATCAGTGTCCACACCTATTATGACACACAACTATCCGAGGACAGGATGGGAAAAGGTTGGTACGTGCTCAGAGTCGGTCTGGGACCTGTCGTTGGGTGGTGAGTGGGGCAGGGTATGCTGATGATATGCACAGATCGTTCCTGAGAGCTCAAAGAGGGTTGTGAGTATGAATGCCCACCGCTTCCCCTGTAACAAAATGCGACTTCTTGCCGGCCTGGACAGCCAACGTTAGGCTCTATATAGGTGACTGAAAGCTTAGTTAAAGTCCATCGTGTGATCAGTTTCAGCTATGTGTGAAACAACAGCGGTGGTAATTAACCAAGTATTTTCAGCCCTCAACCACGCTGGGTGATGATTAAGGGTGCGTTTCCGTGAGCGTGCAAAAAGAACAGATAAACTGATGGCGTGACGTTGGAAATTCAACTGCGACACGTAGTATTCCTAATGGACACAGAATTCCTGCGTTTATTCCATCCAAACGTTGACACTGACTACTTGATAGTACTTTTCTTTAAACCGTCTAGAACATCTTGTTTGGAAGTACTTTTCTAATTTCCGTGCAACAAACGGAATCATTTCATTCTTATTTATAACTCTACGCCGGCAGCAATTTGTTCTGTCACTGTGGGTACACGAGCAACAAGGAAAAATCCCGAACAAAGTCGACCACAGCGACACCAACTCAATGTGCTCGCAAAATACTCTGTCTCCGTCTCTGACTCTCCGTCTCTCCCTCCTCGTCAGCGGACTAGGGAAATGTTCAGGTTTGGTAAAAGTAGTAGACTACTCTGCAGCCAAGCCTTACCTATTGAGGCCTTTTATGGTTGGCCACTATGTCTCAGGATCATGGTTGTTGGTTTCCTGCTCAAATTACGAATCATGATAATGCACAATCAAAAAAGCACTCTCTCTCTCTCTTGCTCGTTCCACGCTCTCGGAAATCAAGCAAGAGCTCATCACCTTCACTAACATTCGCAGACCGAATCGTTATATCGGTTCTGTACATCAGTTTCTCCAATTTACTTTTTCGCTTGCCTTATATTTGAACGAAACTCAGATCTCCCCTTCATGAGGCACGGCCCATCTCCAGTTCCCCAAACATAACTTCTAGTCCTAGCTTTCACCGGAACGTGTGGTTTCTCCGTCTAAAGCCACCAATCAGTCGCCGCATCTAGCCTTAAAAATCTTAACTTCTCCGGTAGTGAATTTCATTTCACCTAGAGGAAACTCTGACTTTCTGGTTTTAATCATTTTTCCGTGTTATTTACCTTTCAACCAACAGAAGGGACTCATCGATCCCCGATTTATCTTCTAACATTGAGCACATGTTTTTTACGGATCTTAACTGTCATCAACATTTTTTGGAGATTTCAATTTTCGCAATCGAAACTGGTTCATTCAGTCACCGGACACTTCGGTTCTGGAGAGTAATCCCGAACATTTCGCCGTGGTCAAAAACCTGTGCCAAGTTGTTCACCTTTCCACACGTTTTTTCGATCGAGCTGGCGATCGGACCCATACCCTTGATCTTATTCCCACTTCTGTTCCTTCTCTTCTCAGGAATCTCTGCTCGTCCTCCACTCGGCTCATTTGCCCATTGTATTATTTCCTGTTCTATCCGTTCTGCTCGCCCCCATCCTCCATCTTTTTCGAGACACACATTTTGGCACTACAGTTCAGCCAACCGAGACAATTACCGCGACTTTCTAGCTTCCTATACTTGGAATGATTGCTGCTTCACTTAAATCATTTCCACTTTCGTTTCCAGCTTTACTGACATTTTCCTTCAATGCGTGGGAATCATTATTCCACACATTTTTGAACCCGGCAAACCCGAATGCCCCGAGTGGTTCAACCACCCATGTTATCCTGTAGTACACTTGAAACTTTTGATATATCGCCGCTGACTCCACTCGCTCGTCGTTTTCTCCCGTCACGGCTTCTTACAAGCATGGAACAGATGCTCGTCGACCGCAGGGAGAGCCAAAAAATGTTTCGTCCGCCGCAGAGCCAAAAGCTAAATCTTATCTGTCACTGGTAGCTGAGCTTGTTGGTCCCTTGCCAAAACAGTCTCTTTCAACTTAAACCAATAAGATTTCCCACCTGTAGTCGCTAATTATGTGCCCCATGAGTGGCCTATGTCTTACGTAGTCTTTCTCTCCCTCTCTCCATGTTTCTGCTTCCTAGATCCCCAGAGAACGTGATTTTTTACTGTTCCCAAATGCGGGCATCTTTCTGACCAGAATAACTACCGTCCAACATCTTTGACGCCTATTATTTCGAAAGTATTCAAAACTGTCATCTCCGATCAACTGCGTACTTTTCTCGAACGCAAAAGGCTACTGGGTGATCGCCCATATGGATTCCGACCTCGCCGTTCCACCGGTACCATCATGGTTTTCGTCTCTCGACAATCACGAAGAAGCACATAGTCTCGCTCCACATTTGGACTTTTGCTTTTGGTCTCATGAAAACGTTTTACTTACCATTTATAAATGATCACCTTAACTGCAGTATGCACCGGTGAAGATGCAGCAAAATGGACCAGAATACGTCGTGCAACCTAATGCTATTGAAATCTGTTTCAATTTGTGTCGGGAAAACTGTGTTTTCGATTACGCGTATATCTACCTGATTAGTTTGTGAGAGTGCACCATCAATAGCTCATTTTAACGCAATGGTATCTCTTTATTTTTTGGATTAGAATATTTTAAACCAATTTAACTACCTCGAGTCGCGACTGTTTTATCGCCGTCAAAGGAACCGTTTACTCATGAACTCAGTTGATTCTGTGCTGAACTTTAGAAATTTGGTGTTCTTTCATTTTATCTCCGAGTTATACTTTGCATCAAATGCTGATCAGTGAAAAAGGTCTCAACAGAAATGTTGACCAGTAGGTCTTCCTTGCATTCTCATTCAATGTTCGTTTGTCTCGGGCCGCTCGTGGCATCCACATAAGGTGCTTTAGTCGTTCAAACGATCACATCGTGCAATAAAACCGAAAGTACTTTAGCGTGCATCTGAAGTGAACAGCCACAGGTTGAATAGTTTTTGGTGATGAATAATGATATTGACGTTTCGGTCGAGTTCCAGCCAATAGGGATGGACGCGTTGGATAACAGAGGTGAACAAGGGAAAAGTCAGACAATATTTATACACATGATGGTAATGAGAATGACTGTATACGGAACTTGGTTATCGATGACTATGAAATTGATAACTGACGTGTACCTTGGGGAAGACATGACAAGCTTGACATCGTCTGAGTTCTGTCAATGTCCTCATTATTGAGCTATCCTTGTAGCTGCACCGATACCTATGCTTAGGATTGGACGTCACGTTAAATTCTGTCTAATGCATGTGAATCGACCGTATTCCGAGTAAATCGGTTTTGAAAATTTGTGTTTGATGAACATGTTACAAAAGACCAAACTGGTTATCGTATAAAGTCTAACATTCCAAAGATGATCATCGATTCTTCTGCTAAATTATAAATGCTTCAGTACAATAACCACTATTCCTTAAGAACGGATGCAGCACGTTTCCAGTGATATTTGCCTTTAGTTAGTATTTACGTTATATCTTATTTTAGGAAACATTCAGTGATCATTTGCGTCATATTTGGTATGCAAACAGATACACAACAGATGGGCAGGATATGGGAGAAAAACAGTTGTATGTAAAGTATTTTTCAGAACAGAACAAAACATGGGGAAAAGGGTTTTGGCGTCTAATTTCCGCATAAACTGACTAACAGCTGGCCTGGTTATCTCTCTGGCGTTTTAACCGGGAGTAAAACAACTCATGAAATTCAACAAAGTTGTGGACTACAATTTGTATGAACTTGTTTCACTACAAAAGCTGATTGAAAATGAAATGAAATCCAGTTGATATTTTCTTTACAAGTCAAACATGATTATCTAGTTTCACGGCATTTACTTTCGAATATTGAAAAACTATTATCGTTGTTTTTGCGCAGACGAACAGTTCCCATTGAATCGGTGGCGGGGGCATACTTTCAAACAGTACTTATGAGATACGAAAAAGCCTTCCTGATTCACATTAGACACGCTTGACACAATCTGTCTATAAACAAACAGGGAGAATTTTGATGGTGATTAACCGATGCACTATGAGAGTGGATTTGCGGATGAGACACAGTGATTCACGGAGTAAAATGCAACTTCGCTAAACCTCTTTCTGATTTTTCATTGAACTGAATAACCGCTATTTGGAAGTTATCTTTACCGACATATGATTCTTCAATGATCAAAATGTCAAAAGTTATTGACCCCGAATGAATTCGAAAGTACGCGTACACTTATAGTGAATAGGATGTCACTGGGTGGATGAAGTTTCTCCGGAAGAGTACCACTGGTTTAGCAATTGTAGCTGCTCATCGGATATGCGTACCCGGTACTACTCTTTCCACTCGCCTTCATATTATATATATAACAAGCACGGTGAAGGTGACCAAGCTTTTCGCCCTCTGTATAAGGTCCGAGACCTGCAGTCAAGATCTCTGAGCAGTCACATCTTGGCCACAGCAGGAGCTTTTGGGATTCGCCTTTACAACCCTCCGTTATGTTCGCCGAAGAAATTTGTGGGGTACTCAGTCTACCCTGGCCAACTCACTACCCAAAGTCAGGTCGAAGACCTTCAGACAGTTTATACCATGAGAGCACGTCATTTCGTTTACCTATAATCTCTGGATAATTCTGTGCCACAATACGCATAAATAATAGCCCCTAAAGCTTTTTTGTTGACAGTATCCCGTTTGAACTCTTTCATATATATTGTTGTATTGGAATGAATAAGAAAGACTAAGGACGAGCTTGCTCTCCAACCTGTCTTCCCAAAAATGCTGTGGGCTTTTTGGACAGTATATATATATTTATATATATAAAACCAAACGTCAACTAAATTCAGTGCAGCTGCTTACTTCTCCATAAATTTAGACGAACTCATAGCTTGGCCGTCACTATGCGTCTTTTAGTCTTGCCCAGCAATTGCCAATAGGGCACGGAAACGTATACGGTGGGCATGCATTCGAAAAGCATGACCGAGCGACCGGAGGCAATGTCAGCTAATTCGTGTCTGAAAATGCTCCGCCCAGCATTGATTGTAAACTGTCGGACCGACAGCTTCATGGATTAATTCAGTCAGACCTGGTTGCTTCCTACCGGTGACTCAAATGAGATAGAACCACTTGCCGAGCACACGCATGGTTATCGCTCCTACTTCAGTACCACCTGTACTCCCCAAGCTGATAGACGAGGCACCTCCGAGGACTCAGTTATCATTGACCATCCACCAACCCTGATTTATATTGCAAACAATTATACTTATTTATTATTATTATTATTATTATTATTATTATGATTATTATTATTCTACAATGTTAGATCGGCTTGAACACATTTTGCCACTCTTTTCGATTACCGTGAAAAAAAACATTTCGGTACCGCAAAATGTGCCAGTAGTTCAGCCAAAACTTCAGCCCTCTTTGTTAAGACGTAATCGAGAAAAAAAATCACAAAATTTTCGTTTACCTGTAATCCTGAATGAAGCAATGGAAACAAAGAACGAACTGACCGGTGTGACTGATTACGTAAGCGGTCACAATGCAGTGACTGTTAGAAATCGGCAACGAAATTTTTCAAAAAAGAATCGGCTGCTATTATAAGCTTATTGATTAAATCTGGCAAAAGATTTCCTGAGGATATACCAGAAACGAGACTGATGCGTATGCACAAGGTAAAACAAGGGGAGAACATTATAGAGTTGTCAGAAATATGCACTGATGTAAGAAATAAAGAATGACAGACTGCTGAACACGGAAATGTTGTCTTTCTCGAATTTGAAATGACAACCGCTGCCGTTTTACAGGTACAGTGAAAATGCCAAAATCAGTGTAAGTTCCCTTGTAGAGTTACAAGGAGAAATTTTACATGATTTACACATGCAAGAGGGGTAAATTGAACGGTCATAGAGCCTTCAATAAAAAGCGATTCAAAGTTGACAAAATAAACTCTTGCCATCTAGCGCTATTTAGCAGAGGACAAAAAATTGTTTGGAAAATGTTTGAGTGTATGAAGTATTACCACTTTATTCATATAAATTAGTCTGAAATGACATCGACTGAGTCTGAGCAACACCATCTGCGTTCATGATGATACCGGATGAGTGGGTAAGGGTCAAGTCGCTAATTTATGTGGACAATACACACGGTGAAAAATCAGCAACTGTCTTCCACAATATGTACCGTTTTCCCGAGGAAACTAAATCTCGATCGAAGTGGCCATATTCAACATGTTTCATATTTAACTACTAAGATACTAAGCACTATTCGTGATAAACATTTCACTTCTTTGATCGTAGAGTTCTGTTCCGACTGATTATGTTAAAAACTGCATCCTCCATCTGAAGTCGGCTCAGTTATTACGGTTTCCTGAATACGTGCGCGTGCGTAGTAATCTCCCAACCGATTTAGTCTCCGTTTGATAGGCTATCTTTGAACTCAAGGCTCTCCGTGATGTAAGGCAATGAGCAGCTCAAAAGACGTCCGGTTTTGTAAGAAAATAGATTTCGCAGGTCTCACCGGATCATTAGATCCAAATCCTTAGGTTACTGAGGCCAGTCATGTGGAAGAATATCTTCAGCCTGCTTTGTCTCGCCATTCAGTTTCTATAGCACCGGACCCTTAGTAGAACCAGGATACTGCAAGGAAGTTCAACCACATAAAGTGGTTTTCTACAAATCTAAAGTGCTCACAATACATTGGAATGCCGAACTTATGTTTCGCATACATCAACAAACACATTTCAGCTGAAGTGCACGGTTTATTGTTGTATATCACAGCGAGACCTGTCTTTCTTAACAAGTTTATTCTGATATCACGTGACAGCAAAAGCGAATCAGGATGTATTATTGTTACCTTCTGTCATCTGTGTCACGTGAGATCAAATATAACAACCTGGAAATGGCCGTGCAAAGCAGCTCACAAAAATGTCACCCAGTAAATCAAATGTAAGTCCAACAGAACCACTGGACAGAAATGGTTTCTGATACACGTTCTTCTTAGCGACGAGCATTCTGGAACATATTTCCTTTCACTCATTAGCCAACTTGTGGCCATGCACCAAAAGGCTATTTTTTGTCCACTATCTTTTAATATGAAAAAATATACTAGGAAGAATCCAAAACGGAATTATATATACGGAAACATGTGCGTGGGTAGTTTGATTGATAATTTGTTATCGATTTTTGTTTTGACATTCTAAACACAAATTCTATCAATTTAGTAAATTCACATACTACTACATCACCGGCCTCAGTGTCGTGATCAGATTTTGAGTGATCTGAAAACTTGTGTAAATTTCCGATGAAAGCCAGTTCTTCAGAAAAAGCAATCGGTTCATTGTTACAATGTGCAACACAACAGTCGCAACCGTTGAAAACTGTTTTTTATGAAGCCTCAATACGGTCGGGGGTGGATGGCTACTGTTCCTGAACATCTCTGAAAATGCTCTCAAATGATGCTGCATATGTTATGGCCTCTGCTGAGGAACGCATACTCACGGTTTTCCCATGACGGAGGTGTTCTTGCTAAGGTAAGAGGACAAGAGTGAATGGCTGGCGCTCTTCACCGCTTTTACTGACTGATAGTCAGTCTGAGGGAGATGGCCAAGCCCTGATTCCAAACCAACGGTGGGTGGCGTATGAAGCATAAAACACTATGCTCACCGGCAACTGCGGTGGAGGGATGTACTGGGCACCCAAGATGACTGGCATCATCCGAAGGGCTTGTGAAATGAGCATACAGTCACATGCCCCCACTGGATTACAGGCCCCATGTTTCGTCCTACTGCCTTGAGGGTAAGTTTTGGATACCTAAGATCTCCGGGTGTGTACCCCTAAGAAAACCGCCTGCTTTGGCTTGGGCAACCTGGTAGCATTGCACACAGGTACAAAATAAATCATGGAATGTCACTCCATGTATTGCTTGTTCTCTGGTACTGTTTAGTTTGTCATGCAGCTTGAAGTCGGGCCAGTGTGAAATATAATACAATAGAGGCATTTTACATCGGTCGGATTGCTTGACTTATAATATGCCTGAATATTTCTCCAGCTGACAATCTAGGAAAAATCGCTGATGTGATAAGCAAATACATGACCACAAGACGTTATGCTGAGCGCTGAGACAAATTCCGGCCATAAATGATTAAAGCTATTGGACAGACGTGGTAATAATTGCGCCTTCGAAATGTCCATGGGTTCACAAGTCTATAATCAAAGTACCACGATTCCGTTAGGTATCAAGTATTTTACGATGCAGTATGATGTAGCATTCAGCTTTCTCTAAAACGCCTTTTGAGCCGAAAATGTGGAATAATTCGCGAAATATTTTATCAGTTTGCGTTTGTGGAATCACTTTGATAACACCAGTGGTATAACTGGTTAAACGTTATTGCAGTTCATTTATTCTAGTTTAATGACTGTTGTATTACCGTAATTAGGGTCACAGATTTCGTGGAGACTTTCTAACACAGGAACCCCTGTTTGAGGTCAGCAAGTCTCGCTATAAAGCACGGATACATCGGTAACATAAAACGGTCTACAGACTCATTCATGGTGCAATCTAAATCCTTCCTCGAATGCAACAAATGAATTTATTGAGGTTATGTGTCTGTCAAACGCGAAAGCAACTCACTTCTCCTATCCAACTTTAGAGAGGTGAACAAGAACAATCCGCATCGCTAGACAGATGCGCGACTTTGTCAGCATTATTGGGGTGATACTGGGGATGTGTTCTAGGGATATGCATACTTTATCAGGTGCTTATCTTATTATATTCAATCAATGTACACAGTAAACCTACGTACGATTTGTGGATCTCGTCTGAATTGACGAAGTTTGATTCGGTAATCGTATGATGATCATCAAAAGTGATATGTCAAGTTCCGTAGATAATTCTCAAATTGATTTCAATAGCTTCCGCTGTACGGTCTCATCGGTTAGGAAGACTCTGCTTGGAGTGAAACCAGTCTGGGCTGTTATCACTAAAAAATATGTAACATTCGTTGCTAACGTAAACAAGGTCTTTAAAAACTTCCTTTTACTTAAGTTTATATTCAAAAGGTGCTATCCCTAATGCAAAGGCGATCACTTCAAACGTTCACGGAAGCGACTCTTGTTTGTATACATCTGCTAAATACCGAAAGCCAGTTTTACGCATCAAAAAACGCTGCCTAAAGGTAAATATTTTACATTTCACCTTCTACGAACATTAGACACTGTGGAGTATATGTTACCTTATATTAGAGATTATCATAAGTGGAAACCAGAGAAAAATAAGGTAATATATAATCTTTCAAATGATTTCAATATGATAAAAACGTGTACTTGTGTAATGGATGGAAACTATGTTAGGAAATCCCATCATTCGGTGCGTTCTGCGCTAGGTGTGCAAACATGCTGGAGACTATTACACTGTGCATACGTGCGATCGTCAACACAAGGCGATATTGTTGTAGGTAATTGTGATTACCAATACGCAGAACGGTTTGTCCTGGTATACCGTGAAAGGAGTACGCTCAAACATTTTCACGGCCCAAGGGAAATACGAAGCTCGTATCCCACTCACAAAGTGGACAACTCTTGTTTATTTCTTCGAAGGATCATAATGGTAGGCATCTTTTATTTTCCGGTCAGTGTCGTTCTCAGATGGCAGTGAGTGGTAACACGACGCCTATCGTGAACCGATCTGTAAAGCTTCATTTTGGAAAACATTTATCCCTCCAGCAGCGGAAATGCCTCACTTACCGGTAATTATAACCATGGATGGAACGAAAGGCAAACAATGCTGTAAAATTCACTTATGAGATGAGGACCAGGATCATACAGATAATGGGAAATCTTATGTCCCCTCGCTCATTCAAACGTACACAAATTGAAGCGAAATCGAATTGGCAACATTCTTTGGAAGCTCTACCACAGGTATAAGAAGTAGAGCCACATGTCATCATGCTTTCAGTAAGATGACTTCAGCTTGGTCATGTGGTCTGTTTGGCAAAACAATGATATTTGAAGATGAAGCTCTGTCATATCTAATGAGAGGCTAAATTCCACGTGGATTACACGGTCAGTTGCAACTGTCTTCCCCTTTTTTGCGGATCTTTCGTGGGAATATCCTGTTTGACATTTCTTTTTGTCATTTCACAAAGCAAACGTCCTTGACATAGATAATGTGGTGAATTATCATGAACACAAAGGAGCTTATGTGCCGAATTTCTATTCCAATGAGTCTTCTGGTTATTTTATTCTCTGGATAAATGATTGAATGATTATTCAGAACAACGGCAATAAAATGTGGCCTGGAAGACTTTCAAGTTATGCTATGTGACTTTTTTAAATTTTGTTTTCGTTTCGCTCGGTAATATTTGCAGAACCAACGAAAACTGTTCATGACTCACCTAATATACTACTTATGTGGGCTTTCCGTGGGTACTACGGAAAAGCTTGTTTATTTGGTATTGATTCATAGTCTGGATTTTGTAAAACACTGATATTTATATTAGTGTCGCCAAATTACGTTTTATAAGTCATGTCATTATAAATATCGACCACCACAACTCTGTCACTTACGGGGGGCCGCACAAAACCTGTGTGTGGTGCAGCACTTAAACCGATTTGCATATATTTCACAATGTCCTTAAAACTTGACGCGCTGATTACAATCGAATATTCACAATTTTTTCATCTTCCTCAAACTCAGTATTTCTATTGGTTTTGTGACCTACTTTTAGGCTCCATCCCCAGATGTAACTGGGTTTCGAATATTTATCAGTTCGTCCAGATCACTTAAGATAGACGGTACTTCAAGTTATCTCTACTACACTGCTCATCAAAGCACTGATAAGTTATTTATTAGAATATCCATCAGAATATCAATCGTACTCGCCAATATGAATAGAATGTCACTACCTTTGAACCTCAAACTGGCATATCATATGACTTTGAAACTTTATGGTAATCATTCATAAAATTGAAATGTGTTCGATTTCTGTGACAATTTTCAAACACTCAAAAACACATGCTGACCTTGTGAAGGCCTGGTTGCTCAAGAGCTTCATCTTCTGTCTCTCGACAACTGAGTTTAAGACAAATATTATTACGGACCATTGGTGTGTTCAACCAAGAGTAGAATTAATGCGGTTGGCATTTGAGTTTCATTCCAGAGGTCGTCAACATGTTGTGGTCTCCAAAATGATATTGACGGAATATTATGTGATGAAGTCCACAGATGCCATAAGAGTACTAAGTCACGTCAGGTTTGCCTGATATCGAACCTGAGACACCTCCGGGCCTAAACTGTGGTAATCTCAATCCCTAGCTTCCAGAAACAAAGCAGTGTTGTGAGATTGAATTTCGAGAATTTCTTCTGGGCTGGGAACATTATTTTATATCAGCCCAACGAATTCTGTCTCTCTCAGGGTGTTGATGAGAACGCTTCTACGATAAGACTGATCGTGACTTATTGCAACGCGTATAAACCAGCGCTGTTGATAGCCGTTGGCTGTGGACTGTAGATAATGCGAAGGAAATCAATTACCAAAAATGTTTGCGATGCCATCTGAAATCTTTTGATATTGAAGCAAGTGGGGAACATGACTGAACTCCTAAAACGTTATTCCTCTCCACTTAAATAAACTAATGAGATCTTCTGTTTTCAGTACATCTATATCTGTTATGGTCAAAGAACGAATATTTAGCAAACCTTGTTGAAATGGCCCCATTGTCAAAGTCATGCGCTCGTGATAACGATAAAATGTTTTTCCAGCAACAATACTATCAGCGGTTAACTTGCTATTGCCCCGCAGAACAATATTGCAAATATAACTTTATCTGGCCAGATAAGCTTTTGTTTTTCAGTTGTAAAGACCATCTGTGCCATTTCCAAACTTCGTGTTTGAAAACAGAAACCATCTTTGAATGTTTACCTACGTTGGACTCCTAAGTTTCAGGTAAATTTATTGTAGTACCAAGTATCATTCAATTTCAAAGGCCCTCTGATGAAAACAAAAATAAAGGAAGCAAAATACTTATATTTTATTCACTATAAAACCCTTTTTGATAGCGATCGTGGTCACCTGGTTTTCATCGCGGACTTCAGACGTTTGCGACTTACGCTCGACTCTGGCCGAAACCGGTTTATTCTCAATTTGCCAGCATTTCATCGCCTTCACTTTACTCCAGAAATGTTGTGTCTCATTACGAAAACCAAACGAATAAAAAAACTTTATTTATTCACGTTTTAAAATAAACTACTACAAGTGAAATGGTTCGGGGATCTAAATTTGACAAAATACGGTAACCTAATTTATAAATCACAGGAATGATTAGAAGCTCTTCTTTGGTGAGTTCACTGAGGAATCAGAACGATAGTTCTCTGATAGTTCTGTGTGGGTTAGACGCTTGTGGAGAGTGCGAGTACCAGTACAAGTGGATGGACAGAGGAGTAAAGGACGCTAGGCAGTAACCGCAAAACCGGTCCTGTTTTTACAAGAAACTGTGTCCACCCTTGTGTAGATACTAATAAATTAAAAAAACACTTATTCTCGAGACTCTTCAGATAAAACAAATTTTCAAATCGGTCATTCCCCAACAATAAACGCTACGCATTGGTAAAATCCGCTGAGTTTCACGGTAAATTTGAGGAAACCCTTTCCTCACACGAGGAACTGATTTCTACCAGAAAATTGTGATTGCTGAATGATAGAGTCCCCTTGTGACTTTGCCACGGCGAAAACGTATGACGAATGCATGGATACGTCCACGGTTATAAAATCTGCAGCCTGGAAAGCGGTATGAATTGGCGCGTCATTCTAGGTAATGAATACTGTAATCTGATGATGTGGGAACATTTTTTTGTTCAGCACAGTGAATTAGGCGTTCTTCATAGTCTTTGAAAACTCACTACCGACTAGGTTGTTGTAGTTCGTTGTAGCTTCTATAAACTGGTACGATATGGTCTACGACCTTCAAATCGTTGAAAGGAGTTTATCTGGAAATTTTCCTGATGGTTGACAGCTTTATAAGCCCCATTAAAAAACAGGGGGTAGAACACGATGAACAATGATGCAAAATTGATCGCTTATGAGCGTCGAAGAGTAAGGTAATCACGGAAATTAGTTTGGCTCCCCTTGCACTTCAGTTGAACCAAAGGTGATTTGTGCCGGAATGTTTGTCTTGATGCATGTCTCAGGCATTTGACACTAAAAATTTGTTTACGATTTCGTGGGTAGGTCTTAGAACTTGACGGATTTCAAAGTGACTTGGATCGTAGCAGGCCGAAAGCAGACTATCCGTTTAGTTGTAGAGGCCACCTGGTAGGAAGTTACAGAATGTCCGGTTTCATATTGAATCTTTCTTACTAAATAATGTAAAAATGTCCACTGAGTACGCTTTCGACGATAACCGGCAACAAAGACCATGAAATGCGGATTAAAAAATCACATAAGGTCCCGGTAGGCAGACACTGATCTCGTAATGTACCTGGGATTTTATGACACTGGACGAGACCGCTTTTAAAAATCATTTCCTGACTCAACCCCACGAGCTGTCATAAATCTGGCCTGTATAGGTTTATGTGAACATAAGTATGTGGTTCATGATGCATACCAGATTACTAGGCAACGGTTCTGACCGACTGGAAAGAAAACGTGCATTTTATTACACCGACTTTTCCACGTTGCTCTTCAAAAATTTGTTTGAAGTATTTTGTTATTTGAACATTCCTAACTAGAATGTCCTAATAAATGTCGTTCCGTTTAACCATCCGTCAAATGACAGCTTTACCCCAAGAGAAAGTACGAATGCTTTGCTAGTCTCTACAATAGGAAGACTGTATTCCGGTCACAATCTCTGTCAAATAGGATTCACCACCTCCTGAACTCTTTGGCACTATTCACTTTGCATAACTAGCCCCTGGAAGTCTTTTGATTGGTATATGTGCTCCAAATTCATCAACTTTCAATCATGCCTCTACAAGGAACACATACCACATGGAGTGTTCATTCTGAGAGTGGAAGTGGAAGTTAGTACACAAGATTAGTCGTTCGATAAATCATTAGTCTTGGAGTTCACAGTCACATGTATTTTTGTTGTGTGCACTCCATTAAGGTCACAGAAGTCTTAACACATCTAGTCACTGGAAAAATTGTAGTCATTGCCCAAGGCAAGCAACAGTTCTACTTTGGCCACTCTGAACAAAACTTCGATTTTCCCAGAGTTTTCTTATCCCACGAATCAGGCGTCTTAGTGTGGACAGTTAAAACGATTTAAACTGGATCATCGCCCAACGGTTCTTGGTCCAAGCCCCTGGAATATCTGTCAGCGTGTAAATAATCAACCGGAAATCCTGATGAACCAAGGGTACCTGATGAGTGGTACTTGATGAACCTCGTTAAAATTTTGAGCACAGATATGGTTTTCCAAATGGATCAGAGGTGACATCGTTACTCTGATGAGATGGCCTCTAATAAATTCAAATACACATGAATATATTATGATAACACAAGCCCGAGCCTCTACCAACGTGATAGATAAAAGTACGTTGAAATTACCCATTCCAAAGCAAAAGGTTTTTCAGATACCTTTTGCTTTTCCATTCCTGGTTGAAAATCGGACACAAAGAATATTATGGTAGCAGACAGACATGCAAACAGTTATAACTGTTGACCTTCTGGAAGAGTCCCGGAGTCTGGTACTTCGTACGTCATGCTCTGAGGCCTTTGCCTTCGTAAACTCTTTGTCTTCATTTACGTGTGTTGTGTTTGGGAGTGAATTTACCAATTCGATATTAGTCTATCCGCTGTTGGAATCAACTCTGAGAATGGAAAATATATTTGCTTTGTGACTAACAAAACCGTGTCATATCAAAGCAATATTTGCAAAGTTTCATTGGCTCGGTTTGTGTAAATCTATCCCGGTGCCCGTTTATCCATCTAGACTGCGCAGGCCAAACTATTTCGGCTCCTATTTCACTTCCGGCACCAGAATTTGCTCCAGAAAATGGAATCGAAACCCTGAGACTTTCCATGAGAGCGGAACTTATTTTCTTATAGAAACCTGACCCACGTCTCGTTTTTTTCTCTTCGCATCTTGTTTATAGCCTCATTTTATTCGCTCCTTAAAAAGTGCTCAAATTTGAGTCAACTTAGTTGCACTGAACAGATCTGAGCCGAACACAAAGCCATGAATTAGAATCATACTTTGTGGCTCAAAAAAGTTCTTTGATCGACGAAGTACGTCTTCCTGTTTTAGAGCAGCTTTTTCTCACTCCCGTTTTTATTCATGTATATGCTCCGATATGATTTTGGTTTGTCTCGTAATGCTAGATAGTTCGAACATTTTCCCTCAGCTGTTTCATATCACTCTAGGTTCCAGTACAAGGATTAGGTATGATCTATCTGAAAGTCTACCGCGTTCTCCTAAGTGTAAGTACCTATGAATTTGTGGAATGCTTCATGAATAGGGCTATAATCTACATCAAATTCAAGTCGTGTGTGTATACCGTTGCTCTAGCTTCATTGTGTGGCTATCAGTAAGTTTGCATGGATTAAGAGGTATTCGAACTATTCATGGGGCGAGCAAAGATCGTTCCATGTGTTCTAACCAGGCAGTGGTAAAATTCCCTGTCCTCTAAACGTCAAGTATTTAGAGATGTAGCTTGCAGCGAAAGACCCTTCAGGTCTGCATGGAAACTGAGGCTTTCGTTTGCTACGCTGACAAATCTACAATGACACTCTGGGTTGTAACTTTCATTCCAAAAATATTATCTCCATTTTCTGTATGACCCATAGGTTTTTTTACATACAGATATGATTTTTCGAAGAAGATTAAATTAATCTGATTCCGATAGACAGATTACTACCAGTTTTAGAACCACTACTGCGAACGAATGTTTCCATCTGCTGTATTGTCAGAATGTTACTATTCGGGAATAAAAAAATATTGTATTTTTATCCTGATTTAGCATAATCGCGGCAGGAAGATCGCAAGGGGCTACGGCGTAGTCAAGTAGCATAAACAAAACATAAATTTGCACGTCAAACCTAGGAATTATTGGTCATTTGTGGTGACCTGCAAGTTGGCCGTATGACTGTCTGCCACGGTTGCGGGATTCATATTGTGACGGTGGGAGATACACACAATTCCGGCGCGAATCCAATCAAAACAAAGGTGGAACAGAAAGAAATGGGAAATAAGGAAGCACACCTCAAATTAGAATATGTTCGGTATGTACTAAGTATAATAAAATTTGCTGATGATTGTTAAAGGAACACGCACGCGCTGCTCTGAGTGAATTATCTTCGCGATGCAAAAACTGGAAACCTTAGCTGGTGGGGAAATAAGACGACTGGCGTAGAAGGTAGGAAAAAGTACCGGCAAGGAATGGATTGGTGATCGCATGTTCACGAGGACTTTCAACGGGACTATCTGACAGTCAGAGGATTACCATCCGGATTGTCGCCACATCAAGGGCAAAAAAGAGATAAGGCGTACACTTTTCTCACCGCCTAGTCCGAACAATTTATGCAAGTGATTCGGTGTGATTTGAATGCAAGGTAATACTCGGAACTCATCGGACAGTTTGATACTGCCGAAAGTAAATCAGTACGAGCTAAACCTGGCACTGACTTACTGTAATGCGGTGTCACGCCTGCAGGATTAGTGAGTCGTACTCTGGTGTACTACCTACCGGGGAAAGCTATAATAGGGTGAATATCAAGCAAGTGTGCAATACCTGCAAACACTTAGAAAAAGCATTGATTTTCTACCATAAAACGCACGTGTTTGAACTGGAGCGTATTAGGTGGTAGAGGAGGAAAGATGCTTGATAAAGTTAACTAGTATTGGTTCAGATAAAACGCAGGTCAAATGGTAGTGGACAAAGTAAACAGAACTCAATTGGTTTATGGATTTCTATCACATTCTTGAGATCAAATTATCAACAGGCTGAAAAACAAGAAGCAGTACTATCGGCGGACAGGTTTAACTCAAAAAGTTGTCGTTATCCTACAAACTGAGCAGGGAAATTCATGTGAAGCTTGAATCAGAACGAATGAAAAGCCTGTGAACACCTTAGCAAGCTGGGAAAGTCAGTATTAAGACCAAAGATCACCTGATGGAACTCACTTACTGTGTTCACGGTTATATTAGTCAGTCGGGCTGCAGCCAACAGTCCTATAATGGCAAAACGAGGCTTGCAGGAAAAATTTTTTAAAGACATTTTGAAACGGCTTTTCAGTTTCTGCCATAACAAATGTGCCGTTATCCTAGCGAACGTAGAAAAAAATATTTTGTATATATGCTCCTGGTTTTGTATTTCCTAAAAGTCCCATGGAGAAATAGGATAAAGCAGGCCCGGAGTGGACTTTTTAGTGACGCACCATCGATGTGCTGACTCTCTTATGCATTGTTGGACATCCATTCTGCTTAGTAACTGTTGTTCTTCTAGAAAAGATGTTGGAAGATATGGGTGGTAACGGTATGCGAACAACCAATAATGATCTCTCCACGTGACACATTCACAAACCACGATTCAACTTCATATAGTTCCATGTACTGTTGGAAAAACCTAAGCCCCGGTTTCTTTTCACAAATATGAACGTAAACATTCGTTTGATGAGCTTAACCAAGCATCTGGTTTCCTGTAAGTTTCAGTACTTTGAGGGTGGATAGAGGCGGTTGCATCAGTGTTCCATCTTTGCGAATCTTCAAACGTTCATAGGCGGGAAAAAGCTGTGGACCATGAGGTTGAAACTTGGCAAATGAGTAGGTTTCTATGAAACCGCCCTTGTTTAGTTGGCGTAAATTGCAGGTAACCGTTTGTCCGCGTTTATGTTCCAGTCTTGCTATCCGCCTTGGCAAATGAAAAGGCTTTTGTTACTCACTTTCGAGAGACGGTCATCACTGTATTTATGATGAAATACCAACTTTTTCAGAAAACTCCAAGAAAAAGACTCTCTTTTTTATTAGAACAGTTATAACGCCTTTCTGTGGTCGTGTTACATGACGTCTTAAGTTTCTGGAACTTAGATGCAAATTTCTTTGCTATTTCAGCTTTTTTTACCTTAAACCATAAGAGGTCATCAGAGTATTTTCGGGTTGCTACGCGAAGTGTGCTCTCGTCAATATTCCGCACAGAAATTCAGGATTTTAACCTATCCCGTGATGATGAGATATCTCTCTTCATTTATTCATCTCCCATTGGAATGATCACAGTGAGAAACGTTTTTTCAACAAGAGTAAAGCGCAAGACGAAATGGTGCAGGCAACACATTCATTGAAAATACATTCCAGTGAAGTGGTCCAGTTATCTGATATATTCACTCAAATCGAACAGAGTTTAGAGAGACCGAAACTATTTCAGTTATTGGCAAATGAACACAGTGGTAGACTTTTTCAGTCGGTACCGATCCACTTTTACTCAGATTTTAGAATTCCAGCCCTTTCGTGAATTGTTCAGATCAGCTAGGAACACTCGTTCAAATGGAGCAGTTTTTCTGGTTCGAATTTCCATGCGAGTCATCTAGTTGAATCTCGAATCCAGCACTTAGTATGATACGTAAATATATTATCTCTCCTAAGAGACGTTTCAACTCCGTGTATGCATTGATCTTCACTCATGGAGCACCACCAAAGTTGATCCGCGTTCAGTCGAAGGTCACGTGTGATTGCAACTGTGACCAAACATTCGCGTTTGGTGTTATGCTGGTTTGTTTCACAGCGTGCACGAGCACGTATGTCTGCGTATTGCGTGTGGTACAAGTTCGCTGTGTCTATGTGCATGGTGTGCTTTGTGTAATCACATCCGCTAGAAATGCAAGCCACACACTCTGTATCCACAATTCTAAATCACGTGCCGGGTGCACTTCTGTTGGCGGATGACTGCTCTCTCACGAAGTGACCAATCAAAATTGGACAGAGCCGTTGAGATACGAGATCAGGAAGTGCAGCGCGCCGTGAACTGACGCTTGGTATATGTGGGTAGATAGACGGACACGCAATCAGAACCGTTCAGTTCCCTCCGGTCACAAATCACAGGGCGTAGCGTGTGCATGTGCTACTCATTGCACGAGTAGGTGGATGCTTGTGTTCGTGGATGAAAAAGTAATTCCTCAACCAACATTGATTTCTGATTGCGCGGATTCGGCAGAAATCACTGTGCGGGACTGTGTACTGTTCATCCTGTGAGTCATACGCGAACAAAGACCAACCAAACTCGGTCTGCACAGATAGAGACTGAAATAGGAATAACTGACAGTTTGCTAGTTCAACAATCCAAGGAATATTTGTGTAGGAGACACCTGAGATTAACGAGATGAATATCTGGATTTGAACATCGATGAATTTGGAGGAAGATTAATTACAACTATGAGTGGATTCGCCAAAACAGGTCAGTCAATTGTGAATTATTGTTTCTCAGTATTAATTTATTGTTTGGGCAAGTGACCGAAATACTGGTATTCTGACTTATTGGTAGATGATAACCAGATGAAACGAACAGTATCCAGGATTGATTGTCGATGAATAAAATCTTATTCAGAATAGAAAATTCATTGATCCAAACCCGATACAGGAGCAATCACGAGTGAATCGATTTGCAAAAATCTCCGGGATCTCAGAAAGTAATATTTAGCACAATTATCGACTTTCAAATAAAGTGCTTCTTTTTGTAAAGCTTTATAACTGAGGCTAAACAATACTTGTAGGCAAAGTTTCAGGTAAAACAATTTCGCTCGTATATTAGTGATGTCTATCATTGCAAAGGGGACCAAGTGAAACATGCCATAGTTCCAGTCATGATTATAAAAGAGCTCAAATTTAAAGGTCGGCACTGTGTTGACAAAAGTCTTGGGGATTCTCAAGTGACAAACTAGATCACAAATTATTGAGTACAAAGGCGCATTCATCGATAAACGGAGGGTTTCTTGTGATAATGAATTCAATATAAAATCAATGTATCAAAATCAATGAAACATTTACAACATGCATACGCAGTATTGGTATGTTGTAGCTGGTGCATTGGGCTAATTTATTTATGCTGGTTGACGAGCAGAATGCAGTCACAAATGTAGACGGATTTGAGACCCGCTAGCTTTGTGGTTAAAGTGAACATAATAGAGACTTACTAGTCCAAACATCGACGGTCACCGATCAGCCAACAACGAGCCTGGGTCAGCCGTTAGACGGTCAATGAAGCTGAACGAGCGCTATGCTGAAAACGGATATGGCTGATCAGGGGAAAACAGTTGGGACAACGTGCGCCTGGTGATGGAAATTAGAGGAATGATTCGGTTTTCAGTCAGGAAACTTTGAGGTTACAAGTAGTGAATCTTCAATATTGCATCCACCGGGGGTGATCACACAGGCATACACGCATATATATATATATATATATATATATATATATAATTTTCTGACGATAACACTTTGAACTTTATCGGTACATAATGAACAGTCGACAGCGTTTATTGTAAAAAAAGAAGCATCATTTTTCTTGGACACGCTCTGCTGTTACATGTACCATCTTGGTAATGGTGAACATTTCGTTCGTGACTTATTTTCAAGCGAAAGATTTTTCCGTTTTGGAATTTGGTTTCTTATTTGACGGAACCATCATCATTTCTGAGCTCTTCAGCGTAAAAAGACAGAGAAAGGTGAAGATTTCAAAGGATTTACAAAGTTCAATCTTTCTTTAGCCAACTGAGAACGCTGATAGAGGTTTGGATTAACCAAAAAGCTGACTTGATCTAATCAGACATCTACAAAAAGTATTACGCGTTTCCGCGTTGTTCATCCGATACTGAGCCCTTGTTGGATTTCTTTTTTGCATGTACCATGTTGATCTAAGGACCAGTTATTTACTCAAAAGCAGAACACCCATTTTCCGGCTGAACGTGATGAGTCAGACAGGGCATTGCACGAATTTACATGGGCCCTGAAAAATGTTTTATTATTTTCCGCTACTTTGTAAGCTGTATTTGCTTCGTAGTAGAAAACAGTTCCGTATTTTTGGACAATATGCACCTCTTTGATTTTGGAGATGCTTTTCTATACTGGAATCATTTTTATTGAAAGTTTCAAAGCAATCCGGTGAAAGCAGAAAATAGTCAGGAGAAAGTACTGTGCCGCACATGTGCACGGTAAGCATGAAATCAAATTTTCGAAGAAAAAAAGTCAAATGAAGATGATTTTATTTCCTAAATGAACATCTATAAATTGGTATTATTTATTTTGTTATAAGTATCGCCGTTAGTCTTATTGCTCTCTTTCAAAGAGACTCATATCGCAATAAATATTGTAGTAGCTCAGGGGGAAGACAATATTGGTAAAACAGGTCAATCAAGCACGTCGGATTTTTTGACGACATTTACTTCGTGCTTTGCCATCTAGTAACTATGCTGGAAAAAACAAAATAATATGACTCCTAACGGGCTGTGTAAGAATTTTGCCCTTATGAGGTATCTGTGTGGCTTCTTGTTATTCAACCAACTATATATATCTACCATAACCATGTTTTGGGAGTGTAAACTGAATTTTGATAATAAATTAGCTAATGATCATGTGAAGTTCAGCATAGTCCAGAAAACTGTTTCTTCTTTATTGGTGGTAGAAAAGCTCCAGATTGTATCACTTCATCATTTTTCATGGCTTATGGGATGATTTGAACAAATATTAAAATGAAAACCAATAAGATCTCAACTCACAGAATGATTAGAAATGTGGAAAATTTTCGTATCCGGTGAACACTTGAAGTCTTTCACAGTGACCGGTGGTGGTCAAGCATTTTAATTCTGCGATAGACAGTATTCCACCGACGTCCGGATTTTGGTCATACCTGATCTATAAGGACCTTGTGTGGTACTCCACTCCAAGACTCTGGGTCTGGTTGTCAGCTATCTCTAGTATTCCAGTGGGTCTTTGTGACTTTTGAATATATACCTCTTCCACTTCAATGGTGTGCAAGAATGTGATTAAAAACGTCGTAGTGCTTTAGATAATTTAAGAAAGAAAGGCGCTGTTATTGTGTTCTATTGGAGGTTACTTGTCGCAGAATGAAAACTATGCCTCAGCTGTTTTCTTTTTGATTGATCCGAAGGGATGGATCCTGAACACCCTTTGTCTAGTCATGATGTAACCACTTTTTCTTAACAAAGTTCCACGTATCATGTGTTGTTTATTAGCAGTGGCATATTTTCTGTCCTTTTTTGGCGTTATCATAACTGATTCTGCTAATGTAAACCGATAGTGATAGGGATGGTACAATTTAAGTTGTGAATATAATCGACGTAATATTTGAGGTATGATGGATACAAAGCAGACCGGTGAAAGGATATAGAGGTTCATCAGAATTATGGACCATTAATATTATTATCACGATTATTAGGCTACTTGTCTGATAATCCGGAATAGTAAAAAGAACAACAATACTTTACGAGAATGAAACAGTTTACTACGCTGGCATTCCAGACAGTTCCGTGGCTCGATATAGCACTTACATCTGGGATTACAAGTCGCGCAACAAAAAAACTATCCACGTGTTCCCAATGAGTGAATCAGACAGAAAAGTGAGACGGGCCAGAATTTTCGAAAAAATAATTTTGACAAACAGAAGTAGAAAGAGAAATTTTTTGATAATTGGCTATAATAGGTGATGCTAAAAAATATAACTGAAAGCACAGAAAATGAAAATTCTCTCAAAGAAGACACTTCTGGCCGTTGAACGTACGATGGAAATACTCTTATCAAATTTGCACCAATATTCAATGTCGAAATTTTGGTGTGAATTTAACGGTGAACCAAATTAGCCCATCCTGGTCTACACTAGAGTTCTGCGACTAAAATATGTCTGGAATGTGACAAACCATGGTTTACGGTAACTTATCAATTACAGAGGAAGATCAGTTTCGCGAGGACAATCAGCTAACGCTCTGGATAAATACTTGTTATGGATTAGCCATTTAGATAAATTTGAATCTTACTAACAAAATTCCAGTGTAGATTGACATAATAAACAAATGCAACCCATCCGCTTAGGTATCCTGAAAATCTACGAACGAGAGAAGCCAAGGCAAAGAATTAATAATGGTTTACCTCTTCGTAGCAGAATATTATTTTCATATCACTTAGTTTGTTTTTAGCTGTGGGATGTTTTATCATCATGAATTAAGTTTAAAGGAGAACTGATCAAAACTAGCTCGGAGTTTATTCGAGCTCTTCTGCATGCACAACCGAGGACTTGAATTTCCAAAGACAGAGTTTTCTAGCTGCAGCCTATTCAGGTTTTCATGTTTTTAAAGCTCTCGTGGTAGTGGCATAAAATAACTCACACAAACAATCTTGAAGCATTTATCTGTAGATAATCAAGCTAGACGGAATGATTCCGTCAGGCCCCATGTTAGAATGATTCTATTTTATATACGACTGTTAAGCCTTGAGGCCGAGGTTTTCTTTTCCGCTATAAACTGTCTGTGACTGGAATGCCATCCCTTCTGGTTGAACATCAATATGATCGGGTCGAACGGGACGTAAACCCATATGTCAACTAATTTCTAGACTCTCCTAATCAATGAGCTGATGCCAAACTGATCCACACCCAACATTGACATAATGAATGTGATCTATTCACAGCGGTTCTTCTGCAAATCCGGCAAGGGCAAAGGAAAAATCAATTTGACGTCCATAATCTTATTGGGTCTCATTCATCGTTACCGATAATCTGCAGTCACTTTCAGGCAGACTTTTGAAGAGTAAAGCAAACTTTGATAGATTCAATGCGAACTAATGAGAGTGGCTATAAATATCAATAAAACACGAATAATAAGGAAAAAGTCAAGCTTTCGTATTTGCAACAACATCACGGCAAGATCGTTCGAACACATATTTGGTGAAATGTTCAGCTGAACGATTAAATTTGCCCAAATTCAGGGTATCATTCAAAGAACATTCCAAGAACAGATTTTCATCCGCGTGACTTTTCTCGAAGTTTGCTGCCGATGGAATGTTCACGAATTATCGTGGTTCACATGTAGCACGTCCCACAAACCACTGAAAATGTCCCCAAGGCAGAAAATCTTTTACCTACAACAAAAACTATGCAGCATTTCCGTGATACCTCATCTAAACTCTGAATAAAATTAATCAGTCTTCTCACAAAAAAACACCAACATCAACAGTATCGGACAACGAGGTTCTTAGTTAGTCTTATGTCAATCATGGAAACGATTATTTTCCGTAAAAGTAAAGACACGCGGAATACTTATTCCTATTGGAAACAGCTTTATGAGGCTTTCGTTCCTAAACCTGTATATGGCTATGGACTCTAGCTCAACTTTAAGTTGCCAGAAGGCAGTGTAAGATGAAAAAAAGACTTCATTCAAGCAGAGATCATTTTATAACGAATCTGTGCCGACTAATCAGGCAAGCCGAAATGGGTGTTTTGTGATTAATTAAAATTCGTCTGAAACAACTTCAGTCGAGTGGTATACTCTTAACGAGAGCGTTTCACTTGTTCAAGAACAGAATTCGGAACTTCCAGAACTCGATATGATGGACTCCTGATTGGACCAAGCCCAAATGCATCCTTTTAAAATAAGTAGTATGGTATGTATGTATAAATATATATGTTCTACATAAATATATTTAAATACAGTAACAGTAGTTGTTCAATGTAAACCGACGCATCATCCACCTCGGAAATAACTTTTGGAAGGAATATGTCATAAATCCGCCATATTACATGAAATCAGTGTTGAAATAAGAAATGATGCTCAACTCTTGATCGGTCCTAATTGTTGATATTACCTTTAGGTTTCAGAAGACTGAAGCAATATACATGGTGGAGATCTATCACTAGTCTGGTCGGAGCAGTCTGTTTAAAGACTGAAAATGGTTTCGAATAGTTTGTACGCAAATAGGACCTTCATCATTTAAGTCCATCATTCATCTTTTCTTGTGTTTAGGGATCGGTTTTATGTACGCACTGATCGCCGAAATGCAGTTAGTCTGGGGGATTATATCATGAGAAAGGAAGATGATACATACTCAGTTTGTACTAACCGACCAAGTAGTAGGCTTTGGTTCCAAAATACCTTTCGATTTAGTGTCCACAGAGTGAAGTTTACGACAGGCCAATATATAAAATCGTACCAGAATTCCAACGCCTCCTAAATGCTTTGCATCTGCGGCACTTTAGAACTCATACACTACTTTTATTCTTTTGTATTTGCGAACCATGGTCTTCTAAGACTCATTTATTTCCGGTCACTTCTTACCACAAAGTGTTTGCTTCAAAATTTTAGCCTGCATTCGTAAACATATCATTGACGGCAACATATCATCTTACTCAGTTTGAATACAATGATAAGTGTTTGATGGTAGGAGGATCGGAAATAGTGTAGATAATGGGAAACCTACTTGCAATAGAGCATCCAAAGGTCCACATCCGCTAACTGGGCAGTTACTTTATCACGTGAGATACCACTGTACGGTTAACCAGAGGTAGATAACGTAATCGGTCTGATGATCTACTGACACACTTTTAAGCGCATGATTATGTTTAATCCGCCGATGTTCTTACTGACGGTGTGCAAATTGATAGTTGGACACACCAAAAAGAAGAGGTATATAACAAGCACTGAAACAGATGCTTTGCCGTACAAAGACTGGAGCCCACTTCTCTACTTTGCGTGATAGAAAATCTCAAAAGGCTGCTGTATCAGTGCTTCTCGATGGGGAAAGATCCTGACGAAACTTCGTGGGTCAGAGCTCGCCAAATAGCTCGAAACAGGTTCATTCTTAGAAGATGCGTTACTCGTCCCAAAACTCAAGAAACGCTGTGCCTTGTCTTCGTATGGGAATCATAATGGAAAGTAAAAAAGCAAGTACCATTACGACCGACTTTCACTGGAGGGATTTTCACTAGCAAATAATGTCACCTTCCGTTCGAGCTCGAACAAGACTGAATAATCAGTTAGACTAGGTTACGTTTTCTGTCGCAACGTCAGTTACACAATTACGTTTCGTAGCTGTGCGGGACAAGGTAGCACAAGGGCAGCTGCTTGACATTAGATCATCTACGTGTGAAGAAATATATCAGTTTGACGGGCGGTGGGCATACTGACATCCCGTTAAAGTAAACCTAATGGTCCCGGGCAAGAAGCTTAATGCTGTTGCTGCCAGAGCCGTACACTTCTCTATTTAGAGGCCAATTATTGGCTGCGGACCCTTCCCTGAAGGAGTGCAACTTTTCTGTAAAACAAATTAAACAGTTGAGTAAAATACTATCAATATAAGTTGATCAGTACCAAATCTGTTTCACCATAAAATTTCCGGTACTTCAAGTTTATTGTTAACAAAAAACTGAGGACAGATTACAGAAAATGCACCGATAATATCCCATTGAATAATGTTCCCACGAATGGAAAAAAGGAGAAAATTTTCGTCCCTCCGAATGTTCATCAAAGCCCCCGGTCAGTGATTAAAATAATAACCTCGTTTTGTAAACCGTTTACTGTTCAGTAGTCTTTCCCTAACTCGGATGTGAATCCCAGTCGACTTTATTCCTGACACGCCAAATTTCATCTGTTCTATTCTTATAGATGATAATAGCACCAGTTGAATCATTCGTACGACTAGTTTGAATTAAAAATTATGCGCCTCTTGTTTCGATCACTGAGGGTCGCGAAGATTCGGACATGATGCTTCACTTAGCCATGGTAATCTTCCTTGGATTTTATAGTCACAGTAAAAAAGTAGTAAATAACACAGTGATAAAACATTACTGGATGTTTACTGTTACAATGCTGTCTTCAAATATTAACCCATGCCTCCTCTATAATGAAATACGTTTTCTTCCACATGGACCATTCTCGGGTACGGATTTGGATCCCATTCGTCTCTGTTATGAGTTTCCATTTCAGTTTCGTTTACGTAAGGAATCACAGCTTGGATGTCCTATGTTAGCCGAATCTGAGTCTGACTGATCAAAACACTTTGATTACCAAAACGGTAAATATCTGAGCTACGCACGGCATACTTCAATATTTGGTTTATTAGATCACTAACCTACACAATATATACATATATGTTTTCATACATATGCATGCATATATACACACCTACTTGCAAGCACACATATATACATTCAGCAATTCGTTTTTTTAAGCAGAATGGTATGTTAAGGATTGAGATAGTTTAGACTTTCTTGAAAATATCCGTCTCAAAATAATTGCCATCTCTTTCGTGGGACTCATGAATGAACACCAGCTCACTACTTTTACGTCTGACAAGATGGCATTTTGATCTTCCCTTGGGCCAACCTGTCCCAACTGTGAGGGCGATCGAAATCCACTTTTTGTCACGGTTTTTTTTCTACATTAGAGTATGCCTTCCAAGTGGTTCAGTGAAAATAGATCATCCGAACTCCCGGAATTTCACGTTGCATGTAAGGATTTCAAAACGTTGTTTTATTTTTGCTCTCCACTCAAATACAACACAGCCAGAACAAGACATTTTTACACCAGGATTGTGTGAGCTTGGTTGCTTGCGTTCAGCCGCTGGCAACAAAAGAGTGAACACTCTGTTAGGCAAAAATGTTTACACAGTACGCTTATTAGATGTCCATCGGCCGTCAAAAGAAGCAAAATACAGTAAGCTGGACCCATATACTAATAGATCATACGAATAAATAATCTAAGATCTAGGATCAATGACTAGAATGTTTCTAATTTCGAGGCTTCAAAATGTGGACCGGTTCTTACATACCATAAATGTTTCTTGTTGGTTGATAAATGAAAGCTATAAGCCATACTGCCTCATTTGATATCCGATTATTCGTAGAATTTCTCAAATTGGGCATCTTTGAAAATTTAACGAGATAATTCAGAGGAAAACGCAGATAATCTTCATGATAATATGATGTCATCAACAAAGAGAAATAGTAATGAGGATATCCCAGTGGCTAAACATAAACCCATCCTAAGTGACGAGCACCTGGATAAAGACACCGGTTTAGTCATTTATTGGCTGATATTATTGAGTACATTACGAAGCATTGTGTCTTTGCATCTTCTAAACTCGTGAGTCTAAATGAAGGGCAAGTGAAATTTACCTATTAGTAATGGATATATACGCCGGTGTTTTAACTGTTATAAGGCAGAATGTCATGTTATTCCGATGATTCACATATCATGCTTCAAACCAGTCCTTGGGGAAATATGTCTCTTTCCTCATCATATATTACTGTTTCGAAAGCTTATTGCAGATACGCACTGTATAGAGTCGTTTATTGTTAACGAAAATCCATGTGATTAGGATCAGTGCACTAGCGTATTGAAAAATGGGAACATTTTAACCTGCAAGCTACGGTTAAGTCTTTATGAAGGAGGATTTGGTTATACGTTTTGGTACAGCAGATGAAAACTTTCAACGCATGTAATGATAGAGGTTATTTTTGGCTGACGGACGAAATAATTTTCGAAGAATCACCTTGTGGTTCTAAATTTGAACTCTTCCACCAAGTACGCTCCTGATGATTCAAATTAGATTAAGCGATCGACCTATTGCGGAGGGTTCAATTACTGAGATGACTGAGCAAAAGAATACTGGGTGAGCACACCCAATTAGCTGCAGTTACCGCGAAAACCAATCTTATGCTTCTGGGAAATTTTTTCCTGTCTTTAAAATACAATATCATGCTACTTGTATCATAGATGTCATGCTCAGAACTACTTCAACAAATGTAATTTGCCAAATCCATTTCACACCACCAGTCCCTGAACCCTAGAGCCGTGAAATTCTGAAGAGAATTCTTCACTACCTTTGTGCGCAACATATATTTGCCGTTAGTGGGCTGTTTATGAATCTTTATACTCCCTTTTTGTACAACTATTATTACTTAGTTGTTTTCGTTTCATTCGGTAACAAAAAAAGCTGAAACTTGCACACTCAGTGAATCATTTTGGACCGACCTTCAGACTAGCATAAATCAACAACGATTTTAACTTCGTCAACGAATGACTTTATTATTTCCTTCTTTAGAAGGAACATAAGTATGGGGAACTTAAAAGCTACATTCCGTTTGGATGCTTGTTTATTGCAGTTAATGACATCATATTGAGTAACTTGGTGCTAGTCCCTTATCCCCATTCTAGCAAGGGGTCGGCAGTCGTATTCGTCTAATTTCTGGTTATCTACCACGTATACGTACCAGATAAAAAGCTAGCTTCTTACTGTGAACACCGAGTTTACGAGTTCTCGGGGAATATTTAAAAATTCCTGACACCATGGACAGGACTTACAACATATAAGCAGAATATGCTTGAGTCTCACACGCACCAGAAATATTCATGGAATAACCGCGGAAGCCAGGACAAGAATAAAAGCGTAGTTTTCCAATTTTAACAACCAAACAAATTTCTTCGAACAATTTTATGAATACTACTATTGATACTACAAAAATATGAATTGAAACCCGCATACCTTCATTTTTCTGTGGCACATTTGTATGACAACCTAAATAGAAAATAACCTTTGAATTAGATTTGGCATCGAAATGCGCTATAATCAGTCACAAACGACGGAACAACTTTGGGAGCATTTGACATTCACGTGACCCACTTCTGGATGTGATAAACAAACGATCTTATCGAGAAAACAACGGTAAAAAGTCAGACCTGTAGGATTCTGACCAAATAAAGTCCCTTAAAGGAGGAGAAAAAGAAAATGTTATTGGTTCTGGTGGTCGTCCCCAGCGGGCGCGCTGTTCAGTGGTATTTTCTGTTGCCGCATAAAAAAGAATGATTGATACTCCCAAATCTTCCATGGAACAGACCGAAGAAAAGTTTTTCACCGTGATACTGGCAGTCTGTCACCTTGGAAGTCAGTATAAAAAAACGTTTTTGATTTTGTTTTTTCCCCTAAGCATTTTATGTAAAATAGTTTATTCATGAGATTGCCTCCTGATGGAACAGTCTTGAAACACGATACTTCTGGGAAAGCAATTTTGAGGAGTATGATATTTGGTAATCGGACCCAGAAGTGAAGCACAACTAAGTCCAGTCGTATCTTTTCATAGCAGTTCTTCGTTCTACATAATTGCAAAGTATTTTCTCAGAAAAATGTTCAGTATAAGATTAGGCGTTCCAGATTCAGTGGAATCTTCCTTTGTAAAGTTAGGACTTTTAATGGAATATAGATAAAATTTACTCATTGTTTCCTACTTAGGCTCATCTATTGATGAGCGAATGAACAATTCAATCGCTTTCCTCCGGGAACAGGTTTTTTGTAGAATTAGCCAAATCACTTCCATCTGACAACCTTTGTATGAATTAGAATTATTGTCTACCTGATAATCGTTGTAACCCAGGACGAAATTAGACTGTCCACTTTATTAAAGTATTTGCCTTTGAAACAACTTGGAAAATTGTACACACGCTATCGGGAATACGAACCGAGAGATTCCCACTGAATTGTGGTTCTTCAAAAACGGTACTCACTTCGTCGTAACACGGCTTTTTCGCTACTGATAGAAGAGAATCGGAGTTGTAGTTTTGCTTTGCTGTCCGTCAACATAATTGGCTCCATTTTTCCTTTGCGAATAAGTTTATCAGAAAATTAGTAGATCACATTTATACAAAGGGAATGGAAAACATTTTACTTTTTCGTAATTGGAAGCCCCCTTTTTCAACTTTAGAAAATATTTTACTTGCCAAATTGCAACCACCACATCAATAGTAGAGTTATGCTGCGGCATTCACGAAGAGGTTATTCATTACAGACTCTGCCTAAATGGTAGATGTATCATTAAGTACTTGCGCGACTGTACATAATGTGACTAGTTAGGAGGAAGTATTTTCCAGGACATTTATCAATAGGTGATACGTGTTTTTTGGGCGACGAAAATCACGAATACAAAAACCTAAGAAACTGATTAAATTTGGAAACCACGCAGCATTGTTCTCACGTTGAGGTGTTCTCACTGTCGTCTATCTGCATGTATTCTTCATTTATCTGAAGCTACGTATGGATAAACCAACTTTGACTTTCGTGCAATTTTTTCACTGTATTTGAAGTCTTTATGAGCAGTACACCTATGTCGGAATTGAGTTGGGTGCAGCTAAGCACAAAAAACGAATAAGGAACATTGTCACAGAATGAGTATAAATATACTTACACTAAGACCCCGATCAGAAGGTTTGGGAATGTTAGAAAAACTTTTATTTATCTAATTAACACAACAACTTTTGACATCGCAGGAATCGAAAAATTATTGATTTCAACTGATAAATATCTACTCGGCTAACGTACGACAGTGAGGTCGCATATTATCATGCAGATCCTATGCTATTTTGAACGACGGTTAAAGAGTTCTTCACTGTACTTTTCACTGGAGTACTACCGATTGCTTATTGGTTCATATGTGAAAAAGATACTCGTACTTATTAAGGGCAAGCAATAACTTATGGTTTAATGAGTGTGGTGCATTTACTCACCAACTGTGGCTGCGAGTACTTTATACGGAAAACCAGTTCTATACTAAACCCTAAGGTAACTAGCCAACAAAGGCCTGAAGTATTTGTTCTACGAGGCTATTTGTCTTTGCCCGAACAGTGCTTGAACTTTACAACAGTACACTTGAATTTTTTGTTCGTAGGAATGTGTTTCCCGGCAAATCTTGCTGTCTGACAAAATTTCAAACTGCGCTGGCGTATGCCCTTCTGACCGGTTTGCATACGTCTCAGTGTTTATCGGTCTCATGCAAAGCACAAACGCACAACCGTACTCGCACACATCAACTTGGCCGTGGTCAAACAACACGCAAAACCCCGACACCGATTTCCATTTTACAACAGAATAAAGCATTCAAATACCATTATTACCAAGTGACCGCCTAGAGCTTCTCTCGCACATGGGCATACAGACAAAACTAACTAGTTCGAACGTGATGCTTATGCACTTTTATCGGCCCAGTCGTGTAACTGCTAGGTTTTAGAGGAAACCACACAATTGTGCACGCGTGGTATGTCCTCTTTTCCGCGGTAGAATCTGGTAGCATAGCAAACAAATCCAAACGAAGTCATGACCTGACAGCAGACAGAGCACAGAACCGTGTCCGTAAACACCGGTGATGCAGATCATAGGAATTGAAAGTCACGTAAAACTCCTTTCCATTCGCTTGCTTTTTCGTTCTATCTTTCCATTTGAAGGCTTTTTTGCTGCTTTTCATTTTGTAATTTTTGTACAATTTAGGGCCAACTAAAAATGATTGTAGATATGAATAAAGGCCCAAAAATAAAATGTGGTTCTGACGTCAGCCTTAAGTTAGCTACTTGCCAGAGGTGAAAGGTCATTTACCTGATAAATGCTGTCAGACTAGCAGTTGTTTATCGATGCCTCTGTTGAGTATTTTTGCTATTGTGTCCAAGCAATAAACGGTGGTAAATCCTATGAAAAAGAATAAGTCTTTTGAGTATCTAGTCGTGATTGGGTGACGAATGAAAGGTGTTGAATTGTGTTCTATTACGAATAGATTGACCATCTCCGACAAACATGGAAAATCATTTCGAACCAAATTTTTATCTTGCAACTGGGATACTGCTTTGCAGAAAGTCAAATACGAAACATGCTTGCGGGCCATGTTCTCTCATCGAAAAGCTTCCCCATTATTTGTTCCTAAAACGTTTCGTTAAATGCAAAAACCCTAATTTCAGTAGCATGGCGCCGTTCGTGGAAACACTACATCATTCTTACTCGAGACAATTTTTGACAGTCAAATGATTCAGATTCATTCAACCGCCCTTAAAAGGGTTACCAGCCGTAACCAAACATCTTACATTCTTACCTTTTCTACCTTAAATGCCGTATTGTTGACATTACACTTATCTCGAAAACCTCAGCACTGAAATATTTGACCTTTACACCATATAATATGACCATAAAACAGACTTTACTTTTTCATCTAAAAAGATTATAGTTTCCTACGGCAATTTTTACTCAACGGATTAAACCACCCAACTAAAGATATAAAGAGCGATTTCTGGTGATATTTCCGTCTTTACAGACATCATTCGTTGGCTGATAGACTTCTACTGATCCGCGAAGTATACAAATTAAAAAATACATCAACCGAACGACTTAAACGGTGAATCTAAAACAATCTTTCTTATTTTTCAACTTTTACAAATATTTTTTATTATAAAATGACTCTGGAGTATCTCAAGAAGGTGGTGGCGATCAATTAGGGGATTCATTTTGGGTAGAGTTACGGACAGCGATGTAGGTACAACCTAAACTTTCGTCCGAAGAGTCTAACCCTCATCACGTTTGACCACCGCTAGTCAAGAGAAAGCTTCGGTGTCCTTCTAAATGATATTCATGACCACATCCTCAAGGAAAAATTGGCTCTAGTATTTCATCAGAAAAAGTACAAAAGGCTTTTATTTTAACTATTCAAATGCTGAACACGTATTACAGTGGTCAATCGGTTGATCAACATTTTGAAGGGAGCCTCTTATATTGAAGACATCCGTACCAAAATCATTCCAATTAACTGCGTTTCCCCGTACATATTGTAACCCTAAATGGTATAAGCAGGTGTTCAGTAGAATATGTCCTACCAGTAGACAAATAAGACCACATACTGTGACCTGAATGCTCGCCAAGGGGCTACAAAGCTAAAAAGGTTTGGTGTTCACTTAATACCACTCTGGGGCTCTGTATGCGTGTGTGGATACTCGAGTGATGCCGTTACACAAGTAGGATTTCTTACTACGTGAAGACGGGAGATGCCCAGCTGACAGAAGGCACGCGTGGCTGGTGTCCATCGTTGATCAGTAAATGACACATATCAGTGGGATCTTTTCTCCTTGCATTCTTGTCTCAGAAAAACCTGGTAACACTTATCTGTGAAAGAATCCTATTCTTCGAATTCGTGATGAATGTGGTTGAGCTAACGCGCCTGGCATAGCAAAATATATCTGGACCCAAATATATTATTAAACAAGTAAAAACTGATTTGACTCAACTGGTGTCTTCTCCTTTGAAGACGGAATATATAAATGTGGAACTCTAAAAGAGTTTTCGGATACAAAGTCCTGCCTTCTTATATAATACATCCGGATGTTTTCCTATATGAATATTATTCTTAGAAAACAGAAAATTATCACTGATTAGGTAATATGCGCAACTTATTCTCAGGAAAACTTTCACGGTCATTTTCGCAACATTTCACCAAAAGCAACATTCTTTCAGGCAGAAAATCTTCAGCGGTAGCAGCGGATTAAATTTCATCACTAATACTGATCTGCTGTAGATACTCATGCAAATTTGGGCACTTATAATCCCGCTGTCTCCCTTATTCTGTCATCTCAAAAGTCGTTTGCAATCCAGAATCACGACCAAAAACTCACAGGAACGAAATGGGAACAATGATTGGTTTTTCCCTCCAGCCTAGTTATCCCACTAAGGTTTACGGGATCTACGAGAGTGTACAGCATCACTGAACTCGAGAAAGTGCCAAAAGGATTCTGCCCATAACTCTTCACATTTTTTAAGAAACTTTAGACCAAGCTAGATGGGACACGAGAACTAATTGCAAAATTGAAGAAAACGAGAGTTTAACTAACCTTTCTTACCCACTAAAGAATTTTTCATTTATTCAAGTCCTAAGGCAGGAAAGGTCAGGGCTTAAGGTTATTTAGATTGACGAAATAAATATGAGCTTAGACGAAGTGTTGGCTATCTGTGAACATCATTTCATTAGAGATAAGTACTATCATATTTACCATCCCCTGTTTACCGATGAATGCCAAAGAAAAAGGGTTGTTCAGGGAAATAAATCTAAAAATTAGTGAATAAGGTATTAGTTGATAAGAGATCACTAGACAGTTAAGTGAAATTTGCACTTCGTGATTGAATATAATCCTCAATTACAATACATAGTTCCACTGCAACAGCAATGGAGTTGATAGGGATATCCCTCCTTCAGTGAGAAGCAATTTATTCAACAATGACTATCGAATTAGTGCTGTAATAACATAGAAACGAAAACAGAGTCGTAAGGGGGATTTCAGTAGAGAAAAATCAAGCGACGTCTGAACTGCTACACAACACAGAGTTTCACACGCATCAATACATAAATAAATTTCTGTCGTCACGAAACTGACAGGTGAGAATAAAGATGTTTATGTTGACATAAAGTGAGCTACCACATGTCGATTGATATGACCATGTACTTTAGCGTTCGAGTGCCTGCGCTGATGTTTAGTATAGGCATTCACATCTGCCCATCAGGTGTGTCTTTGTTTATAACGATACACCCCCAACATGGGTTATGCAAATTTCCTCTGCATATTCCAGTTTAAACTGCATCTGGCAAAACCCGATTAAAACAAATGTTATTGTATCAAGAAAGCATAGCCGTGTGAGTAATACCGCCGAGCAGTACTATTACTCACTTTAAACAAACATTAGCAGTAAGAAGTTGCAATAATTCTGCCATGCTAGGTGGAAAGCGAAAGGTCGTTTCCATACCACACCTTCCATCCGCTTATTTCGTTTCATTGCACTTTCCAGCTGAAGGTTTGCGCAATTTCATGCAGTATTCAGAATATTGATGAACCGTTTTACAAGCGAAAACGACACCATTTCGTGGATGAAGCTAAACGGTTTAAATGAATAATTCCTAAACGGACAGCTGTTCAAGTGAAAACTATTCTTCTTGTGTAATTCTTTATCCTGCTTCCTAAAATATAGCTTAATTTTGTTATTCCAACCAATCGCAAATTTGGTTACCATGAGATACGAAGGTGACATTACATAGTGGTTTTAAGTTGTTTGATAAAATGCATGATATTTTCCCCTTTACGTGTTCATTTGTTATCAGCCGACGAAAGCAAACCCTACGGGGAAGAAGGAAAATCAGCCATATCAGAGAGTTCATCAAATTCTGTGGCCCCAACCAGCGCTCAGATATCTACGGAATTCCCCCATTTGGATACTGAACAGGAGGACGATGAGGAGGAAGAGATACTCACCACATCACACCCGCCCACTGAATTAGTGGACACGGTCGTGACAATGACAAAAAATCCCGACGGCAGTTTGAAAAAAACGACTCGAAAAACAACACGCACCTTGGTCACCACAACTCGAGTACGTAGGATCCGCGCGAAACCACCCATCGGAGAACGCCTTGTCGCAGTTGGAGATAATGATGGGGGAAATGTCGCACCGATGAGCACTTCACCCGAACAGTCTGGAATGAGTGACGCTTCCGCTGAACAACAGCAATCTGGAAAGCTATACACCCTTGTTGGACCGAAACAACTGAGCCAGGATGATGGAGAAAATAGGATCACCCAAGCAACGTTCACAATCATGACTCCCACATCACGAACGGAGGTAACCTATCATGAAGACGATCAACCGGTGAGCTCGATGGACCCAGAGACATTGAAGCATCTGCAGTCTATGCGCGAAGAGAAACTCAAACAGAATTGTGCAAAGGGGATACAAGGTTCTGGTGAAACCGATGCACTGGATATAACCAGTCCAGAGTTACAACACGCCAGAACGAAGACAACGGTTAGGAAAACGGTTATTGCATCTGCAGCGAAAGCAACCCTTGTGGCGACAGGGACTTCTAAACCACCAAAAAACGCATTATTGACGTTGAATGAGAGGTTAGCCAAAATATTATTTTTACTTTAATTCTCACAGGATATTATGCTTCATCTTCTTACACTATTTTTCAGTCATGAACGATGATTTGAAACTAGGTATCCTGAAAGCCGAAGGTAAATATCTAAGTGTCGTGCGCAGCGGAAGCGTTTTTCAGAGCTTGGTTTTACCCAGTCTGCTATTTCTTTCATTGGAGATGTTTTTTAGTTCCAATACACTCAGCGAATTACTAAGTTTACTGAAACTAAGATTACTTTCGAGCAGTAGATTGTAAACGGTTGGGTGCTAATTGAGGTTCTCAGCTTTACTTGTCTTCAGTGCATCCTTTCCTGAACTCGAAGTTTGACTTCCAGGTGATGGCATTCTCTGAGTCTACACCTTGATTAATATCAGTCGGCTGTAAATCAGCACAACGTTTAACTTCATAACTACGAAATATATATGCTTACATGTAGAACTCGATGTCATCACATAAATGGGTTAATAAAGCTCTATATTGCTGAGGAATATTTTTCTATGGTATTGTTAGCTTATCTGTTCTTGGTCTTCGAACTCGGTGTTCATCACTGCTTTCTGATAACGTCATTTCCGCTGAAGGTGAAACTTTTGCAGCCCAAAATCAAAATTCACATGGCAGAAAAATACGACGACGAATATGATTTCTTTGAGCAACAAACCCGCTATTTTCTCCCTTTTATTGTAGAATGTTTCAAAAGTCAGTATCAGGCATGTACTACAATTATTGCACGTGATCAAGGAATATGAGTTTTAACCCAGAAGAGAAGCGACTATAATTTACGAATCAATTATACTTATTGAGAACTGCTAGAGAAGTGATCCGGAAGTAATACGCACAAATTTAATTCATTGTGAGTCTATTGCACTTGATGGTAGTGTACAACGCTTACTATCTGCATATAACTCGAAAACTAATTGAGTCTGGTGTTTCATTCAAATCTGGGTCAAATGTCTGCGGCGATACTCCGTACAACTTCTCGAAAACCATGGCCAATGAAGGTCAACCGGTCTGCGTCGTGGAATTCAAACCTTGAAGTGCCGAATTCGATTCCCACCACCACTAGCTACTTTCCTCGTCGGCATTATCTAACTGGCTTTGGCCACCCTCCACAAAAAATGCATGTAGTTGCATAAGAAGGAAAAAGAAAACAAATGATCGTTTTTACTTGATTTGCTAACCATGGTGGCCATTGTTTCATTGCTCAATTACCACAAACTCATAGCTCTAAAATAACTTGAGTTTTCAAGTTCACGTTCGTCATGGGATAGTTGGTGTACGGGCTGATTTAGTGTCGACAACATACAACAATAATCTGGACTTATCGAAGGGATAAGACAGCGATACCCTAAAGCGTGACGGCTCAAAACTGACTGCGCAGTAAGTTGCGTGTTGACTGAGTTCAGAACCGTGAAACACCTCCGACAATAGTTGATGGCCTTCTTTACTCCCGAGTTTCTATTGGGCGTATTTCAGAACTGCTTTGAAAGCAGGTGGTTTATTCATTCTGTAGGAGACTGATTGATTGACCTTTTTGCTAAACGATGGACATGAATCCATTTATGTGTCTTGTCTTTCGGGGAACTGTATGCATGTCCGACAAAATAACGGAGAATCAGAGTATGGAAAAACTCTTTCGGAAGTCAGTAATATCGCGTTCGCGAGGAATCACACTTTGTCATCGTACACAGTTTTGATTTTCTTCAGGAGCCAGGGAAAAAATGAAACCAACAAATTTTTTGAAAGGCCAACAGGGCGGTGTAAAACGGGTCGGACCACAAAGAGCATCCGATGCAATTTCGTCAGCATTTCAGAAGGAGCTTGAAATTTATCTGGACCAGCAACAGAAACTGACAAGAACTAAATGAACACCAACTTTCAAACACATAAACGAAACAGAGATTTTGTCAATTTCCTGTGTGTAAGTTACCCCGAATCACGTGGTATTTTTAGCCAAAAAGATCAGATTACTGGACTCTTTCTCCAATAATAATAAACCTAATGCTGTTTGGCAGGCTAATTTCAACGGGATAGTGATTAATTTGGGAATTCAATGACAGTATTCTTTTGGTAAAACCAGTAGGCTTCCTTAGCAGAAAGATTTTTGCTGTTTCACCAAAGTTTAAATCTCAGAAAAGAGCTTCTGATAGACTGCTACACATGATGTGTTATGCATGACATGTGTTCAAGGAACACGAAGAAGGTGTTAGATTTATACCGTGAACACTTGTGCGTGATATATAACTGCTCTCCTCACCGTATCAAAAGTTAGGTAGCTATCGTTAACGAACAGAAGTACCATATGAAAAACCTTGAAATTGTTTGGTGGCAGGTAAATTGTGTTCGTCCCCCTTGACAGCTAATCACCAAATCTTGCGACATATTTTACTAATGGTGGTTGCATTATGCTTATCAACTAGGGATCAGTAAAAGTAGTTTCTATTAGGAGGAGATTTTTTGCTTCTATCCTCATCATTTTTTACATGTTAGGGGTCCAGGTTATGCCTACATCTACTGAAGTCACCGAGAATGAAAGCGCTGACTCTCAGGACTGACCTTACCTTTGAACTGCAAATCCGAATTTTCAGTTGACATTTGATTGCGTTGCCACAACGGGAGTGCAGTGCTGTAACCGTGTTTGACCGAAAAACCATCAGCCAGTCACACGCTAGCTGAAGGCTTAGTTACCCAAATTAATGTAGCTTTGCAGTACACTAGTCCACATTAAAAACAAGAGTCTAAATCGCTCAAATTTTCTCATTATCCTGGTAACGCGGTTTCTTTTACCGTCCAAAAAAGACTTTTTTCATGGAGGACCATGAGTATTTCCATATTTCTTGATTTATGAAGTTTATTTGAAAATAAACCTGCTGATACCCGCTTTTGCTTCTGGGAACAGAGAGTTTTTCAAAGTATTCTTTAGCGATCACCGTTGGAAAGGAATATAATTCGCTGTAAACGTGTCTAACGCGATTGTGCTAAAGCCACAGAGGAACAAAGGACTAATCATTGCAAAATAGATACAGATATAGTTATAAGATTTGGATATTGTGTGACGGAACTTACTCATCTAAAACCAATCATAATTACTTGCGCAGCCTGGAGAAATCAGTCTTTTGGAGTATACACGTGGATGACTTCAACAATTCACAGCGGAGAACTCTCATTTTCCATGTTTTGCTATAAAATACTTCGTTAATTTAATTTTCTATTCTTTCGGATTTACATCACCGAAAGGTCAAAATGGTCTAATACTTGCTACTTAGGACTTAACACTGTATTCTCTCTTGAAACTGGTAAAAAGTACACTGATTTTCAAAATTCCCGCATCTCCGCGGCAAACTAACTGAAAAGGGGTGAAATATGTCGGTTCAGGCTAGTAGCTCAGTGTGATACTGGGCCGCAAAATACAGCGGTCCAAAAAGGTTAGTACAATTATTTGATGAAAATTGGACTCTTTTCTGTGCGTCTTACGTCCCTAGTTCAACTCTGCATTCATCTCAACCGGCACTTTGTTTTCACTCTTGTCCTAGCATGTCTATCCTGTCCTTTTCCCGGTCTACTGCTTAGAAGGCCCTCGCCAATCGCTGAATTACTAAAGCCTCTGTCATCTGGCAGCCACATACCACGAAGGCAATGTAATCACTTTATTTCATATGAGTAGTATTTACCCTGCAGATTATTTTGTACTCATCTCACTCATTTCATGAGGATTTTGTGAAATACATATCAACCTACCCATCACATTCTCACTAAAAATATTTTGGCACTTGGACTTACAGCAAGTCTAACACTCTTTATCCAGTAAGTTTTTATACAAGTGTTTTTTGTAGTGTCTCACTTGCCGAAACTGACTATTTTTTTCACTATTATTAATAATATTGTAATTTCTTACCACCCATTACGACCGACCTCTTCTGCACTATGTTCGTTACTTCCTTGATTGTGAGAACTTGGTTAATTGACTGCAGGACATTCACCCCCTGAGATGTATAAAGCGTCTACTCGACTTGACTAGTACTTGCGAGGATCTGAGACGCTGCTACTGATTTTGATTCCGAATATTCATACAACTGCCACAAGATTTTTGGGTAACTCTTAAAACTTGATATTTTTGTTACTCCAGCGCAAATCAAGATCCGGAGAAATCTGTCAAGTTCGATCCAAGCCAGTTTCACCAGGATATTCTCACCCAAGTAGACCTAACTGCTCCCATGACCACTGGTTCTGCTGACACATGCGAAACAAAAGACACTAACGGTGGGGCTGCTCTGTCAACCTCGGGACCCATGAGCACGGATAACATGAGATCCACTGGAGCCGTCACCAACGCGACTGTCACGACTAAACGAAATACTCGAACTGGCAACAATTTGGTGAATAAAAGGTAATTTACATGTTCCGTTGACTTATGTATTCACCGGCATATACAGTCTTGTACATTGCGTAACTCCTTACGTAACAACGGTATATTTAATACAAATTTTCAGTATCCACATACGTTTTAGAGTACCAAGTGGAATAACTAATTCACAAATTAACAACTCTTAATTTATTGATAAACCGAAATAGGGGGCTTTGACCACCGAGTGTTCGAAAGGTCTTCCGCACCGATACATTGATATGTTTATCAAAAACCCAATGGAAAAATAATTTTACATATTCTATCTGCCGATCTGCGGTTAGCAAGCCCACTAAAGATTACGGTGAAATGTCAGTGAACTGTATTCAGTGACCAAAATGAACAAAGTCCTATCCGATGTTCTCTGTCATGGTAAATGTGACAGCGGGCATTGAATCCCCTTAGGGACAGGCTGATGCTGGAGTATCTCAGCACTAATCGTTTTGGTCATTGTCGATCATCTGATCATCTACACAACTGGGCGACATTTTTTGCGAAACAACTAGCTCGGATTTAGAACGGAATGCGAGTTTTGACTTATCCTAGATAGGCATTTCCACAGTGAATAATAAATTCTGACTGGACGAATAAACCAGTGAATACCCGTACATTCTTGTAGATAAACTGACATGATTTTCCGGTTAAAAAACAGGAAGTTTAGGCTTGTACAGCTCTCCGGATGTAATCTTAGTTTGTCTGTCGAATACAAATATCCAAAGAGAACTTTCGTAATCAGGGGCATTGTACCACGTAGGATAGTTTATTTTCATATACAGGATGAATGAGGTCCGATAAAGAAAACACGACTGCCTTAATTCTGTCCCGATAGCATTCAAATTGACTTTTTAGCAGGTAATAAGGCTGACCCAGGACTACCGAAACCAGCGACTAATTTGTGATTATATTACGAACAAAACGCGCGTCCAAAGCTTTCTGATAAGTGACCTACGTTGCTAGTGAAACGACGATTTATTTCAGCAGTTTATGGTGAGGTTGATAAAATCGGGAATAACAGTGGAAGTTTTCACAATAAGAATGACATTATGACTGCTTTCTTCTTCACCCAACGGAGTTTAGACTCGCGGTCAATGGGAGGCTTCTGAATGAGACAATTACCTGTGACGTTCTACTTTCAACTCAGGATGGCACATGTTGACCTTTCCCATCACTGTGGCCTATTGTTTGCAATATACATGAAAGACAAGCCGCGACTCAACCAACTCCCGCGGATTCCTGTTATAGGCCGCAGGCGACTTTTCGCCTCTTTAACCACCTAAGGTGATTGAGTTTTCGAAAAACTGTCCTTCCTTAGGTACACTGGGTGATACGTTGGATCGCTCGTCTAATCCACTGATTTTCGTCGAAGAGAGTTTAACAGGGTTTTATATATACACACATATCGATTCTAATATTAACGTCCGATTAACTTGTCATCAAAATTACTTCACCTGTGTCAGAAGTGTTAAGAAGTTTAGTTATATCCTTATAACGAGCGTAATTTCAGTAAAGCGATAACTATTTGTTTTATTTCCTTTAATTCTTCGTACAAAATCTAAGTCACGTTAGGAAAATGTCAGGCTGCTTATCGTATGTTTTCAGGCAATAATCACTGATCGATAAAGAATTCATCAAGGGCAGCCTGTATTGGACTAGTATATCAAAATTTCTCGTCTTGAAACTACTTTTTAGGAAAGTTTATTCAAAGATTTCATTACAAACAATACGTGGAGGATGAGAAACTGGTCTAATGGACCTGCTAAGTCATTTTTCTGAGATAAACAGCATGACTTGACCTGGTCGTTGGGTCAAGTAATTTTGCCTTTTAATCTATCAATCTCAACATTCGTCTCACTGGATTCCTCACCAAAACCTATCCAGCTGAGGCGAATACGTCACTACGTCTGTAATACGATACTGGTAATGTTTTTTTTTGTTTGGTAATACTTCTTGAATGCACAATGTATGACGACATTCCCTATCTCACCCCGGATAGCGAACTAAAATCGAGCAGTTAATTACGTCTACCTGATCACGGGACTTTGATTTCGACTCATCTCTGTCATTCTCGATAGATTTAACTGGCTGTGAAAAATTTTGCTCTTCGCTTTCTGGGCCATATAGAGTTTCTTATTCTTGAAAGTAGAGAACAATTCCGATTCGTTCGGAGCATCAAGCCCTTTAACCCTATTGACGTGTTACTTTTGTTCTTGTCGCCGCTTTCCATGTTATTAAGGTGAGCCTGCAAGCAATCGAACAGGACTCAAGATAACCTAAACACTGAAGTATCAGATCCAAAATCCGGTAAAAATGCTCCTTTGATGAGTTCTAGTCGGTGGTCTTGTAGACGTTCAGCATGGTTTGGCATTGCTACTGCATTTCTAAAACAAATGCAGTCTAAATTGTGAGTGTAATAAATGCACAAATTTCACAGTGTACATAACAAGTCAGAAGTCTTTTATTAACGGACTTTGCGCACCCAGCAAATTTAGTCTTCGTGAAATACGATTGATCTTGACGGAATAAATGTTTGTACTCATCCGTTATTCCTTATGTAGGTCATCGACAGTTTACTTTTAGACGTTTTTTCCAGACAAGGTTGACTCATAATTAAGACTATTACAATCAATGACAAGTTGGGGAGATTACTTGGTACAATGATTTACCAACTTATTTCACAAACAATTCATTGAACCAGGACCTCGGGTTGTTGAAATTGAACGGCTGGCTTAACTTTACTGACAGTTCTGTTGCAGTTCTTGATACCATTTTGTGGTTCACAGCTCATTTGGGTAGCTGGTCTTTTGATGAAGCATTTAAACTCCGTGTTGTTGCAGTTAATGCAGGTGGTTTGTTGAACTAACGTTCAGGATGACCTGCTGAAAATGGAGGTGAGGTAAGAATTTCGTAAATAAAAGCAAAACCGGGACACAGGTGTTGTGGTGCAAAAAGACCGACCTCGTTTGATGAATGAGACATATGTTCTTGTGTACACAATGATAGATACACTCAAGCCAAATAATAAGGATTCTCCGATAAACAGATGCAGACCATTTGTTGATAAGTTTTACAAGCAACCATGCAAGCGTGGTCTGTCTCCTTCCCACCAAAATTTTGTTGTAAAATTTAGGATAATTTCGAAAATTTGTTTGAATCGTTCCACAATCCTCGAGATTTCCGTTAGCTTTTCACCTAACATTATCTTTACAACGATCTGTTGTCGAAAATACCCCTGGCTACGTGCAACGGAAACGTGAAAAATTTCAAACGATTTCCAAATGCGGAACGGTAGTCTCCTCTGTGAGTTTGATCGTGGTACTTGTTTCCGTTTTTTCTTCAACTGAAAATGATATTTCAATGCAGCTGAAATACAAGTGCCCTAACGAGCAACATCATGACATAGCACTACTGAGCTTCGTTATTTTCTTGGTTTTGTTCATGTCCAACACAGCTCACTGTGATCCTTTCGAGAATGTACTCTACAAAGTTTATTTCTACACTGAAGATAGTGTCAAAAAATTAATTGGAGTCACTCGAACGCACGGAAAACATTTGGTGACCTTATGGAGCTGGACTCATTTCTGTTTCTTTGCTTGTCTGTTGTGAGCATACTCCATTCGTAGCAAATAACCTCAAGTGGTAACAGTTGTGAGTATGGGTTTTGATGAGCATTGATTATTATGCAACTTTTTGTTAAAAACGCAAAGCATGACTACATTTAACAATATTTTACTAAAAAAGTTATACAGATAAGGATAATTTTGGTCCATGACTGGAGAGGAACCACAATCAATAGTGTTATTGGAAAAGTTTTAGTGAGAATCCCTTTAAACCGTCCACTGAAAGTTTTATCTCTCCGTGGGTGAAGAACTGAAAGACGTTTTGAGCAAAATATGTAGCAACCGACTGAGCTATTCCATTCATAAGCGTGTGTGAGCCCGAAAATCAACTGTTGGCTCGAAACCCATGACTCGAAGAAGTCAGTTACAACCAAAGGAAACCTCAAACTCGCAGTGGTACTAGAAAACATCTCTGTTGGTAAAAACTAGCTATTCTGTACTGGAAATTGCACGCTGCTTTTTTCATTAGGAACTAAACCCAAGTAGGAAAGAAAATCATCCGTGAACTGGTTTCTTTGCTTTATGCGTTCATGATGATATCCGTCACTGTTCATAAATTAGAAAAGATGACCTTGGTAAAGAACTCTCGGTATTTGAAAAGTCTTCTAATACCCTAACTCTTGACAAAAATATCTACCTTTCAGCCGGTGGTTAGCCTAGCTTTAAATCTACCATTGCTGTCTGAAAGATGGCGATGTCGCATGTCTGCGTAGTATTTTTCTATGTATACAAAAATATTTGTCACGGCTAAATAATATGAGGAAGCGATAGCACCCTTAAACAAGTAGAGCAGCTTGTAGTCAAGCAGTCGGAAACGATATTCACAATGCGAAAGAAATACAAATGACGAGCAATGAACTCACAAATAGTTAGACTTCTTGCAGCATCCAGGATTATAAAAGCCGGATGTTGGTTGTGGCTGCGATCTACATGGAAAAGCCTTGACTTCCGGATTTCAGGATGATAACTTCTGCAAGTGGTGAAGCAGTGTTAGATACATGACTGTACGGATTCCGATACTAAAATAGAACGAGTGGCTGCAGCAAATCATTTATGTTTTTCGGCCTTTTTACTTTTGGTGATGCTTGATGTCACGTGTACGGGATTAGTATACCTTCATCCAGCACTCGCAAATGTCTGCACAAACTAGAGAGTGCTTAGCCAAGGGACGTCATAAACCACAAAAAACGGTACTTATTGGATACTGGTACGAAAAGACAGAGTCAAAACAAATTTCAGTTGCGAATTACTTGGGGGTGTATAGATGTACACAATTAAAAGGAGAACCAGCTCGGAGTTTTATTCTTTCTCTAAATGGGTAATATTCGTAGGATGCAATATTGGCTCCATAAGGCTGAATTTTATAGCTGATAGAAAAGCCTCGCGCAATTCTCGCATCCAAAAATCCAACCTCGCTATAGCTCAGCTGGTGGAGCACCTTTCCGGAACAAGGAGTGTGACCGGTTCAATTTTGGCTTGTGGATTTGGAAATTTGGATACGAAAATAACATGTGGATTTTTCAGTAGGGAAATGAGTAATAGTTAAAGAAAACCTTCAAAGCTGATCCAAAGATTTCAGCATTAACTTATCACTCGAGTTTTTATCCTTGCTTCTGTATGGTAGTTTTTTCTACTAGTCAAATAAGCGTGATTTCGATGACTTTGAAAGAAATTCCCAGAAACGGCTTTCCTTTACATAATGTTGTTTGGTATTTTTTATTTCCTCACGATTCGAAGAAACATTTTTGAGTAACAATTTTGAATGTAAGGTGTACCGCACTTTTATACTAAAGAAGTCAAACGTGATGGTTCTCAGAGCTGACCGGTCAGCGTGTCCTAGTGCTGCAGAGTGGCTAAAGCAAAATAAGTGGTAAGGTGATTTCATTCGCGGATGTAGTAGAGAAATCGTAAACGAATCGCTTCCGATTGCCTGTGGACTCCTTTTGAATTTCCAGGAACGCTATCTGTCCCACTCATCTTCAACTTTCTGGTATTGTGGCAGTTCGACTGAGCTTAAGTAGGGAGAGTTGAGTCAGTGCCGGAAGATGGAAGATAAATTGAACAAACGGATAGCTACAACCGAAGCTTAGAAAAGAATACCTAGCAGTCCACGGGGGAACTTACACAATTTAATAGCCATATCCCTGGCTGAATTTACACTACCAGCCTTGTCACTGGGTCCCAAACTTAGCCTTTCACAAAACAGGTACTTTTCTTTCATCAGTCCCTTGCAAAGTTTTACAAGATTTACGCATCACCATTGAAAGCGGCCTACTTTATATTTTAAGTAATATCGTATTGAATGAGGAAGGAAGTGTTTTTTGTGTTCGTTCGTTTCACGCTAGATAATGAAAAGCATACGACAATTTATTGAACTTTTTCACTGAAAAGGTCGATTCAGCAATATCGACAACCGGTATCATACCAGTCCAATGAATTAGCTGGACAAAAGTAATTTCTGTCTAATTCAATGAGTAGAGGAAAAGCTTGACAGGCAATTGCTCGTGACAGACAACGGTCAGATTGTACGTGACGGGTAGCGCCTTGGATTCGCGCAACAACCGTGCTTGCCTCTGATGCCCTTTGGCAATGCACGGACAAGTACGACGGTAAGTTGCGTTAAAGCTTAATAACAGTTCACAGTAAGGCTTTTCTGAACTAAAGCAAAATGTCACGCATGCAAACTAGTCCAGACGAACTATATATAGTTGAATAGATAAAAAGACGATATAAATATGAAGTTCGAAAAACAAAAAGACCATATAGATGGGACAATTTGGAGTCTTATTAACGGTCCCGATAAAGCCCTCCGAAAGAGCCTACAAATTATTTTTTTAATAACTTTAGAATGAAGTGTTCACTTTTTTGCATCAAAACTCCACATTTTTGTATGGAATAAACCTTCACCACAAAGTTATTCCATTCCAGTTAGCAAAGCTTCATTGGAATCGCTCAAAAAGCCATTTGCATTGTGGTCCAAAGATCTAAAACAGGACGCTTTGCCAATCGGTGACGAGGCGCTCAGTACTGTGGAAACTATCAAGCTGCAAGTTTTTAATGTTCGACTGGTTTTACTGACCTCTACTATTCTTGAGTTTGTGTGCTTTCTAACAAGACGATATGAGGTATCCACGTTTTGAAATAAGCACTTCGTTGTTAAGGTTAGCATGAGCTTTTCTCAGTAATGATGACAATACCGATAAAAAGAGTTACTATCATTATACGGATAAAGCTGTTGTTGTTGTCGAAGCCTTTCAGACAAAGCCAATAGAAAGGTGTTTGTATTATATAAAGGGTAAGATGAACAATTAGAATGATTACTGAATTTCAGGAATATCGAGAGTTTGCCATCCAGTGAAATACCGTTTCCGTTAAACCACAGCCTGAATTTATTGCTGCACATCGTGAGATGAAATAAAACATTATTTTTCATATTAGACGTTTTTAATGGTTGATAACGAATTAAGGAAACCACTTGGTATCGAGGCTGAACTGATAAATGCCACTAAACGATTGTTCCCTAATGTATATTGTGTCGGATTCTTTCATCGACGAAATACCACGTGAGCAAACAAGTAATGTAACACAGATAACAAAGTGAGGATAAAAACTAACAGAAGAAATTCAGTGATTTTAGAAGAAAATTAGTTTCTAGTCGGGGCTGCGGATTACGGGATTGACAAAAGATTGCTATGAATATTCAGCAACCACTGTGACCGTTTTATTGGAAAAGTAGGATATTCTTAAGAGGTGACCGAAGGAGTTTCATTCTATTCAAACGATGAAATTTGTTTTGTTTCGTTGACCGGGGATCTTCATCACGTGTTTTTATCTGTAACTGCTTATAAACTTCATGAAATAGTTAGAATTCCGTGGTTTTGGTATTGATCAACCCTCCTTGACTTTGTTCAAACTACTATACTATTTGGGAATAAGATCTTTTTTGGTAAAAATCAAAGCTTTTGATTGGGAATAGCGATAAATTTCACGTTTTTGTGAAAAGATACATCAGAATAACTATGCGCGACCGCATTTCTATATAAAAGCAGTGAAACTTGATGCACCCCAATCGAGAAACAGCAATTCGTTTACCGTTATGAACTTCCCAAACAGTCATACGTAAACTGTACCCTGTTAATACATCATTTCACCTACATAAGATTCGGTTGTTCAGGCTCAAACGAGATAAGTGAACTTGCTTGTGGCTATTTTTTCGCAGAGAGGGATGGTCAACCATTCCTCCAATCTCATACAGAAATTCTCAAACGGGGAAAATTTCCTGAATGCAGGCGACTTTTGCACAATGTACTGCACTATTATACCATTTGACCGTTTTATTTCGCCCAACTGGAAAACAGGGGTTTCTGCGTCTATCGGAATGCATTATCCCAACCATGGGGCAACAAAACTGTCCACCCTTCTTTAATTTGCTATGAAAGGGACAATAAATTCGGCACTACTCTATCTCTCGTTTGCCTCATGACATATGATTACAGAATAGGTCACCGTAAACGGGTTAATCAAACGCATGAAGATAGAGCTTAATCTAATGATTTTCCAGGATAAAAGTTGATCAAAAATAGTACTAAGTTCATCATGTTTCGTTTAATTATACCAAAGTCACCCCCATCTCCCATCGTCAGAAGTCGAAAATATACAGATCTAAAAATAAGTGATTAGTTATAACCAATTTCATATCTATGAAATGGTAATCGCTTGAAAGCAAAATCACATTTATATTAATATGAATAATCTGATCAGCTTTTACTACTGCATTTCCATTGTTCCAGGGACGGTGAAGACACCGATCAGCTAGCTCTGTTGGCAATGAAAGTAAGTTAACAAACTTTTTAGTTTTTCGTAGTGGGCACGAATTTTCCTCGCGGCTTCATGGTAACTTGCATCAAAAAAGCAAAACCCTAGACTGTTTAAATATTTTAATTGCATATTGCTCAATTCCGTGGAAACGGACGGTGAGAAATTCGAAAATAAAGGCGGTTAATGATTTTTCTACGCGTAGAACGAATTACGAGAAAGCATCCTTATGTGTAAACAGAACTGTCACGAGTTACTTTACCAAGTTGTCTTTATTATCCTCTCGGAATTATCATCGTCGCACATGGCACGCATTCAAAAAGCAGTATTGTACTATTATTATCTCTCTTGTTAAACTGAATAACTTCCTTCTGTTGTCAACTATGATGAGTATATTCATTACTAGGGATGACGGATTTTTTCGAAGTTTACTTCTCAGAAAATAAAGACCTTCGTAATTGCTTACGTTAGACGATCATTGCTTTCTAGTAGAAATTAGTTGAACCAACTGAAATACTTTCGGCTGCATTTTGCAAAAACATGTGCCTTGGTCCCAACCTTCGTCGTTTTCCTAACAGTGATATAACAGAGTATTTTACGGTATTACTATCATTATCATTGTTATTATATGTGCATAAATTCTGTCTATAGTGAAGAATCGCAGCACTGACGAATGCAAAAACCCGAGTGATGTGCAACTGATTAAAAAGCCAAGATCATCTCATTTGATAAAGATAAACCGTCCCGTAGTCACAAATAATACCATGCGAAATTCACTACACGAAAACAAGATTCACCTACATTCCCATTCATACTGAATAGTTCTGTTATAAGTTTATTTTGTTATTTACGTGGACTATGGTCCCCGTATTCTCACCGTTGACTGAACTGGTATTTATCTACTGCATTTCACAGCCACAACGGAGACCATTAGTGAGTGAAGTACTAATGGTAATTAAATGGTGCTTCATATTTACAGTTTACAACATTTTCGGTTGATGTGGTTCAAATGTTGGTGATAACTCTCAAACTCCGTGTTAGCTATTCGTGGATGGCAAAACGACACGGCTCAGTTAAGGTGCTTTACTATGCTTCAGAATTTTCACAAATCTCATTTCACAACTTCCGCTCTATCTTTGCTATTGAAATGCTGTTCCGAACATTTCAGAAAACAGAAAAAATTACATCCAACAGGTTTACTTTTTATAAACTTATTTAGCATTTACTTATATTTGCTGCAGACGGGGAAAACCAAGTATATCATCCTGTGAAACGTGTGACAATCCATCTCCACCAAACAATCGCATATATCTATTTGAGAAGTGAGATTTGATTTCACTATGAAATGATTCATCAAGCAGTAACAAAGCCTAACACAACATTTACGTCCTTCATAGGAATCCATCGACGTGTAGTCAGAGGGTAGTTGATTTAAAGTTTCAGTGACGGCAGGGTGTTATAACACGTTGAGGTGAAGTTAATCGAACCAGTATGATTCACTTCGAATAGCTTAATGGTTAGCTATTAGAATTACATTCGTTTAATTCCGGTTAGAGTCCTGGTGGGGGCTCACTCGATGGGTATTGGTGTTTATTCATTAGAAGGATAAAATAGCTTTCAATAATGAGTTAGGCTATGCTGCGGCATGAGTGGTCATTGGAATACGTTTGCCTGGTGTCACTTTTCAACATGCTTTTGGTGCCAGTTCGATTCCTTTTCAGTGACTCAGGATTTGTTTTTACTCATTATTTGTCACATTACCAAAGGAATCTGAACGATTATTCTCCGAGGCCAAGTACTTTGTGTCCGGAAATCCCAGGAAGGTGACCACGACCACAACAACGATTGTCCATCCGACAAACAACGAGATGAATGAAGTAAAAGATAGTCGTTTCCAGTCCCGATTCAGTAACCTTCCACTTTATCAAGGCTACGGGCTGATCGGTCAACAGGTGAGCTTGAAGACTTATCTTTTGTAAGGCCTTTTAACTGGGCAGCATATTTCGTGAATAAAGATTACCTATTGGGTGGTGTAAATTTTACATAAATCCACCGCGAGAAAATGAATAATCAGCTTAGTCCGGTTGCTGAATCATATTGCATCCCTGTTAGACCTGTGCCAGCCCGCATGGCGTTGTATATTTCTCGTTTCCTGATCTGTGAAACAGCAGCGGCCAATTTATTCCAAAATGATTCCGACAGTCGGAAAGGTTAACTGACGACTGTTCGTTCTGAGGCAGATAGTGTAATGATTTCGACTAGAGTCGCTTTATGAAAAGTCATTGAAAGTGGTCAGACTTCAAAATACTAAGTTTAGACTTTTGGGCTCAATAGTCAAAAGGTCGGGTTTCTATAGATAGTAACACGCTGAGGTCAAGGGCTTCCGAGAGTTTAAGATAAAACCAAAAGCAAGCTTTATATATATAATGAGTAAGTGGATGGCCACCAGCTCTTTGACATCGTCTTTTTGACTGATGGTGAGATGTTTGCGGTTTGATCACCAAGCTCAGCCATCAGAAGCCGTTGAATACATTTCAAAGATTTAGTTATGCTAATATGCATCTAATTCCGCAAGTGCCACGCAGGAAAAATGTCCCCGCATATCTTCGACACTATCTACAATCATTGGGTGGTTAGAGCCACTTTAATTTCCAACTAAATTGTGTTCAATAATTTACTTAACTTCGAAGGAAATAAAATCTGTGGTCTCTATATTTCACACTGAGCGGGAAGTTTCCATTTTAATCGTTTCTAATGATAAGGCCACCTTTGTTTTCACTTGAGATTAATTCTTTTTCTAGACTCTTCCAGTATAACTGTAGCTTCCAGCTTGGAAATGTGCTTTGATGTTGGATGTGGGAACCAGTTTTCTGAGTCTACACGCGCATTTGCCGGATACACTGGTCAAAAGTTACTTGATCGGAAATCGAGGGCAGAAAGGATGGGATAAAATCCATCAATGGCAGATCAGGTCTTGTGATTTTCCGGTAGCACTGATTCGATAGGAAAGACTGAAGTTTTACTTCCTGCGAACAATGCAAAGCTTGAGAAGCGAACGTCCGTGCGTCAAATAATCCCCAGTGCAATGCAGCATGTATTACTGTTCAGACATTTCACTCACTCTCGAAAGTCTAACTGCCGTTTGCGTAATATAACTGAACTCATTGCTGAAAAGTAAGCGTCGTTCTTGATTTCGATTGAAAAAAGTATTTTATTTAGGAGCGAAATATTGCCATCCATTCTTGTTCTAACACATCACATAGGTAGAAACTGAATATTCCATTGGCTGTTGATTTGATTGAGGGTCATTATTACAACGAATGGAATGAATTGAGTGATGTAGTGTGGTGGGCGAAATTCTTCATTTACGTGATAATGCCGATTAGGCTGACTTCTGACTTATCTACTGATAGGGGGTTTCTAGGGACATTTCTCGCCCTGAATGCTTCTTCTTTGACCAAGGCCACTGAAGTGCTTGAACTGGTTAATGTTGTGCGCACAGATCAAGGGTAGTGGACCTATGGCGATGGCTTCAGCCTTAGCTAAGACCTGGGCTCGGACTGCCTTCGATCGGCTACGGAATGGGATGATACACAACTCTGATTGAGTCATTTCGGTAGACCTTATGACCACTATCAACTAAATGACAGGATAGCAATGCTGATTTAGTATGCTTTTCGATGCCTCAGTCACTGCGGGTGGTGCTATTTAAGCGAGTAGATGAGGTTAGATCAGACAACCTGTCTTTCAGTAGCACTCAGATCACCGGTCAGATGAACAACACACATTCCAGTCCTACTACTAGAAATGTTAATTTCACAACCACTCTATTTGGTCTTGTCGGTCGTTCTGTGGATAAGTCCTCACTGAAGGGCACTTTTTAGCATGGTTTCTTCTTTCAGACTCAAGCAGATCACTCATGAGACAGAATTGGTTCTAGCCAACGGAGAGTCAGAAGCTGCGGTCACACCGGTACGATCTGTAAAACGAGGTTGTGAATTGATCTGTTTGTGATAGGAAGTTATGAGATTCGCTGTATGTTCCTTGTATTCGCAGACTGATCAAGGTTTTAAAATGTTCTGGTCCCTCTCCTTTCGAGCAAATGAGTAAAAGTTTGTAGATAAGTGTTGGTAGTGTCTATTTTGAACTGGAAACAAAGTTGATCACATTTCATCAACTGATAATAGAAGAGTTTTTCAGATTACAACTTCAAAGCAGACTATGAGTTGGCGTACCGATATTCTGAAGCAATCATCAGCAGTGTTTTTGGTTTATGCTTTCAAGTTTTCGTACTTTGATGGTACGACTATAGATTGTTTTCTTTCATAAGCACTGGTACTCAGAAGTTAATCGAGTAACGAGTTAATGGAGTAACGCAAATACTCCAGTGTATTTAGTGGACTCTTGCGGTCCCGGTTTACTGGAAAATAAAAAAAATTATCAGGCCAAATTTGAAAACCGCTAACAAATCCCTACTCGAATGTTTCATCAGAAATTTTTCCTGATTATTCATATTTCGTTGTGATTACGAATCAGTAGGATGATCTCGGAGCGCATTTTCCACACCTCATACGAATAGCGTTGAGGATGATAAATACACATCACATACCATTCCGAGTAGACTGCACTGCTGATGAGTAACTAATTCGATGCGTGGTGTAGTTCTTGACATTTATTATTAGACTTAGGAACGATTATTTCGTCGAAATCTTCCAATGAATGTTTTAAAAAAGAGAGAGTACTATCCGTGTAAATTCAGTAATAACATTTTTCAGTTGCAGCTTTCCTCGTACAAGAAGGAACCCGAAAGTTTGATGGACCAGCAGAACGAGGAAAATGCAGACACAGATGTGGTGTGTAGAGTCGACACTTTCGAGGACTCCTCAGCCGATGCTGCCATGTCTGATTGGTCTGCTATGTTGATGAATTTGACCAACACGACGGCCGGATCGATCACTGGCCTTGACCCGGCTGTGCAAAGTGCCGGTTGTGAGGTGAGCACGGTCACAACCGATTTGCTGAGTCTGTTGGACGCGACCACCGATCGTTTGTTGCAGGAGGCGACAAAACAATGGTGTACTTTGGGTTACACTCCGTTGGGCATCCCGTCATCTACTCCACGTACGTTTTGCACTGATCGGGTTTGAAGATGTATCAAAAGAGAGACCGGTACATATGATAATTCATTTATGTTTCGTTTTTCCACAGTAAACAGAACAAAGCAGAATAATAGAATGCATATCGAAATATAAAAACCGTTCAATGTCATCAAAACAATTTGTTCTGGTAAACAAAGAATATTTTATAGCATTTTCCGGTTTTCCATCTTTTCCAAACTGCTTCCTAAATAGACCCATGCAAGCAATTTTAGCTGAGTTATTTTCAACCAAAAAATGTCAATTCTAATTCTACCTGCGAATACCTTTTCTGAGAGAATGATAGGAGGGCAGAAAATATCATAACTTTGAAGGTCAACATTTCAAAAACAGTCAGCTACTTTTAGACTATCTACCAGTGCTTACGCTATCGGTCCTATTAGAATAGTTTACTAGCATTACTCATGAAGGGCCTCAGTATTTGCCGTTTATCCTGACCACGATTAGGATTTTGGTAGCATCACTTGACCAGAACATGGTGGTTTATAATGATCAAGTAATTTCCAAAACTAATTGTTTTCATTTTTTTCGACTTTCGAATATGTCCACGAAAGTGAAGGGTCAGGGCAGACGGTTATTTATGTCTAACATTTTTAAAAAAAGTTTATTTCCCATTGCCTGTTTCGGTTAATACTTGTGTCTTTCCTTTCTTAATCCGTAATTTCCTTCTGTGATTTTTGTGTTTTCTCTAACATCATTCCGAATTGATGCCTTCTCACGGTTAAACCAATCTCTGAACACACCCTAGTTCCAACGTTCGTTCTTCCTATGTGGATCCACACAACTATCAGTGTGGTTTCTTTGTGCAGATTCTCCGATAATCAAATGCCGACCGAACGCAAGCCATCAGAAAGTAGCACCCTAGAACCTATTTACAGTAACGGATAATGAATAGCCTTCGCTTACGGTCATAACACAGAGTTAATGTGCATGTGGTTCCCAGGACTACTTACGGGTCATATGATCCAGGCATGAATAATGGATTCTCGTACACTGTATATGGCATGTAATCAGACTGCTTCGTTCTAAGGTAAGGAAGGATCGATTATCTAATTGTGTTCTTGGAGCGGAAACCAAGGATTTTTCCAGAAATCCCAAAGAGTTCGGATAGACAGAAAACCGTTGAGTCCTTCACGAAGTAAAAGTATGCTTACCAAGAGTAGATTCCGATATTCCCAGTTATGGGCAGGAAAATTTGCAGAAGAATGGTGAAAGGATAAGTCTCTGACCTTCTTACGTTCTGGTAAAAGAACGTAATCTGCGCTGCTGGCCATAGACCCGAGGAATGTAAATGATGTTACAGTATTCATGGGAAAGATCTTTATTTAACTATTATTTCTAATTCATTAGTCTGCTGAAGTAATTTTCTTACAAATGAAGGCCGGATAAAGTTAGGTTATTTCTTCCTTACCCACTTTGGCCTTCTAATTACATCAACCGATTCACCTTTTCATGACCAATTAGTTCGTTTTTGTTGTATCTTAATATTTGAAGTAAGATTTGGTAGAACGGCTCTCTTGTTCAGTTACAAAACTTAGTTGAGCATAAAGGCTATAAATACCGGTAGTGTAGTAGTAGTAGTAGCAGCTCTCAGATTTCCTTTTTCCAAGTCCTCAATCGGGCTGAGTATGGGAAGCACAAAGCACTGAACACCCGTTATTTTTAATTCAAACAGAGTTTGGCTGCATATTCCATTTTGAACTCATTACTTTTTCACCCACCATCACAATGCTATACCTCTTCCAGCGCCAATGCCTAATTCTGAAGCAAACCGTACCGGTTCTTTGACTGGATCCCTACCGGAAGACAAAAATTTCGAAGCGGTACGTACCACTTTTATAGATTTTTGATATCGTTCGCAAAGTTTTAATATTCTGTGGAATGTTGCTTGAACTATTCACACAGGCCCCTGTCATATCAGTCAACAGTGACGGCGTCGCTATTTAACATTTTTTTGTGAAAAACGTAAGCGAACGATCATCTTTCCGTCAGAAAACTGTTAACTCTATCAAAAGGATCAGATGACGGCATGCACAACATCTACGACAACTACAAATTCCGGGGTACACTTTTATCATTTTTGTGAAACAAAATACTTTTTGGTCTCACAAATTTGGTCGAAATAAATTTTATAACATAGTGATGAAGAACTTCCAGAATTATTCATAGATATCAGTAACGAGGATTTCACTAGTAAGATATTTTACGTACTTCTACACGGTTGTTGTATTTTTGCAAACTGGTCTCATATAGATCACCACGTGTGGCGGGCTTGGCCTACGGGCAGTTTGTTAGTTGTAGAGAGGTGGAATCCTGCTTCGGTTTACTAGTGCCAAGTCAATAAATGACAAATTGATCACCTCTGTAAAAGACCGAATACGGAAACTCTCTTAAAGCCTAGGCACCAAAGTTGTTTCGATAAAATACACCAAGAATAAATGCAGCGAAAATGCATATAATTTCTGTTGGAAGAGGGCAGAAACCAGTGTACCTACCAATTTCGAAACCTGGAGGCTGGAAAGCAAACGGCTTGTTTGCCAATCCATAATTACAAATTTATGATTTTGACGAAAAAGCTCAAACTTCATGTTGGTTCTAGATGAGTGAACTTTGTGCATAAGGTAAAGATAACAGAATATCACGTCATCCAAATAAACTCGGTTAAAATTGTTCATTTTTCCTCTTGTACAGATGATGAAAGAGAAAATTCGTGAACACAAAAAATCAATAACAAGTCATCACAGCATTGAATCGTTACTTCCAGAAACCACAACGCGTGCCAATTTGCCAAAAGAGGACTACCATCATCGTGCTTCCTTTCATCGTGAATCTCTGACCCTAAACGAAAGAACGGCAATTAAATCCCCAACAGATGCACAAGAAGAACATCACATCAGAGCTGCAGAGAGCCCACCGAGGTTGAGTGGTTTGGGAGTCACGAGACCCGGAGCATTTCGAGTGGCCTGGTCTGATATGACCGAAGTGAGTGTTTCCAACTTCAGTAGTTTGTCAGATAAAAGCTTTCACGGAAGAAAATGGACGGAATTTTAACTGAATCGCAGATCAGGCTCTCAACTATATTGGGTATCTTAGTAGAAACCGACGATTATTTCAGACACCAGCTAACCGAATTTCGTCTCTGTTGATTTTCCCTAATGTAGGAGTTTCGCTTCCACTACGGATGAGCTCTAATCAGACTGATATGGTTCCAGTCGATATATATATATATGCTCGTTTTATTACGTGTATCAATAAAAAGTCACTTCCCGTTCAGAGACTAATAAATGTGAACTAACTGGGAATATTCACTGCTTGGCATTAGGTCCTCAGTCTGCAACAGTTTAGAGATTAGTACAGTCAAGCAATAGAACACGGCGCACAAAAACTGTCAATCTTGGACACGTACGGGTATGTCCAGTCTTAGCAACAAATATCTCTTCACTTTAGAGCGAAATCTACGGGAAAACTTCCAACATATGTTTCGGTAAATTTGTGAAACAACAAAAGTCTCTTTTTCGGTGTCCTCTTATTCATCGGCAGTTATTCGTAGAATGGAATTCCCATCGATCTGTGTCTTTTCCTTGTGCAAATATATCGTTAGGCACTGTCATCCACGCACCATAGTCCCCTTTTTTCCTCCATTCGTGTAGGCTGCTGGAATTTGCACTGATCTTTATCAGAATCATTCGAAAATCCGAATCGCTTTTCTCGAATAGTCTACGCGACCAAAAACAGCTGGACGCGGTTTTTGACGTTAGGTGATTGATTCAGTTTGCCGAAAATAAACTAGATTTAGGCTCTGATAAATTCGATTTTCCACCACTCCCTCTTAGGATTGTCGATGGAAAAGTATCTCATGATTCAGCTGCATAACCAGTATTTTCAAGCCTATTGAGATACTTGCGTTTCGTTCTCTGGTGAATTTATCTTCAATGCAAAACTGACAATTCATATCTGAGGTAATTTTCGGATTTCATTTTCATTGTGCTTTTAAATTCCTGAAGTGAAATGATAGCCCACAATCTGGGGCATCTATAAATTTCACATCGAGTACTTGAATCTGCAAGAAATAGTTTATCTACCTTTATCGATTAGAATACTCTCTCGTATATCAGAGAGTAGCTGTACTGTGTTTTAGGACTACCTACAGGTGTTCTAACCCCTGTGGTAATAATTCTATGTGAAGAAATGATAGACAGAAAGCACATTTTAAAATAATAGCATATATCGTGATTCCTTAGAAGGAGTATCGGGGCGTAAAATGGGTTACCACAGATGTCGATATGCTTGGTATCACACACGAAATTCCCCTCATCGGTGGCGTCCAAAATGCTTCGGCTATCACTTACGTATGTGGGTCAAAAGGTTCAGAAATTAGTAAAGTGATTTTGCATGGAGAAAAGCCCAAACCAGACACTAAGATACGTACACAAATGCTGAATACGAAGATAACGCACTAGGAAGGTTACTACACTTTTCGGGTTTGATTTGCTGAGACATTACCCTAATGGAAGTCATTCCGTCAGACCTTCGGTCTACAAAACCCCGGAATAACTTTTCTTCCCATCACGTAGTGACAGGCTACGTCTATAACCTCGTCCATATTCTTTGCAACTTCGAACCGGTGCTTTCAGCCGTGTTATGTAAAGGATATTGCTTTAGCAAGGTAATCAACAAATTGTTCAATGGGATCCGAGATCTTATTCATCTAACGGTTGGTGAATATATATATATATATATATATATATATATATATATATATATATATATATATATATATATATATAAAGGATCCCACCACAAATCTGTCCAAAGGTTTCAATGAAATGACCTTCAGAAACTAATGTTTGCTGGGCCATAATAGACGGCCTTGAAATCACTTCGTCATAGTGACTACTGCATCCCCATATATTCGAAACGCAATTACCTTTAACAGTGGTTTGCTGGTTTCATTATGGTGACCGCGCTTGCTACGTTTTCGTACAGCTTACCTCATAATAATTCTTATAGAGAACCAGTATAAGGACAGTGATCTTATGGAAGTCTGTAATGGCAAATTTATTAAAAACAATGATCATCAGTGCACCTTTTCAGTTTATTATTTCTCTAACTAAAGCACAACTAATGAAACCCAGTGAGGCTTACTTATCATCGATGACGTTTATAAAATATGAGACTAACTTTCCTTGTGTACCTTTTATTTCCGCTCATCTTCGTAACTTAACTGCAGCCTTCAAAAATGATTTCCATCTGTTTTTCAAGCCTGAAAGAGAGCCCTAGAGGCATCAAAAACACAACTACTGCTTCCTGTTAAAAGCGAAGAAGCCTTCATGTTCATCAAAACATGGGATACAAATAAAACTTTTCTTTTCTCCGTAGGATCTCGGAAATGAGCCTAGAATTATTGTGTATTATTTTGTTCTTCATTCATTTCCGCCCCATCCAACTGCACTCAAAAGACAAATTATATTGACGGTTCACTGTTTGCTTTTCATGAAAGTCTAACAGTTATTCATTTTCTACGATAAAGATTTGAATATTCATGTGTAAAACTATGTTGTGACTGCTGATGGTCAAAAGGTCGACGTTGTAGACGTTGGACCTTGATGTCACGGGTTCGAACCGTACCGCTGCGGATCGCTTTTCCGTATAATAGCCTTTAACTAGCCGACCCCCTTACGACCGTTTGACAACTAAAAATGCAGATTATAAAAGTGAGTGAGAAACACCACAGTAAAAGGTTTTTAAAAAAGCCTTTTGCAAAAGTCCAATATAAGAGTTTCTAGTCATTATTTTATTGTTTTTCACCTGACTGTTGTCTGGTTTACTCTCTCCCCCAGGTCCTCAGTAGCGGCATTTTGAAACTTTTGACAAAACATGAGATTCAACTTCAAGAAGTAAGTTCCAGTTTTCTTTATGCTACTACTGAACCCATGTCTTATGTGCGGTGTACACTTTGCTTCTGTTAGATTAATGCTTTTTTTAATTTCTAGAAGTTTAGCCAGTCCAGCAAGGACCAGATCGTTCTTAAGAGTTGCAACATTCTGGGGAGATGTTTAGCTTTAGTCCTAATTATAGCCGGTTTTCGGTCGACATCGGTTGGTTGTTCGAGGTATATAAAATATGTAATCCATCAATAACTATCCTCATTCCGAGAACTAGTTCAATGTCAATCTTCCAAATGTATACGGAAATACTTTACCCTAGTTGCTCTTTTGTTCACTGGAAATCTAGCTTGGTATGGGGTTAAGTAGAACGGTCATCTTTTCAGCCTTTTGCAATTAGGAACACTGCATGAAGAAGACGGTTCTATTTTCCCAGAAATTACACCCATTCTGAACTGCAATTTTTTTCCCATGCCAAATTTATGATTACTGATAATTTTTTTAAAGTGGATAGAATAAACTGTGAGCAAGATGAAGGAGATGACCTTGTGATCTTGTGATACCTGACTACTTTGGGTTTAAATGCATTGTTTTATTGCTCAAGTAAGAACAACTGAATGTGGTGTACAAACAACAAAATATTTCAGGTCAGCAGAAAAAGAGAAAGCAGTATTTATTGTGAGTTGTTCATCGGACACTAGTGGCATATTGAGGAAAATCACTTGAAACCCAAGGGTATTTCCTGAATGATGAACTTACTAACCGGGAAATATACACTGTGGCTTGAATATGGATGGATGCAAAAGAGGTCACTCGGTTCACTCATTTTCCAAAGGTCTCTATCAAGACACCACTTTTTTGAAATGGTCCTGCAGTCTTTGCTTTCCAAAATACCAGCTTATTACTTTTGCAGTTAATGAAATCTAGCTGGTTAGCACCTGTTTAGGCCCAAAGCTGGTTTGAATACCTCGAACTATTAACAAACCCGTACTCTTACCAGGATAACTGGAAACTAGCTAAGCCTTGTTCACCTTTCAACTGTTCAACACTCCAAGAGACTAGCCGAAAGCGCGTTATGTGAACATGGCAGTTTTGAGAGCTGTTTACGGTCATTTCTGTTAAACATCAAACGAGTTTGATATTTCAACGAATTGGCGGACTGTTATATTTCGTATGTCTGCAGCATGATTTGAGGAACTTCAACCAACGGCTGTGTGTCTTAGAAAGACTAATCGTTTGCCAGTTTGTTACTCCATCCGTTGAATACAGTCAAATGCTTGGGTAAATTCATGCTTGAGTGAGTAACCCGTCGACACCATTATGATACACGAACCCCTCAATATGTCCCAGTTATCGCACTTCTCTGCATGACAGTAAGTTCTCCCGTAACTTCAAACGTTATTCATTCACGCTGCTTCTTTAATGGTGCACAATGGATGATCTATAATCCGGTGGTCTGCATACAGAAACTATTCAGAGTTTGCATTACAGGCCCGAAGTGTAAGAACACGAATTATTTCGAGAGTCAGAATTTTGGTAACCCGAGGCACTTGCAAAATTTGAAAAGCCATACATTGCTCAGAAAATTGGTTGTCATCACATACACAAACTCTAACACCTTTAGTTGGATTCGTATCCGGATATACGGGTAAAGTCCTTTCTATTTACGAAAGTACATTTATGGGTAATACGCTATGTGGATTGCTGGAAAATGGATGAACCGAGAAGGAATCAAATTGGAGGACAGGATTAATTAACGAGGGCAACCATTGTGAACATTTGACCAGCTCCTCATCTACCCTGAGATTCAGGATAAGCCGCTTTGAACACCAAGGATTTCAGAAAAGTCTAACGTGAAATTACAGAGGCATTCACGTAAAACCCGGATTTTATATACAATATTGGAATGGCGTCTGTTACAACAAAATGTTTTGTTCAGGAAATCATTTTCACAGGGAAGAATAGAAGGAGTCATAAATAATAATTTCATCCGTCGGAGAAATTCCCCCGGGGAAGCCAGGTTTATTTTTAAATATTCAGTCTTCACCATACAAAGTCGCATTTTAGCAAACTTTTCCTAGTTAAAAAGAAAAATTGATATAGCTACTTGCTTAAACAAAACGAATAAATTCCTCACCGTATTCAAGTAATCATAGTTACTTTGATATTGTGCACACTACCCGTCGAATTTTACAATGGTTTTTTCCTGCTTTGAAAATTTAAGATAAACGAATAGATGTGTCTATGGCTGTAATACGCGCAGTGTAGTGTGAGACGTGACCTGAGGCATTTTTCTACGCCACTCTAGTTTTCCCAGAATAAGCTCTGGCCTGAAAGACTGGGAACTGTCATTTTTTCAGCCAAATGGATTCTGTTTTGTTCACGGTATCTTTGAAAAAAGCTCTACGGGCATGATTGCTCAAGATTTGTTACAACCTGTATCAAATGGGAAGCCGAGTCTTTCGAGCTCAAAATCATTGGAAAATTTTTCCTGGAAAATATTCACTCAATGGTGACGGTTTGTATGCCCTTTTGGAATTTATACAGCTCCAAAAAAACTTTCATCAGCCTGTCGGACCAGAGCTTATTCTAAGAAAACTATTCTGCATAGAATAAAGCACAAGATTATATCTCATACGAGGATGCACATGGTGAAGCCGTATACAAATCCATTCTATGAACAGCAAAACTTTCCAGCAGAAAAGTCCACTGGAAAACCAATGACTTTCTGCGCTCAGTTTGCGACTAAGAGCCGTGATTAGAATAAGATGAGGAATGTTGTTGTTGTGTGCAATGATTTGGTAATCGCAACCTTTCCAAACAGCTATAAAAAAGTTTCCAAAATTGGATACATTTATGTCAGTGACTAGATAATTCGAAAGCCTTCGAAGTTCAGGAAAGTATGACAACACCTATTCACTGTGTCTGTATGAGCAAAACCACTGATTTCCGTGTTAACATGGAAGGAAATGTCGTATTATTTCATCAGACTCATAAGCACATTTGAAGGTAGGTTTGAAGTTCACAACAAAGGCACGTAATTAACTTACTGGCCGTATAGGTGAATAACTCGGACAAAAATATGTTAGGCTAACTCATATTCTATTCAATGAAGGACTGTTGACAATATTCAAAGAAACCTAACTAGGTCTTTGCTTTTGGTACGAAATCAGCCATCCTCTTTTACCTTAGACGGTTCCTTTGAGAAGTGACTGACAAATTTACCGTTGTCAATCTACGAGCTGGTATTGCAATGGACAAAATGTTGGGATCAACCGGTACAAAGTGATACCAATCAACCTCATCACAGTGTTGCTTCGTTCTGGATACCTGTACCAACCAAATTCTCAACGGAAAGAATAAGGAAAAACAAAGTATAGTGAATGATCAAATTGCTTGACACAGAAGTATGATAAGGCCTTTAGGAAATTAACATTTCGAGCGGCTCACTTTCACCGTTCCGTGAACTGGTTCACGTTATCAACAGTAAAATAAGATTTACTTTACTGGCTGCCATGTGTCCGGTTTTTGCACTAATGAGTATGAGAATCGTTCTCAACATCTCCAGCTCTTCACCAATTCCGGATGGTATTCTTCTAAACCGCGCAAGAGGATCATTGTCCGAGTATTTATTTCATGAACAAAAGCTTGCTTTCATAAGACACTCCAACCACCATTTTGTTCTTCCCTGAAAACTTTGAACCGCAAACACTGCATATAAAATCGAATGGGAATAGACACAATCTTCTGTCGGTTCATGGTGCGCTTCAAAAACACCTGACCGTAAATAAACTGTTTGGGACTCACTCACAATACCTAGCAGAAACAAACACTGAAAAGCAACACTATTTCACTCTCTGAAAACTTCAGAAACACACACGTAATTTTAATTCTGATCACAGCGCGCCTCTTCAACGGCTGTGCTACGCGCTGATCCACCCTTGGAATTGCTCTTTCGGAATTACTTATTTCATTCAATCCATAACTGGCATGTTACCCTTTCAGAATCATTCAAATCAATCAATGCTATCGATAAAAGACATGCTCGCACAACAAAAATTGCCCACTTTCCGAAGTCCGAAACTGGAACTATCATGTAAAGAAAAGCTAATGAGCTGGCTGGCATGTTGCTCTTAAATGCACAATGCCAAGCAGTGTAACTGTTTCTAATGTAATACGTAATAATGTGAGCTCGTTTTTTAACAAGCTATCCGATCTCACAGCTTGAGAAGCACCTGCACTGTTTGTTTACAAGAAACTTGGCTGACTGACAATATGAAAGATGCTGTGCTGCAAATAGGAGAGTTAACTTGCTTCCGTCAGGATCGTATGCATCACAAGAAGAGAAAAGGTGGTGACGTTGCCGTCTACATCAGTTCTAAGTGTTGCGGCAAGTCCTCCGTAATTTTTCCCTACTCATGTGATGGAGTCCGTTGTTTAGCCCTAAATTCTCTCGTTTTTGTCAAGTCATTATCAGCAACATTTACATAGCAGCACAATGCTAACTTACCCCAGTTAACTTCTTCTATGATCCGTTTGTTCCTTTCATTGTGCCTGTGCCTAATGACAGCCTTCACATTATAGGGGAAGAATTCATTCACGCACCAACACTTCCGTTTTCGTCTTTCAATCATCACAATACCTGTCATACTACAACACGTGGTAACTTTCAGTTAAACCATATCCTGACCAACCACCCAGAACTTTTCTCTGTCAGGCTAAGTTCGCCCATTGGCACCAGTGATCACTGAGTATTACATCTAGGCCCAAAATATACTCTCACCGAGGTCATTCGTCGCATACACATTGCAAACATATACGTTCCAAACAAAGAACCATTTCCTTTGAGATCACATTGATCCTCCACCGTTCATTATCTGTAATTGCCTCGTGGGTAGAAGACTGTTCACATCCATAGTTTTCCGTAAATTTCGCAACCGAATTGATAAGCCGTTTCCTCCAATCTGGAAAGGTATTTTCTCCGTAAGTGAAATAACAACACAGCAGGAAGGAATTAGCTTACGAGATGCAAACCAAACCTGAATTCCGTCGACTGGCTCTGTTGATAAAGTCTGAGATTACATGACTAGATGATAATATCTCTCGACAGTTCCTAAACTCCCGCAATATCAAACATCAGTGGCGTGGAAACAAGCTTCCTTGCGGTCAGAAGGGTGAATCCCCGAAGGTGAATTTAGATGCAAACCGTCTCAACGTCCGATTTCTCCAACAATCAGACAACCCATTTCCCTTTTTCCAGTTGTTTGTCCCTTCTGAACTTCAAGAGATATCAGCCACAGCGGTTCTCAAGTTACTCAAATCTCTGAAGGCAATCAGGTCAACTGGTTCAGATGATTCTCCAACGGAGCTGCTCAGATATGGGTTGGTTCACCATGTGGCCTAATGACTTTGGTACTTAACAGTTCACCGGAATCACACTTCATTCCCGATTGTCGGAGTCCAGCTACAATTATTCCTATACTAAACAATCCTATAGCCAGACAGAACCAAAAACGTATCCACCAGTAGCTCTATTTTCGTCATCGTTTAAACTTGCAGAAAGGGGTTGTACTATTTCGCCTTCAAATCACGGTAAGAAGTTCACCCGACGAGTTATGATTTGCGTAAAAACACAAGCTCTCTACAGTAGATGCAGTAGTGTCCATTGTGCACCGTACTGCCAAATCCTTCAATGATTCCAGCAAGTCAGTCCGATGTGCCTTTTTTGACTCCACTTGGGCCATTGACAGCGTGCCAGTCTCACTCCTCGGAAAACTGGAATCATTAGGCTGTCTCGCATATCTCCCAAATTCGTTGAGACTAATTCGCTGGAAGAACACAACGCTTCGAAGTAGGCACAAAAGTCTCCAAACATCTCCTAACCAGTGCCAGTATACTTCAAGGTGCTGTATTTTCTTCGTATTTGTTTTTAACATCCATAAGAGATTTGCCTGTCTCCCACCAAGCCCGCACCTTCAAATATGCTGATGACGTTGCTATGGCTACGTGTGTCTCAAATAGATCAGACCTCGACGAAACCATAGCAAGTATTCCACATATTCACAACCTTTCTAATCAATCTGGTCTCTTGTAGAACATTAATAAATGTCAAGAGTGTATTTTTCCATCACTCTTTCCCGACTCATCGGAGACACTCCCACCATTAATTCTATTCTCCTTGCACGTATAAATCGAGTGAAATATCTTAGTGTTACGCTGCAGCGTAATCTGCATTGGTTTTTGCTCATTGAAATCACTGTAGAAAAACTGCATGGGTTGTAGCATCAGAATGGAAAACTATGTCAATTTAGTGCTCCACAGTCTGTTACTTCCATTTTTTTAAAATAATGTATATCACCTATCATTCCCTATCATTTTCCCAGGATTACTAAAAAAGGACTTCATCGCTCTTTGCAATGAGTTACTCATCATTAGTCTCGTTTCTGTTATAGCCTCAAATGATCTAGTCTTGGAGTTATCCACTAGCCACAAAGCAGCATCAGCTGCTTTTGCACAGGAAATCCTTTATGATACTTAGTACCCATTGCATTTTGATCTTACTCCTTGTAAGTCCCGCATATCAACCCGGTTTAGGTAATAAATGCTTCTCTGTAGATTTTCTTTGTACAGGAATTCCGTTGTTCCGTTTTTGGCACGTGTCCTAACAAACAAGGATGATGCCCTGTCTGAAATGAGATTCCGTTTTGCTCTGTTACTTAATTTGACGGTGTTTTTTGGCTGAAATGCATGTACAACTATACTCATGCGGGTATACATACAATGTATACGATATAAACAATCGCTTGGAACTCGGTCGGAATTCTTCAAAGCCAGTCGCATTTGGCTTGACGATACTAGACACTTTCCGACCTTGAACCATTTTTATTGCATTCGGTGCAAATGTTGAACACTCTTGTAAATGGGAGTGCCTGCTGCGTCGCACGAACAGTCCGACAGCGCCCAGCGTCCAATTAGTCCCTACTAACTGCCACAGACGCATCGGCAAAACAAAGCTTGCTGCCTATGCTCGGTTGTAATCAATCAGCAATAATTGGTACCATTACATCTGGACTGTCCAGATATTATTCTCCTAGTCAAAAGTAAAGGTCAACGAAAAGGACTGTTTCGAACTTGCCAATCCCTGTACTTGTACTCTTACTTAGAACTCTGTGTTCTGCTAGAAAGCAAGGTTGCAATGTGCAACGTGTCTGTTTACTAAAACAGACGAAGTAGCTTGAACTTCTAATACCTCACTCGTCGCTATCAAATAGTTTTTCATTTGCAAGCTTCATATCCACTTATCACACAATCAGCCTCTCTGTTCAACATGATAAACCAAACACAATCGATTTATGAAAATGACGAAATATGCATGTTTCGAGTATGTGTTTGCAAAACGTATCGGTTTTTATCCACTGGGTGTCCTGTGAGTTCTCCGAACTGACCTCACGAACTACAGGGGACTTTTGTTATTGTTTTTCTACGGTTCATGCAAATTCGCCGCCAGTCACTTAACAAAAACGAAAACAGTCACTTCGGTACGCCAAAGCAATATTCGATTACGTGAGCTGGAAGGTAATTTTTGACGAATACGAAATACGCATTATCTTGGATCCGCCTCAGCAGAGCAAAGAAAACAATGTGAGCAGACTTGATGCGTAACATCGGTTCCTCATGCTTCTAAACAGCTATCAGCGTGCATTGTGCATCATGACATCAAATACTAAGCACATTTAGCGGCCTGATAGACCGGCTGGCTGTGTATGATATTGTGGGGAATGATTCAGTTACTGATCGAGGGTAAATGGACACAGAAAAACAAGACATGCGAGTTATCAGTTGAAATATTGTAAACCCCTTTGGATCTGTGTTGAAAGACTGGCAAAGAGGAGAGGTAGCCAGGGCAAGGCAATAACAGTTGCGTACTGATCGTCATTTAGATACAGATTCTGCTAAATGAAAAAGACCTCTGCAATCTTCAGCCAACCATGACTTCCCCGTCTTTGGATGATCCAAATGGGTCAGTCGGATAAACTGAACAGTTCACGTGACTATCAAGGCTTTGGATAGCTACTCTCAGCGACACAGTCTGAAAGGTCTCAAGATTTCGCGCAAATGCGACCGGAGATTCGATAATCGGTCCTCCTGATGTACTTCTGATTGCAGGCGCAATAAAATATTTCGATGCAGTTACAGGTTTCATGAATGCCCAATCGGCTAGTGCCATTACTAATGAAAAGGCAAAGAGACAGCTGCATTATCTTCCAGTTGACGTTATTTAAAAAGCACTATATGATGATTACTTGTCAACGACTACGTCTGTCAGGTACCTGCTTTCCCTTGGAGGACAAATGGCAAAACTAAATTTCATGTAGCTTGATTTGGGGCTGGAAGAGTCACAATAAATCTCATTCAATGCCACTAGACAGCGGCCAACCACCGGGAACATTCGTTTGCTTCGATATTGTGCCTGATAAGCCCCGGAAAACCACACGTCAAACGTATCCAACAAAACCTATTTCCATAATATGATTCATCATGCAGCTTTACCACCCAACTCACCACTGAAAAACAAGGAACCACGGTACAGCTATTCCCACTTCATAAAAGCTATACAAACGTAAATCTCTGCCTTTCCAATTGCAACTGGAGCCTAAGTATACTTCAGGGTTTCCGTTTGATCGTCTTAAATGGATAGTTCTAAGAACAGTGACCAGGCGCTATTTTTCACATTGAACTCTAACGACCTCAGTTTTATTCAGTCAACAAGTTAGCATTCAAGGTGTCGTCAGCATAACAACGATACATGAGAGTGATATTTAGCTCAATTTCAAATTGGCCTTTCGGTGTTCACGTCAGCATGTAAACTGACTCCGAAAATATTTGGCTTTTCATAGCTGACCCGAATATTACTTTAAACAAACTCCCATTTGAAGTGAACTAAATTTCGGGACCAGAAATACTATGAAAATTGCCCATGTATAATTATATCGCATAACTATTTAATTAAGTGTAAATCTTGAATAAAGGAACTCCTACATCGGAAACTGTGGATGGTCAAAAAAAGACAATTTGTTACTATAACCAATTCTTATCAACTCATGATCTTCGGATATAATTCGATTTGGACTGATTTCAATACACATTCCGAAACTTCTGATTCACCTTAATTTGCATCCAAGCTCGTCTACCTTGTCCTAACGGCATTGTCATTTTCCCGGTCTTAGCAGTTCTGTTTTTTTCCTTGACATTTGAGTTAAAGGTTCACTAGAAACAAACCTGGACCAATAATTTATTCGCGACCGGGTACTGACAGTTAAAGTAAAACTGACTGAACTCGAATAGTAGAGAAAAAGGAGGTGAATTGATGTGCGTTTGTGTATTTCGCCAATAAAGCAGCCAGATGACATTTTTGCTGATTGGATTGAACGGAACCATTAGTATTGAGATTTCCGCTCTGTCGTCTGTGTGCGTTTATTCTAGTTAAAGCTTTGGAAGTGTTCATGGTTATGCATTAAACTCGTATACTGCAATCACGGACTTCTCGGAGTTCCTTGAATCGCCAAAATACACACTTTAATTTACCTTAGTCATACATTGAGCTTATGGTACCATACACTGGTAACAATTCACCCCGAACACTGAATGAACTCCCCAAATTGAGTCGGCCTTCTAAAATTTCCTTTCTGGTTTAATGCGGATATCTTACTCAGAGCTTGAAATTTATTAGGATCGAAAGTGGACTGTTTGTGATCTGCAAGTACAGAGGAGAAAATGGATCATATAGTTTTGTTGCCAATTGATTTCCATGCATACTGATTTCACCTATCTGAAAGAAAACTGACCTCTTCAACCGTTAAACTTGTCGTTTCTATATTCAACGTATTACTCATTTGCAGTTTTAGGTCACCATTGCAAGGGTCAACTCGACGTGAATGTAGAACGACACATTATATTTATCGCAAAATTATACACAGAGTTTCACAGTTTTCCATCATTGTTCTAACTCACTTTCAGCCTTCTTCCCTCGATTGTGTCGTACCAACTGTTCCTGTTCTTCTAAGATTATGGCGGCCTTTCGTTGTCTCTGAGGTGGAGGGGGATGAGGATAACAATGAATTATTGGTGACATACTCTGAGGTTATGGCAACCACAGTCTCATTTCTGTGGCGTCTGCATTGTTTTTATCTTTTAGTGAAAGGCTTTTTTTCCTTTTTCAATTTGTCTTGGCGAAAACATCAGTTAAAAATCGATCTTTACAACCATAATTTCAGTGTCCAAATAGCCTGGTGGCGATTAAGCTCGACCGGCCGATCCGTATCCGGGCGAACGTTTCACATTTTACTTGACTAATCTCGAGTTACAAACAGAGTGGAGAGGGTGCTGGATGGACCTGTGTAAATACGTAGGCCCTCCTGACCCAATCACCAGCCTTCAAAGTACCGTGAACTAGGCTAGGCAGCTGATTTATGACCATTTTGACTTTTATTTCCGGCCCCCAGTTATATCCGGATCCCTGTTGAATGACTGGACTTTCGTTGACCACTCTCACCCCACTACTCCTTGTTCAGTTTCCTTTTGACAGTAGCCGTATTCCAGGTTGACAAGGTTTCGAAATCCTTGGAATCTAGGTTGTTTTTTCACTCCACTTTGTTCCTATTTAGTTAGCTTACTCTTTTGGCTCGGATGTGGGAGTTTTTCTCTACTGATAAAGTTCTGTATATCACCTTTTCAGGATACATGCCTAACTTTTCACTTTCTCCCAAACTCTCTTCCTGTCATCATTTCAATAGGCAATGTTTGAAGTGATCACTTCAGAAGCGTCCTATTATCAAAGTCTCAATGTACTGGTGAATCATTTCTACCATTCACCGGAATTCAGTTGTGAAACAAACAACGCTGCGCATGTGAGCAGCCCGTCCATGACCCGAGCTGGTGTCTCAAATCTAGCTGGTACGGGCTCGGCGATTAGAGACGGCGGATCCGGAATCGCTTCACGTGGTCAGTCAAGCGTGGTTGGGTCACCAACACACGGAACCGGACTTTTACAGACCGGGACTACCTTGCATCTGGAACTGGGCCCCGATTCCAGCCCGTCATCGTTGTCACCCAGTTCTCCAAGCACAGCAGTCAAACGATCGGTTTTAAAGCCGCTAGAGAAACACCATCTGTTCTCAAACGTATTGTTGGTTTGTTTGGCCAGTGAAAAGTGAGAGTTCTTTTTCTGTTAATAGTTCACTTGATCACTTGGGATTAGATAACTTTTGTACATGTTCAGAAAAGACTCATATTTGAATGGTTCCATCTGTTTCCGTATTCCTCTCACGGACGAAACCGTGGAGCATCTGGCTAATTACTCTAAATCAGCTCTAATGTGACTGCTTCATCTTTGTACGCTCCAGTTCAGTCATTGGGTTCGTTCCAATAAGAACTCACTTGCAACTCACTTTCAGTCAATGGGCATGAATTGGATAACCATGGTCAACCATTGGGTAGAGAGCAGTGATAGATCGTCAGTCAGAAGGTAAACCACATCCGAGGGCAGAAGGTATTGGGTTACGAGGTAATATGTTTACTTCTTCAAAGAAGAAATTAATTTTCTTTGGACAACCAGGAAGGTTCAACAGAGAAAATACAAAACTCTTTAACTGATTCACAACCTCCACACAAGCAAGGGGGTATCCCTCGAAGTTGATGTCGAGGCAGAGAGTGTGTGTCGATGAAAGCTGCAGCACATGATCTCATAGTGATAAAATTCCCGTTGTTTTACAACAGATTACGTTTGAAGGCATACATATCAATATTGTGCTTTCAACAGGCAATATTTTGACACCAGTTACTGTTTCTTTGCCAGAATCGTAAACAGGGAATAACAGTGAATACTGCGCGAATTGTCTTAATGTTGAATTTGTTCACCATCAACGAATAACCTATCAGTGAACAACGGGCGAGCACTGAACATCCATGTAGACCTTGTTAGAAATTAGCTCATTCCACCCCATCATATTAGTCCTGCCTTTCTTCCAGATAAACCTAAACACTTCAGTCAACACCGGTCTACGATTATGGACAATATATATATATATATATATATATATATATATATATATATATATATATATATATATATATATATATATAACCTAACTGTCCATTCAATGAATTTAATGGGTTTTCTAACAGTGTCTCCAAGGTTTTCTGTATTATCTCGACTCGTTTCTGTATGTAATATGCGGTCACTTTAATAGGTCGGGCGTTGAATTTATTATCCCTCTTGGACGGCAAAATATCGTTACTTTCCCAAACAAAGTTAATGCTCACTTGGATTTCTCTTTTGTAAATTATCCCAAATTGTTGCGTATTGCCTGCCGTTTACCAGTAGGCAGCTCAGATCACACAGCCATGAAACATTGTACTATCACCTACGGAAAAATAATCATTAGCTTCTCACGCATTACCGCGAAATGAACACTTGTAAATACCAAAGCACTCAGGACTGCCTCGCGAGACTGGTAGAATAGACCGCGGAGATGGACCTCAATAGATTCTGCATCTCAGGTTTGTCTTAACTATGTGATCACCTGCCAGACTATCTAAATTTTCGTTTTGATATGTGTTGCCTATCGAAAACTGGATACATCCGCGCAGACGGACTTTCATTTTCCTTTTGAAAAAACTGCTCAGTAAAAGTCACTTGCAAACAGAGCGAAACAAATACTCCCTTGATCAGAATTCTCCCCAGGTCAATTAAATCCGAGATGAGTAAACTGAATCCGATGAACGTTCAAACGTTAAAGATAAATAGTAGCTTTCGCGAAATCAGGAAGGCTCTGGTGAAGTTAAACAGCAATAACTCGAAGATGCACTCAACAATGATAGATATTTGATAGCTCAATCAGAACTTTATCAGAGTCAGAGACACTTCGTCTGCTTTGAGCTTCGATGCCAACCGCCGTTTGGAATCCATCAATCATTTCCTAAACTCCCCGATGCATACAGAGAGCTGCCCCAACGACACTGATAAAGAGTGTGGTTCTTATGGGCCGTCGCCGACTGTGCTAGACAAATGTGCTGCCGCAATATCTCCTAGGGCTTTTGACCACTTTATTCTTTGTTTAACCATTTTCCGGTAGGCTACCGATTGCATCACTTCGGGACGGAACGTTATCTATACCTTCCTTCTATCCACGAAAGGTGTCTTACGGAGAACTGTCACCCATTTCTGATTTTTTCTCTTCATATATCTATTTTATGCCTGTGAATGGTCACTGTCTTTTTATCAGATTTATGGATGATATGATCCTTAGCATGCAGTACTTTAATCTTTCTGCTCCACCTCTTACACGGAAGGTCATCATTGGGCTTAGTGATTGGCCCCCTAAATACTACCTGAAAATGAGTCCCCCAAATCTTCCATTATCTTCTTTTACTTTCATCAAGTGATCAAGTATTTTTATCTTTTGTAATTCATTCAGCCCTATTCATAAAAGGTGAGTGCACAAGAGGCCATTCATCAGTGAACTGCTTCGGTATTATCATTACTCAGGACCTCGATCGGTCTAGGCGTACAGCTGCAGACTTTCTGGACAAAAGAAGTCGCATTTTTCATGTCATGGACTCAAACCCTTGATTATTCACTTCACCCTAATCAACATTGTCCTACCTCCGGTGTTCTGCCTTATGGGCTCTACGCCAATCATTTTTTATTCCCTGGATTACTTGGCAAATAATTTAAACTATTTTCCAACCCCTGAATTACTCTTCCGTGGGTTGTAGTATAACTCCGATTCAGGTAACCCATTCCACAAATCAAGCAAACATTTCTAACAAAAGACATTTGCTGACGAATCACGTCCCTTAACCCAGACATCCGTGAATGTACTATGTCTTCCGCACAACCTCGTTATGAACACTTATTTTCTCGGAATAAAACCTATAGGTTTTCTACGGTAGTATCCCTCACTCGTTTTCTCATCGAACCTGAAGCTTTCAGCACATAACTTAGTTCAACTCTGAGCACGAGTTACATTTTATTCATTATGTGTGCTCTTAATCTGTTAACGAAAGAGATTATGTGGCCGCTTGTGCTTGACTTGACTTGACTAGCAACAACATCAGGTATCTCCCAGTTTCAAACAGGATCTCGAAAACGAACCGCATAATAGTGAAACACTTGCTTTACTCAGTTACCCGGGTATTCCAGTATACGAACCATCTATCCGGAAGGCTGCTCTTCGAATACTGTCATCTGTTTACTTCACGTCTTTGTCAACCGAAAATGGTTACCGTAAGCTTACATTTCTGCTTTGTAACCAGTTGGTACGTATTACTCAAAGGTTTGCCACGGTGGCAGTCTTTCAATTCTCCGATACAAGTATCAGATATTTCCTACAGGTGCCTTCTTCAGACTCTCTGTTCTTTGAAGCTGCTTCCTATGAGCCGCGGATTCATTTAGCTGGTATTGGTAAATCCTTGCAATGCAAAACTTTTCTTTCCCGATGATTTGAATAAACTTGCTGTGAATTTTCTTTCAAGTCCGACATATATTGCACTCCACGGTGTAGGTTTCTTCGTGATTTGGAGGCACGGTGGGCCCTGCAAACTCCCGTTGTCAGTGAAGTATGCGACCTGATTGTGAAACACGCCGGTGGTGCCAATTTCGAACCGTACATCACCTACCTTCGGAATCAAGCTTATCAGCTGGATACGTTACGTAATCTCTGGTATGTTCAACCAGTAAGCCTTGAGACCGTATATACCGTTGATCAAGCACCTATTTCACGTCTCTCTCTCTCTTTATATATATATATATATATATATATATATATATATATATATATATATAGCAGACCAAAAGCTGATTAACAAATAAACTTCCCCTATCATGATGTGTTAAGGAAAAGGGTAACCCAGAGAAAGCAAAACGGATCTACAAAAGTTCCTTAATAAGTACGCGTCACAGTAAGGAGCAGGTCTATTTAAATTCACGTGCAAAACAGCAAGTGGTTATTAAGACAAGCCTTTGGCATTCTTAGAACTTCAATGATAAATTAAGAACTCATTAGGACAAATGCGACTCCATTTGTCCACATTATTTCGGTTATCGTGGCTCTTAGCAATATGTAGGACCATTGTTTGCCTTTCTGTACTGTTACCGATCTATACGAAATGAAATTTCGAGAACCAGGTACTTGTGATTTTCCTCTAATCTGGTAGACGTCGAATACTCGTTTTCGAGTTGTTGCCGTTATTGCTTTGCCATTAGCAAAATATTTACATTTATTACTCTACCCAACCCCCTTTAATGGAGCATCCAATCAATCTTTTCCAGCCAACGTGATTCATTTCGTTCTGCCCTGGAAACCTTGCATGGAAATCCGATTTGTGGGAAAAATTCCCTCAGCTCATTTCTTGCTTTACCGATGCAACGGTTAACTCGCCTCAAACTGCTGGTTGAAGTGATTCGACGACTACAGGATGCGGTGATTCGAGATGCGGCCGAAGCGGAAAATGGCAAGCGCACCCGACCTTATCGAATTCCCACTGATCGCGAAAGAGAGAATGTTCAGTTGGCTTTGTGTGAACTTAGTCGGGTAAGTGATTTCACAATCCTGCTTCACCAGAAGTAGCATTATGAATATTAATATTGCATCTTTTCCGGACACAGACCATCATATTCCATGTAGCACACTCACATTCGCCATTGTGGTGTCCGAAGTTGTTAGACGGGCGTCCATAGATTAACGTCTTACAGTATTTGTAGTTCTTGCTAATAATGTATGAGTTAAAACGGGATAGTAATGAGTCCTTTTCACTGAGCTTTGTAGTCAGATGAGTAATAAACCTTTATGCAATACAAGCCCGATCGTCAAGTGTCTTGTTTCAGACTTCTCCAAATAGATCCTATTTTAAAACGACCTTTGGCATTCATCCGTAAAAAGTACACATTGTATAAGCCACCCCGATATAACAAGTGGTAAACTGTCAAGAATCAGACTTGGGAACTATAATTTCACCGGCAAAACTCTCAAAAGCAGCACAACCTCTGACAACTGTTAATTATGTTTCTGGGATACTTTTGGTGTTTATTTTCTACCTAGTTCGAAAATAAACCGATCCTGTATAGTTCCCAAAGAAATGTTGCTTTACCGCCATAATCTTTCTTTTTCAAAAGTTCCTCCGGCTTTAATTGCTCATTACATGTAGGGGCCTTGTACCTTCTGTATCGAGTAGCGAATAACTGCGTCTATTCAAACCGGCTCATTCGTGTTGCCTAAAATAATTCCAATGTTCATCGAGAAAATTTAGTGATTATCTGAAGCATAGCGATATTTCAACGATCTGACCCCTATTGGTGCACGCGTATGGTTGATATTAACGCGTCTGCATCCGCCCTAGTCCAGTCTACCGCAATCATTTTTGAATCAAACTCGTAACCTTCCAGAAAATTCAACCACGACTTGGATTTCAAAGTTCCAAGTTTACATCACAATTCCGCGAGAGCAAACGAAAGTATATTACACTGTTTTGAACCTAAAGCCGTCGACAGAAAAACGAGATTCTTAATGGCAGCTGACCGAACTACATTAGACAACCAATCACATGTACCGATCGATCGAATTCAAGCATTCACAGCCACAGTCTAAATACCCCAAGATTTACGTGCGCAGTTATGTGTGTATCTGCTTACTTTACATGGATGAGCAGAGCTTATGGACGAGGAATCCATAATATCCATTGATTTATGAAGACTGGCTGACTGATTTAGCCGACATACCTTTTCCAATGACGTATGCGATCCAAAATATCTCAGTCTATAATCCATTCGCTTGATCTTTGAAGGATCAAAAGTTCCTTTTTACCAGCACACAGATAAAACCTAAACTGAAAATCCGTCTTTTACTGGATTTATTATCCCGAAAATTGCAAACTGACCATCAGAGAACCATCACGTCTCGTTTGGTTGAGGAGATAACTAGCCAATTATATGGAAACGGAATATGATCTACGATCATTCCAGTTTCGTCTTCAGAACTCACAGTTGTTCTGCATCGGACTGCACCTTGACGTCTCTCGTTGCGGAGAACCAAATGAAACAACGCGGTAATCCAAACTAGGTTTTCAATAATACGGAACACAACTGAAATCGGTCGTCCAAGCAATTTTGCGAGTTCATTCATAGACTCATCTACTTTGGCGTTAAAGCTCAGCGGAACGGACTTCCTGTAGGAATTATGGGGTATCAGGTTATCTGTTTTTCGGTCTGTTCATGTTTTAAGCTGAACAAACAGACTGTTCCGATAAAAACTATGCAAAATTAGGTTGCCGTCCAGATGGCGGAGAGAGGCATGAACTTGAAAAATAATTCAGACAATATTAGGTACTAAACGGATAGAGGACATACAAGAGTGCACAGAACTTGCATGTAAGGAATAGATGTGGACGAACTGAAAAATGGGGTAGATTATTTTATCCGAAAACTTCGTCTGGGTATGACAGCTCGAACCTATAGCAAATGCCTGAAATTTTCAGAAGAGAACTCAGACTTTCTGCTACATTTTCAAAGCTCATTTGCGATTCTTATATTTGTGAACCACTCACAATTTATCAGGCAAAGCACATTACAAGACGAGTTTATTCATGTTTTGTCTCATTTTTACATGGCTAACCATTGAAACAGCGGATTGGACAAAGCAAAACCGCTCGCTTGATGCATTTCCCAACAAAGGGAAACGACGCGTCAACCGGCATAAGGACCTCTGGTTGGAGCATGCATAAATCCTGTCTTAGATAATTAGGTGGCCAGCTCAGTATGTTTCGGATGTAATTTTCTGACGCAGTTCTGACGAATGAACTCGGCATAGTCCATTTTCGAAATATCTGACGCGCGAGTTTCTGGTTCGTAGCTTCCTTCGTAGAATGCAGTCAGCACTCTAGTACATACTGTGTCGGTTCGCAAGTTTCAAACTAACTGAAAAATACTTAATATCAGTCTAACATATCTCAGACCCGCCAGGCCGAACACGTCTTCGTAAGCTACTTTATTTACATTGCGTAAATTCACACGTGGTTTCCACCCTATCATCTCCTCTCCTTAAATGATGAAGAGTTATGGTCGGTCGCTCTTTTTTAACGTCATTTTTTTCTAAAGCGCATGATTAATCATAAGTGTAGCCATGTTGTTTTAAACCAGTGTCCCACTTTCATCTTTCCTTCCCCCACCTCACTTCGTATGGACAGCTACTCGCATCAAGCGAGACAGAAAAAGAATTGATGGACCAGAAAGCTCGACTTCTGACGCTGTCCACTTCATTGGAGTTTATGGACACAGTGAAGGTTAGTGTTAACCGAAATCCGGGAAATATTTCGTCTCCGAAGTTTCCAGGTTTTCGACAGGTTCTCATGATTTCACTCACGACCTGCCATCCAAATTCATTCCACTTCTTCGACCAACACACTAAACGATTGTTTGCCTCCTTTGTCAAAATGGACAGATGTTTTATAGAGGGCACTTTTCAGTACCACAGATCTTTGTCAGCGTAAGTGTGATTCTTTAAGGGATATAAGCGTTCAATCAACTGACTTCATTGTCCACTTATAGTATTAGCCCTCTATTTGATTTTATTTACGTTAGACGTAATACCCTGATCCCCTACTGAGAACGGAAGCCGGTGATATTGAGGATATTTTGTTTTCCAGCTTTCTAAGTTTCAACAGCATATCGATCCGACCAGTAAAAGATATCTTAAACTGTGTAATAAAATGCTTCTCGTAGCAATTGAATTCAATCCAAGTCGACTATCGATCACCACCATATACGTGCATTCGTTTCGTGAGTTGCATCTTAGATGTGAATTTATTAAAAAATCACTGAGCTGTATTAACATTTTAAGTATCATTGAGGGCATTGGCTTTATTTATGTTGGTAGATATCCAACTCACGTTAGCAGTCAGCACGACAGCACATGTCCGACATCGAGCCCAAGGTGTGAGCGACAGGATAACCGATTGATGGTGTGAATCAATAGAACGAGAGGTATATCCTGCCAAGCTGTGTATAGCCCCAACACCAGCTCATCAAAAGGCTTGGTCCCATGCATCGGTCGAACCAATACGTTTTGTGCCACGACTGGGTGCAAGGATCGGTGCCCTATATAATTAGTGTTTTACGTTAATAGAACAAGTGTTCGAGGATAAAGTAGCTTTCTTCCTCGTATTAGTGGAACAGTTCAGAATACTGCCATGCTTTTGGAACAGGGAATCATTTCCATTGAACATAAAGGGGTAAAATTGCCTTATCATTTTCGCTCCGGCCGTAGTTTGCCCAAATTAAGTACATGGTCGACTAAAATGACAAATGATTCGCTGAAAACCAGTATCCGGTTTGACTAACACTGGTCACCAAACGATTAGCATGTTGTACTCACAGTCTTACGTTTTTGGTTTAAGCCCGATTTAGTACCAGTTGGATATCTATTGCCGATTTTTGCTTAACGGGATTAAAACAGCTTTAACTTATTTCGACTGCCTCTCGATGGGGATCAGAGAGAAGGAAGGTCATCTCTTGAAGTCACTCCAAACTTCATAGATCTCCACTTGCTCATGACATTGAATAAACAATGAAGGCGTTCAAAAAACACTATTCTGACATCTATATAAGTGCCTGAAGAATTGGGATGGCCGGATAAGGTTTGAAATAACACCAAAAAACGGCTTCCATGCTACTCAGTCGTAGAACTCAGGAAACGCGGCTAATGGATAACTGGAGGCCATTAATCTAAGTAGACATTTTTCATTTTATTTTATCGTTAAGAGGTTTTCTACCGATTGCAAACATGATGGTCCCTCTGGGAGCAAACAGTGTCGTGAAGGACCAGTGTGGCATTACCCCAGGATGGTTCACACAACCGTACACACAGATGATCTACTTTATTCACGTTTTTCTGAAGCCAGTGAAAAATGAAATGATACCCAGAGGCAATTGCAGTCGAACAACAGAAATGTTAGAAGAAATCTCGTATTTTAATAAATGATTCAACATGTTTCTGAATAAAAAGAAACCCGGATGAAGTAAGTGGCAGTACGATATTTCAAACAGTCACTGCGTAACCTGTTCCCCAAACCACATCTCACATGGTGCCAATTCATTTGTTAAACCACTAGTAGACTACCAGTCCTGAGAAATCTGAGGAAGACAGAATTCTTTATGCTTGATTTATTCTTCCTTAACACTGCTAATGAACTCGGATTTTTCACTTTCGGCAAAATTCGTTGTTTTGTTCTCCGACACTCAAGTATATATATATATATATATATATATATATATATATATATATATATATATATATATATATATATATGATAACGATGATGCGATAATGATAATGATGATAATAATGATGACCATGCGGTGCAAACGCTTAGTTCGCCGTTGAACACCGTTGAAACACTCACTGTTCGGGATCATGGAAAATGCACTTTCTCAGAATGCTTATTGGGATTGTATGATGAATCATATTCTATATAAATCTAATCTCCTAATTACAATGATGTATGTGGATGCTTGACTAGCATCTAGTAAGTCATTCAATTCCCAGTGAAAAGTCTACCATGAAAAACATCAAAGACTTTGACTATAATCGGTCGAACTGAAGAAACACTCTGTACTGGGTGTGAGCAAATCGATATGCCGTGGATAATACTAATTTGACATCGTAAACAACCTCTTTTTGACCGAGATGGATGGCTTACTCTGCGTCAACCGTTATTACCTCTTCGGTGTGCCTTCCTTTGCGAATAACAATGATCGATCTATTTCGGAAGCGAAACACAGCAGGGTTTTCAAAACAGTGTATAGTGAGAAAAGCACGGCTACTCTTTTCTGACCTAAACTAAATGATTATAATAATTGCTTATATTTATACATTTTCTTTATCAACTTTTAGTCGGCAGTAGTGCTTTTTAACCCCCTTTGATGATGTCCGTAGGCTCTTGATGACTAACCTTGGTATTTAGACCTTGAACATATTATTATCAGCCGAGGTGATATCATCCACGCACTGAAGTTGCCACTTTGGCTAGTGAAGAAATATGTGCAACCTAAGTGCAACGTTCATCGATCACAGTCAAAACAAAAAATATAGTTGAATTTCAAAGACAATTATTGGAAAAATACAGCCTCACTCTGGTCTTTTCTAATCTAATCCCTACTTTGATTTGACTCTCATATAGATGCGATTCATAATACAATAATTCGGTTCTTTTCCGAGAAAGGTGTGCACCCGTTTCCACTCACACACACGGCTACAGTGTCCACTTCAAAAGCATTTGGGTTGTGGTTTTTATAAGGAACCACTACTTTATACCTCAATAAACAAATACCCAGAAAATCACCACACAGCCAATGACACCAAGCTATTTAAACAATGTTTGTTTCTACATGGATACCCACGGAGCCATATCCAAGACTTTACCCCGAAGTGCAAGTTTTATATCGTCCACATTGACCGACAGCTTACGTGTAATTAACTCTCAGCGGAATGCTTCACTCTAACCTAATGTGATTATCAACCACTCAAAGATTTTCTCCCAAGCCTGTCATCTACCCGACAAGAACTTCGACGGAACGAAGTGCACAGTGTACCTACATGGTCGATATGGGTAGTGAGAAAGGCAAAGTGTTGGAGTCCCTGAGGTATTACGGTCGACAGCCACTGCAGACTACGCGTTGATACTTATCCATAATGTCAGTAATTTGTGGAGACTGTATGATATTTCATTAGACAAAAAATTTGAATTTAAGTTGCCTTCATGCTGTGATTCTTCTGATTTTCCCGGATGTGATGATAAGCAGTGGGTACTGATGGCAGGTTTTACTCGAACCACCGACAAAACTCACAGCAATTTGTGAAATTTTGACTAAAGTATATCTTCAGCAATTGAAAAAGGGCTGAGTAGTAACACGTCTGTACTTCTGACACTTTGATGGCTTACAATCTCTTATTTATTAGCGCGAAATATCGGAATATTTGGACAACTTATTCCAGTAGAAACTTTTCCACATTTCACATTACATTTATGTTCAAATCGAGATTTTCACACAGCTGATGTATTTGGCTAAACCGCCTGAAATAGACGAAAAGTTCCATTACGGCTTACGCCCCAGGTGTCACGCGTGAACTTCACCTTGACTTATGTGTACTTTAAGACAAACGAAATGTTGTGCATCGCTATCGATATCAATCTCAAATCACCGAATCCGGGCCTAACAATCAATCATTGGATATTGGTTCAGCGCGTGCACTCGATTATTAGATTCTTATCTACAAACCTGAAAACGATATATGTATGACAGATGAACTGTGTGACAATATGACATTCCACGAGGACATTGGGACACTACCCGGCGGTACAATTTTTGCCTAACTTCATAAGGGAGTTACATTTTAATTTCTGCTCAAGAATAGGTTACAACCTCGCAAAAAGGAATGAAATTCTTCGGTGCTAATGGAACTTTCCTAATCAGAACATGAAGTTCTGTGATTAAGTAACACAAATTGACGAACTTCAGTGAATTACGAATGGAAGAACTAGATATCACTTAAAATGGGTAGGAATTAACGTATCAGTTTGCATACCTCACTGACTTGACTTAATCTTTTCTGACAATACATTTTTTACCAATATGGAATATCAAATGAATTTATGATTGTTAGTCCAACAAGACAACAAAAATTATATGGTTATTGCCAAACGTCGACAGTAGTTATGGTTTTCTTTTAACTGGTCGATCCCTCGCAAACTACGGTTTGCCTCGACACACACTTTTCTTTATCTGTATCTCTGTTTTTATGACTAAAAAGAGCGAAGGCATTTCAGATTGCCTGATTCGTCAGTGACGGATATGCAGCGAAACACCTGTAAAAATTCGTCTTTTCACAGACATCACAGGCCCATAATCATGAGAGAGAGGATGCAAAACGGAATCGTAGAAAGATTTTTAGTGACAACTTCGGCAGTAGTTTTCAAAACTTCAGAAAAATAGACACATCCGGCAGGATCATTACCTACTTAGCAGTAAAGAAAAATTTATAGCTGGGCCGTTTGTTCTGATATCACGTGAATAATTTGATAAGGGGAGCTATTTGAACAGAAGATAGTTTTTCGGTCAAATTACGACTACGTCTGTAAGTTTTCAGTGAATTCTCTGGAGCTTTAAATCAATATTTCTTATTTGATCAGTATTCTACTAGAACAGAATTCAGTATTTGTGTCACACGGCTGCCTGTGTAGACACGGTATAGCTTAGTAAAACAGAGTGGGTCATATCTGGGTGTTGTTTTATATCACACGGAGGTCAAAGATTTCAGACATGGACTATTCCATTGTTTTGTCAAAATCAGAGAGAAGAAAAATCATGATATTTCCAGCATGCGAAACTTCAACTCAGTCATCGATTACATTATGATTTTGTAATGTTAAGATTTATTTGGTGAGTGGATGCAATGCCATATAAACGTGTTTGTGTGCAAACTTTATGCCCAGCCATGAGTTTGCAACGTAACTCGTAGTTCACGTATAAAGTCATCGGTTTGGATCCAGCCGCGAGTAGCATATTAGTTACCGTGTTGAGTCCGATTCACGATCCAAGGTTTAGAATAGGAACAAAATGGTCGTATAATAAAGTCAACGTAACAGGTAGAGATTGTGAAATCTACATGGTGTGATGAAACGTTGTGGGACAAAATCCAACATTTCCTGCAACCGAACTCTAAATGTGGTAAATTATCTAGTACTTTTATGTTTCCCATTTTTCCAGTGTATTTGTTTGGTCAGGCAACAAAATCCATCTTGATTGCAAATTCCTGTATTTTCTACCACCGGAAAAAAAGCCCTTTTCAGTTTCCAGACTCCGCAACGGTTGGTTTCGTTATGTATTTCATCTGTGCCATTTTTTATCTGTCTGACCTCATTCAAGGGAATACTTTTTACGGAGCAGTTTTTACGGGTGATACGGATATGCCAAACTGTATGTCACTCTCTACAGACAAATATAATTAGCAGCAAAACTGTGTGATAGTTTGCAGCCATTTTCAAGTCTTTTTACATTTTCGGTCACAATGAACAATATCATTCAAGTTCCGATTATTCTATCAGATGAAAGCATGAGATGATCAAGGAGGTTTTGATCCATTATAGATGAAAAATTGCTAACTGGAAGAAACACGTTTTTGAGATTTGTGTGATTTTGTGCAGTTGCTAAATCCGATCCATTTTTTCCTTGCATTCGTTTCACAATGATTCTTATCTTGGAAATATTTAAAACCGAGATTATATTGGCAATCCGATAAACTTCGTATCACAGGCACAAACGTATGCGTTGAAACAGTCAGTATCGAAACCAAAGGCCAAAACAGACCAGTAAAACATCGGTAACCAACAAAACGAAAATGGGAATGGTGTGGACGACCGAATTCATCGTTTAAACTTTAGACTTAAGATATCCAGGACTTTCGTTATTGTTAGGTAAACGGTAAGTTTCGTGCGCTTTTTAGTAAAACCACATGGAACAAGTAGTTTTACTATTCGGACGAAAAAGCAGCCATAATATTACGAATAAAAAATATTGCACTGAACAGCTGAGAAAATGCTGATTACCGAATCCATAAAGCACACCCTCACTCGTTGGCTGAAGCAGAAGTTAAGTGAGTAGAATTACGCGTTTCTTGTTTTATCAAGAGATGAAGTATGGTATATTTGTTGGAATAGTCCACAGCTCCCAACCGGGTTTCTTACAGTAGATAGTGCGCCGAGATTACGGTATGGCAAAACTATTTTGGAGAAGCTTACGCACTGATAATTAATCGGGCCCATAAAGACGCGACCCCTAAGAATGATTTAAAGTACTGTTCTTGGACAGCATCACATAGTCTGTAAACAAATTGTGATCGAGTCCTTAGCAAAACACGTACCATTCTTTTCATCCCGGCTCCGTAGTTAGATGGCCGCATTTATTTTTTGCTTCTTTTAAAAGATTTTTTCCTGCTTTCCAAACCTTTGCTTGCCTTTAGATTGTTGCTTATGGTCTAGTACCTTTGTACAAGCTTGGCCACACTAGGCTCCGTTCAGTCCCTTAGCCGGTACCTAATGTACAGTCTTTTCGGAAAATTCGAGGTCACCTCATTTTTGTTGAAATTGTGCCATGAAGTCGAGTTAGATTTTGTACTACTGATGCTACCCTTTCTCGTTAGACGATAGTGTCTATTGTGTAATTTCGGCTACTGACATTAGTTTCTGTTGTATAAACCGGAATTCGACCGTATGTCTGGATTTCGACTGAAATGAGGCGATCCCCTAAATTTTTTGGACAGGCCGTACAACTAATAGCAATTTCAGTCTTGTTTACTTTAACGAGACATGGCACCAAGTGCTGAATGAATTGTATCAAGCAGTTGCTTTAAGCCCTCGGTATTTGAAGTACTTATGTTCTCGTTATTTAGGCTGTGTACGTTGATAGTAAAGTATCACCTAATAAATTCTTTATTTACTTTTTTGCTTCGATCATTCTTCGTCAATGATCATGAAAGTACCCAAATGATGAAATTGATGATAAAGTCGACTCAATGTTCGATTCGACGAACCGTGATCAAATTTTACATCTTTTTTGATATTTTCTAATCCCTCATTATGATTTTTACTTCCTTTACTCATTACACAACAAAGAACAGCATTTCAGGAAGGGCGCTTAGTCGGTGAAAGGCTGCCGAACGGGGAAGTGACCGGCGGCAGCGGGAATCGAACCCGGGCTGTCGTTGCCTTAAGTCTCTGTCGATAACCGTTCGATCATCACCGGACAGGAATGACTTTTCGAGTGTTTGATTGCTTGAAAGAATATGGAATATGAAAGCAAACATACTATCTTCAAATAAGTGCAAATGATGGTCAACGTAGTCAAATAGCCCCCAAGATCATTTATTTGTAGCCCACTTTTGTATGTGTTCTAAGTCAGAAAATGAAGCACAGGAATCGAGCTCAAAAATCTTACACTATTTCGTTACTCTTAATCTGAACAATCCATCGTAGAAATATGAAACTTTGTCAAAATAGATCAACTTCTCTATTTGATAACTTGAACCTTCAAAGCCATGGTTCCACTTAAAGGAGCACGTGTTTTCCATACGATTTTCGACTGAACTGGGTAAATTGGATTAATTGGGGCATTTTTTTTTGAATAAATCAAAATTTCTGTGTTAGACAGATAGTTACGGATAAATCCACTGCCAACTGGAGCAAACATGGACTGAAAACATTAATTATCAGTACCGAATAAATCATATCACTGTGAAGTTAACTTATGATTCACCGATGTTCTCGATTTGCATTTTGTAGCCATCAGATACTGTTTCAAATTGTTATTTTATAACTTGATTCGACATAGAATAAACAACCAAGACATTCATTGTACAATCGTCAGCGGAAACATTTTCTAAGTGGAAGTGTCGTTCTCTATCTGTCTACCTGTCTATCTACACAATAGGATGAACATAGCCGTGCAAAGCCCAAGTAGATTCAAAAATCATTCATAGAAAATTTGTCTGCAACCGCCCACGTCCCCTTACCGCCTCCTCCTTGAGAGGAACGTATGAGAAGTTGAGCCTCATCAAAAACACAAGGAGGGAGCTGACAAACGAATTCCAACAAAAAACCTTTGACTGAACTAATTTTCGCACACCTTAGCGTGGGATGCAACATCGTGATTGCTTCCCGGTCTTTTTCGAGAAGAACAGGTTGTCGCGACAATCCACCGACTCATCGTTACCGTAGTTGGAAATGTTGTGGTGCTTTGTACGGATTTTTGTTTCAGTCATTTATAGCTTTTTTGTGGAGATTCTTAGGCAGCAACTGTTTTTGAAGGATTTGACAGTCTATGATCGACAAACCATGACCAGTGTTCAGTATCTGGGTCGGATCAGTTAACTTATCCAATTAAATGTTTTACCAGTTGCACTTTTTGGGTGTGTCAAATTATTCCACTGTTTTTTGGTTTCCTCAGCTACTACCAAGTTTATCGATGACCCAAGGAGCCGAAAAGTTGGAGCAAATGAAGAAATTACTTGCTTTTTTATTTTAAAAGTTCACACTGCAAACTGAAATCACTCCAGCGAGTTTTATTTCATCGGACAGATGATCTACCAGCCGAGCTATCGGAGCAGTACCAGTTGGGAGCTATTAAAGCAACCGAATATACAAACAGTCCAACCACTATTTTCTAGTAGTTAAGTGGGTAGAGAAACTGCCCGGTATGAAGAAGGTTGCCTTTCGGTTCAGGTTCGCAGAGTGGAATTTGAGTGCGAAAAATGTACAAGTCCCTGACATGATGGACTGGTTAAAGAACTTGGCAATCTCAGCATAGAAAGCCATTTCAGTACGTGAAATACGTAAGCATCTGATGAAATGTTTACCACGTAAGGCCCAGTAAATAACAGGTCATAGTAACCGTCAACATGATCTGCCATTTATTTTGGTATTCCTTGATGAGTAAAGTTGGTTTTCAGGGATCTTCAATCTGGCTCTCACGAATCATAAAGGCAACAAGAGTGCAGTGGGAAAACCAAGCTAACTAAAAATCAACCAAATGCAATTCTGCCACGTATATAGCTCATAATATCAGTACTAGAAATGTTTACGAACGAGTATTTGCTCTCCAACATTCGATTTCACTACAGGAAAAAGTAATTATCTTTGTTCAATATTGATTATCAAGTGCTTGGTTTGGGATCGTTCATTCTTTAAATCATCTGTAAGTAACCGCATCTTCCACGGCGCACAGCCTTACTCCTACTACCAAGAACAAATTATACAAACGTAATCTCGGTTATCAATAGTGAAACGGTACAGAAAACAAATTAGTTAGTGTGTTACAAAGGTGTCCCTGATAAAGCGAAAAAAACTGCACTGGCTTTACGGTCACAGCAATTAGAGTTTTGTCAAAATAACTTTTAGTGCATCCACTGCCACAGAAGAAACAGTCATGTCGGCATAGCAAAGCTCCTAATGCTTTTCAATATTAGTTTGCTAGTTGGCTCTACTCCATTAGATAACAGCAACCGAAATTTCAGAGTTTGATTCCTAACGGAAATAGCAGATGAATTTGAACCCGCGTATACCAAAGCGTCGGCATTCGTGTCAGGAGACTCCAGTTTTCGAATGGTGGACAATCAACAGAGTTCCGTTGCGTAAATGCGGATCACTTTTTCCCATACGTCAGCTAAAATATCTTACTTTCATGTTGTCCCAAACCACCGGTTCACAAACACTAGCAACAAGAGTTGACCGACTCTTGCGGACGAATTAATAAAATCATTTGAGATTTCTACTTCTTATACCACCACAAGCGTAACGATTGAAGGTGGTCAATTGTAACCGTGTTGTCATCTCTCTGGGGTACAAATTTGCACCTTGGCATCTCCAGGCAAACTCCCCATTCAGTAGCCTCAATCGATGGAATGCCTCCATCCCCTTGGAAAAAATAATAAATAAAGTCAAAGAGTTTCGGTACTTAGTTATGCATTGCTTTTGTTACTAGTATTACTATCATCGTCACCCTCATCATTCTTTATTACTATTAGGTTGTCCCACAAGCAATCCACGTTTTTTCGCTCGACTGATAGCTAGATATTTGTGACCCTGAAAACAAATGAGATACAAATTTCCCAAGCCCTGATAGAATAATGTAGTCGGCAGGGTTCGCCAAGTTGTGTTGCTCATTTTTTAATGTTTCATCACAAAATACCAAGTAATATGGCCATATGGCCGCATAAGTTTATATATTTATTTATTTATCTTGAACTTTTGTTGACCTCCTACTCGTGCGTGGCACTCGAAGACAAGTGTGAGTAGCGGTGTACTAGCCCAAACACCCAGTGGAAGGAGTTACAAAATAAAAACTATTTGGACTTATAGGAAATCTCGGAATAAGATGAAGGGATTTCCGCTTATAAGATACTCATTTTCACTGGACTGATGAGTTTGATGAATAGTCCTACGGATAATTTCTGTTTGGTTATTTTTCTCAGTCATTAAAAGCTGAGTACATAATATGTCCTTGCTTCACAGTAAACAGTATACAGGTATTCTCGAAGCTATTTTTTTTGTTTGGATTACCAAGATAGATACAAACTGGGTTTATGAGATCAGATCAGGTACACAGAGTGGGAATATGCTACACAGAGTTGAGCTACAACGTAGATAAAGCTGTCTTAGGCTGTGCATTCACAAAATATCTGCCTATCAACGTTTTGTAGTCAGAATCACGCAGCTGCAAAACTTTCCAAAGTAATCCTTTCTCACTGAACTTGATATAATTTGGCCATCCAAACGGTTTTTGTTCTTCAGTTGGGATTTCATCTAAGGTTTATTTGTCCACCGTTCTTGTGTATAAATTGAGCTTTCTGAATATTGGCCACATTTGTTCTTCTGTACAACAGATTAGCAAACTTTTTTTCCAAGATTAACGATGTTTGTGCTTTGCCTTGTTCTAGAATGATTCCTATTTTAGTCAACGCATTCGCTGGTTTGGGCACCGAATTCAATGCAACCTTAGAATCTGAAAACTAATTCAATTTACCAATTCGATTTTTTTTTCGTCTGATTGCCCTGCACTCGACCGGTTTTCTTTGTCCACTTTTTTGTCATCCACTTTAATGCCAATGACCATTTCTCTTTCACTTCGCTACTGGTCGCATGCGTTTACTGTCCCCTCGGTCTTCTGTATGCAATTGCAGAGCATAGCAATCAGTGACAAGCGCTTGATCAAGGAGGGCGAACTGCGCGAGGTCTCCGCAGACGGACGTGTTTCGATGCTGCAAAAACTCTCACTCAAAAAGCCAAACGCTTACTATTTCATTTTATTTAACGATTTGCTGCTGATAACAAAACGCAAAAAGTAAGTGAAAGTCGAAGTTGATAGTTTTTCTCAACTGTTTGCGTCCAATTTGCAACCGTTCATTTGTCTAATAGACTGGAAATTGTTATCCATTGAAGTTGTAGATTGGTGTGCTCATCCAGCGGAAAAATATATCCAATAGCTAGACGTGAATCTGAAAGACATGGTCAGAAATTTCACGAGTGAAAGAATCCGGTCAGTATGACTTAACTGGACATGGTAGCACGAAAAGTTTGTCAAACATTACTTATGAACCGTCAGCCTGTGAGAGAGTAAGTTTGGGCATCTTCCCAATCACGCTGTTCACTCAGTTGTGAGTTCTCGCGTCTAGTTCCTCACACCACCGGTATATCGTGACGGTCCTACATTGTCAGTAGTATTAGGGATGATGAAAGCAGTAGCCGGATCGAAGCAATGATCCCACAAGATTTGTATGATTGATTATCGATCTGACCATCTTTTTCACTTTAGATAAATTGAACTTTGAGACGCTTTCTCGTCGATCCCGGGAGAAAAAGCGGATTCCGTTCTATTAGTCGGCTAGTTTACCGTCTCCTCTTATCCACCAAAGTGAATGTCTGAGTAATCTCATCTGAATTCTCAAACTCATTTTGGTTTGGATTGATGGCCAAGTGATTCTTTTGTCAGTAGGGATTTCATCCAAGTGGGCTTGTAAAGAACGAGTAATTTTACTGTCCGAAAAAATGAAACCATAGATAAATAATTCGATAACCTCAGTAATACCGTCAATTTTCCACGGGAATAAGAGAAGTCTTCTCCTCATGCCACCAACTTTGTTCGGGCATAAGCGAAAATCTATACCACAAATTTTGTTTGCCAAATACTGGCCAACGATGAAGTGAACCACTTACGAATCAAAGGTTGACCTTTTGGGTGAGATTCAAAATCATGTCTGGACACTGGTAGCTCTCTGGCACCACAAGCATGCAGTCCTCTATCCGGGTTGCGAGGTCATACCCAGAGCCTCGTACCATTTGGAAATAAGTCACGTTGGTCATAATATAAGCAATAGAAAAATTGTTCAGGTATGCTAATGTGTTGATAAGTAGTCTTTACTGCCCACAGCTGTGTGAACAGGGTGAACTGTCACTCAAGGAATCCTTGCATTAGTAACAAAGTTCAGTCGAAGTCTCACCATATAGAACTCCCTAATTGCCAGTTGAAACTACTAAGTTCATTGCTTTATTCTTACATTTATCAATCATTCAACTAAACTTCGAAAGCCACCGATTACCTAGACTGGGCAAAATTGGTCGTCAAACGCAGGTCTCCTAGTGCGCATTTATTGATAACCATGTTCAATGCAACATAAACTTTTTGAATTGATTTTCGTGTGAAATCTACTGATTAGGCATTGGATTACTGCCCCAACTGGGACTGAAGACCACACACGTTTCACTACGAGTCGTTGTAACCCCGTCCAAACCGAAAAGAAGAGGAGGGAATGGTGTTTGAATGCATGAGCCATTTTCTTACTTTTTGGCTCGATTTTCACCAGTTCTTCTTTTGGATCAAGTGTCTGATCCGCTTTGAATTGTTTTGGGTGTGCAAAGCAAGTATCGGTAAAGATGATTGTTAGTTCCTTTTCTTTGCCTTCCACCGATTGTTTTCCCCACTTTTTTCCCGTCGGTAGTTCTCCGATTTACCCTTTAGATAACAAGATCACGTGCCTGATCCGGATCTGTCTTCCCATTGCCCCATAGTTCAGAGAATCTCTGTTCGTCGGGAGCCTAAATTGTTTTTATACCTGAGCTGACGATCTACAATAGTTAGCCGGACGGGTGGGCCGTGGTTATTCGTACTCAGTTTTGTTCTAATACTCTACAGTTTTCTTCCAGTTGCAATGATGTGCTGACCAATTTTTTTATGTCCTACATTTTTTCTTTCTTCTTCGAACTATGAGTGTACCTATTCAGGAAATTGCGATTGTCTAATCATTATCCAACGTTCACTTTGATTTGAATACAAAAGACTTCATACATCGCACAAATCCAGGATTTTGTTCCTACTTTACCCCACCCGCATCTTTGTTGACTGGAGTTTCCCCTTTCCCCAAGGTATCAATTCTAACTTCGGGGGGTTAACAAGCAGTCCACAATAAAAGAACAGAAAAGTAAAGACTTTCTTCCATACAATTTTATTGAAAATAACAATGCATGAACCAAGACTTTTCTTAGCACACCATCAGTTCATAATCATAAACACGACAGATTTCTTCTTGACTTACTCTGTATCGTAGTCAATACGAACATAGTTTGTACATATGGATTTGAAAATAGTTGCGAGAAAATTTTCCGTGAAACACCTGTCTCCCATGAAGCTCACGACCGGATATCCAGATGTGCACATTAAAAGGAACAAGAGTCAAAGAATTATTTTTCGAACTGAATTCTTTCCGTGTATGTTACGACTTAACAGTGTCTGCCTTTTCTCCTCCAGCTGAACCCCGTTCAAATTCACAGATGTTCACAACTTTTTTTGGACAGTTATATTTCTACAATTATGCAGATGTGGTGCTTTATCCTTCCTCGTTCTCGTTATTTTTACTCTCAGGAACGACCGCTATTTGGTATTAGACTACTGTGAACGAGCTGAGATCCAGGCAGAGGTACAACGTCTTGGAGACCCATCAACGCCACGACCTAGCAAACCGACCGCAGCAGATGATTCGAAACTTTTTGCGGCCATAGTAAGTTCGTCCGGATCGCGTACTCCGAACGAGAAACTCCGCACGCGATCAGGTTCTCCGATACACACCTATGCAGTTCGACCTCGTCGACCGAAAACAACCATGGATTTTCCACGGGTTACGGTTACTCAACAACGTGTTGAAGGAAATTCCGGAGGAGGCACTGGACCAGGAACGAAATTTCGTCCCTCCGGTCTAGCTCGATCTGGAAGCAGTTTGAGCAGCTATCATATTGATCAGCACGTGAAACTCAGCCCGTTCAGTCGATCACCACCAACAGAGCAGCCGAAAGTGGAAGCTTTACATCTCGTTCTGACTGCTAGTCAGAATGCACCATTCACGGAAATGACGTTACTTCCAAAAGACATGTGAGTGTAAACGTGCGAGTCATGTAAACTCTGGTTTATCGACAAATTCTCCTGGTCTATGTTTCGACTGGGGCCACCACTACTATTACATCTGAATAGTCCGGCATCTGCTGTCATCAATTTGAAAATTCCAGTTGGTAAATAAAATCTCAGTGAGAAAGAAAACCCAGCAGGCAGCAGACGGGCAGACAGATATGAGTGAGAAATTAAAAAGACAAAAGAAATTCAAATGCAAGTATCCTAATGACCACAACCGTCAACCATATTGTCTAGGGTCGCTTTTCAAAAGTTAGATAGATCCCGACCAACACTTAACGATTACCTTAAGACCGATTTGACTGGTCGGCTTTTGTGTACGTTTCTGGCTCGACAGCAATTGGCCATCTTGGGCTATCCTCCAAATGTAAACTGCCCCCAAGCGAAGGACACAGAGATAGCTTACCTAGTTTCTTGGGCAGTAAATGTCACAGAGAATTCTGTGAAGAAAGTATCTAGTAATCTGAACCTGATTACAGCCCCACTTGTTTAAAATCTCTACCAAACTAGGTGGACCTTCAAAGATAACCAGTTGGCAGAACTAATCGCTTTGTCTTTTCATTCTCAGTTGACTGGATCTTGATAAGATTCGCGTGGTCTTGATGATCGCCTCTTTATAATGATGAGTACCAAAGAAATTTGATTTTACCTACTCTCGTCTCTTTATTCCACAAATACTTCGAATCTGCTAACCTCATTAATGAGCATCTTCCGAAGAATGTTATTCTTGTCCTAATTTCACGTCTGACTGGGACTGATAGCAGCTCCTGGGTTTCACTAGAATTCAAAAAAGGATTTTGTAGACAAACAGTTGGATATAATTTTATGTAGACTGTGTAAAAACATCATTTTACTTATGGCATTCTAGGAATTTTCATTTCTTTGAACACAGAATTTGATCTAATTTGATCAGGTGAATGTTCAGTAGATTTTTGAAGTTTTCTCACAGATATCGATCCGTAACTGAATAATTCATCTAACTGGTGTACCTTATTGTCTGAGTGGCAGTTAAAGAAAAGAAAGAATAATGATCTCATTTACTTTATGGCCGGTTTTGCTTTTGTTTAATTTTAGTGACGATTTTCTCAGTTGGTGCAAAGCTTTGGGAATCAGTTCTACCCCAGCTATCAATCCAAGCCTGGATAGATTGAATGGCACCAGTGGTAGGTCCTCATTCCTCAAACTTTAACGGTGATATATTCTTTTCTCATCTTCTACACCTTCCTCTTCATCTGCAGAAGAATCTGTTTTTGCAGTTCCTTTCACAAGGATAAAAGCGTGGGATTATGATTACTTCGTCGAAGAAACAGTACACATAATAAAAGCATTCATCTGTCGTTATTACTAGTTATTACAGATAGGTAATGGTATGATGATGCGAACTACAGACTGCTTGTTCTTTGATACACGGTTCGAATTACTTCACCATAGACCGAATTTGGGGAATAGCAGATGTCAATCCACTGGCCTCCTAACCCGAAAACACGAGTGACCTGGTGGTTTTTCACTCCAGACCTTCGGATACTTTACGTCAGCTTGCCTTCGGAATGTTTCCAGACCTTTTGACAATAGGATATGTCGTTTTCGCTGCACTCGTGTGTAAAAATGGAGTCAAAATTCCACTTTGAAAAACGAAATACCGATTACTTAGGATGTTCAGTTGTTTGACAGTCACGAGTCGTCAGCGCAAGAGTGCCACACAAGGAAATATACTTTATCCCCGTGAAAGACGGACCCATATAACGGCATTCATATAACAAAAAGAAAAATCTCAAAAGGCCTTGGAAATAAACGAAACACCAGGGAAGCCTGGGTTGCAAAACCTGGGTCTTTACCAAATCTTGAGAATCAAGGGTTCACATTCTCTTCTCCGCTGATCCAACTAAACGAATTAAATCATATTTGCCTCAAGTAACGAAGACTAGTTAAATTTATTTCACAGACCACTGGTTATGGCTCTTCATTAGCATCACTAAGGATACCATGGAAAATTATTTTGTTTAGGATAAGTGAAAACCCATCCGAGCACATATGAGACGGTATGCGAAATAAGCAATCAAAGACTGCAAGTTTGGAAGTCCACCATATTGAATGAAAATTCTATAAACTGAGCAAACTTTAGCTATCAATTTTGTGAGACTACACAAAGGAGTTTCTTGATAAATACGAATTGGAAATTCATTTCGCAAGAACAATAGCCTACAACTTTTATTAGAATACGAGATTCAAGATGTGATTCTCTTATCGAATGCTTTGCTTCAAACAGATAAAGAAGCAACCTTCATCTCATCTTCGTAAAAAATTTAGTTCGCAAAGAAGCAGAAATGAAAAAAATTTCTTTTGTTATTCCGACTTTTGTTGAAAAAACTTTGTTTACACCTCTACTGATATAAAGTAATCATCGTACATTAGTCTAAATCATCTCTTCCCTGTAAATAACTCACTAAGGTTCAGGAATTCCTCGGTAAGTCCTACAATAATTTATTTTGTTCCCATGGCTGGTAAGTTAACCTACTGCATTAATAATGCACAAAATTGACTGTTATAACGTTTTTGGTTGTATTTAACTGACTGAATGAGCACGTGAATGACGGTCTGATTGGTTGGTTGGCCGACGAACCGACTGACTGATTGATTAACTGACTAACTGACTGACTGACTGACTGACTGACTGACTGACTGACTGACTGACTGACTGACTGGCTGACTGACTGACTGACTGACTGACTGACTGACTGACTGACTGACTGACTGACTGACTGACTGACTGACTGATTGATTGATTGATTGATTGACTGGATGACTGAAAGAATGACAAACAGATAGACTGGATAAATGAATGACTTGCTTGCTTTCACTGGGCTCAGGCAGTGGTATTTACCACCGCCAGAATGCATGAGGCCTTGTTCCTAGCATGCACAACAAAACCGGATGATATTTGCAGGTTATCGTGTTTTGCTTTGTTATACAATGCTTCTAGAAGCCTCAGTAACATTTCCTAGGATGTGAAATAGAATCCACCGTCAGTCTGATCATTTCACCTTGACCGATAATCAGCCAAAAGGAGCCCACGTAAACAGACATCTGCATCCCTTCTTCTACCCCAAAAACAGGGACTGAATTACATCACCGCGATAATGAAAATTATTATACAGTACATTTTTCTGACACAATAGGGGTTTCCATCAGCTAATGGCAATGGATTTAGCAAACTACCGCAGTCTGGCAATTTTTTTCAAGTATATGACCCGAAACCGGATGTTGCATCATCAGCAGATGACGAGCGACGGCCAACGACGGAATCTCATGGCTTTCAACGTAGTCCTCGTGCGCTTGACCTGACTGTGACTGTATTTCTGCCTTCGCTTTCAAAATTATTCGGGGGAAGGAGTGGTTCATGTTTTGTTGAATATTCACGGATTGGGCGCTAACCAAGTAGTCGGAAAGTAGGAGGCGAGGCAATATATGTGAAAGTTTTGGGATTCGGGGTCTATTACCATCAAGCACATTTTTCATAGGCTGCTTTCAGATGGAATTGCGAACGCCTCAGAATAGCATGACGAGTTCATCTGAATTTCATAACTGGAATCACCGAGAAAAAACCTTGAGTTCTAACCTAAGGTAATATACTGAACTGATAATCAGCTATCACTCTGCTGTACGACTTGTGTTTTGATGGTTTTGAATAAGTTAGATTGGTATGCATAGTGTTATAATCCGAATGACTGTTTTTTAAAGTTCATCCATAACGGCTCGAGGGAACTGGTGACCAAGCTCGAAGAGCGAACACGTCGTAAGGACCGATTTCCCATCCATAAGTTTTTGCAAATAGAAGTGCTGCTTTTAGGCAATGGGGCTGGAATCAGTGCGCTGATTGAACGGTTTTTTATTCACCCGACACTAGTCCTCTGTCCGCTAGGTTTCGAAAGACCATTTGTGATTTGCTTTTTCTTTCATAGTAAATCGTTGGTTAAAATTAGAATTTGAATATGATATTTATCGAATGAAAGACCTATGTTTTGCTGAACAATAGAGATCAGAATTAAATGAATTCCCTGGAAACAATTATGTGGTACTCGAGTACAGAACACCGCAGATTTCTTATTTACGGCTATTTTGCTGACGTATAGGAATTTGAAGACGGACTCGATCGTTCAATCTGCTGTCCTGCACTCGTGGTTCCGTGAACCGATAGTGGGGAAAGCTTAGCTGACCCTTTTCTGTTGCAAAGGGGTTTTTAGGTATTCAGTAGAGTTATTTTTGTCTCCCTCGGTATGCAACCGACCTCAAGTTTGCCACGAATTACGGACCATATCGTGGAATTTAGATCAAGATGAGCAGGGACCAGAGAGCACGTATTACTTCAACATCATCTGGACACATGCGTAATTCATTCCCATGATACCTGTTCACCAGCTATCCAAGAAATCATTAGCCCCAAAAGGTACGGTACAAAGATTCCAGTTTTAGTTTTACTTATCTCTACTTGTACTCGGTATGGATAAATTCCCACTTTGTGCAATAATAAGTGGCTTTATCTTTTCCTACTGTACCATATCACAACCCAAAGTTCTGTATTGAACACACTGGCAAACTTTAGGCTGAAATCGGGCCTGAAAAGTAGGAGAACATGTATACGGTCCGCTTGTCTCTCTGCTTCACACTACTTGGATGCTTTCTAAACCTCTAAAGCCACGGTTATCCTTTCTTCGGCTCTTAAGTAGATAGTCGAAATGGGCAGAACAGTATGACTTGGATTAAATGGTGAACTGGCTTTTTTGTCAACAACATTTTCTAACCTTAGTAAGAGTATTTTCCAATGATATGAACAAGTAGTGAATGGATTGTGATTAAGTTACATACTAACCGGAGCAAACTAGGAAAAAGCTCACTACCTGGGTATCCTAACGACTTGACCAATGCGACGCACATGAGTCGTGTGATGTGCGCGTCGCACGCACTGAACAAATGGATCCTATGTGACTCTCCTAGACCCTTCAAGACTCAAGTTCGCGGTTGCCGATGTTCGCAGATAGTGTAGTAAGGTTTCGCAATTATGCTGGTACACCTTTCATTTCCTTTCTGTTCGGGCAACAAGTCCCATTTTCATATCACCACAAACACTGAGTTTGGCATTCAGTTCACTAACCCTATATCATATCGGTCGAGACAACATCACTCATGCAGAGAATATCATCTTGGCAGGTGAAGAAATCTTTACGACTAAAACACCAAGGTCGCTGATCATCAGCTCATAAAAAGGTATCAGTCTGAGACGCGAAAATCACCAGTCATTGATAACTGCACTATATATGTATAGTGTTTATTTTTCTTACAACGTCTCGTACAGTTTCCGATTCGTCTCGAGTTTTTCTTTATAGGTAATTATGTAAACAAAATTTCACGGTCTCCAAGTCTTTCTTTATTCCCGATCTGATTATTATATTGTTTGTACTTTGTTACACAATGCCTACAGCTCACTTAAACTCCTACGGGGATTTCGAACATCATGGGGAACAATCTTTGATTGAAAACCCAGTGACAGAATGATACTGTACCACATGTTGTTGACGTTAGACAAGCCCTTGAGAGCCGGTATATATGGCCTGATGGCAAAGTGCTCGACTCACAACTGAGAGCCTCTCTTTGTTTCATGGGATGGTTTTAGTAGAGTTGGAGATTGGAGTTTTGCAATGTAGTCAATATAAGTAGTCTATGTTATATGATTTACCATGCAATACCAGCGCCGAACTCACGATTGAAAACCATGGAGATTTCTCTGTACGGCATTTTATCCCATAATATGATTAGTCTTACTGTTTGAGTGTTCAACTCACCGTTTAAAACCAACGGTACAGTCTTCTCATTCTCGATAGGAACCATCGGCAGTGTGCTTCCATCGAGCCCCCACTGGTGCTGGAACCTATTGTGAACAGTTTTGAATGGAACAACTAACCACCGGACCGTCTGAGTTGGACCCCAACCGTTTACCGAACTTATGCACTGCGTGATATCCTATCATATAACGCAGATAAATGTCTGCACTTCACAAACACTTGGCCTTTTCAGCCTGTTGCAAATTATTCGAAAAATGTAAGCAGCGGGCCATCATGGAAAGACGGTACTCTATGCCATTTGGAAAAACTCCAAACCTGAACCGTGAGAAGTAGTTTACTTCCGATGTATTCCATTATTTCTTATTCGGCAAAAAAGTAGTCCAACCCTCGGATTTTGATCGCTATCCTGTGGAATCACATAGTCCCAAAACATAAAAGGTACAATTGAACGGCTGAAAACTTCGTTTGTGAAGTCCTTTAAGCGATCAGGAAGTGTTCGAGAGCAAGAAGGATACTGGCTGCCGTAATGTGAATTGTTACCTAGTGTTTCCAACCAACCGGTAGGCAAATCTGCTAAACCTGAACTCAGAAGTCAAACACATCCTACTCGACAAAGCGCAAGGGTCAGAGTATTCATGAATTTTCGCCACGTCATGAACTGACCACCACAACCCAAGTCCTAACCGCGGCCGTCTTTGGAGGACAATACACACCAAGAGAATCTATCTGTGGACATGCTTATCACTATTTCAGACCAGCGTAAACCTTCTAGCTTGGTTGCCTGCTCTAACTTTTGACCACGTGTCGTACACTCAACCACGCTGATCCTATGTTCCAAATATATTTAAGGAATGACATGAAGAGATCGATATTCGAAAGGTGATAGCTTGTATTTACCTGCTACCCGTAACAGCCACTTTTCTGAACCGGTTAGTAGGACCAATCTGACATTGATGGGTGAAAAGCTCTCAGTCAAATCGACCGAACAATCGGTTGAGGTTGGTGAAAATCAAACGAACCTTCTATTTAGTGGACTGCTCTCAGTCTGAAAATAAAAGTAGCAAACACTGTGACTCCGGTTATGGTGCAGTGGACAATTGGGCAAGATTGCAATTCAGAGGTGTGGTAGAAAACAACCTACTGGCGTGTTGAAGTTAGAGAATTTTAACGTGTTGGCTATCCGTGCATCTTGGTTCCATTTTGGCCATATGCCTGTGGTGTCTAGATCACCTGATCTCAACTTCGATCACAACTCCGTCCACCGTTGGTGTCTTGCTGAGATCCGCTTTCTTTTCGGTAGTACTGTTTTGTCTCCCACTGGAGACATCTCGAATAGTCACTGCATCTTATTCGTTTCCCTCCTCTTCTTCGATATGTGACTTTTGGTTGTTGAAAATAATAAATGCCTTTAACTTCCTTTGTCACAGTAATCTCCGCTGAATTATAATTCTTGGAAAGTCTTTTCCGCAAATATTGGCTCAAAATATCGGATACAAGTGACCAGTGGCAAATTAGAAGTACATCAAAATAAAAAAACCACCTGAGTGCACATGGGTCTGAAATCAAATGTGCCACTTCGTATTCAGAAGTTCACGATGTTCAGAAGCATTTTTGTTGAAAAGTTTGAGTAAAATAAAAACCGTGCAGCAAATGTCGGGAAATATCTGCCTTTTTCCAGTTTTACTAGATTTGGGTTCCTAATAACTGGTGGACTTGGAGAGAATTAGCCCTCCTTTAATCGTGTGTTTCATTGAAAGATTTTCATTGCTAAACCTCTGCTAACCGTTACTGGCTGCATATGAAACCTTTTTTGGGTCAATGCTATAGATGCGCGTACTTTAAAGCCACCTAACAGCGTCATTTCCGTCAGAGTTCATTTTCCATCTCAATCTCACGATCTCTCGACTGTCAAAAAATGTCTTCACAATTCAGGCGGACGTCAAACGAACTCGCGCGTAAAGAGAAGACTGACTTTTAACAGCGTTCTGACGAGACAAGACTCAAGCAAAATCAATGCAGAAGCATCACGTACATCAAACATGACAGTAGGAAAATCCAGTCGACAGTGGATCCAACGAGCCCGAAATACAAGCTCATTTTGTCGAGCTGAACGACCGAACTTGTCTCATCGAGATACCGGACATAAATATCATTCCAGCAGTTGCGCAACTGTGCCACCGCCACCTTCACCAAGTCGTCAGATAATTTCGAAAGAAACACTAACATGAAAAAGGTCACGAAATCTCCCGCCAATCCACAACGATTTTCACTACGTGACGCCCAAACCCCACCCAAATTCAAATTGGAACTCGGTTATTCAGTTACTGTTGCTAGAGCCGATTTTGCCCTTGTTTCTGGAAATCTTTTCAGCTTCACATTCTCCGACTCACTGCAGGCTCAAACCAACCAGGACATCAAATGTAATGTTGTCAGACTGTCAGTACAACACTAAATTGTCAGAATACATTCTAAGTACCGTTTCTAACAAGTCAGGAACGAGAAGCTGCTCAGTATTCAACAATAAACTTTTGATGTTTCTTCCGGCAAGTACTCACAGGACAGAGCAGTTTGCACCACCAAATCAAGTTCGGCCTAATGTTAGGGAAGCTCATTCATCAGGTCTTTTGGGGTTTGAACCCATCACCCTTTGCATGTTGCAATGCACGTCACCGTCAAAACGCGTCTTCTTTTCCGTCCGATTTTCATCTCACCACATAATGCATGAGATTTTCAAGTTCAGCCAAGACAAGAGCTTTTATAAATCATATCTTTGATCGTGTATTCAGTCTACAGGTTTTATTTAACCCCTGGACGGATCTAATTTTTCCACTTTACCCAATGCCCTATCCTATCTGGGTAATCTTTCAAGCCTGTTCAATGAACCGCAAGTTGCACCCTTGACACAGCAGTTTGTAAAAAGGTACTTGATGTGAAAATCAAATTTCGATCACCAGCAATCATACATATACAGCAGCACAAGCTTGCACAAATGCTAACAATACGTATGTATACAACCACGTGCATACAAGCGTACTGTGAAATGCTCAACTTCTGTGGGCTAAATAAAAAACAGTTCTACAAAAGCAATTTTGGCTGATTTTCTCTGACCTGCTCGGATAGAAGCTCAGGTTGGGTGTCAAATCTGGAAAACTGATGCCATGATTAAGGTATTTTTCGCCGAAGCAGACCAAAATTTCTCGCTGCCTGTTTTCTTCCTCAGGAATGTAAAACTTTCACACTCATTCTCTAACTTTGAATGAACTGATACAAATGGTGATTAGTTGATAAACCATCGTGCTAACCAGCAGTGAGTAATGGAGCGGGATTGTGAAATGTTCCTCGGTTTTCAGGCTCAAACGTTGAGTGCCACAAGTTCCCGAACTAAAAAATTTTAGACACAGTTGGGAAAACTCGAAGGCATCTTAAGATTATATCGTGCAGTTGGTCTACAGTAAGTAGTACAACCATCATCCGATTTGGTGGAGCGTAAAGTTCTCAGCCCGCTAGTCTTCAGTCAGGCTTTTCTTCGGTTTTTTGGCTAATAGATAATTACTTGTACTTCTCAGCTTCGCATTTTTTGAATTATGATTCAACTGAAGTGCAGTTCATTGTCAGTGAAATCAGCTAGCAGGACAAAGTTATCCAAGACCAAAAATATTCATTTATAAAAACTTCTAAATAGAATGAAAACATCAACAGTCAGGGCGAAGGAAAGCAAGAAAGACACGATCACTTGTGAGGAAAACATCTTCAGAAAACCTTATTCAATAGCATAGCAGAACTCGACCACATTTTAGGTTATACTGAAGCGAAACTCCGTGAAAAGGATGTGAAACTATGATCAAAGTTGACCGGTCCACAGTACGGTAAGACGAGTGTTTCAGAAAACAAATTCATTAGGCCTAAATATCAAAGCTTTCATAGGGAACACATGCAGTTTCAGCACTCAACTCATTGCGGTAACCAGCGGAAGCACAGCAAAACCGTTTCATAAGGTCTGTTGGAAGTAATTCGCGGTGCTTCGTCCACCGTGTTTCAGTTGCGATTCAACCCGGTGTGCGTGTGATTCCGAATGAGTCGCGCGCACACACACACACACACACACACGGATTGCTAATTAGCGTGTACTTTTTGTCTCATTGATGCTGAAAGTTATTGCAGATAGCTCGCGATTTACTGAGTGTTTTTAAGCAAATGCAAACCGATGGATGGACACACAGACGGTATAAACATGCGGCTGCACGGACAGAGGAATATCGAATGCAAATAGCTGATGAATGGTGATAACAGCAAAATCGGTCGTGTGCTTCTGAGAATCTTTTTCCATCCATCTTTAGGTGCTACTTACATCAAAATATTGCAACTCGTGACCACAGTACCACCGTTCCTGAGACTGTCTGTGACTAACCCACTTAGTACAATCAGAGAATAATAACTGTGGTTCCTCAATGAATTCTTCTAAAGGGATCACCCCTCGCCTTTTTGATGCATAAACTAGACAGTCATGAACAAATATCAACTATTGATTATCCGGATTACATCCCAATCCATAGAGGCTTGTAGTAATTGACACAGTTCTCTATATGATTGTATAATGTTAGTCATTGCAATCGCATACATAAAACCTCCGGTGATAGGCTCACCACTGCCATGTTTTTACCAAGACAACGCCAGGGAAAAGAATGAATCCTTTTGCTTGCATAGACTAGGCTTCCATCAGTCCGCTCTGTCAAAAGACCGTTACCAGTTCATACCGAATCACACCTGTTCTACATGTTTGCGTGTCAGTGTTAGGCCATTTAGCCAGGCCGAAATGAACTGCAGTTTCGACAGACGGTGATCAAACATGCCCTAATGCGGGTGAACACCTATGACAAGCAATAGAAAGCACGGGACAAAGGTTATTGTTCAGGTAATCACCTGCATAATCCACTGCAAACCGTTTATTGGACAAAAAGCATCGGTTCAACCGAATAACTGTTTTCTCCGTGATTTTCTTCACCACCAATTTACGTGTACTACAATTCTCTGAGGCGATTGAGATCAAAAAGTATTAGCGTGCAAGTTAAAGGATTTATTCGTCTCCTTGGCCTTCCTCTGGTAAAAAGAGCTATTGTGAATGTCTCTCCGGCTATTTTATCTATGCAAATGTAGTGATTAGTATCATATACTCTGCACTATGTACCTGATGAGAAGCACTGAAGTCCAATTGAATATATACTTTGGCACTTAACTCGGCTGCATTTTCTTTTCCAATGCACCACCTTTCATTTGTCAAGGAAACAAATTAAGCAATTAAAAAATAACTGCACAAACAGAATGAATACATTAGCTCCTGAAGTGACTTTTTGACAAAAAACTACCATTTGAACCGTTGCGTTGAGCACCTGAAGGGGAGAAATAGAGAAGTATTGAATGGGCGTGTTTTAGGAATGCTAAGGCAGACTAATGAATCACTGCGTGCATCAATAATCTCAAAGGAAAATTGAATGTGCAATGGTACAGTAAGCCTGCCGAATGATATAGTCGATCTTAATTTAACTCGGACATGGAACTGCCTGACGGCACTGTCCACAAAATGAGCATGTTCAACTGATCTCTGGCATGTTCTGTAATGGGTATCGGATTAAAATGCCAAAGATCTTACCTGAAAAATATTCGGATCATATATGTGAGAATATTATGTGCCAAAAGCCAACAGCATTAACAGGCTCGCTCCGAAATTTCTCGTCCATTCCTTCCTGTAGACTTATATGTACACTGGGCACACAGCAAATCCCTTCCATAGCGTGTCCAAGAGCATCAGTTGACTCAGCTGAATAACAGTGCAAGTGGGCTAATCAAGAATGCTCTATTCATACCTCGGTAAATCTAACTAGCCAGTAAGAAAGGTCAGGAAATCGGTCTCTTTTTACTAGTATTGAAATCGATAAGCGGTGTTGATGAATTATCGCGTCCTGGTTACAGCTGAGTCAGTAGGCATTCCTTGTTGCTATTGTAACCAACATACCCCTGAAAAACTTTAGGAAAGCAGCTGAGCCCTCTCATCCTAACCTCATTTGCAAACATGTCACAAATCAATTACGAACATCTTTTACGCTCGTATCTGGACCAGTGACGAATTGAAATCCTTAAGAGGTGTGGCCCTGGGCTGTTTGCTCCACCCTACAGCACAAATCTGCATCCCTTTCCTGTTCGATACCAGTCGTCGATGATGTAGTGCGTCAAAATAGAACGTAATCAAAAACGAGCTTATGCGCAAAATAATGTTAGTGTACATCAGGCTACGGTACGTATGTCTCTGTGGATACGTCAAGTAGTAGATAAACAGCTCAGTAACTCATAAACTGTCAAAGAGGACAGGGCTTGCACGAGCTGTACCAACATTGACCTGAGGAATTACTGACGGATATCATTATTACCTTAAAAACCTCCGTTAGGATAACACTTTCTTTAACTCTTACAGATCTGTGCGTTATTCGTAACAGCTGTTTCAATAAATTAAACTGACTTAGAACATAGAATTGACACGTGGTTGAGTCTTCACTGTTAAGCTTTTTGAATTTGTGGCTAATTTTTTTGGTGCATTCACCGCCGTGGACCGCGTTCAACGAGAGGAAACTCCTAAAAACAGGTAGCAACTGACTTTACAACTATCTCGCGCAACTCACTTCTAGTTTGGTTCATTCACGCACACCATATCCTTCGCTGCTTAGCCCTGGAGTTCTCCTCTTTACCCCCACACCCAACAGAATTGATAAACTACGTTGAAAGAGATTTGATATCAAAACATGGCTAAGACTAAAATGTCTACGCTTAGAAAGTGACCCGTATGAAGAAACCAGAAACAGTCAGACCACACTTAATGCCAATCAACCCCAACTCACAATGATCTTTTTGTTATGATTTTATCGCATAACCCAACCATCGTTGTTCCTCTATCATAAACTCACATATATCTGAACACAGAAATCAATAGCTGTAGGTTTTGCGATATATTTCGAAGAACTTTATATCTTCACTAGTGTGTCCTGCAGTAAAAGTGATTTTTTTTGAATCGTGAACTGCAGGTTCTCACAACACAGAAGTATAATAAACAGGCACAACATGAGTCATACAAAAATTGTTAGCAGCTTGCAAAAAATCACCAGGACGAATCTAACATAATTAGCCATTCTTGCTGTCTGCGCAGATGTAAGCGATGATGGCTAGTTGTTACTGCAGCATGAATTTGTAAAGATGCTGAGAAATGCCCCGGAAAACATCGTGCAACTCAATGCTACTTAACTCTGTGTTCAAATTTGTGTCAGGAAAACTCTGTTTTCAATTTCACATATATCTGCCCTACTGAAAGGGTTACTTTTATCATTTATGGGTGGACGTCTAAGAAATACATCCTCACACATAAAACAATGCCTGCAGTTCAATGTTATTCTTTACGCAGCAGTCACCGAATTTGGTTGTGGAGACGCGATCCAAATGTCGATTTATGGTTTGGCTACTAGCAAGTAGACACATTATGTTTGTCTAAATATCACCAAGCAAAGGGACACGCAGGTAACGAATAAAGCATTATGAAATTCGTAGACTGCCCTAGGCTACATAAGATTCCGAAGTTCAACATGAAGACCGTTTGACCATCGACGGTGGATACTGTTTCTATTAACAGAAAAATGGCTGGTAATCTCTGCGAAAACTAACCAGTATGCACCTTAAGCACAAACCTCCTCAGAAGCAGCGCATTATTAAAGTTGACCTCAGAAATCTAGAATGATCATTTTGTACAGTGGTCGAAGCGCTTCCTAAGTCTGGTTAGCCTTTTTGCCAATTCATAATATGGGCATTTCACGTCAAACGGGAGGGAAACAATAAGGTTAAATCAGGTAAAATTCACGTTGCCGTGGCAGAACCGAAGTGGTGTTTGCTTTCGTACACTCTATAGAGTGTCGTTTTTTGGCCTACAGCTCAAGTTCTCTTTCTTGTTTCCTATGTAGCCGTGCAAAACAAAGACCTAAAACTGAACCGAAGTTCCCCGTTTCTGATTTCCAGCCTGGAAATGTCTGATTTGTCCTATCAGTGCACTTCGATGTGACCCAATCCGCTCGATGTATCCGGAATTAGGGCCGGTGAGATAAAACGTCACATCTGATGGTACACTCAGTATACCCAGTTTACCACGTAGCCATCACTGGTAACTTTTTTGGCTGCATCCAATCTTCTATTTCACCGACTGAGTGCAGTTCACAAGTCCGCCTTTTATTATGGCTGCCTGTCATGCTATGTATGATCATACTATCTACAACCCATACGTAAGCACATACACACACGCACACACTAACGGAAAAGGGTATACGTATTCATTCACGCAAGCAAGCTGAATATACCATTTCTAACTCAGGTGGATCTTACATAACTTTAAGTGAGTGTCATTTGATTTCAAGTACAACCATCACATCACTTTTTGAACACAAACACGTGATTATCCTATATACAGTAACCCGTCATCTGGGTCATGAAATCGCTCTACTCTGTGATGGTCAACTTTAGCAATTACGAGTTTGAGTGACGAAACACGTACACTAGGCGCCACAGTTGGATCAAGTGATCGATCTTTCGTGCAACTTGGTGGTCACGGATAGACAATTGCGCATGTGTAGATAGTCATTCGTGACTTCATTGTACCGTTTCTTTCTTTAATCTACCCTCGTTGATGACTGTCTTGCCAAGAGTTAACTGTTGCAACTAACGTTATTCACGACCGAAACCAGACGGCTTCACTCGTTGTATATCAGAGCAACTCTATCTGCGTGAAAATGCAACATTTTTCATTTATCTTCGGATCGGCAAGTACAAGAACCGTTTTCTGTGTTTCCAGTGGTGATGAAACGGCCTAAGCTTACGTACACTGATTTCCAAGTTAAATGCTCAACAGTTAACCCACCGTCACCAATACCAGCCGTCATTTTCGGTGTCGGACGGTACTTGGCTATCTGCCTCACCAGTACCACGTCTAATCTATTTCAGTCTTATGCGGCTCTCCCCTCCAGCTCGCTGGGTTACACTTGCCGGTTTATACTGATATTGCACTAAACCCCTGCTGTCATGGATAGATTGCTTTATGCATCAGCTCCACATAATCATAGTTTGGATGGATCAACTGCTGGCCGGTCACTAAAACCCTGCCCGGTTGATTTGTGAGTGGATTAACCACCGGTAGAAGCATGTTCTTCACAAGATGCAATCTGTACAACATGAATAAAGGCTGCTTTCAATAAAGCCAATATGTAACAATTTGATTTGGATCATTGAGCTGAAATGACTGTCAGTAGATTTGTTACGTTTATTTTTTTTTACTTTCTTCCAGTAGCATGTGGTACTGTCTATTCGAAGATGTAGAATAAGTTTCGTAGATGCATCACGTCAGGTGATAAAAAAGAACAACTGAACCGATTTCATTTTAATCGTATTTGCAACTTTCGTTGGAGGGAGAAAAAGAAATGTAAATAGAGCAGGCCACGATTTAAAACCTAAATTGAGTGAAAACGAAAACGATCATCCATTACGTTCACTTCGATTAACTATCTTCAGCACTGGCATATTATGTACGAATGTTATGGATGGAAAATAACGTATCTCTACTGTTTTTATTGTAAATCAGAACACGCAGCTCTTGTAGCGTACGTAAACAAGCAAGAACGTGATCTGTGCTAGACACAGATTATGCGAACATTATGAACAAATTAACCAATCACTTCACAGTGACCTTGTGAATGGACATAAACAACCGATCATAGCGTCGTATACAAGTACAAGGGAAGATAGTCAGACAGATCACGTGGAGAGCTCGACTGAACGCATGCATGCACTTAATGAACATACAAGATCTGCCAGCTGAACTACCGCGTCATGGATATCGGACGCAAATAACGCAAGCAAATAAACATTGACGCACAGCCACTATTCGAAAGAAACAGCAACTGTTCTAGTTTCATTCACTGAACTAACCTTTCCCGTCACTTCCCATTGGGATAAGTAACACATAACTGGACGAGATACAAGACACATTCTGATATATGTGTAGAATTTAAGCACGGCACGTGAAGCCGGATCATATAAGAACTGGAAAACCTGCTTGCATTATTTCTACTGAAAGTTTTTTCACCATGTGTTAGTACCAAAAATGTGACCTTCTTCGGATGCGAAAAAGCAAGCCAATTTTCCACTACCTAAGTGATCCTGCCCTCCGTCTGCGTATTCCACAAAAATAATGGATCTTTTCCTTTGAAAAGTAGTGGTTACAATCGTCAAGACTGTGCTTTTTATATCGTCACATCTAGAGATATATCTCCTGGTTGATGTTCTTCTACGTTTGCCAGAGAACCTGGTCATCAATAGGTGGAAAAAAAGTACCGGTGGAAAATCAGTGGACTTCATTTAAGGTATCGATCCAACAACCCACTTTAGATGAACTGAACTTTACGTGACGACGAAAGATTGGATCTCAGGGGCCACTCTCCAGTTAACCGAAAAGGTTAGAGACACCCGTCTAAATAGTCACCCAGACTTCCGTGTTATCCTTCAGCCAGAAGTGACCGAAACACTTACTGAACCGAAATAATGGAGACGGTAGAGACTAAAACTAACCGCGGGGACTTCTCGAAGCTCTTTCGTCTAATCCGCACTGCTTTCAGTGAGCGACAGTCGACAAAACCCCTTGTTCGCAACGCTGTCGGGCAGCTCTTTCCTGAACAGGCCAAAAAGAAGCAGCGATGGACCGAACATTTCGATTGTCTATTGAACCGTCCCGTGACAAGCTCTGTTAACCAAATCCAAGCAATCCACAGCGAGACCTATGACGTTAATAACAACCCACCAAGCCGAGGATAAATTACTGATTTAATACACTCACAGAAGTACCGGAAAGCTCCTGGAGAAGATGGTATTGCACTGAATATATATCAGTCATGTCTTTCCACTCTTTTGGGGCCATAGTACATCCTGTTTTGCTCAGTCTGGCATAATGAACTACTTCCAGCCGACTGGGGTACTCTAGTTTTACTCCCTCTTCCGAAAAAAGACGACAGGACCGTGTGCGCAAACTACCGTGGCACCAGTTTAGTCCACGTGACCGCCAAAATATTCTCCGTGATTTTGTTGAACCACTTCTTAGTGGTGCGAGACGCGCACAACCACCCTAATGAAGGAGATTTCCGCCTTGGTAGAGGGTGCTTGGACCAAATATTCACCCTCCGCCGAGTATTACAACACCGGCACAAGTTTCAGCAACCGACTGCAGCTTGTTTTATGGATTTTCGGGCTGCCTTTGACTCACTTGATAGAGAATCGTTATGGACTGCACTACAAGCGGATGGAATACCTCTGGAGCTTGTCAGTCTCACAAAGTCGCGCTACGCAAATACGCGTGTGAGAATACGGACCTACGGAGAGGAGTACAGTAACTTCTCCCTCAAATCCGATATTAGACAAGACTGCCCTTTTTCGCTAGAGTTGTTCAATTGCACCGTCGATTGGATAATGCTTTGAGCGCTCATTGATCTGGTATTCAATTAGGCATCGATACTTTCCTCGATGATTTAGAATTCGCAGACTCCATCGTCATCCTTGGAGACAGCCCAACAGCCCTACAGCTGGTTCTCAATTAAGCGGAATCATTTGTGAAATTCGTGATACTAGAGATCAATACGTCAAGGACTAAGCTCCTTTCGACATGGACTATACTTTTCTTTCTCTCGATATAAATTAATGGCGGACAAATTTAGCGCGTCCCGCCTTCCAAGTATCTGGGCCCCACGATTCTCCTAAAAGGCCAAGCAAAAGATGAAGTCAAGTTGCGCATTGACGATGCCAGGATTGCGTTCCTCCATCCTCGCAATGCCCCCTTGGTGCACAAAGAAATCGCCCTTCGGAGCAAAGTCAGGTTCTTCCGGGTCGCTATCGTTCCAATACTGACCTACGGTTGCAAGAACTGGCCACTACGAGCCAAGGACATCAGAAAGCTGGAAGTGTTTGACCTTTGGTGTCAGAGACCGATACTGAAAGTGGCTTGACACGAAAAGCTTTCAAACGAGACAATAAGACAACGGTTTGGACACTTCCTATGAATTCCGGGCACAGAGATCTCATAACAATGCCCCTCTCCAGTTTCATCTCCAGGATGGTGTTATCTCCCCGGAGATCACCTGAAATCATGGGTCAGGCCTATCAAATCGGACGGTGAGGGATTAGGACTCCGGTCTGCCTACGGCGTCCGCAACTTGAGACAGAACTGGACTTCTCTGTTCTCATGTCTTGTGTTGGATCACCGCTCATTGGCAGGTGCCTTTTGGGACACGCATGAAGCCGGCTCGAGCTTTCGCAGGAGCTAGTCACGTAAAAGTAAAAGTAAGTGGTCTTCTATTGGAGTACCCCATTGTTGACAAACCTATATTAGAATGGCTTGATTTCATAGTTGTTGACTGGGTCTGTGAATGAATATGCACCTCATACAATGTCTTGAAGCTCCTTTTCTGCTTTCGACAAGCCAGGTCATGTCTTTCATATGACAAGTAAGCAAAATCCGTGGTGGCTAGTTGGATCACCGCTAATAATTGACTTTCTTCTTTATGAGCTTTGGATGCCAGTCCCAATAAACTCATAGCACACTCTCTCCCCTGAGTGAAAGCTTCGGTACAGTGGACCGGGTCTGACTGTTTGGTGTGGCGATGGATTTTTGCAAGAGTTAGAACTCTCGCGCATTTGAAGTTTCATCACCTGGCTTTTCTGTTCACAAATCGCGATCGATACGATCATATTCGCATCGGTCTTTTGACTCAGATCATCCATCTGTCGGATGCGTCCACAAACAACCTTTCCCATTTTTGCTCAGCAACTGTCTTATCTTCATACAGGTACACACCCGAGCACGCAAATATTTCGAACCTTCGTACGTGTACTGAAAAGTTTTTATGACCTTTCTCCAAACCGGAAAATAATCGTCCCGTTCTGACCTGGTGTTCTCTGCAGTTACCTCAGCTGAACGGTTGCGCACCTGGTGGATACAATTCCACCACCACTACATGGTGTTTAGACGGAAATCGCTGTATCAGAGAAGACTATACAACAATTGCCAACTTTCTCCGGGGCAAAACTAATGTGTTATCGTAGTGCAGTCCGAAGAGTGTCACTTAACTTGTAAAATCCAATGAGTTTAGTCATTAGTGGAATTTTGAACAGCAGAACAAGCAATATCTTACGGCTAAAGTTACGATATTTATTTCCTGAAACTAAGGAATACTTTGAAACCACTCCAGAATTAATCACCGCAGATGAGAACGGCTTGGCTGAAAATTCGTTCAACCAAACCAGAGAGAGAGAGAGTGGCCATCATCCGTGCAGTTTCATCAGATCATTAAAGTTTTTACATTTTACCGCAGTCAAACACTAGGCTGTCTAGTTTCGTCCTGAGAAAAAAAAACGTTGGCTTGCGGTCGATACTCACTCAAGGATCATGTGCCATTCCGTGGGTACATGACCAACTGTCGCTTCTTACACCGCCTGACTTCCTGGGACAACAATCAAGATGTATGTACATGTGTGCTCCACACACTGACCCACCACCCACCAACATCCGTCATGCTATTCCGTGGATCACACCACTAGTGGAATAAGCCAAATATTCTCAAGTGCTAGTGTGTCCTGCTGCAACGCTGCTGCTGTGCGTATGACCGTGCATCGTGAATGTGATTGTGAGCTCGTATTCGTCACCAATGAACCACATTAGCCAGCACGTAACTATACTCGCTTAGTCTCTCTCGCTCCATTAATCCATAAGGAACGGGGAGAAATTCGAACATAGTCGAATCACTGTTTACGATTCCTGAACATCTCCGGTAATTGTACAGGACTACACTCTATTGATGAAATATCTTTATCTTCATAAACAGCATTATCTTGAAGATTGCCTAAAGAAAGTCTAAGTGGACGACTGAATGTCATCAAAGCCACGAACGTGCCTAATATTATGGTTTTATTGTTCAGTGTACAATACACAAAACAGTGCATAGAAATCCCCATATTGAGATCGCCATCAAGGTACAAGATGCTACGTCTTTCAATTAACAATTGTGTGAAAATGTTCATTGTCAAATCACGAGAGGTTCAAAATAAATTAGGTTGTCCCTAATCAAACATTATATCTATTCTTAGATTTTCTAAGGGTTCAGTTAGTGTCGCTGGGTGTAAAATCAAATGACGAATAGTACAAGATTGGCGTATACAGTAGAAGTAAAGAGAGGGGGGGGAAATCGATGGAGTAGAGTCACTGAAAACTCAACAAACCTTTGATTTCCTTATGAAAGTTCGTGAATAATACAGTGAGGTTACGGAGCTACATATTTTGCTGGTTGGAAAGATTCGAATAGAAAACTTATACCAGACATACTGTCAAGCACAAAGCCCACAAGAAAATCGTTCTATTCTGACAGACATCTAACAAAACAGCTACCGGTTTCCATCTTAAAAGTTAGTGCCTGACCTCTCCACCAGGCTTGGCGACCCATTTGCGCGATAGGTTAAATCGCATCATCAAAGCCAGCGACGTAAATCGTGGTTACTTGTTCACATCCAAATTTCGTTTATTGAATCATTCATCGTGCGGTATCAACGCGAATCAAACCGTTCAGAACCCCTCTCCGGATGGTTCCATGTGTGCGACAACTCCCACTCATACGCTTCGGGTTCGAGTCTTGTTTGGGGTTCTATGGATGGACTGTGAACTTTCAACTCACCACTGAAAGCCACGGAAACATTGTGCAGCTGGTTCATCCTTGTTAGCTACCGCCAGTAGCAGTGCACATCCACTGAGCCCTCACTAAAACTCGAAGCCGGGGTGAACGATGGTGAATCGACTGATGTGCAGTTTGACAACTGTTCAAGTTCAGTATGCGCGAAACGAAAAGCGAATGGGGCAATTCGTAAACGGGTGATCGCGTTACTACGAATAAACAGAACAGTTGCAATACTGATGATGCCATCTTTATCAGTCCGTGTAGTCATCACTAGATTAGTGTTTTTAGGAATGGTGATCAAGTCGTAGTGTATTGTGTAGTTTTCCAGGATAGATTCGGCGACGTTAGTTTTTACGCCACAGAAAAGGTTCATTCGGGGAATTGCAAAAGCCATTGCAGTGTCTATGACGTGGCTGTTGATCCGTCGAAAGATGACCTCTGAGAGTCGTAATATCCTCGTCTGCCTGTCAAACCTGCTGTTCATTTTTACTTCGATCGTTTAGCGCTGGTTAGATTAGGTAAACCCCGACAACTTAACAAAAATTATCCCATCTAACAGCTTACATAGTTTAGTTCAGTAAGTTCCAAATAGATCCTTTCAAACAAGTGTGTGGGGTTTCGTGTACAGCCTGATTGTAAATGGCTGAATCCAGTAGATACGGTTCACTTTCCGGGCACATCCAAGTGTGGTAAACCCGAATTCTGCTTGATAAAAACTACCGCTATTCAGATGGAAGTCGTTTACTCAGAACGATTGTCAATTGTTCCGTTGCTCGCTCCTGACCTTCTGGCACAGTACCAATTCAGCGCACCGACTCGTTTACTTGCTTCTGGTCTCCATTTCGCTCCAACCAACCATGTTATGATTGTACATCTGTCCATGCGTGACAGCCGACCACAAGAGTCACCGTCAGGTGGCAGAAACAAGCATACGGCAGTAAAGGTGGAGCAGGTCTTAAATTTACATTTGATAGCACTCTCATTTACATGCTTGATCTTGGCATTCGCTTGACCATCTCTTTTGACCCTTGACCACCGAGTGGGAAAGAAGTTCCCCACCATCCGAGTACAAATATTTTAGGATGATTTCCTGCATTTGGATCGAATCCAGTACCGGAGATTTTCTAGATTCGTCGAATTGTGAGTAGAGAATAGCAATATTATTTAAGATATAGACAATCTGATAGGTGCACCTCATGGATAGTGGTCTGCGCACCTAAACAGGCTGCTTTTCGTGGATTATATATGCTAATTTTACTCCGAGCTGAGAGAAGTCGCGTCCTTTCAGAAGATTAGAGCTACAAGAAACACGAAGACTGTACTCGTAAGTAGTAAAAATGTAAATGATTTTGATCGCAAATTTGAAGAACAACGAAAATGGGACCCAGATTCTGGTAATATTCTGACGCCGTGGGTGATTCTCGTAATCACTTTATTGGGATGTTTTTGAGATTGACTCGACCCCCGCGGTGGGGTACAGGCTTCCAACTCCGAGGTATTTTTCAATGAAGCTAACGTCGAACGTGGTTGACCCTCCAGCTCCGTTACGAGACACCTCGATGAATTAAGTCGACTCGAAATGCTGGAATAAAAGTAGCCAGATCCGATTCACTCATCATAATTGGTTTGCCCATTTGATAAACTTTCACCAGATTGAATTACTGCCCATTTCCCTTACGATCAAAACTCTTAAGGATAGGTAAACGTCATTTTCCCAAGCTATTCTTGTTATGTCTGAACAATCCCACAGAAAGCACTGAGAAATTATTCAGCGAAGATTATCAGGAGTAATCAATAGAAAATTCTACTCCATGCAGTTCTAAATTCTGTTCGTTTCCAAACTGATTACGTGTTTTTGACTGAAGGATAAAGGGTCGAAATCTGCAATCGTGTTTGTGTGAGTTGATTTACCCGTTCCTGTGGAACTCGGTACACTGGTCCAAAGACTGGCGTTTATCCAAACGCGTTTGTGAAAACCACCCTGTTTGGCTGAACACAGGAGCAATTATTACTATTAAGAGTACTGTGTGCACACACTTCGTTGAGTTAAACCACTCAATGGGGGTGATAAACACTTTTCGCATCTTTTACCACCTCCGGTGCAAGCCATCAAGTGTCGCGTCTTAGCCACAGTCGTAAATGTGAGTATTCCTCTCTACAATCCTCCGTTGTGGACTCAGAAGAAATTTTTGCGTGTACTTATGCTTCCTTAGTCCACCCCTTGTTCCCAAACACGTATGAGACCACTTGGTCATTCTATTCTGTCATCAATTTCACATGCACACACGTACATGCAGCGACCGATTAAGATCATCATTCCCTTTTATAATTTAATGAACCATATACAATGTTGAGTATAGGTAGGAGAAAAAGTAACTGAAAATAAGCTTGTTCTTCGCGTTGCTTGCTCTCAGTGTATCCTTTGGGATTGTTCAGACGTAACAAGAATATGAATTTCGATATGAGTAGTATGACATTGTATCTGGATGACAGACAAAATTTCCCCGGAAGCACACGGCCGGTTTCGCGGTTATTGCCGCCCATCAGGTATACATATCCGGTACTCTCCCGCCCAATCATCCTTATGCTTGAGCGTTCCACTGATGGTTTACAGCTGTAATCTCATTTGAGTCGAAAGAAGCTTCCATGGGCGGGGAGTCCATTTTTAGAATCGCACTTTGGAAGAATCGCCGTGTAGTTCTAAAAATGGACTGCTCGTCCACGCACGCTTCATTCGATCCAAGTGAGATTACAGCTGTATAGCAAGAATAGCTTGGGAAAATGGCGTTTACCTATCCTTAAGAGTTTTGATCGTAAGGGAAATGGGCAGTAATTCAATCTGGTGAAAGTTTATCAAATGGGCAAACCAATTATGATGAGTGAATCGGATCTGGCTACTTTTATTCCAGCATTTCGAGTCGACTTAATTCATCGAGGTGTCTCGTAACGGAGCTGGAGGGTCAACCACGTTCGACGTTAGCTTCATTGAAAAATACCTCGGAGTTGGAAGCCTGTACCCCACCGCGGGGGTCGAGTCAATCTCAAAAACATTCCAGTAAAATGATTACCTCATTTTCGTTACTCTCCCTAAGGGTGAAATGACTTGTGCGTGTGTGTGTGACTGAGATTTTTCTCAATCAACCATTTGATCAGCGGTCCAAGATTTTCGGTGCCCATGGATCTGTTTGTGGGAAGAACGCATATGGCTTTAGGGGCATGGTGGTACTTTTAATCGATTTTACCTTGTATATATATATATATATATATATATATATATATATATATATATATATATATATATATATATATATATATATATAAACTGGGACCAAACTTATGAAGGCGGCAATTCTGGTGAAATTAACTCGTTACCATGGCTTACCTTTTTGTAGTCTTCCATTCCAAATGTACGGAAAGTGGTTTCCGGTTGTACATGATAGCACGGTAAACCCCGCTTGACAAATGTTCCTAAGTTCCATCAGTTGTTCGTTTACGTGCTAACCCTACCGATATCGTTGGTTGTGTACTGGTAATCCCCCTATCCTTTGTGTTGTTTTTGGTCTGTGATGTCACTGATCTCCTTTGTACCCGCTTCATACTGTCATAGCCCCATATTAAACGTTGATGGTGATTGGCCACCTTTCACCGCCCGTCTACCGCCCCCCTCCCTCTCCCCCCTAGCTTATGGTGAGATTTTGTTCCCTACCCCGTCAACGAACGTGTGCCACTCCAGTTGATGGGTGCTTCGAGGCTCTGTGATTGATCTACACATCGTGGACAAGTTGGGCAGAATTTGAGGCATTCATTTATGCTTGATTGATTCTGCTACAGTACATGCTGATTACCGATTTTGTGCTCGTTCTCCAATAGTCGCTCAACCAAGGGACGATAGCCCGCAACAAAACCGGTCAGGAATAATGAACACCAAAACTAATAGAATGATAAAATAGGCTAATTATTTTTCCCATGATCACAGGGTAAATTTTCCTAACAAGAGTGCACTCCACCAAAATATCAAGTAGGTTATTCTATGGCTATTGTAATTATTATTGACATTATTGGCGACTAACATAGTTTACAATTGAGTAGCAGGAGATCTGATTTGTATGATATGATTCATCATGCAGCTTGAACGCTCAACTCACCATTGAAAACCATGGAAGCACTGTACAGCTGTTTCATCCTTGTTGGCAATCATCAGCAGTGCACTGCTGATGATGGTGATTTGAGCATTCAAGCTGCATGATAAATCATATTATATAACGTTTTGCACTTACTCCGTCATAATTGAATCAATTTTATTTGTTAGCATACGGCAAGCCATATCGGTTACTATACTAGAGACTGTCCATTACACGGTGATAACGCTGGGCGTGCAGCTTTAAGTATTGAGGGTGACACGTATGTAGTGAAGCATTACCAGTGTTTGGGCATCTAACCAGAATAATTGTAATTCCTCCCTGATTTCGTCTGATCTGCTTGTGGTGCTTGCGGACGGTGCATCCTAGTGTATGCTGGTTACCTTACTTTTCCGGCACTGCGCTTTCAGTCTGGACCAGGACACCGTTTTCACTTGACTGACTTTTTGAACGCATGTTCACACACGCATACACGTACGTAAACCCTGTTTGACAGTTCACAGACCTTCAGTTTTCTACTCCGTTGATCTGTGTACCAGACTCTCTTCATCTGGTTGGTTCCGATCTTCAGAAATATGTTACTGTCACCTGTGCCCAGTTCACGAGCATCAAGTGTTAGCCTCGAACACATTTTGCCCGATTGGGAGTAACCAGATTCATTCGTAGTTCGGACAGTCCCGAGCTACTCTGGACTGGACGACCGAGTAGTACAATAGTCCGTAACGCAAACAGCCATGATAGACTCTACCACTGTGATTAATTGCTCTTCCATACGCACGAACAAACACTCTCCTACACCGCTCTCAACTTGTTCTCCCATTTCCACTCTCTTCCCACTTTCTGTTCCATTTTCATATCCCACGGGTTCTTCGGTTGATCTTGGCTGATTGAAGTCTCACTGATGGAAATCTTGGCAATGTTCTGTCTTATCCTTCTTCGACTAGCTTCCGAGTCTCACCGAACCCACTACCATCAACTGATGACCTGCTTCGTCCTTGATGCCCGTTCAAACTAACCACGTTCAAAGTGCGAACCCTGATGCATACAGGACTACAGGCGGGTTTATCTTGTACGCTTGGATCTCTTGTCATCGACGGACGTTGCATTCTAGAGACTCGCATTCAAAATTCGAGTTCCGTGATTCAATTGACTCCGCAATCTAATCTTTCAGTGAAGCTTCATTTAAGTCTTTCTGGGGACGATAAGGCCGCGACTTCGGATCTTGGTGGCGTTAGTACTGTTCTCAGTGAGAAAGTCGAAGTGGCTGTGATAGAATGGATCCCAAAGGACAGTCATTTATCCGCAGTGGGACTCAGGGGTTCATGTAAAGTGAGCAGTCGCCGCTCAAATAGACGCAATCTCTTTGTCATTTTCAGTGTAGACACTCATCGATTGTAGCCCAGATGCAATCAAAGTTACCTTGCACCGAAAGCTCCACGACCTATTACGTAAAGCAAACCAGGAAGACATCCTGATTTTGACAGGAGGTCTGAATGTTAGAGTGGGTCGGCTGTTATCCGATGAGACGCATCTTGGAGGCTCTTTTTGCCTCCTTTCCTATCGCTCAGAAAACGGGGAGCGATTTCTGGCCCTGTGCTCATACCATCGCCTGTTCCTTGCCAGTATGAACTTCAGTTTTTCTAATAGCCGGTAGGCCATCTGACGTCCACCCTCTTCGAGTCAACAGTGGACGCAGATCCACCACATCGCTATAAGCCATAAATGGCGGGGGTGCATACAAGGTTGTCGTTCGTACTGAAGAACCCCGTTGATGCCGACCACGCATTAGTATGCACTAAGCTGTCCATGTGCTTCGTTCGGCGTTCCAAATGCATGCTGCAACGACGGTTGGATTGCGATAAGCTCTCCGGTCTACCTCGCTTATCCGTCTTTCAAAGCGCACTAACTGAAAAGCTAGATGCAGCCCCACCTGGTAACACAAACCAGCACTGGTCGCTTAATAAGAATGCTTTACTTTCTGCTGGTCTAGTATGTTACGGCTTGTCTCGTCTTGCCACAAGACCCCGGATTTTTGCTGAATCTTTGCGCCTTCTGGACGTACGCCAGTCTATTCCGGCTAGAAGCGAGTATAAAACGGCACGTCTCGAAACAAGGCATGCACTTAACGAGAGGCTTCGTAGGGACCGCGAAATCTGATGGTCTCAACGCGCATCAAAGATGGAATGTGCTACCGCCTTGGGATACTCCCGCAGGTTGTTCTCTCATTCGAGTTACTGGTAGGAAGCCAATAATTGCGAGTGAAACAACCTGTGGAGTTGACGTTTGGACAATTCCTAATCATAAGTGGTGTCTCGATAGCTGGGCTGAGCACTTTCAGACACAATTTAGCTGGCCCTCAATGTCGGTCTCTCCTGTAGCTCTTTCGGCACCCGTCCAGTGGTGCCTTTCGACAGATCTACCTACAGAGGCGGAGATCTGAAAGAAAATCCAAGACTTAAGACATCACAAATCGCCTATTTAAAGATGGTGGGATGCAGCTCGTCACGGAGCTTCATTTTTTGTTATCAGAAGTTTGGAATTCTGAACAGGTCCCGTCCTTGTGGTTGTAAGCTTTGTCCCAATAGCGTCAAAACTGCTTGCTTCTGTCGTACTTCGTAGGTTGTACCGAAAACGTGAAAAGCAGACTCGTGGGGAGCAAGCTGCATTTTGCTCCGGTAGAGGATATATCGATCAAATCTTCCCTCTCCGACAAATGCTAGAGCACGTTCACACTTCCCAAAGACCAACGATCGTCGTGTTCCTGGACATTCGAGCCGCCGTCTACTCCGTCGATGGGACCACACCATGGAATTGCCTGTTGAGAAATGGAGTACCTGAGAAGTACGCTTCCATCCTCAAAGAGTTGTATCTTCACACCTCAGGTCGGGTAAAGGCCTATGGCCGGCTATCGGCCTCTTTTTTGTCTCCTGTGAAGTTTAACAAGGTTGCTGAGGGGCGGCGTTGAACACCTCCCAAGGAACAGAGTTTTCGACCTGGAATATGCCAATGATATCTCCTTGCTGAGTAATGACGCGCAACATGCTTTGGACCGCCTGGCGGTTGAGGTATTCAGATATGGAATGCTCTCTGTGCCTTCCAAGTGCAGGGGGCTTTTGTAAGATTGGCGGGAGCCTGTACCTGCACTCACCCTTTGTGGTGACCAGCTAGAGATAGTCGACAACTTCAAGTACCTTGGGAGCTTGATAACTGCTGGAGGGCGTGTTAGGGAGGCTAAAAGTTCACTCGTAGCGAGAGTTAGAACAGCTTTCGTAAACCTGCGACCCCCGTGGCTTCGCCGTGATATCCGGCTTTCTCTTCAGGGACGAGTGTACGTCGCCGCGGTTGGCAGTGTTTTACTCTACGGTTGCGAGACCTGCCGCTTCACGTTGAGGATGCTCTAAATTCAAAAATCGATGTCACCCAAGCATTTCTCTCGTCTGGAGGGAGCATAGAGTGAGTAGTGATAAGGCGTGCCGTAGCGTGTTGGGCACAGTTAGCCGCCGTCTTACCGAAATGATCGTTCTACACTTTGTCCAGTCGCTCGGTCATGTTTCGCGAATGTCTGTCCACCGTCTACCTTTCCGTGCTCTATTCGCACGTGAGGGCCAAGACTGGAAAAGGCTATGCGGCGGTCAGACAATGACTTGGCGTATAGGTGTGAAGAATTCAGTATCAACATCGACATCGGCTGGAGATTCCCGCCTCCCTAGTTGGGGCCGAAGGGATGAGGACCATTCCTGGTTAGGAACGTTGAGGGACATGGCTCAGAATAGAAGTCAGTGGCGCGAGTGTTGTGCGGCCTGTCTGTCGGCTTCTCGTGCTCCGTGGCCACAAAAATGTCATTCCGACAAACAAATCGACAGAAAAACATCAAAAAAATGTGTGCCGTGAAAAGCCCAAAATATCCGCACTTTTTCTCTCTCACTCACGGTTTGTTTTACTGTATTGTACGCCCTTTCCTCTATTTTGTAATTATTGTTGTTGCTTTGGCATCTCGCTTGATCTCAAACCGGTATAAATAAATAAAACAAATAAACAGTCACGAGCTGCTTGACGCTGTTTGGAGCACCATAACTGAATGCACTCCGTGCCATTGATGGCAAACACCTTGGATATAGCCCCACGTGTCTCGTTCCGCTTTAACGCACCTCAGTCGACAGCCTTCACTGAAATACCTGAAGACTCGAGGTATGTATCATTTATCATGTTCATTATTGATTATTGTTTGGTACAACCGTATAGTCACACAGTCTCGGTTTTCTTGCGTCTGACCCGGGACTTAACGCGTAATTCAGTGGATCGGTTAACGACGGAAAGGCGGTCATTTAAGTTCCATGTGTGTAACTGACTGCCAGGAACGACTGAGAAGAACGATAAGTGGGAATCTCTGCGCTTCTTCGAGGGTGACGATATCAACAGACACAACTGGAATCCGACAAATCATCAGGAAATAGACTAAGAAACATTACTGAACCGATGTGGGAACTTGTTTACACTGAAGGAAACCATCGGATTGTGATTGACAATGCAAACAAAGCTAGCAATTACATGAATATTTTTAGTTTCACGTCATGCAGAGACCTCGACTAAATTGGATCCTTTTGCATCATCTTTTCATTTCGGCTGGACAAACATAAAGAGTAAAAGGCTTATCATAACTTTTTCTTTCCCAGTCGTTCTTACCGTGACTAATAGACATATTCATGCCTCAAAGTTCATTCTTAATGAATTTGTATATTGATCGGACATCAAACACACAGCATACTGATGACGATACGGTAGCTAACGGAATGACTCATTTTTGTGTGCGTGATTTTATGCGTGTGCACACTTGCTTTGTGGCAATGCTAGCTGATTCTCACGTGCTTGAATTCTGTCTCGCTCAGACTATACTGAATAAGGCGAGTAACTTTTAGCACTTCATTTTGTGCCAGCGCTCGCATGCGTGTGGACCGCATCACGTTCGCGGTGAGTATGAAGGCGACAACAATTTGAAGACCGCCGATCGCCAATGACATACTGGTCCAGACGAAAATTGGAATGCAATATAATACTATGTTTCCTAGTGAACAAATAGGCTCTTACAATGTGAGGGTTGACTACAGTTCGTTGCATTCATTCTGAAGGACAATTTATTCACATTATGACTAATTATGTTTTAGACCGGGGCAATGTCCTGCAGTCTCAGCAAGGCTACCATTTTTCAGTCCAAAATGGAAAACCGATTCTCTGATGTAATCATTCTCATCACTTGGTTTCTTTCAACGTACGCACACTTTACAAAACGAGGCAACATGTTGCCCTAACCAGAACTTCTGAAACTTTTAAAATGGAGGTGTCTTGTCTCCGAAAAAGACTTAAAAGACCCAACTTCGGTGTTAGCACTTCGATCCTCAGCTACAAACTCGGCTTCTCGTTCCACTCTTCGCGTGTCGGGTGACACGGTGTCTAGTCCTCGTGGTCAGGCCGACAGTGGCATAGCTGTGCTCAAGAAATCAAAGAGTGCACTATTGACTGGATCCCAGTCAGAAGTCTTTTGTGTGTGGTTGGGTTAAATTGTCCTGTGCATGTCAACGGCAATAGACTGAGGCCTTGACGCCTGTTTCTCCTTTCTGTGTACGCCCCAAATGACTGCAACTCTCCTGGGGCTAAATACGAATTCCATCATGATTAGCCACAACCACTCCGCAGCATGCACCCTACGGGCATACTGGTTGTTGCCGGTAATTTCAATGCTCCAGTTTGAAGCCTAGACGAGACGGAGAGGAATATAGGAGACGGATTTAGTGTTCCATCCGATCCAACCGATAAGGGTGTTCGACTCATCCACGGTCCGACTACAGACTAACTCTAACGAGAACAAAATTTCTCGCACAAAAAGCCGCACCGACTAACCTGGCGTCCTTACTCACCTTCACAGCGTTGGACTCAGGTCGACTATATTGCTATTGGTTACCGCTGGCGCGGATCAATTTAAGTCTGTCCGTCATTTTGGTCCACGTCTGTAGACAATGATCACGCTCTTGTCCCTGTTAGTTTCAGCATACGTCTCGTATGTAGCTAAAACAAAGCCAACCGTCCTCCACAGCTGCTACTGGACGATAACCATCCATCTGCCTTTCAGGCAGAGTTATCCATCGAGTTATCGATGTAGTTAAATGCCCAGGATCCAGAACAGCAATGGAAGGAGATCAAGAAGGCTCTTCTTGAGGCTGCTGATATTGCCCAAGGTCTAACAACCAGACGGGCAGAAACGGTGGACATGAGCATCCTCAGTTGCACTGTCGGATGAGCGCAGATCGATTCCTCCAGGTTACAGATACCATGAGGCACGGAGATCTCTTAAAAGCCAACTGATTCGAAGCCCAGGAAACGACCGTGAGCAATGGTGGATCACGAAGTGTAGGGAGATGGAAAAAGCTACGACGATTGGCGGTAGTTGTAACTTTTACCGTCCCATTGAAAATACTGATCTACGAAAGTCAGACTTTATTGAACTGATCAGAGAGGCGAACGTCTCACTGATTCAAACTCAGGAGCTAGCCTAGTTGGTTGGACGGAGTATTTCGAGAAGCAGTCTGACTGGCCTTGATCTATGATAGATTTGCTAATTAGCACGATGGTAACAGTAAGAGTAGTCAGACCGTGACACGGTAGGAAGGTACGAGAAACCCACAGGTGAACTTGGCAATGTAGAGCGCATGAGACTCCCTGGGTGAAGTCCATGAGACCCTCCCACTCTGTGGTAAGATGGACCGGAAGATGTGACTGGGTGTCTCAAACAAGGGTGCTCGTGTATCCACAATCTTCCTTTATCCACATGATATCAATATGCGTAATTCTATTACTCCGTTCACACTCTTGTTATATTTCATTATTCCCTATTGAGGTTACCGTTAGGAGAAAACAACTAAAACCATCATACTCAGTGCATCACCATCGTACAGCGCTAAACAGCAGAGCAAGCTCCACTGATCACTGCCTTTCTCATCATGTTGCACGTTGAATTAGAAAGTATGAATATACAAAATGAACAGGAAGTAGACCTACAGGAGCGGGGAAGAAAACAACGCCCTAGTACCCAACACACGAAAAACATAGTTTGACTGTACCAATGCACATTGATTATTCACTCTGATTCGACGGAAAGTGATAACCTGATCGCCACTGTTCGCGGTTCGCTGCCATATTTTTCAGTGTCTCCAGCCAAATGGTCGATGGATCTTTTGGACCCGCATGACAAGGACGTGAGGTACCTACGTTTCCTACCTTCGCTGTCCATTTTCTCATTCCCCGCTGCAATGTCATCTAATGACCTCCACGTAGTTTCTTCCACTCTCTAGAAGGGATGGAAAACAGGACACGGTATGATGGGCATGTGCTTGCCATACGCAACACGTACCCCAACAAACGAAGTCCATCAATCTGGCTACGCTGTCATAGAACATTCTCTGAATTAGTACCCAATACCCAGTGTCTGACCTCACCACTGCTCACGCGTTCATTCTATCCAATTATAGAGATACTACGCAAAAATCGACAGCCGAAAACCTGAAGACGACGAATATCTTCCACACGAAGTCTCCAAGTCTCGCAACTATGCAACAAAACTGAAAGCAGCGCGGCACAGTACACACGACCATTGAACTTCAGCGAAATATCAAGTCGGCGCCACAAGTGCTTCAGTCCAGTGTACGCCGCTCAAGCCTTGGATATACGAGTGCCAACCTTTACTATCGAGCTCCCACCCATCGTCACACTGCTTCCGGGGTAAGTGAAGCGGTCGACAACTGTCAGCATCCCCCATCGAGCATCAAGCTTGTAACCGTTGATGTCTAGTCATGAAAAACAACATCACGACGAGACTAAACCTTGGCGACCCGTGACGGCTTGCATGCCTCCATAAACCAAAGAACCATGCAGGATGGCTTGCTTAAGCCGGAGGTGTAGTCATGCCTGACAAGTCAAGTGGTAGACGCCAGACGAAGTCCAGTTTCAGGACCAGTTGATGGGCAACATCTGGTTCTAACCAATATGCCCATGGAGAGGACACTCCAGCGAATAAACACGGAGAGAAACAGTTTACCGGTCTAAAAACAGCCACCAGATGAACTTAAGGGTGGAGTACCTGTGCTTTCTCTCAACAGTGAGAGAAGTGACTGTACTTCATTGGGTAACTATCGCCTACCTAATCTGGACAGCTACCGGTACAAAGAATGCTGACCCGTCCACGTTACGCTTGCTCCATTGGGTGCATGGGGCTGAGGACTGAACTCGAAAAGCGGATCGATAACAAACCATCAGCGAAGACAAGACAAAGTGCGTACCACAATCAGTTCTCACGTGACAGATCAGAAGTTTCTTCACACGTTCCTCGGTCACGTCCCTGTGCTGGGTTAAGACCCCACTGGCCTGTGGGTCAGATCTTTGGGTCAAAGACTCCGGTTAGGGTTCCCAAAGAAAAACCCCTTCTGCGGTCTGGGCAGCCGCGAAGTATAATTCACCCAGAAACCTCCAGCATCTCTCCTATAAAGAACCTTACCAATTTTCCTTCCTTTAATTTAAGATCAATGCAAACGCCACGGGTCACTGCGGCTCTGAAGAAAACAGTAGTTCAAGAGTTGGGCATGAATCGAATGCACTTATTAAGTCTAAATGTTCACTTCACTTGGCTGCCTTCGACGTCCGCATACTATGTCAGATAGGTCAACACGCTGCCCTCGCTAAAACTCTTGACACTTTCAAAGTAGATGTGTGCTGTGTCTCCGAAACACGCATATAAGACCCCACTTCTGTGATCACTCTTCGCATCCCAGATACAACTTTACTCTTTCGCTTTACTCTTCCTGTGTCGGGTCATTCGGTTTCTAGTGCTCGTGGTCAGGCTGGCGTTGGGATAGCTTTGAGCACGAGAGCTGAGCGTGCGTTACTGCGCTGGATTCCAGTCAGCAGTCCTTTTTGTGCAGTTGGATTGGACGATTCTGTGCATGTCAACAACAACAAACTGAAGCACCGATGCTTGTTCGTAGGGCCCGTGCACACCCCCACTTACCGCAGTTCATCCGAGACCAAAGACGAATTCTGCGAAGATTTGCTGCTTCAAAGCGCAGCCACGCGAGAAAACTGAGGTGTTTACTTCCCGATTTGCCTCTAACACCACCTTACCCCCTTATCCTAATCCTCCGATTCTTTTGCTTACCTCTATCTCCCATTTTCTACTTCAAATAAGCACTACGAAGATCCGTTAAGTCTTGCGTTCTCTGGACGTACACGAACAGCCCGGTCCCGACAGTATGCCCCCCCCCCACCGCCCTTAAATTGCGTGTCCCTCTTTTACGTTGTCTCTTTCCAGCTATTTACTCTTCCGACACCTTGAAATCACGCCGTGATTTTCCCTATTCCCAAACGCGGTGATCTCTCAGACTCAAATAACCACCGTCGTTTCCCTCACACCTAGTATTCCGAAGATGTTCGAAACTATCATCGCCGAACAACCGCGTACGTTTGCCGAACGCGAAGGGCTACTGAATGATCGTTAATGCGGATTCCGACCTCGCCGTTCCATCGCTAATATCCTGACTCTCGTCTCACACTCCTGGTCGGCTGCACTCGACAACCACGGAGGAACACATTGTCTAGCTCCACATTTTTAGGGCCTCCGAAAAAGTTTGACACTAAGGTCTTCTGGCGAAACTGTTCACTTTCGGGTTCTCCTTCGCCCTCGTACTGTGGAGATCAAGTTTCCTCAGTAAGCGAGACACCTCGGTCCTAGTTGATGGAGTTCTGTCCTAGTAATTTACTATGAATGATGGCGTTCCCCAAGGTTCAGTACGTCCGCCCACCCTATTTCCTTTTTTTAATAATGATCTTCCATCCACTACTTCCAACCCAATCCATTCTTGTGCCCATGACGCTACCCTTCTTACCGCACTCCCCACTATGATAACACCAACATCGATTGTGATCTCAGTGCACTCAGTGTATCTCTAGAGTCCGACCTCAAACACATCTCCTGCTAGGGTTCCCACAATCATGTTGCATTTATTGCTTCCAAAACCTCTCTTCTCTCAATTTCTTTGAAACATCATTCGTTTTACCCTTATTTATCCCCTGATCCAACTGTGCTGCATTCCACAGATCCTATCTCTCTTCTTGGCTTATCTATAACCTTTTCTCTATGTCAGTCTGCTTTTATATTTCAACTCGCATCTCGTGCTACGCGCAAATTTGGTTTTTTTTTCGCGCCAAATACTTCTTCAGACCGGTTCGTCTCCTGCTACACAAAGCTCAATTCCGCCCCGCACTTGAATACTGCAGTCAAGTATGAGGTGGGACTTCGTCTACCCCCCCCCCCCCCCCCTCGCTTCCTCTTATTAGTCGGGTTCAAAGAAAAGCCCTCCGACTGATCAACGACCCATCTTTAACCTCGAATCTGCAGTCCCTAGCCCATCGTCGGGCTGTTGATTCGTTGTCTCTCTTACATCGGTACATTTTTGGATTCTGTTCTTCTGAGCTTGCTTTGACAGTTCATCTTCAAAAAACTCTTCCTCCAGCATCAGGCACCCAAGCGTCTAGCCATACTTATCAAGCTTCTGTCACTAGATGTCGCACTTCTATCTTCAAATCTTTTCTTCCCGGGCCATTAAACTATGGAACTCACTCCCTTTTTCTGTCTTCCCACCAACCTATGTCCTTTATCTCCTCAAAAGCAAGACCAATAAACTGGTTCTTACGTTGATGTTCCCTCATAGCCCACTTTTACAGTGTCCTTTGATAATGGGGTTCATCCCTTATGTTGTAATTCACTTTACGTGTAATAAAAATAAACATTTAAGGGGAAAACACAGTTGTGACCACTACATCAATTTGGTTCTATCATGGCGACTGAGATGGAACTGCAAAGACTACGTTTTCCACGCAGACAATGAGGGATAAATGAGCGGATTTTTCTTTGCAGTAGGCATCATTCGAGACGAAGCGAAGTAATTCCGAAAACAAGTGCGACTTTATTATTCTGTTCTTCTTTCGATTCATCTCGGGAATAGTGGTTGAAGAAAGATTACGCTTTTATTTTGAATTATATTTATATATATAATTTAAAAAGAAGCTAGATCTTTGCTTAACCACTTTTCCCGAAATGGATCGAAAGAAAAACAGCATATTAGTGTTATACGATATATATATATATATATATATATATATATATATATGTATATATATATATATATATATATATATATATATATATATATATACATATACATATACATATATATATATATATATATATATATATATATATATATATATATATATATATATATATACGCATCACGCCTTTTGCGACCATTCAACTAAACCACACTGTTGCAGTTCGGGATGCGAACACGCTCCAACCAGTGTGCTCCTCGTTGAGGAAGAGGCTATTTTGACCAGATCTTCACACTACAGCAGATGCTGGAACATCGCTGTAAATTTCTGCAACTAAACACAGCGTGCCTCATTGACTCTCGGACGGCATTCACCTCCATTAACAGACAGTCACTCTGGAGCGTACTGCAAAGTGACGGAATGCCCGAAAAGCACATATGATTGGTAGGATCATACAACTCGGCAATAGAGACGCGCGCCCGCGCTACAGCGAAGAGTCTCCAGAGTTCTCACTCGACCCCGGCGGCCGCCAAGTATGCCCCCTACCACCAATCATATTTAATTACGAAACATTAGATAATCCGTCATGCCCTCAACAACTTTCGAGGAATACGTGGTCACGATTCTTTCGTTACAAACCTCGAATTCGCTTACGACATTGTCATTCTGGGAGAAGATACCATAACTCTGTAGCTAGACTGTTGGTCTGGAGATGAACACTACAAAAACGACATTCTTCACGACTTCGCAAGGCCCAACAAACTCTACACGCGTCAATGGCGGAACTCTGGAGCACCTGCACCACTTCGAGTACCTAGGTTCTACTGTCCAGTCAAACGGCCAGGTCAGGGACGAGGTTAGACTTCGTGTAGGCTGTGCAGGGAGAGCGTTCTTCAACTTCGCAAATCATTGTGGTCTCCCAGCGAAGTAAGCCCCCACACGAGACTGGGCATACACCCAGCTGCCGTCTGCTCAGTTCTTACGTACGCGTGCGATATCTCGTCGTCCAGAGTAGAAATGAAAAAGGCCGGAAAGCTTTAACCGCTGATGCCTCTGCTACACTGCCAAAACCAAGTGGTATGAACGCGTCTTAAACTCCGTCGCACGCCAACATTGTGCAAATATAAAACGACTTTCTTCGTCCCTCCAGCGACGTCGCCTACAGCGGTACGGCCATATATTTCGACGACCGGGAAAGGAACCTACGAAGAGCAGCCTACTGTCACCACCTTGCTCAGACTGGAACTGTCGCTTTGGTGGCCAACTGAAGACATGGGTTGGCACTATTAAAGCTGGCATGGATTGCCTAGGCCTTCAGCCCGTCGTCGGAGTACGCCACTGGATCTTACGGCATGCAGATCCTGTCGTGGACTGGAGCGCATGGACATCCAGGAAGCCGGCCTACCCTCTCGCGGGAGACAGTCGCATAAAAGTGCCTGACGCGTTTTGTGGCTTATTTATCATAGTAGTCAAATGTCCCCATTCTGGGTGCACCCTTCTTCATCACCGGAAAAACGAAAATGAACGTTAACACACGACGGTAACATGGCCTTGATGTCAAAGCCTTGTATTCCAAATTAACTGGGTTTTGTTCCAGTAAGTCTTTCATCAACCGCAAAATTGCTGTTCTGCTGCGTGACAATACAACAATTTTTGAATATATTGGCATCCCTTTATGCATTTTTCTGATAGACATACACATGATCTATACTACAAAAAAACTGCTTCTTACAAAATCAGTATTTGCTTATTATTAACAAATTAATTATGTCCGGTCTTCCATTAATTTTGGGCGTTCAAGCTTCCAGTATATATATACAATGGTAACTAAAATCACACGATGGCAACTATCCACAGATCACAGCAGAACTAACGGTAACAATATTAGGTTATGTAGGATTTTATATTTAGGCCTTGTGTTATGACACTATTGAAAAAATCAGGAAACAGCAAATCAATGCGAAGAAATCAATTCGTCTCGCACATTTGGATAACTTCTGTATTACCTGACACTTTTATATCTGCTGTCAGCAAACGGATCTGTGCGTGCTTTTGTCAGAGATCTTGAGTTGTCTTCGGCATTCAATCTATACACTTTTGGTTTGAATAAACAACCAGAAGTTCGGTTTTCGACAATAAAACATCACCAGTCACGCCCACCTTTCCCTCGATTCCAACCGGTGACCAGTCTTACACTAAAATGTTGCCCATCCGTAAACGGTCAAACAGAACATCACTTATGAAAACCTGCTCTTCAATATATTCACGCTGCCCCAACGCGCATTATCACCTAAAATCATCTCGACCGAAAATGTCTATCCGCTGGGATAATAAAAGTATTTAGCCTACACTTACCGCTACAGATCTCATTTACCGTGACGTCAGAATTTTCCAGTTCGTGGCTCAAGCGACCGGAGAGACAAAACATAATACATACAAGCTGCATGACCAGGCCTTCGTGAAAGTATTTCCAGTACTCACAGAGTGTATTGTTGGCACGAGGAGCCGGAATCTCGTGTAATGGAAAATCAACCTGCACTCTTCACATCGAAAAGTCTGACGCCGAGAGCCGGAATCGGACCGGCGACCCTCCGCATACCGGGCTGATGCTCTACCAGCTGCGCCATCGCGGTCCGGACAGTCAGCTATGAATGACACAAGTGAATAATCGGTGGTGCGCGAACCACTAATTCTAGTGTGCTTAATTTTTTCATAAGCTACCCCGACAAGACGTTGAAATTCCATACGAGAAACGCAACCAATCAAAAAGCAACAGCGAGATTTGCGATGGCTCAAAATCTGCGTTCAAACATTCATTTTTAGTTAAACAGCCGTTGCACATCCCGCTGAAATCTCTTGAAATCGAGCCATTGCCAAAGAAGCGGTTTACAAACCTTTTCGGACCATCAAATAATTTACAGTCGGCCCAGACGGCTTGTCAGCAACCGTCCTTTAACACGGAGCTGGCTTGTTAACTGAAAAGATAACGTCATTCAGCAAATCTGGCTGTATGAGCGTCAGCCGCGATTTTTGGAAAGCTGTAACAGTTGTTCCTATTCCAAAACAACCGAGTTCTTTTGTGCAAAGATACTGGAAAACTACCACTGTCACCCATTCTAGACTCAAGTTGAGCGAGCGCACTAGCGCTAACCGATTACGATTTTTACCAGTGTTTCCAATGGCTACTAGTACTTTGTATTTAAGCACTGTCGCTGCATGTTTTGTAAGGACCCCTACACATTCCGGAATACATTACGAAAAATCACAAAGAATCTGCACAAGAACTATGCCCCCATTTTAGCCATGTTATTCGGTGTACGCCGCTTACCTCTACCGCCGTGCTTCCATCCGTCGTCACGTTGCTGCCGAGGTAATTAAAACGGTCAGCAATTTTTAGTCCCTTTTTTCGAGCATCAGGATCGGAATCGTTGACGTCCAGTCTTGCAACATCATTTCACACGTTGACAGTGCTAAGCGCATGCCGAATGATGCGAAAGCTCCTAAGAGATTATCCAGTGCACACTGAGCAGATTCCGTGCATTCGAACAAACAGACAAGGTAGTCTGCGTAACCTAGGTCACACAGCTTCTCACTATTTCCTAGTTCGATGACCTTGTGCTTAAGATTCCACAAGGCATTCTCCATTATCTCGTCTATGACGAAGTTGAATAAGAATGGAGGAATGGGACATCTTTGTCGAACACTGTCGGTCGTTTCGAACCAATCGGACAGTTCACCTTAAACTCTTACGCAACCAAAAGTATGAGAGCACAATAATCTTAGTAGATTACCAACCTTCTGTGGCATACCTTTCCGGTGAAGAGCATCGAATAGCGCCGTCTGGTCAACTGAATCAAAAGCACCTTTCAAGTTGAGGAAAACCATTACTATCGGTTGACGGTGTGTGTGACGCGTCTCAAGTAATTAACGAAGAGTAAAAATGTGGTCAGTGCATCCTCGACCTGAGCGAAATCTGGCCTATTATTTGCGAACGTTCCTCTAGCGAGCCTGTGTAGGTCAACGCAGCGAAGTCGAGGCTACTACCTTGGTGACTACCTGAATTAAACTGATCCCACGATGATTGCCACAGTCATTGCATATTCCCTTGTTGAAGATGAGTACAATCAATAACTCACCTTATATTAACGCAATACGTTCCTCCTTTAAAACGTCACGGAGCAGAGTGGCAAGTGATTTTATCAATGCCCCACCACCAATTTCGAAAAGGACTGGGAGTTCGTCAGGACCGGCCGCTTCCCCTCGCTTTAACAATCGAATGCACGACTCTACTTCAGCTTCCGACGTGAGCTCAAGTGATACCACCCAAGTAGTCGCAGTTGTTGCCACCGGAGTAACTACATTAGCGCGCAGCCAGCTAAACTGTTCCTTGAAGTACTCGGCCCAACGGTCAAGCCTTTGCTCTTTGCTATGGATGGGTTCTCCATTCCTATCGCAAATCCTTTCACTGATCTGGATGCGCCGTCCACCGGTGTCACGAATAAGTCTGAACAGCCTTTGACTGTTATCTAAAGCAGCTGCTATTTCCATTTCTTCGGATACCTTGACCCACCAATTTTCGCGATCCTTCATACGGCTTTTCGTAACCTACTTTTGTACATGTCTTCGTATCTTATTCATCTCCTTACAGTTCGAGATCTGACGCTGTCCTATGTCGCATTTCATGTACTCAACAGGAGGCGGATGAACTGTGCTACTAACCATCAGCTTGTCACCGGTTTTCAACGGATACTATCTTCTGGTTTTTCCCGGCTGCCTAGCAAGATTCTTGGTCAAAGGCTTCCGAGACGCAGCATTTCAAGAAAACCCACTACTTCGGTTAGTGCTGTCGGGTAGTGTCCAGTTCACGTGTTTTATACACCTCAAAATTCGTACATGCTCTTCACAGCGCCACGCCTCTGTACCGTTTTTCAGTGAGTGAAAACATATAACAAATAATCGTCCGCAACAAAATAATCCGAAATGATGGGTATTTCAAGATAAAAACGCGTGTATATAAGGTCGGAACGAGCTGAAACGTTCGGCTGAAGGCAAGTGAATAAAGACCAGCCATAATAACGGTTATACGTAAACTAGAAGACGAGCCAACCAAACCATCTTGGTTCGAACAGCGGTTTAGATCGATTGTTGAGAAGTTGAAATGATGCCAATGGTGCTAAAGATGAAGACAACAGTAATTTCAAGACGAACGGATCGGAGAACGACTTAGGATAGAGAAGGAAAATGAGCACTTTCTTCGTTCGTGACTGAGTACAGATGTTCAAAGACAAAAATTGATGAACTCAGGGAAAGACATAAGATTTGTTCGCATATCAGACCGATAAGTTTGTCACGGTCAATGCAGGAATGATATCACAGCCACCATGGGCCTACTAATAGAGTAGAAGAAAGGGAAGGAGCTCAGATACCGCAGAGTTCTCGATTGAGAGGTAACGAACATGGGAGAAGACTCTGGAGATGGCAGTCCACAAAATAAGGATAATTTCACCCGTGGGTGGATAAAGTGAAACAAATCAGCGAGAACATCCGTATCGATGACCCTTAGACGACCGTGTGGATGAAATTTCGTGAAAAAGCGGACACGTGAACAAATGAGATTAGCATGAGTGAAGTATGTCTGGCTTTGTACCACGAAGGTAGGAATTATTGATGGATAGCACTGCGCAAAAAAGAGATATGAGTCGCGAAGTTAGACAGAATCAGAGCTCGAATGGTGGAATAATCTGACATTCTGCCATATGGTACGTATTGCAAGACAGATCACAAGAGGCTTACGTTAGATCCACTTGAAGCTTGTCACTTTTCAAATGAGAACAACTCAATTCGAAGCAGAAAATCAGATCGAAGAAGAATTAACTTCACGAATATCAAGCTTGTGAAGGGCAAGGAGATGAATATGGACGATAGATGTAAGATCGATTTTACTAACGATTGGCGAAGACTTGGATGAACCGATTACGAGATCCCTGTTCAGGGTCCGTGGACGAAGGCGGAAAACAGAGGAGAGAGAGAGAGAGAGAGAGAGAGAGGCGGACAAATAAAAGGGCAGGTTGATCGACAAATCAACGTATACGTAGCGAAGCGGAAGTGAAAACAGCATAACAGAACAGAGCGGAAAACAGCCACGATCACATGGAATAGTCAGGTGACTGAACACTGTAAGTCCCGAATGTCATAGTCAAAGCCATTTACAGCTAACACAGCAAACCGATTAGCTATTTGGGCAGATTACATTAGCACAACGTACAGATGACTGATTGATCCACTGCACATTTGCATCCAAGAGCACATGACAACGCTGAAGCACGGGGAGAGACAAAATGGGTGTGGGTATAATGAAGATGAAAATTAGAAAAACGACCTCCGTGAGTGTAAGGTCTAAGGATATGGTATGGGCGCGTGTGTGGACAGTGTCCGACCTACCACAGACAATACAGAGTAGAATGGAGTCGAGTGGAGCGGAGCGAGGTCAAGCAGGGAGTGAGGCAACGACATGAATGCAACTGACAAGGCGTGCATCTATGGAGACATTGCACTACTTCCACTGCTGCCAGTAACAGGCAGTGTTGATAGCAGCACCCACCAGCTACCCAGGGTTGGAGGCACATTCTACGGCGAGCGATAAGGAGGGACAAGAGACTGAGTGGGCTGGAGTGCGTGTGAGTGACAGCAAGCCGATATCCACGTATTAACATGCACAGCCACCTTGACGGCCACCGCCTTCGTTTGCGCCGGAGCCACCGGAACCACCCAATTCAACTGTGCTGCGCACGTTCCCACTACCGAATGTGCCCTTACTCAGCACACCACCTTCAGCACTGTTCAAGTTGACGCTAAAGAAAGACAAGATAAAAGAAGTCCTTAGATCGTTAGCAACGTCATGATCGCAATGTTGTTATACTATTAATACACGATACTTCATGTACTATCATAATTTGATCTATTACCTTGCATACAAAATCAACAACTAATGCGGGGACATCTGCTGTAATGTAAATGAGAACAAAATCGATAGTTAACCATGAAAATTCGTGGAACTAGGCGTGATATAAGACCAAATGCTCGTTGATGCAATAGACCAAACAACAGCTACTTTGCTATTCGCACCTCTGTGTACATTGGGATACGTAACACGTTACCATGTGGGTGGGGATATTCGAGGAACACAAACGGTGCAGAATGCGTTTTTCTAATCATCCTGATTGTTTGCGAAACCTCGCATTTGGAATCACCCCGTGAGGAACCTGAATGGGACCATTTTTATTGTATGAGGGACCTGATTTCGGAAGCCTGTTTGAGATTTTTTCTGTAAAATGTGGGCTTTCAAGCCCAATTCAAACACGAGGAAGTTAGTTTACAGTAGATGGTAAACTCTAGGTTTCGTATCGTGTTGCAAAAAAGTAGTAGGGTTACAATGATTCAATTCGTACGATAAGTGTTGATTATCAGCGACTTAAGTGTACAATTTCGCATTATTCAAAGTAGAGTAAGGCTTAATTTCCCTACGTACTGACTCGTCAAATAGTATCAACGCTGAACTCAGCATCGAAAACTATGGAGTCAGTTGTCTCCTCTACTCGAAGAAACCACTGGCCCTCGCCAAACTTAGACTCCTATAAAGACGATATTATTATTATTATTATTATTATTATTATTATTATCATTATTATTATTATTATTATTATTTATATGAATATAACACTGACTTGAGCACGTCTTTACGGGGTTTTCCAATCATCGAGAAAATAGAGCAAAAATTTGCGCACCGAAATGGTTTAGTAGTTCAGACAAGATTTCATCTTTGTTTGTTAAAAAGTGAGTAAGGAAAGGAACTACAGAATCACTGTACATTGATTATCTTGAAGGAAGGAGCCGAAAGCGGCTAGGGAATAGGTCGCAATGCAGCGAGTGTGAAAAATCAGTGACGATTTTTTTCTGCAAACATATTGGATGCTGTTATATGCTAACCACAAGACTCTACTATGAGGCCTTTCGAGGCTACACCAAAAAACAGGATTGGTGATGCGCCACACTTGTACGAAGAGTGCTAGTCTTCTTTAAACAAACCAGGAGAAATAACGATAGAACAATACAGTTTCGTGAAATATACATTGGTGTAACTGGAAAGAAATGGTGAACCGCGGAATGCTGAATTGTTGTAGTTCACGAATTTGAAGTGACAATCGACGCAGTTCTCTAACAGTAAATTCAATATATGAAGATCATTGCAAGTGCCCTTGTTTAGTTATATCGAGATATTTCAAATGGTTCATATATACAACAGGAGCAGAGTTGAAGGTGGTAGTATTTTTTTATAATACACGATCGCTAGATGGGAAAATACGCGCCTGACATTTTCCACTGTTTAACAGAAGAAAACTTTAGGATGTGCTAAGGATTTCCAGCAAACTCATATAAGTCGGACTGCTGGGACACTGAGTCAGAACAACAACCGACACAGTCAAATAGATAAGCTGAGTGGGTTGCGCTTAAGTCACCTACGTAGGTGGAGAATGAGCATCGAAAAGAGCATCTTGAAGAACACCAGCACTGCTTAATAGGTGTCTCGAAACCTTTCTTCCAACTTCGGCACACTGTTCTTCCAAAAAGTAGTCCTTCAACCAGTTAAGTAAGTGAGGCAACTGAAAGGTTTTGGTTTTTTTAAAGAATTGTGGCACATTGACAAAACGCTGATGTGCAATTAAGAAATACACAATTAACTGATTCACACGAATAATTGAGGAATTCTGGAATGAACTGGACCGCACACGCTGCTGCATCAATCCCTGAACGAAATGGCTTGCAATTAAATTGGTGTTGGCCAGTGGAACTTCTTGCAGTGTTGTGAAGGCATTGATGTACAGTACGTTTAACTGGTTTCAAGGCCAATGAGAGAAGTGCCATAGAACGGAATTTCTTGGATCCCGTTCAACTGCATGGCGCTTTAGGTATGAGTGTGATTGGGGGAAGACGCCAACAGCTAACCGTTCAAGTGAACGGTTAATTACAGAAGTCGTTAGTCTACAGGGAGGTTCAGTCTCGTACCTACGTACTGCGTAGGGTAGACCGTCTGGTTCAGAAGATTTGGCTAACTTGGTAGACTTGAGGAGCTTGAAAACTTCCCTGTTGGAGAACTTTCCGATTTCAGAACTGACAAACTGTCGGAAAAGTGGGAGAGGGTCCTTCGAGTAAACAAGGAATTCAGCATTCACGTTGTCAAAGAGGTCTTCCTTTGAGCAGGGTGGACTAATCTGCTATCTACACTTAATGTCACGACAGTGAAGAAACTGTTGAGAGATGCAGTCCAATTGTTTGATTTCTTGATCAAGCTTGACAGTCGACGAGCACCAGGTGCGTTGCGCATTTTTGTACGCTAACTGTTTCTTCCTACTAACCCGTTTTAGGTTGGATGAGACCACTGTTCCTAGATGGAGGTAAACCACCTCCATGGGTAAGCCAGTAGTGAAGACGTGGGTCATAGTTTCGGCTGCAAAAATATGCTGAAGGGGAATGACCATGTATCTACGTAGCAACCAAGGTGGCAAGAAACAAAGAACCGTTAAACAGTAGAAGGTTTTTTCTAGATAAGTTCCGACAATAAAAAAACGAGTTGTTTAGTGTGTGTAGGGTAAATGAACATGGTTAGAGTCTATTTTCGGGTGAAGATGTAGAATACGGTGACCCCTGGTAGTAGAGGTGCACTCGGCCTGAGAGAAGAGTTCTGGATGATTTGTCAGGATGCAATTTAGCTGAGTCACCACGAGTCGAGGTAAGACAGATTACGTCGAGATTAAAAGATGAGAGTGGATAAGCGGAAGCATGGTTAAGGTTTCCCACAATGATATGCACACTGTCATCAATCAACGGTACAAAGACAGGTAGGAGTGAATGCAGTGTAAACATTGCTAATTATGATACGGTCAAAACTGGGAAATCTAAAAAGGACGACGACAGCCATACAATCAATCTTGTAACAATAGAAAGGGATGATAGTGAACTCGCTGCACCACTTGGAATTATTAGAGGCGACAACGCCACTAGCTCCTTTCTTCCTTGAGTCCTGTCTATCCCGGCGGAAGCATGCACAATTTTCAATTTTAGCGGTGGATTCGTCCACGTCAGCATTCAGCTGAGTTTGCTGGAGGCACAGCACAAAAGCATTTTGGAAGGCACGAGCCGTAAACAAATAAGTCAGGCGCCAAAACGAGTTAAACAGGGAGCGCATATTGTTACACACAATGTTGGGGGTATCGTATAATCCAGCGGTTTGCGGCTAGGGGTTGTCTGCCATCCAGCACTTTTGCGTTTACCCGTGCGATGATTCCCATTTACACTGATGTCATTTGATGGTTGGTGTCCCGTGCGTTGTCGACATTTGTCTTTTATTGACAGCATAAATTGTTTTGAACATTTTCGCGAGGGCAACATAGTGGTAGATGACTGTGAGAATAAAAAATACCTTCAACGACGGTAGGCCATAGATATAGCGCAGTCGGTCAAAAGGCGCGCACTATACGACGTTCAACACACGAGTCCACTATTGTGAGTGACAACTTGGTAACGTCCAAGGCTAGTGGACGCTGTCATCTAGCGCTGACGTGAAGTAAGCTGACCGCGGCTAATACGGATAACTTAGTGGTCGCACTTGACTAATAATCACATATCCCAGGTTCGAATACAACGTGGAAGCTGATGGGAATGAACTCATGATGACTGTTAGCAAGCGTGTGAAACGGCCGCAGTGCTTCCACGGATTTTAGTCCTGAGTTATCTATACTGTATTATGAATCGCCATATATACAACTGTATCACGCAACGGCACCACAAATTATTCAGTGGGCGATGACACGAGATTCAGGTCACTTGTGGGACGGACTACATCAGTACCCCTAATAAGTATTACGCTTAATGCGCACCACTGACGTCGTCTTTGCTGAAAAGTTGAACGAGTGATGAAAAAGAAAGGTGTCGGGAACCGTTTGTCGCTCCAGCTGGATACATACCAGCAATCGGTTCATGTGAACAAAAAAATCAGTATTAGGAATTAACACCCATCATCTTCCCACTATGTTTGGAAAGCTGGACACAGGATTTTGCGGGAAAAATTAGTCCGTTCAGCTCCACAGTGAATTGTCTGAGAAGAATATTTCATCGGGAAAAAAACCCAGCCATCAAACAGATTATCGAGATCACGTTACCTCAGTTCGCTTTCAAGGACAAAATCAAGTGTCACCGGCGAACGATGAAAGAACATTAGCCACTGGATCAATCGCAAATCCACATCGCGACAACACGCAAGTTTTCTCCCGCAGATTTGGCTGCAATTCATGAACTCTATTCAGTGCACTGTTTTGTAGCGGGACTCGGGTTGAGATGATGCGAACTACAGGTTCTCCTGTCATTTAGTAGCCACAGTCGGTAAGTTAGCGACCACAGCCTAGGGTACAGTAACCAAACCTTTCCGACACCCATGACAAACAAGGTCACATCATGTGTGGATGTTCCATCCGAATTACGGATCCCGGTAGCATTGCACGAATCACTAACTTAGATAAACAGGAATTATAAGCGAAAATCTCGGAGTTATTCAGTGAAAACATTTATCGCATCAATCAGGAAAGGAAAGTACTTACAAATCCGAACAATTTTTGAAGGTTCAAACCAAGTGGAATTGTGTAAGCCAAATGCAGTACACGGAGTGGGCGAAATCCGATCCACTGCTTGTTTGTATAATTGTGAAAACATCCCGATCCTGTTCTTTGATGGTAGTAATTGATCTCCGTTATATCAAAAAGTTAGACGGGGCTGCCATGCACCAGTAGCCACATCGCATACTGACCTCAGCTATCTTTGCTGCCAGTTATGCTTCGCTCGACCAGATGAATGCATAATTTCTTCATGGTGCAGCCATAAACATCAAGACGACCAATGGAAGATAAACTGGTCGACAGATCCGGGTGTATCAGTTACATTTTTTCCTCATTCCAACAGTCACTCGCCTCAGCAAACATTGCGTGCCTAGGAATCCTGTCAGGAGTCATGTGAAATACACGTCCGAACCATTTTAGTCTGGTGAGCTTGAATGTTCCATTTATTGGATCTAAGACTCTCCGCCTAACCTCAACATTGCTCATACGGCTTTCCCACGGGATTCGAGCAATGCTACGAAGACATCGATGCTTAAATACAGATGATCTTCGTTTATCCTCCACCCATAGCGGCCGTGTCTCCGAAGCTTACAGAAGCACTGGCCCGAACGCTGGGGCGTACACTCGACCCGTGACAGATAAGCGAATGTCATATCGACGCCAAAGATGACTCAGGTTGGCAAAAGCTAAACGAGCCTTCTATATTCGCAAAAACACCTCATTCGATATCCGACCTCCGGGTGAAATGCAGCTGCCCAGATAATAGATCTTGTTTACCCGGTCCATAGTCGCCCCAGATACCGAACATTGCTTCGCAGTCCATCAAGCCGTCTAGAAAAGGTTACCACTTACCTCGTGTTATGTTCGACATGAACAATCGCGCTCAGATAGACATTATCGCACGAACACGACTCAAATCTCTTGCACCCACGGACACGCCTGCATTAGTACGCACGTACACAGTCCACATATACAACATCTGATGCTATTCCATCCGGGAAATATACAATGCCACTAGTCTCACCTGGCAAAAGCGCGGTCTCTGGGACTATATCAATCACAAAATTAAAGGGGGAAGGGGGAAACCCTAAGGAACACCACTTTTTGTGGTGAAATCGGGTGGAAGATACACATAAGCCCGAACTCGGCTTCGGTTGTTCATGTTCAGGGACTTCATAATGGAAACGAATTTCTCAGGCATATCCTTTAACAACAGGCAGTGCCAGAGAGCTGTGTGGTAGACCGAGTCAGTGGCTAATAAACAACAGGAAACCCTGTAGTGTGACAGAAACTGGCACTGTTCAGAGTTGTCACAGCTGACGAAATCCTATGACCGTAATGAAGAAGCCTCACAACCCGGACCAAAAGAATTGAAAATCACATCAAGTCCTAACAGAATGAGTATGATGGTGATCCAGGGGCGACAACAGAACTAGTCATCGCCAAAAGTTTGGAAAACCAAAGTACCGGTGCGAACAAACGTTTAATTCTGAAATTGGTTTCTCCCTTGGATATCACATGGAAATTAACCCTGTCGACACTGCACCTACTCTACTGAGAATCTTGTTGGGTTTAAGCCATGTTGAAATCACATCGGTTACATGTTTATCCACTTAAAAAACAGGGACCAGAACCCGTCGATTTTAATGGTGGATGAATAAGCTGTTACGCGATATTCTAGCACGTCCGACCTCTTGAGGCTTCTATTTCACCAGTAGAGCAGCGGGATCTTGTGATTATGACACCTCGAAATGAAATAATAAAGTTAAAATCCAGTAGGGCGAATCCATTAGACATGAGAGAATAAGCAGACTGAGCACAAACTCTCGGTAAAGAGTCGCGTAGCAGTTTAATCGGGGAACTGGTGTTCTACGGGTGAACCGAATATGTTCTCCCTTGACTCGGTGGTAATGCAAGAAATGAGAGATCTTTATCGACCGTATAACACAATATATTTTGTTCTGCATCGTCAGTTCATTGTAAATTAAAATGGCATAAGTACACTTCATTTCTCAGAGGATTTTCTCTTTGTCAAAATTAGGATTGATTTGTCTCAGATATTTAGTCGTACCACAGTGTGCCTGTTCATGGTTTATGGAACAAAGTGAAGGACCACAAAACAATGAGAGAAGTGTACCTGATCACTAGTGCTCAAAAGAAACGTGGGATAAGGCCTTTGGTATGTTGCTATGGTTTCGCAATGAGCTGACCTTGTAGGCAGGGTTGGGGCAACAGTAAAGTTAGCAGCACTCCTCTGGTAAAATAAATGGACAAAAGTGATACAATCAACATGGAGATCATACGGGTCCTCGACAACTTAAAATGCCACGGTCAATGAGGTGCTCGTATTTGAACGCTTCTTTTGTCCATATCATGTACCACTTGTAACCTCTCATGTACTTCTAATATCATCTCTCCATGCCTCCATTTGCACCACTTCCGATCCAGCTATGTTGGAGAAAAACAATTAAAACCAGAGCGCCTCAGTGCAAGGTAAGGGGCTATCAAGAATAAGCTGACAGTGAGTACTTACAAGTAAGAAGCAACCGAACGGAAGAGACCAGTAAAAAAGGAGAAAAAAACAATGCTACGGGATTTGATACACTGAATGGGACTTAAACACAAAAAAACCTGGTTCATATTAGATCTGAATCACCACTGGTCTTACAACTGAGTCTTTTATTTTTTGATATGGTTCTTTTGTCTAACGACACTAGTCGTCAAACCAGGTTTTATTTCACGTGTAAACTCAATTACAGTGGAATGAATACATCACCTAGCCCCAAGGAATCATACATTGTACTGTCAGAGAGAACCGACAGCATTGACACCGAGGCTTAAACTGACCAACCACATAGCTAATCATATGGTCAGAGGCGGCCACGAGTCGGATGGCTGCGGGGCCGTCTAACGCCAAAAAATAAGCCGAAACCGATTTATGAACTCGCACACTGGCCATCTACATCCTCACAGAACTTCAACCTGCTACCCGATGACGCTGCGCGTTAGTTTTTTTATTACGTACTTGCACATGAGTGCAGTGGAAGGACTATACCCCACAGCCACGAAGGCCCGCTAAACACTATTTTGGATAACCGGCAATCAGACCCTGAGACTTGGATTGGAGAACCACGTCTCAGCAGGTTAGGTGTGGTAATGGGCTGAACGACAGTGGATTACTGCCTATCGCCAAAGTAATCGGTGATGTTGGAAATTCGAACCTCTGACCTCCAGATGGTAAGTAAACGCTCTAACCCACTCGATCACCACCGGCCAACAAAAAAATTCCATCCAAATGATAACAAATCGTTGAAAATCTACCTAGTATTTATTTCTCCAAAGGGACGAGAACGATCTAATTGAGTGGCAATACCCGAAACGCCAACGAACTGTTGACTAGTCTATCCCGGAAAATCTGTAGCCACGCAACTTTGAAGTGGATGGAACGCAAACTCCTAATAGGATACTTCCCCGTTTGGTTGAAGCAGCCAATGGGAAATCTTAAACCAGTTACTACAAGCACACCAGCAAGTGGTAGGAAGCATCGCAAAACATTTGACTTGTTGTGACAAGATACAAGACTTAAAGTCGTATTTCTACATTTATATAAATTGATTCAGTTCGCGTGCTTCAACGTTTGTGATTTTGGTCGCTACCTTGCAGCAAAATTGAGTCAAAGGTAAAATAAATCAGAGCGCGGGAAACAAATAAACAAAGAATAGTACAAGTGAAAATCCAGGAGATCATGAAAAAGTCTGACAGCAAGTTAGTGACTGTCGCACATACTCGTGTCGTTTGTTGTCTCCGATCAATTAGTAACCAGGTCTCGTGGACCGCAATCCGGAAGCCTGACACGCCCTACACGACGGAAGCCATCCATTAGGGTTTCCGTATTTTCTAATCTAATCACGAACGAACCGCTTTGCTCTTCCGCCTGCCCCAGAAAACAGTGCATTGAAGGTACCTAATTGTATGCATGAAGAATATGTCCCAACTACCGTTACCCGTTCAGTTCAAGTGCTTGTTTAGAAGACTGACCTTTTGTCACCCCACGCGTCATCCAAGTATTGCTGACCCATTTCTGAGTAGTGTTAGGAAGGTCTCGGTTCTCAAACAACGATGGTCTGCGTATGTCTTCTACGCGTAGACGACATTTCTTATCACCACCGCAGTGTAAAGTCTACTCCTGATGGACGAACGAACGTCACGTCAACGCTATATGCCATTCAGATTTAAAAAACAAAACGGGCCTCCCGTGTGCGCGAAAACACTTTATATGATTTCCGATCATCAAGAGAGTAATAATACAAATCTTTTACTTCTTTTATTTATTATACAATGTGCAATAATTTCGGTCGAAGAGGTCATGGTCAATCAAAAGCTGTCGGGTGGGAAAGTGACCGGTGATGATAAAAATCGAACTCGGGAAGCCAAGGTCTAATTTCGAAGACGATGACCGTTTGAACACCACCAAGAATAAAAACTTATCTACAAGACCCGTCACCTGCTCACTGGCGATATCACCTCGGCTAGTGATGAAATATTTTGGGCCTAAATGCCGGGCTCAACGATCAAGATTATCTACTTAGGCCTTTGTTTCCATGCTAAGATAAACATTGGCACAGGACCAACCTAGTCCTGCAGCATTTTACACTTTTAAAGCACAAAACGCAACTCACATGTTGCTAGACCGTTGTTTTAACTATATAGGAAGGCTTTTAACTCACCTGGGTCATCACTCCGAAGCCCGAGGTCATCCCAGTATTCCAAATCAGATTATTTTCTGTTAGAACAGGGATCGATTCAATTTACCACGAGCGTAGGAGTGTCTCGACTATCATCTTAATTGAAAAGGTGAGAAGGCGATGACTGATGTACACCACTTCTTTTGGTAAAATCAGATGATAATATCATAGGTACGAACTCGGTTTCGGCGGCTCGCATACAATGAAAGGCATGGACTGAGAAAAGTCCGGCTTACTGAGACAAAATCTGCTCAAAAATAAATACAAATGATAATGAAAGGTGCGTCTACTTCAAAATTTGTCTTATGGCGAAGAGGTAGTCGATACAAACCTAAATGAGTCAGAAACCAGCTCGGTCTTCACGCCTACTCTTTTCGCGGATGCTGGATGGTCGGCAGGGAATAACGCATGCGATAACCACTAAAGCAAACTACTCTGCGGTCACAACAAGACCCGTTATCACTTTTGTGAATTGGTACAATTGTTCATTCAACCTATTCCCAGTGAATCTAGTCAATTACCAGATCATCTTGAAGGGTCTCGTCAAATCGGACACCAAACCTCCAACCCCATTCTTAAAAACAGACGGAAACAATCTACCTGACCAGCAGTTCTTTTTTACTTTTAGGCAATCCACCTCGTGGATATTGCCCATTCATCACAGAGCAGTGATGTCTACTTGCGTCCGTTCCGACTTAATTCACTAAAATGCCTGAGATTAAATTAGCGGGTTTCAAGATTCCCTGATTACCTCAACTTCCGGCTGCATACTTGCGACGACGTATCCCATCGTCTTAAAGACCCAGTGCACTAGTGAGGAAAGCTGGCAACTTAATCCCGAAACTTGAAGTCACAGAGAACTACATAAAACATTAATAGGTCAAGTATGGTATTCAGTTCAGTTAAAAATTTTACCTTGAGGAGCTTTGTTAGCTCCGATATCAAAGCTCTATCCGTATCCTCGAAAATGGACACACAACAGTGGGTCTAGTAGTTCAGTGCCATTTTAGATAAACCATTTTTCGGATAATCCCCTTTTCTGACGCAGGAATGATGTCTGTCAGTATTGTTTCAATTGTGGGTATGACCAGAAAGTTCATCGCCAAGGTGGGCTAACTAAACTGTGCCACCAAGTGTTCCAACCGACAACGTTGGAAAGTGAATCAGTGAATCCTCGGTTACCATGATTACCCCATTTGCGCTTGGTTTCCGTGGACCGGTGCTTCTAATCGAACAGTAAGGACTGTCATTGATGACAATCTTGCTGTCTGCTACATTTTTTCAGCATACTGAAATTCATCAATTCACCTCCGATTTAAGATCGATGCAAAATGCCATTGGCTATTGCGGCTTTCAAGAGAGAAGTAGTTCGAGAATCAGACATAAATCGAACGCAATTCTTAGGCCTACATATTCGCCTCACTATTTCAGATAGAACAACAGGCTATCCTCACTAGAACTCTTGACATTTTCAAAACAGATGTGTGCTGTGTCTCCGAAACGCACATACCAGACCCCACTTCTGTGATCACTCTTCGTACCCCAGGTACAGCCTCGGTCTCTCGCTTTAGTTTTCGTATGTCAGGTGATCCGACGTCCAGTGCTCGTGGTCAGGCTGGCGTTGGGATTGCTTTGAGCATGAGAGCTGAGTGTGCGTTACTAAAATGGATTCCAGACAGCAGTCATTCATGCGCAGTTCGGTCGAATCGTTCCGTGCGCACCAACGGCAACCGACTGGAGCGTCGATGTTTATTCGTCGTGTCTGCGTACGTACCCCTAACTGCAGTTCCCTCGACAGTAAGGTTGAATTCAAACACAATTTGCCTCAACTGCCTCAAAGCGTGCGTTCAACGGACGTGGATGTTGTTGCTGGGGATTTCAACGCCCAAATTGGCCGTGTAGGGGATTCCGAAAGGCCCATTTAGTATCCTGGCTGACTGAGCTGACAACCGCGAACGTTTCATCTGCATGTGCTCTGGCCACAGATTGTTTCTGGCGAATGGCAAATTCCGCCGTAAACAGCAGCACAGATTGACATGGCATCCTCCTACCTCTTCACAACATCTGACTCAGATTGACCATATTGTGATTGGTCACCGTTGATGTGGATGAATTGCAGACTGTCGTTCATTTTGGTCTACGCTTGTGAACTCAGGTTACGCCTTGGTACGTGTTCGCCTCTGCGTTTAGTCCGTGACCGCACCAACGCGAAAGCCACCTGTGACGCACAATTCCTTTTAGACGATGCTTGCTAGGCAGAACTGTCTACGCAGTTACCAATGCAGCTGAGTGTACAGAACCCAATAAAACGCCGGCAACAGACCAAGGAAGCTTTATATCAGGCTTATAATACCACAAAGGATTCCGGTTTATGTAGGCCTCACGAAAGATTGATATCTTTCAAAACAGTTGTTCTATTAGATACTCGTAGATACATCCCCCTGGACGTTTATATATATATATATATATATATATATATATATATATATATATATATATATATATATATATATATATATATATATATATATATATATATAATATACCGGCTTGAGAACAAGCATAGTGCTAACGCAACAACAAAAAGGAACAAAGTCGGGATGATTGAGAGTCAACATCAAGATTTCAACAAATAAACCATGTTTTTTCAGGTATTTTCATTGTACACGTTTTGTAAAATTCTTAATCTGTTTTTCAACTGTTTGTGGGGAACGGAAATTCAACAGCAGGTCATACAGCATTCGCGGCACTGGATTCGGTTTTGAGCCATATTTCAGCATTTCTAACCAACGGCAATCCACATCTCTTGGACCCCGACTAGGAAGGCGGGAAGCACCAACCGAAGCCAAAACCGAAGCTAACTTCTTCACGCCCCTGTGCCAACTCATAGCCTAACTGCCGCGCCGCTTCTCCCAGCCATGTCCACCACGTGCAAAAAGAGCACGAAGTGATGAACGATGAGCAAACATACGCTGAACGTGCTCGAGCCATTGGAGGCGGCAGAGAGCGATCATCTCGGCCAGAGAGCGATTATCAGCAACGAACACGCGACGACTAACCTCGTCATGGCTAACCCGATATTCCCACCAGACACGAGCAATGCTTCGGAGACACCTGTAGACGAATACAGAAACCCGCCGAGCATCCTCAACGCGGAAGGGCCAAGTCTCGCAACCATAACGGAGAACACTACGAACTGCGATACTGTGCATCCTTCCCTTGAGGGAAAGCCAGATGTCATGGCGGCGCCACAGATGGCACAGGTTCACGAAAGCTGCTCTGGCTCTCGCAATTCATTTTGTGATCTCCGCCCCAACACCACCACCGGCTGTGATCAAGCTCCCGAGGTACTTAAAGCTACTGACTTCCTCTAACCGATCACCACAAAGGGTGAGTGCAAGCACAGGCGCCTGCCGGTCTTCAGGTACCTTGCATTTTGGGGCCGCAAAGCACATACCATAGCAGGGCACCGCAACCACCAAGCGGTCCAATGCACGTTGAACTACCAGTACACTGTTGCTCAGCAAGGCGACATTATCGGAATACTCTAAGTCAAAAACTCTGTTTCCTTGGAGAAGTTCAACTTCACCGTTTGAAAGACCAAACAAGGCGTTCTGTGGGGCGTCCTCTATAGGAAAGTTGAAAACAAACGGGGATATTGGGCACCCTTGTCGTACTCCACTGGAGACGGCAAAAGGTGGCGAAAGCTGGCTATAAGCCCTAACCCGACCTGAGGTATGATGATACAACTTCTTGAGGACAGACACATACTTCTCAGGTTAACTATTCTCTAACAAACAGTGCTATAGTGCAGGCCTATCAACGAAGTCGAAGGCTGCGCGAATGTTTAGAAACACAATGATCGTTAGCTTTTGGAAGACGTAACGGTTCTCTAACAGCTGTTGGAGGGTAAAGAACTGATCGAAACATCCACGACCGGTACGAAACTCAGCCTGTTCCTCGCGAGTTTGCTCATCACGCGTGTTGTATAACCTGCGAAGAATGGCAGACCGGTGGTGGTCGAGTGGTTTAAAGCGTTCGCTTACTACCTCAGAGGGCCGGGGTTCGAATCCCCGCCATCACCGGTTACTTTGGTGGTAGACAGTAATCCACTGTCGTCCGAATCGTTACCACACTTGACCTATTGGGACCTGATGTGATTCTTCGCCACTCCAAGTCTCAGGGTCTGGTTGCTAGTTATCCCCAACAGTGCAGCGGGTCTTCGTGGTTATGGGGTAAATGCCCCTTCCACTGCACTCATGCGTAAGCATGTAATAAAAAAAAACTTGGACGCCATCGGGATTAGGCACATATCCCTACGGTGGGCCCAGTCATTGCGTAAGCCCTTCTCGAAGATGGGGACAACGATCGGGTCCCCCGCAAGGAGGGAAATCTCTCAGAGTGCAGACCTTGGAGAACAAAGCTCGAAATTCCTCGCCATCTTTAAATGGGTCTGAAGAAAGGTCATCGGAGCCCGGCGCTATGACATCCCAAGGCTTCAATTTCTTTGCGGATTTCCACATTAGAAGGTTGGACCTGTCGAAACAGATCATGGGGCGTGTGCCGGAAGAGTTATGGGAGGGGCTGATGCTGGAAGCCAATACATATAGGGGACCTAAGCCTTCGAAAAAATATATGCTGTCTCCAAAATAAGCATAGAAAACTACATCACAGCATCCGCTTTGCCTCCGTGTAGAGTCTGTTTTATACCAATTGTCATGTAATTCGGTAAACAGCTATTTTTGTTAAGCTGGTGTTAGGCTCGTTTGAAGCATAAAATATATCTTCAAATAAAAAGGCAGGAGTGAGGTCCCGTTATTCAACTCACTACTCCAATCTCGGCGAACACAGTACAGCAGTTCACAGCAGTAAACAATGAGCTGTGCGACGCACTTACCTGGGACCGTCGACTGTGGATAGGGGGATCGTCAGCTTCATAGATCGTTTCGCTTAAACCCAATGGCTTCCTACCGGCAACTCGTATGAGACGAAACAGCCTGCAGAAATTCTCCTCAGCAGTAGCATGTTCCATCTCGAATGCTCTTTGAGACCGCCGAATTTCGCGATCCCTACGAAGACTTGCGTTGAGTTCACGTCCCGTTGTAAGCCGTGCTGTATTATGCTTACTACCAGCCAGGATGAACTGGCGTGCATCAACGTGATGAGACTTCGCGGAAATCTAGGGTAAAACGATACGACGAGTCAGGCCACAACTCACTCTGCTAGCAGAATACAAACCATTCATAATAAACAACCAGTGTTGGTTGATACCAACTGGTGGCGTTCATCTTGTCCTTACAGCTAGAACGCTTCGGAAAGTTCAGAGGCAAGACGGATCAGAGAGCATATCTCAGTCTAACCGCTGCTGCAACGTATGTTTGGCAAGCTAGCCGAGGCACCCGTACAGCTGAATGAAGGCTAATGCGTGGTCGGAGTCAAGGGGAGTGCTCATGTACGACCGGCAGTCTTGTATGCAGCCCCGCCAACTGTAGCCCTTTCATATGTGGTCCATCTGGGTCTATGGCTGACTTGAAGGAGGCGGATGCCACGTGGCGCACCGGCGATCAGAACGCGCAAAATTCGTACTGCAAAGAACAGGCGGTTATCTGAACACAGAGCCGACAACCGTTCCCGTTTTCCGAACGACAGGAATCATCATCATCATCATCATCGTACAGCGTTAAACAGTAGGGCAAGCCCCATTGATCACTGCCTTTCTCGCCATCTTGCACACTGAATTAGAAAGTATGAATATACAAAATGGACAGGGAGTGGACCTACATGGGTGGGAAAAGGAAAGAATGCCCTAGTAGCCAACACACGGAATACACAGTCTAACCGATCAGTCATTCTGATTCGATAGAGTGAAACAACACGATCGCCACTGTTCACGGTTCGCAGCCATATCCTTGAGTGTCTCCAGCCAACTGGTAGACGGATCTTTTGGACCTCAACCACGAAGACGGGAAGCACCTAAGTTTCTTAAGTCTGCTGTACATTTGCTCATTCCTCGCTGCCACGTCATCTGCTGACCTCCACGTGGTCTCTTCCATTCCCTAGAAGGAACGGAGAATAGGACACGGTAGGGTAGAAGTGTGTTTGACATACGTAACACATGCCCCAACCAACGAAGTCTACCAAGTTGGATACGTTGTGATAAAACGTTCTCCGAATTAGCATCCAATACTCGCCTTCTGACCACAGCATTGCCTACTCGGATACTCCACCCGATCTTAGCGATACTACGTAAACATCGGTGGTCGAAAACCTCAAGACGACGAATATCTTCAGCACGCAGACTCCAAGTCTCGCAACCATACAACAAAACTGAACGCACTGCGGCACAGTATACACGACCTCTCAACTCCAGTGAAATATCAGATCGACGCCACAAGTGCTTCAGTCCAGCGTACGCCGCTCAAGTCTTCGATATACGTGTGCTCACCTCTACTACTGTGCTCCCATCCGTCGTCACGCTGTTGCCGAGGTAGGTGAAGTGGTCGACAACTGACAGCACCGCCCCATCGAGCATCAAGCTCGGAATCGTTGACGTCCAGTCTTGTAACATCACCTTGCACTTTGAAGGTGCAAAGTGCATGCCGAATGGAGCTACAGCTCTTGCGAGTCTGTCTAGTGCTCGTTGAGCATGTTCCGTGAATTCGAACAAGCAGACAACGTCGTCTGCGTAATCTAGATCACATAGCTTTCTACTATTTCCTAGTTAAACGCCTACATCCTGAAGATTTTGCAGCGCACTCTCCATTATTTCGTCTATGACGAAGTTGAACAGGAATGGAGACGTAGGACATCCCTGTCGAACACCGCTGGTCGTTTCAAAACGGCCGGATAGTTCACCATAAACTCTAACGCGGCCAGAAGTATGAGAATACAATGAGCTCAGTAGGTTCACGAACTTCTGGGACATACCTTTCGATGAAGAATATTGAAAAGCGCTGTTCGATCAACTGAATCGAAGGCGCCTTTCAAGTCTAAGAAAACCATTATTGTCGGTCGGTGGTGCGTGTGACGCGTTTCAAGTAGTCGGCGAAGAGCAAAAATCTGGTCAACGCATCCTCGACCTGGGCGAAATCCAGCCTGCTGTTCGCGGGCATTCCTCTCGCGAGTGGGCGTAAGACGGTGCAGCAGAACCGAGGCTAATACTTCGGTGACTATCGGAATTAAGCTAATCCCACGAGGATTACTACAGTCATTGCGTATTCCCTTCTTGAAGATGGGAACAATCAATGACTCGCTCCATATTACCGAAATACGCTCCGCGTTCCAAATGTCACAGAGCAAAACGGTAAGTGATTTTATCAGCACCCCACCACCCAGTTTGAAAAGAACCGGGGAAACTTCGTCGGGACCTGCCGCTTTCCCCCGCCTTAGTAATCGAATGCTCGACTCCACTTCTACTTCCGATGGGGGCTTAAGTGATACCACCCAAGTAGTCACAGTTGTCGACACGGGAGTAACTACACTAGCGTGCGGCCAGCTAAACTGTTCCTTGAAGTACTCGGCCCAACGGTCAAGCCTTTGCTCTTTGCTATGGATGGGTTCTCCATTCCTATCGCAAATCGTTTCACTGACCTGGATGTGCCGTCCGCCGGTGTCACGAATAAGTTCAAACAGTCTTTGACTATTACCTGAAGTAGCTGCTATTTCCATTTCTTCGGCTACCTTGACCCACCAATTTTCGCGATCCTTCTTAAGGTTTTTCGTAACTTGCCTTTGCAGCTTTCTCCGCATCTTCTTCATTTCCTTACGGTTCGAGAGCTGACGATTTTGCTCCATTATACTCAGCGACTCTTGCGAGATCCAATGTCTTTGATGGACAACGGATCTAGGATCACAGGCAAAACCTGCTGCAAAGTGCATCACCTGTTTGATATGAGCCCAATGCTCATCTTCTTTACTGTTCGTCGTAGATCCTAGCTCATGTGCTAACTTCTGCTCGTAACGGGTGCGTACTTCTGGATCACATATACGTTGCACGACTAATCGGGTTTGTGGTTTGCGACGATGACCATGGAACTGGAGCGATAACCGCATTAAAACTAATGCATGGTCCGTCTCCATGTACGTATCAGTGGGAGCATTATGGGTGGATAGATGGGGCAAAGAGGGGTGGTTGGGAACAGAAGACAAAGGTTGAATAAAAGAGAGGGAATTCTGAGTCATTACTACGTCAAGTAATAGTTCCATCGTGAAGAACCAAATAAGATGATAAATGAGTCTGTCAGTCAAGATTCACGCACTTTACGGCCGAAAACGCACAGTGAGCCAAAACGTGAACAGAGGGTAACTTAAACCAATCTGGCACGTTATTACAGCTGGAGAAGACATCGGTTGTTATGGCTTTGGCATTGATTTTACCCTTAATTCTGCTACGAACATAAATCAAACGTCTGTGACAGTATCGATCGATGAACCCGCATCGACGCGTACGGCAGAATATTGGTGCCGTCTGTCTGAATTATCTATACGGATTTTAGGCACTTCAGAGATCATAACTTGAAAAATTCAATTCGACGACAAGTATCCGAAAAAATTCATAACAAGAACCAGAATATGGCAGGGGGATAACAGGTCACCATCGTTCTGTGTGAGATACATGTGCACGATGGGTGGATGTATCACCATGATGAATAGCCCAAGTCCTGACGAGTAAAGCATTGCACCAAGTCGGTGGTGGTTAAAAATGTGGACTTTCAACCCTTTCGTCTCGGGTTTGAGCCCTGCTTCCGCCGCCGACCACTTTCCCCAATTTGCAGTCTCTAAATGGCCGCGACTCTTTTCCTGAAATATTGTACTATTATTACATGACAAACGAGAGCAAATAAAGATATTTAAAAAAGATAAGCCTAATGCTTGTTCTTAACAGTGTAGATTAGATCATTTGTTTTGTTACCTCTTCGGATGAACAAAATAGCCATGAAGGTTTATGGTGCACACCAAGGTCTGCACCTTCGATCCTGGTGGTTCCCGTAAAGAAATAAAAAGGCACTGCTAAGTTTGACGACAGTTGTACTCTGAACTACTGCAACTGAAGACAGTTGGCTCGATAGTAATGCGTACAGGTTTGGACGTGGACTTCCACAACAAAACAAAATCCTTAGTTTACGTCATCAAGCCTTGCCCGTACGCTTCGGTATTCCGGTTCCGGCTGCTACCTGAGTGCCACCAGGGTGGAGTAAAGAAAAACCGAAGTATAAGGTTCATTTCCGCTTCAACAACCATCAAATATGCACTGAGTGCTCCGGTTTCGGTCTTGCCGGCAGTTGGATTATGGGTTCTCGTTTCTGATTCAGTCCCTAGTTCCATGCACTCAACGGAGTAATATAAACGTGAACGAGGCAACATCTTTTTGGCTGGGGGTTGCGTAGCTTGTGTGGGCGATAGTTGTAAAATGAAGTGTGGTCCTTTTCCCACCGTCAGGAAAAACCCCAGGTACTCCACTACTGCTTCCATCTAGTGGAGGATCTTTGACTGATCTTCGTGTTCTCGGTGGGATGTCGGCTCCAGGGGCGCACTGGCTAATCGCAGAGAACTAGCTGTTGCTCGTCAGTTGGTTCGGTAACACTGGACTTTGTCTAACCTATACCTACTGGTCAATCATGCATGACTACACTTCTGGCTAGAGGAAGCTATCGGTTGTAGCTCTTTGGGTCGTAGAGGCCGACAGACCTTCACGCCACATCAAGGTGCAGTCTCTTTGTGATGATGGAGTATAAAGAGGGAATCAACAGCTAAGAAGCAGAGCACGAAGGAGGCGGATTGAGTACGACATTGACTGTGCCCTCGTTCATGTTGCTTAGAGTCTCCAACCATCCGGCAGATGAGTGCAGTGGATCGCAATCCGGAATCTAAGCCTTATATGATGAAGCCTTCTAGTTAAGGTTTTCACTTGATAACCTTATCACGGGCTGACCGCCTCGACCTTTCACCTAATCACTACCTACACCGATGGACTCTATCTATGGGCATGCGTAACGTATTCAAACCGTCGTACCTTGTTCAAATCAAGCACTTGATCCAAAGCGAGATCAGCTTATACAGATGACTGTGATAACAACGTAGTTAGTACTGGTCGAAAACATGACAGTGCACACAGCTACTCGAAGAGTATACTTGAAACAAACATCGAGTGGATTAGGATGAAAAGATTTTCCGTTATCTACGGAAAACTAACTTCGACCACACTTAAGCGGCGACGAAATTCAAAGTGATTGGAAAGTATAACGTGTGATTAAGGACTATCGGAATACCAGAGAAAAACTGGTGTTTGGATGTATTCGAGCAGAACGGATTGGAAGAGCAGTGGAATGTGCTTAACAGCGAAGACAAGCTTGCATGCATCAAGCTGATCTGCAACATCAGATGGAGATAGGAAAACCGAAACCAAAGTCGGTCGTGTACCGTGAAATAACTAGAAGGCGTGCATAAATTCTACTCCAATCTGTGTATGCTCCAAGCAGTTCATACTAGTTTATAAACTGAACTTTCACTTTCGCAACATTTAAGATTTAATGAAAGAAATGCGTGTGATCTTTATCCACTGGATTATTCCCAGATCAGACACGGACGAACATTTATCAACATCCAATGAACAGGGCCTCTGGTGAGCTAGTAAACTAGATTTTGTTTCAATGGTCCTCGACCAACAAAGGGCTTGGCAAGGTGGTAGACAACTCTGCTGTCGCCCGGCTCACTACCACTGTCTCAGGATCATGGTTACCGGTTTCCTCCACAGGCTGAATAAATAACTACACAATGACACATGTCCTCGATCTTCACATCCGGAAAACAAGCATGAACTCATCACTCTCACTAGCACGGGCGAAATGAACCACAATATCGATATCGCAAAACCCATTTCTGCAACCTTGATCTACTCTTGCCTTATACTCGATCGAAACTCAAATTTCCTCATCAGAAACAACCCATCTCTCATTTCCCAAACACCAGTTTCGGTTCCAGTTTATTCGACTATTACTCTCACTCCTATGCTCTGTTTTCGGTTGCTACCTTCCAGCATCGTCCAATAAAGGGCAAAAGCAATAAAAGCTCCAAGTGAAAAAAATCCAAAACAATCAAAGTAATAAGCAAAAATCAAGGGGACAAAGAAAGAGTCCGAATGCAACTACGCTACTGACCGCAACACTTAGCCACATCACTTTATGTCTCCAACCATTTTAGGTAGGTCATGTGGACCCTAACCCGGGAGTCTAACACGTCCAACGTAGCCAAGTCCACTAATCAAGGTTTTCATACCTTTTCGCCATGTCATGGACTGACCACCTCGACCTACCTTCCAATCACTACCTGCTGGGGTAATAAAAAGTATTTAGCCTACACTTACCGCTACAGATCTCATTTACTGTGACGTCAGAATTTTCCAGTTCGTGCTTCAAGTGACCGGAGAGACAAAAGATAATGCTTACAAATTGCATGATCAAGCCTTCGTAAAAGTATTTCCAGTATGGTTAATTTTTTCATAAGCTTCCCCGACAAGACGTTAAAATTCCATACGAGAAACGCAACCGATCAAAAAGCAACAGCGAGATTTGCGATGGCTCAAAATCTGCGTTCAAACACTCATTTTTAGATAAACAGCCGTTGCACATCCCGCTGAAATCTCTTGAAATCGAGCCATTGCCAAAGAAGCGGTTTACAAACCTTTTCGAACCATCAAATAATTTACAGTCGGCCCAGACGGCTTGTCAGCAACCGTCCTTTAACACGGAGCTGGCTTGTTAACTGAAAAGATAACGTCATTCAGCAAATCTGGCTGTATGAGCGTCAGCCGCGATTTTTGGAAAGCTGTAACAGTTGTTCCTATTCCAAAACAACCGAGTTCTTTTGTGCAAAGACACTGGAACACTACCACTGTCACCCATTCTAGACTCAAGTTGGGCGAGCGCACTAGCCCTAACCGATTACGCCTTTTACCAGTGTTTCCAATGACTATTAGTACTTTGTATTTAAGTTCAACAGATGCACTGTCGATGCATGTTTTGTAAAAAACCCTTAATATTCCGGAATACATTACGAAAAATCACAGGATTTGTACAAGAACTTCTGTGACTGAATCGGTCGCTTAAATCTATGCCCCCTTTTTAACCACGTTATTTGCTGCTTTTCCCGTTTTGATACAGAATTCCGACTGGCTGAAAACAAGGAACGCTGTCTGAACATATTGTAGGCAACAAATGGCCAATATTTCATGACTTGCATTTTGGTTTCCATCAGTACTATCTGTTTATCGCGTATTTCGAGTTTATTTTCTTCAGAAAGGTGATGGATGCCTGTCAGCAGTTGATCCAAAACATGTGAATCACCAGATAACGGAACAGGTCAGCCGATGTAGTTTTTCGAGTATCTAAGCTCATGTGGTTTCGAGGTTAAAAATGGTACCATAGATAAGCTATAGCAATTGATATGTTATGACTCATGGTGGATGAAGAGTAAAAAACAAGATGTGCAGTAGAGTATTATCATACAGAGGCTAAGTGGGAGTACACTGTGCAGTTCCTTGATAAACCATCGTGAACGACGACAGACACATGCAACAGTCCGGCGGTATTCGACTAACAGTAAGTCTCGTCAAGTTAGTCTGTGAAGATAGATAGTGAGTTTTGCTACACTGGATTTTTTCCGACGTAATGGTTACATAGATATCCACACAAGCAAACACACACAGACACATATACAAACGATTCTGTACAGCTGAACTCACGTCACCAAAACACCGAAAAGATGATCGGATGCTTCGTGGAGCATGACGTGACACGCAGAAGACAAATACGTGCACGATTTAGCATGACAAGCCAAAACAACGCCAGTAACTAACATCATCATTATCATCGTACAGCGTTAAACAGCAGAGCAAGCTTCGCTGATCACTGCCTTTCTCATCATGTTGCACGTTGAATTAGAAAGTTTGAATATACAAGATGGACAGGAAGTAGACCTACAGGAGCGGGAAAGAAAAACAACGCCCTAGTACCCAACACACAAAATACTTAGTTTGACTGTACAAATGCACATTGATTATTCACTCCGATTCGACGGAAAGTGAGAGAAGTGACAGTACTTCATTGGGTAACTATCGCCTACCTAATCTGGACAGCCACCGGTACAAAGAATGCTGCCCCGTCCACGTTACGCTTGCTCCATTGGGTGCATGGGGCTGAGGACTGAACTCGAAAAGCGGATCGATAACAAACCATCAGCGAAGACAAGACAAAGTGCGTACCACAATCAGTTCTCACATGACAGATCAGAAGTTTCTTCACACGTTCCTCGGTCACGTCCCTGTGCTGGGTTAAGACCCCACTGGCCTGTGGGTCAGATCTTTGGGTCAAAGACTCCGGTTAGGGTTCCCAAAGAAAAAACCCTTCTGCGGTCTGGGCAGCCGCGAAGTATAATTCACCCAGAAACCTCCAGCATCTCTCCTATAAAGAACCTTACCAATTTTCCTTCCTTTAATTTAAGATCAATGCAAACGCCACGGGTTACTGCGGCTCTGAAGAAAACAGTAGTTCAAGAGTTGGGCATGAATCGAATGCACTTATTAAGCCTAAATGTTCACTTCACTTGGCTGCCTTCAACGTCCGCATACTATGTCAGATAGGTCAACACGCTGCCCTCGCTAAAACTCTTGACACTTTCAAAGTAGATGTGTGCTGTGTCTCCGAAACACGCATACAAGACCCCACTTCTGTGATCACTCTTCGCATCCCAGATACAACTTTACTCTTTCGCTTTACTCTTCCTGTGTCGGGTCACTGGGTGTCTAGTGCTCGTCAAGGTTACCCTCTTTCGTCCTTTCTTTCCAATTTTGTAGTTGAATTGATCCTTGAGATGGCCTTATTTTCATGTGACAATAGTGGCATCGATCTTTGGAATATGCGGACGATATCGTTCTTCCTAGTGAAGATCCAGAAGAGCTGCCAGTTACAAGCTTTCTTCGACAGCCTAAACAACAACGTAGCAATGTTTGGGATGCGTTTGGCACCTTCAAGGTAAACATACATCGGATGAAGCGTGACCACGTTAACAGTAGGCGCGTTTGGCTTGTGCCAACCTCAGTCATCCGTGGTGCCGGCGTGATATCCGATTTCTTGCCAAGCGTCGAGTGTACACTGCAGCAGTTAGATCGATCTTCTTATACGGCTCAGAGACATGGCTGTTAGGAGTAAAAGATAGACGAAGACCGTCGGTGTTTGAGCATCGATATCTCCGTAGCACCGCCCGAATATGGTGAGAATACCGTATCAGCAATGCTGAGGTTAGACGTAAGGTGTTGGGTACCAATGGCTAGTCACTGGATCAAGTATTGAATATAAAAAGATGGCGTTACGCATGCCCACCGACAGACTTCCTCGGGGTACGCCGTTCTCCGAGGCAGCTAGCGATTGGAAGGCAGGTCGAGGTGGTCAGTCCATGACATGGCGAAAAGGTATGAAAACCTTGATTAGTGGACTTGGCTACGTTGGACGTGTTAGACTCCCAGGTTAGGGTCCACATGACCTACCTAAAATGGTTGGAGACATAAAGTGATGTGGCTAAGTGTTGCGGTCAGTAGCGTAGTTGCATTCGGACTCTTTCTTTGTCCCCTTGATTTTTGCTTATTACTTTGATTGTTTTGGATTTTTTTCACTTGGAGCTTTTATTGCTTTTGCCCTTTATTGGACGATGCTGGAAGGTAGCAACCGAAAACAGAGCATAGGAGTAAGAGTAATAGTTGAGTAAACAGAAGGTTCAAAGTGCATGCCGAATGGATCTACGGCTCCTGCGAGTCTATCTAGTGCACACTGAGCAGGTTCCGTGCATTCGAACAAACAGACAAGGTAGTCTGCGTAACCTAGGTCACACAGCTTCTCACTATTTCCTAGTTCGATGACCTTATGCTTAAGATTCCACAAGGCATTCTCCATTATCTCGTCTATGACGAAGTTGAATAAGAATGGAGGAATGGGACATCTTTGTCGAACACTGTCGGTCGTTTCGAACCAATCGGACAGTTCACCGTAAACTCTTACGCGACCAGAAGTATGAGAGCACAATAATCTCAGTAGATTAACAACCTTCTGTGGCATACCTTTCCGGTGAAGAGCATCGAATAGCGCCGTCTGGTCAACTGAATCAAAAGCACCTTTCAAGTTGAGGAAAACCATTACTATCGGTTGACGGTGTGTGTGACGCGTCTCAAGTAATTAACGAAGAGTAAAAATGTGGTCAGTGCATCCTCGACCTGAGCGAAATCTGGCCTATTATTTGCGAACGTTCCTCTAGCGAGCCTGTGTAGGCCAACGCAGCGAAGTCGAGGCTACTACCTTGGTGACTACCTGAATTAAACTGATCCCACAATGTTTACCACAGTCAATGCGCATTCCCTCGTTGAGGATGAGTATAATCAATGACTCGCCTCATAATGACGGAATACGCTCCTCTTTCCAAATGCCACGAAGCAACGTGGTAAGTGAATTTTCCAACGTATAACCATTTTGGGAAGTAACTAACGAGTTATGATGAAGCTACTTTCTTGCAACGGTATACAAACAATGAACAAATTCGTAATCAAAACACAGTATAAATGAATGCAAGGTATTCATGAGACGCTGCGTCATCTCTTGAATATATTACTTATAGGGCTTCGGTCTACAAAAAACTAGTCAGAGGCGTCTCTAATTTTTTCGCTGTATACACGGTGAAAAAGGCACTCCAAAACTAAAGGGAAATACTGCAATACCTCCACCTAAGTGGTGAGCCATCCCGAAGTGTCAGTCAACCGGAAAACAGCCAAGCTGTTTTTTTGCCAAAGTTAACGGATAGTAATGGGGTTCAAACTATCGTATATGGGTTCATAAATACCATACCATACCATTCCAAATCGTTTCAAAGTAAACAGTTTCACTTGATTCGGCACCAACGAAAAACTTCCCCAGTGATCATACGCGATTAACTCGATATGCAAATTCTACGAACAATCACAACGACCAGGTTCAATTGCTAACTAGGTCCGTGAAATTGACAGTTCTAAATGGGGCCGCCGTTGCATTCTCGGAAGAACATTCGATCATCATCATCATCATCGTACAGCGTTAAACAGTAGGGCAAGCCCCATTGATCACTGCCTTTCTCGCCATCTTGCACACTGAATTAGAAAGTATGAATATACAAAATGGACAGGGAGTGGACCTACATGGGTGGGAAAAGGAAAGAATGCCCTAGTAGCCAACACACGGAATACACAGTCTAACCGATCAGTCATTCTGATTCGATAGAGTGAAACAACACGATCGCCACTGTTCACGGTTCGCAGCCATATCCTTGAGTGTCTCCAGCCAACTGGTAGACGGATCTTTTGGACCTCAACCACGAAGACGGGAAGCACCTAAGTTTCTTAAGTCTGCTGTACATTTGCTCATTCCTCGCTGCCACGTCATCTGCTGACCTCCACGTGGTCTCTTCCATTCCCTAGAAGGAACGGAGAATAGGACACGGTAGGGTAGAAGTGTGTTTGACATACGTAACACATGCCCCAACCAACGAAGTCTACCAAGTTGGATACGTTGTGATAAAACGTTCTCCGAATTAGCATCCAATACTCGCCTTCTGACCACAGCATTGCCTACTCGGATACTCCACCCGATCTTAGCGATACTACGTAAACATCGGTGGTCGAAAACCTCAAGACGACGAATATCTTCAGCACGCAGACTCCAAGTCTCGCAACCATACAACAAAACTGAACGCACTGCGGCACAGTATACACGACCTCTCAACTCCAGTGAAATATCAGATCGACGCCACAAGTGCTTCAGTCCAGCGTACGCCGCTCAAGTCTTCGATATACGTGTGCTCACCTCTACTACTGTGCTCCCATCCGTCGTCACGCTGTTGCCGAGGTAGGTGAAGTGGTCGACAACTGACAGCACCGCCCCATCGAGCATCAAGCTCGGAATCGTTGACGTCCAGTCTTGTAACATCACCTTGCACTTTGAAGGTGCAAAGTGCATGCCGAATGGAGCTACAGCTCTTGCGAGTCTGTCTAGTGCTCGTTGAGCATGTTCCGTGAATTCGAACAAGCAGACAACGTCGTCTGCGTAATCTAGATCACATAGCTTTCTACTATTTCCTAGTTAAACGCCTACATCCTGAAGATTTTGCAGCGCACTCTCCATTATTTCGTCTATGACGAAGTTGAACAGGAATGGAGACGTAGGACATCCCTGTCGAACACCGCTGGTCGTTTCAAAACGGCCGGATAGTTCACCATAAACTCTAACGCGGCCAGAAGTATGAGAATACAATGAGCTCAGTAGGTTCACGAACTTCTGGGACATACCTTTCGATGAAGAATATTGAAAAGCGCTGTTCGATCAACTGAATCGAAGGCGCCTTTCAAGTCTAAGAAAACCATTATTGTCGGTCGGTGGTGCGTGTGACGCGTTTCAAGTAGTCGGCGAAGAGCAAAAATCTGGTCAACGCATCCTCGACCTGGGCGAAATCCAGCCTGCTGTTCGCGGGCATTCCTCTCGCGAGTGGGCGTAAGACGGTGCAGCAGAACCGAGGCTAATACTTCGGTGACTATCGGAATTAAGCTAATCCCACGAGGATTACTACAGTCATTGCGTATTCCCTTCTTGAAGATGGGAACAATCAATGACTCGCTCCATATTACCGAAATACGCTCCGCGTTCCAAATGTCACAGAGCAAAACGGTAAGTGATTTTATCAGCACCCCACCACCCAGTTTGAAAAGAACCGGGGAAACTTCGTCGGGACCTGCCGCTTTCCCCCGCCTTAGTAATCGAATGCTCGACTCCACTTCTACTTCCGATGGGGGCTTAAGTGATACCACCCAAGTAGTCACAGTTGTCGACACGGGAGTAACTACACTAGCGTGCGGCCAGCTAAACTGTTCCTTGAAGTACTCGGCCCAACGGTCAAGCCTTTGCTCTTTGCTATGGATGGGTTCTCCATTCCTATCGCAAATCGTTTCACTGACCTGGATGTGCCGTCCGCCGGTGTCACGAATAAGTTCAAACAGTCTTTGACTATTACCTGAAGTAGCTGCTATTTCCATTTCTTCGGCTACCTTGACCCACCAATTTTCGCGATCCTTCTTAAGGTTTTTCGTAACTTGCCTTTGCAGCTTTCTCCGCATCTTCTTCATTTCCTTACGGTTCGAGAGCTGACGATTTTGCTCCATTATACTCAGCGACTCTTGCGAGATCCAATGTCTTTGATGGACAACGGATCTAGGACCACAGGCAAAACCTGCTGCAAAGTGCATCACCTGTTTGATATGAGCCCAATGCTCATCTTCTTTACTGTTCGTCGTAGATCCTAGCTCATGTGCTAACTTCTGCTCGTAACGGGTGCGTACTTCTGGATCACATATACGTTGCACGACTAATCGGGTTTGTGGTTTGCGACGATGACCATGGAACTGGAGCGATAATCGCATTAAAACTAATGCATGGTCCAACTCCACGTACGTGGACCAGTAAGATCTACAGTTCTGAACAGAACTGAGCCACCGGTAGCTTACGATGATATGATCAATTTGACTCAAAGTACCTGTAGAGTTAGAGCGCCATGTCGCTGTGCGACGCGAGCTGTCGGAAATTGGTGCTAGACAAGAACAATCGATTGTCTGCACAAAACTGGAGAAGTCTATCCCCGTTATCTGTAAGCTCAGCGGGTAAAGCACAACGCCCACCTAAACAGGCTTCTGACACACAAAGTTTGCCAACTTGTGCACTGAAGTCACCAGCTAGCACTACAATGTCAGAACCCTTACTGCTGCGAACGAGGGTGGCGAGTTCTTCATAGAACTCATCTTTCTGCAAGTCTGAGCTGCAGTCTGTTGGGGCGTACGCCGAGATCACAAACAAATTGCGCTTAACACAACTATCCTTTCGAATGCCAACTGACCCCTGGAGTCTCACAGCACATAAACGACTGTTAACAGGGACCCAGTCTAAAAGGGCAGCCTCAGCCTTGTCAGCCGAAACTATTCCTACACCACGTTGACCCGCAGCTCGAGCTACTTCGTCTCCTGAATTGCGCAGAAAATACCTCAATGAGATACCAGGAGCAGTTAGTTGAATTACACTGCTCGAATCCTGTATTTGCGTTTCACTTAAGCAGTAGACATCAATCTTCAGAGAATCTATTGTGAGCGCTAGGCACGCCTGCTGACCGGCCTGCATGAGTGTACGCACGTTGAAGGAGTCGAGATTCAGAGGTTGACGAGGCTTGAGAAAATGTGAGTTATCAGACAGAGGATTATTCCCGACACTATTTGACAGTGAATCGTTGCGAGTATCGACCGTGTTATCAGTGGGAGCATTATGGGTGGATAAATGGGGCAAAGAGGGGTGGTTAGGGACAGAAGACAAAGGTTGAATGAAAGAGAGGGAACTCTGAGCAGTAGCCCACTTATCACTACCCACCCCGCTCGATGAAATGGGCAGCGCGGTCCTGATTATCCTGCGCGACGACCGATGCAGTATGGAATTCTTTCTATTCGATGAGTGGTCCATATATCGCACAGAGCACGCCCAGCATGACCTTTGGGTGCCTTTGAAATTCATAGTGAAGCACACGAAACACATTCTACAGCATTCGTTTGTAAATCAGTAAATGGGAAATTTAGATGACATGATTCAAAACATGACACATTTGTAATACTGCACACTCGTTACATTTAAAGTCTCCCAGATTAAAAATGACAGGACAGCGAGTACATAACCGCGTTGGTTTTTTGTGACATTACTAAGCCTTAATTATCGCACTGTACCACCAGCTAACTTCAGTGCCCATTGCTCTGTTCACTACTTGAGTCAAAAAAGGATACGGAAAGTATAGGTGTGGGTCCACAGATAAGGCTAAGAAAGCAATTAAATAACACTAGCGTCCAAATTGAATACACCATTGGGCAACGTAGAAATACACTTTCATTGTTTAGCTAGAGGAGAAATGATTAAAAAACTGCCACTACTGATGGATTATCGTCATGTTTAACATTTCCAGCTAATTAGTGATGATACCTTTTGATCCAGGTGGACAGAATAAAACAAAAAATAATGCATCGAACCTTTCTACCGCCACCATTATCCTCCATTATCCACATCAATTGTTGGTTTCTAGTTTTTTTCATTTAAAAACTCGGCACAAGGCGTGATGGGACACACGACCGCCCGTCATAAGCAACGCATGTTCCAATCAGTGTCGTATACTGAAACGAGCTAGTTTTGACAACGGATTCTCCATCGAGGTGCTAACAGATGCGATATTTCACTTGTTTCTGAACCGACTAATTCATCCCAATCTTGCATTTTTGTTCAGGTAACAGGGGTCAGAAATACACAACAGGTGTTTTTCCACAGGATCGCCAAGCCGATGAACGTACCAATAAAAATCAAATGAGATATCACGCCATCCTCAAAAGAGAAGTCGCAAATAGCATCAAATTTCATATGACCAATGTCAAATGGATAAGGCAAACTACTAGATCAGGCGAGTGGTAGTTGAAAAATGAGAAGGAGTTATCAGTTCGTGAAATAAAAAGTTATAAGAAGTCAAATCAGTGAACTTTATCGCCTTAAATCTTTCAGGTAGGGTACAATGGATCCACTTATTGAATGATACGAGACATCTGCGGATATGGCGGTATGCTGTGCTTACTGAAGCAGCTTTTCTCACGATACTTCGGTTATTTTCATTCTTCGTTTGCTATTTTCACGCCTTCTATCACTAATTTTTTTGGCTCTTTAGATATCCACCAAGACCTGTACAATTATTACAAAATCAATGGCTATTCCAGTTGAACTGAACGAGACTAATCGGGAGGACGGACCATAGGGCGCTACTAACCTCCCAATTTGCGACAAAGTGATATGAACGAAAACGCTTCAACCCACCTGCCATCCTGTACGTTTTGGTAGATTTTTCGGGCAGTTTCAATAAAAACGTCATCCACGTTGGCACCACTGAAATACAGAAAGGTGTTATATACTGTATGTTTACATGTGTTTTACAATCATTTGTATTCTTTCCATTTCAGCCATTGCATCGCTGTTTTGAGGTGAATAAAGCCTAGATCAAGGCTCCGGCTTATTCTCGAGGAGGTTCTCACCAGCTACAACAATTCATTCATTTCAAAACAATCTGAAGCTGCGGAACGATTCCTCAGACCAGAACGCTTCGATGTTGAACCTAGTGCCCCAGACGCTTCCGAACAATGGGCTCGCTGGAAACAGACATTCCTGACATTTGTTATCTCATTCAAAAATCGACAACCAAACAATTTCATTTCTCCATCCGTTTACAAATATATTGCGGATTGCGATACTTTCGAGTCAGTTATGAGTACCCTCGAGTCTTCGTAAGTACGCCCAAAGAACGAGGCGTTTACGCGCTATTTACTGTAAACTTGCAAGAAGTTAGACAGAATTTCTACCAGTTTATACAGATGTTGAAACTATTGGCGAAGAGTTGCAATTTCCAAACTCGCATGGCGGATCGAAATCGTGATAACTCCATTAGGGATGCAATTATCGCTGGTCTGCAGTGTAATCCGATTCGACAACGATTATCGGGACACTCTCCTCTCGATTTGAGAACAGCCTCTGAGAGGGCAAGAGCCTTGGAAATGGCATAGAATTAGTGCGATGTAAGAGGCTTCTCTATCATCTGTCCCCTGGGGCATCTGCAATGGGACCCGACTAGGCCCAACTGACCGAATCTCCCTGATCCGAGGAAGCAACTGTTTCGGTGGCTTCTTCCACAAACTGCCACGTCTGTGATAATGTAAAGCATCTACGTGTCAGTTACACGAGTAAATATGCCATACGCAAGCTTTGTAAAAACTCACTTTCAGAGAGTTTACCAATGCAACACTATGCGTAGGCATGTTGTTTTTGTGTTGAGCCTTTTCCTTTATTCAATGACAATTACTGCTGTACCAATTTCCCTGCGGAGTGCTGTCACTAATATTCAGGTAAATGGGAACGTTTTACAAGACCTTATCGATACTGGTAGCTCCGGAAGCTACGCAGCTTCTGCCACAGTCTATGAATGTAGTTAGAAAGTTGTCTACTGAAGAATTAAAATAACTATGACTTCCACCAACCTATCCTGTAACACAGGTCAGTATAAAGTATTTATCGTGTATAAACACCTTTCAAACCATAACGTAAAGCTTTTCATTTCGACAAATATATGCGCCGATGTGCCACTGGGCTACGACTTCTTAAAACTTCACAAAAAGGTTGGAATTCCTTTCGAAGGAGACAAGCCGCCCTTCTCGGAGTGTAATTTGGCTGCCGCTCGTGTGATAACGCTATTATTGTTTGCAAATCTGGTTCCCAACTGCAGACCAATAGCAAGCAAATCCAGATGACATTCTCCTTCAGGTGAACGTCACATTCAAGCTGAAGTCGGTCAGCTTTTAAAAGACAACATAATCGAACCCTGTCTCAACTTGGAGAGCGCAAGTACAGGTTACCACCAACGAGACACAAGAGAATGAAGATCGATTACAAAAAAACCACTGATTGCTTCACCTGCATAGATGCATATCCATTTCTTAGAATAGACCAGCTAATCGAAAAAATATCTCGTAACGACATCTACAGTACTTTAGACTTGAAAAGCGCCGACCATCGAATACCCATTCACGACGAAGACAAAAAGTGCACGGCCCTTGAGGTTTGCGGAAACCTCTATCAGCTCCGACGTGTATCTTTTAGTGTTATTGATGGAGTCACTTGTTCCCAAAGAACGATCGATGAAGTAATCAAAAATGGAAAGTTGCCTGACATTTTTGCGTACTTTGATAACGTTATCATCTGTGGTCGAAGTGCTCCTGAACAAGAAGACATATTGAGAAAATTCCTTAAAACTGCTAAGAATGGTATTCCGCCAAACGAAAGCAAAAGCATCGTAGCTTCCAGGAATGTCAAGCTAACACGACTTGAATTTCGAAAGAGGTAATCAAACCGGACCCTGAGCGGCCCAAACCGCTAAGAAAGCTGCTACCTCTAACAACCATGAGGTCCCAGCAACGAATGGTGGGGATGTTTGCGTACTGTTCTCAAACATCACACCGGTAGAAAACAGAAAGCCGTGTACTGAATTTGCTTAAAGGCTCGGAAAAGGAGTTAGAAAATGCAGCTATCGTTATAATCGCGACGAGTTTACCTTTAGTGGTGGAAACCGATGCCCTGATATTACAATAGCCGCAACAATGAATCAAGAAGGGAGACCGATTGTTTTCTTCCCAGCTCTCCCAGTGAGCAACGTTATTTGGTCGTTGAGAAAGAAGCACTTACAGTTGTTGAAGCCGTTCGGAAGAGGCGACACTATTTGCTGGGTACACACTCCTAACTTCTAACGGAACAGATGTCTGTGGCGTTTATGTTCGATGGCTCTCAAAAAGGCTAAATCAAAAAAGACGAAATTCAGCACTGGCGAATCCAACGTTCTCCATTCCACTGCGACGTTGTCTACCGTTCTGGGGGGGGAGGGAATCCAGTAGTTGGTGTTTTCTCGAAAAAACTGCTCATCGATTCATCACTAAACCAATTTGAAAACAGTACATGCATTGCCGTGCCACCCTGACTTAACTTGAATGTTGCATTTAGTTTGCTCAAAGAATCTACCTTTCTCGTTGGTCGAAGTGGTGTTACCAACCGATGCCGAACATACGCGGAAATCAAACCAGTTTTATCGACCGGAATCAAAAAGACTGACTAAAGTCAACCAGCCATTTGAGACTAAGCAATGACTTCAAAAGAAGACTGCCGTTCATCACTAGAAACCGTTATATATCCACGACGGTAGATGAGAGCTCTCGTTTTCTCTTCACATTTACATGTCCCAATATGACGGTAAGAATAACCATCAACTATCTCTGCCAGTTGTTTTTATTGTTTATGTTATGACTCAACTGTAAGGAGGCACAGAACACCCGATCACTGAGTAGGTCTTTTTATGAATGAACATGAACGTGACATACAGGCACGTCTAACAAAATAGATCGATAAAAGGAAATCGATACAAAATGAGCGATTGCGGCTTCGCGAATAACCGGACAGTACGAACACTGTTTCGTGTGAGCGTACGCGTACGCGGGTTTGAGCGTGTGTATGTGTGTATGCATGCGCATAGCGTCACCTGACAGTCCGCTCAGTTTAGTATGCCTTTTTACATCTACTATGATAGTGAAGCCTCCTTTTTGTCAGACGAATCTGTGGATTTTCTCCACAATGAACGCAGTGACCAGCCGAACTACTCGATGTAATCCTCAAGGAAACCGGCAGGTAGAAAGGCTAAACGAAACGCTTTAGAAGGTGATAAGTTTGGCACAACCTGATGGAGACCTCTCGCCCAGTTTCTAGGAGAGAGTACTTCTAGACGCCATTATTTTGATACAGTCATTACTTTGTACGAGTACCAATATCATTCCGCACGAAAGAATCTTCACGCACCAAAGAGAACCAACTTGTGGCACCACCTTGCCAACTTGGATTACGACTTCCGGTTCGGTGGTTCTACAGAACGAGCGTAGATCAAAATACGATGCGACTGTCGATGAAGTTGGTCCTTTAAAATGCAATCTTGAGTAAACTCGCATTCGCTTTCCAGGTGGTTACAAGGACACGGTGTCAATCCAGCACTCGGCCCTCGTTGGGGACCGTCCAGTCGACCATGACGGTTGTAAGCATAACACCGAGACTCTAATGAATGATCCACATCCAGGACGTGGTAAATTACACACACCAACATACAGCCCCGATGACTACACTGAAGCAGACCAAGACCCAACAAATACTTCAAGTGTGAGATCAACCTTGGAAACTTTGTTGGAACGACAGCAGCCGTACAACCTCAGAAGCGGAAAACTTCAGCCATAACTGTTTACCCCCTTACACCAACTGCACGCTTACACTCAACAGCGACCCTTCATCATACAATTCTCGTGCGCACAAAGTCATTACCCATAATTATATATATATATATATATATATATATATATATATATATATAATCCAGTTTCTTGCACCATCCAGCTTTGATCTCCAAGTGCTTCGACGTCATAAACAGCTGTCTCTTCTTTGTAGGCACTTCTGGGATCGGTGGGGCGGGAAATTTCGGATTAGACCTACCACATTGCTCAATTTCAATTTGACTTTCGGATCAAGCTGTTAGTCATCAAATCTCGAGTAGGTTCTCATTAACCATAAAAATTAGCAGCATTATCAGTTTTTGATGAAATCTATGGGCTACGACGTTTAAACCCAATAGGGCTATGGCATTTCACTTATCTTACTTCCAAATGGCTTTAAAACATTTCTGCTCAGCCTTACACACAGTCAAGTGCGTACGGTTGGCACTCCATGATACTTTCTGACGGATCTTCTTGGCGACATCTGACTGTGTACTGAATGTGACAGTTATTTTTGTTTAGGCACGCAGGGAAAGTCAAAACAGTATAAACCAGCGAAGCCACTATGGAATTAGTCACAGCTATGGTGAATACCGTGAGGCACTTACGCCAATCGATAAAGAATACATGAACAACGAGTAGAAACAGAGAAGACAATATTCACTATAATTAAGCGATATACTTACGACTTTGCACTGCATTCAAGAAACATGAGACCGTTTTCATCAGCTAATTTTTTTGCTTCCTCGTAACTGACATCTCGCTGATCTTCCAGGTCGGCTTTATTTCCTATCAGGAAAATGACCGTGTTGTGGCAAGTTAACCGTCGAGCATCAGCCAACCAGGTGTATATCCGATTGAATGTAGACTTTCTAGTAATATCGTACACGAGGAGAGCGCCGGCCGCTCCACGATAATAGGATCGCGTCACGGCTCTGAATCTTTCCTGGCCGGCAGTGTCCCATATCTGAAGTTTGATCTTTTGGTCATACAATTCGATTATCTTTGTAGAGAATTCAACTCCAATGGTATGTGGACAGTCCGGTATAACTATACAAGGATATACTTCGACAAATTTCAGCACGTACATTTTTTGTCTGTGAACTGGTGCATGAGGCAACTTTTTCCGACACCCATGTCACCTACAATTATATATTTGAAAATGTATGAGTAGTTATATCCTCCGCCTAGGGCCATTGTTGCAGGGGACCACCAGGACCGCCTGTGCTGAAACCGTAGCGAAAACTTTCAGAAGCCCGCTGCACCGCGCGGCTCAGTTGTCTTGAAGTCTTGAAGTACTACACGGGTTCGAGGCTTTGAGCCCAATTGTCCCGGTTCTTGAGGAAATCTTTGATCTTCTGTCGGATTCACCGAGCTGAAACGAGAGTAAAAAGAAGCAGGGGGCGTGGGTGGCAGCGAAAACAAGATACATATAACATCATGCAGTGTCACACTGTGGACAGTGCCTTAAGCTGAGTGGAGGTGCGGCATTCATGAACATATATGCGATAAAAGACAACTATTTTGTTTGTTTTTTTGACAAATGGAATTATTGGGAGAAACCCAGGTAGAGGTCTAGCTTTTTCTTGAAGATAGTTTTGTTCTGCGAGAGAACAATATCTTCCGGAAGTGCATTCCACATAGTAATAACCCTATAGCTAAAAAAGTTAATCCTTAGTGAAGTGCGTGGCCTCGGTTTGAAAACTTTTCTGCTGTGACCATGGAGAGAAGAGGCTGGACAGACGAAGAAGAAGCAATCGCTTTGACCTGTTTCAAAAAGGTGGAACATCAAAAACAGATCACCTCCTACGCGTCCTACGCCAAGGGGATAGAGGTTGAGGAGTGAGAGGCGGACGGGATAAGTTAGATGGGATAGACCCCTTACTGCCTTGGTGGAGGCCCGCTGAACTCTTTCTAGGATCTCACGGTCTCGGACAAGACCAGAGTGCACTATCTGACTACCGTACTCCAGCAGAGGTCGGATATACGTGCCGAAAATTATGGGGAAATCATCCTTAGATATGCGCGGGAAGGACCTTCGAATCATGTTTAGGACTCAAAAGGCAGACTTTCCCGCAAGTTCGTGATGATGAGAGAAGGATAAGTTACAATCTATCCAGAAACCGAGAACCTTGTTTCGGTCAACCCTTGGCAGTGTGGTTGCTCCAATAATGGAAAACGTGTGACCAGTCTCTCTGCCGAAAGACATGGTCACGCATTTGTCATCAATAACTGGGAGGTTGAATCCTCGGATCAGCGTTTTGTTTCTTATAAACTGCAATTAGCAGGTCTTCAACGCTTGAACTCCAGAGGGTTACATCATCTGCGTACATGGCAATGTTCGCAGGAAGGGCTGTCGGTAGATCGTTTATATAGATCAGGAAAAGAAGAGGACCTAAGACCGACCCTTGGGGGACCCCAGTTGTTACTGGGGAGGTTTGAGACAAAACATTCCCGACTTTAACCACAAAGGTGCGGTCTGTAAGGAAGCTACGTAGGGTGGCCAACATGGAGCCTGTGATCCCGTATGTCTGCAGCTTATAAGGAAGAGGGGCATGGGGGACTTTATCGACGGCCTTAGCAAAATGGATGAATACAGCGTGTGAGAGCTAGCCATCATCATAAGCTTTCGTTAGACTATCCATGACAGTGAGCATATTGGTGATGCATGATCTGCCAGGAAGAAACCCATGTTGGGACGGGGAGAGGATCTTATTTCTATGAAGATGGGAAAGAATCTTACTCTTAAGAATTCCCTCAAAAATTTTGCTGGGGATGCTAGTGAGGCTTATGGGTCTGTAACTAGAAGCAAGGCGTCTACTACCCTTCTTATAGATGGGTGCGATCACTGCTTTTTTCCAGTTACGGGGGAATACTCCATCGTCAACACATTGCTGAAAAAGCGAGGCATAAGGAGCAGCTAATGTATCCGCGGCATCCTTGAGAATGCGGGGGTGAATTAGGTCAGGACCCATAGAGCAATATTGGTTGAGCCGTCGGAAACCTTGAGCGACTGCACCAATGGGAATAGTGACGCGGTTAAGGGTAGTGGTCAGAGATAACGGGTGCATGGTAGGGTGGGATGATATGGGTATGGAGCTAAAAATTGTACGAAAGTAGGAGCTGAACGCCTCGGCTACTTGGCTAGAGGAAGTGATTGGAGATCCGGCACTATCTTTGAGAGCTAACAGCGTCGGAGCTGTACCCCCAAGACGGCGCATGTACTGAAAGAAAAATGCCTTATTGGTCCGTGCTCGATCAAGTACATATCTTTGGACTGCATTCTGATAGGACCTAATCTTGTCTTTGCATATGTTCACTTGTCTTGAAGTCTTGAAGTAGTTCACGGGTGCGAGGCTTGAGCCCAAATATTCTCGGTTCTTGTATATGTCTTCTTTCCTCCGGTGCTATCGAGCTGGAATGGCGAAACTCGACAATAAGGGGGCAACCATTTTCGCAAGAGCGACATGAGAATAAAAATAACTGTTTCCCATGTAGTACGTGAGTCCCACAATGTGAATACGGATACGTCATTACATCAGTACTATTTTAGTTGTTTCGAAATTTATACAGAAGAGCGGTCTGCATATATGTTCGTAAGAGGATGCAGAATGCGTCTATTTAAAACTGCAAGCATGTACGAGTATATAGGACTGAGGAGACGTGAAAATATGGGGCAGAATAATCTACGCGACGGTGATCGGAGAATTGGCTGGCAATGACAATCGTCCTAGCCAGTTGCCTGGTCCGGCCCTAAATGTCTCTTTCGAGGAGGCATTCACTACCTCCTCTGGAAAGCTATTCCATAGAGATATTATCCGGGACGAGAAGTGTTGCCTAATGAAGATACGTGGACGGGGTATGAAGAGTTTCTTCGTGTTTCCTCGGAAGGTATCTAAGTTCAGATGGGTGAAAAGCTGATCCACCAGCCCGTTAGGAACAAATCATACATCAGGAATATGTCTCCCCTAATACGGCTTGTCTAACCAGGGTAGAAATTAAGTGATATTAAACGAACCGGGAAGGGGGTAAAGAGTAAGCCATGTACCATTTTGGTAGCTTTTCTTTGAATCCGCTCCAAGATGTTCCGGTCTCTTACGAGGTCATTGTGCACTATTTGGCTGCAGTATTCTAAAAGAGGTCGAATGTAGGTTCCATATAGAAGATGGAAGTCCTTCTTGGAGACCATCGGAAAAGTTCATCTGATAAGGTATAGGATCTGAAAGGCAGTTTCACTAGCTTTCTGTTGGTGGGAGGAGAATAAGAGATTACTGCGCAGCTAGAAACCAAGAATATTGTATTGATCCACTACTTGGACTTGTGCTTTCCCCTTTATCTTGAAGAGATGGGCAGGAGCACTGCCAAATGACATGTTGGCATCCGCCGGACAGATAATGGCTACAGACAATCCAGAGTCCATTGTTCCTGCAAAGGTACGCACACTAGGTAGGCATCCATCATTGCGCAGTTTATTTCATCAAATCCCCGCTAGAAATAGAAGGGAAGCGTAAAACCCCATCGCACATCAAATCGGATCTGCTGCTCTGCTCCAGTGATGAGTTGTTGAGTTCCGCGAATTTCAGTCATCTGTGCATTATTATCTCTCTCTTGGTGGATTACCACTACATGATAAGTGAAACGGACTGTGTGAAAGTGTGCCACTTTTTAATCTGTATAAAAAGCTGTGTGACCTGGGGCAAAAGCTCTACCTTGTGGTGGAAGTAATGGATGGATACGCATTCAGTGCCAAAATTCCTTCAGAAAAATAGGAGTGGCTGGAACTATGTAAAAATACGACTGATAAAATTGCGTGTTCTAGTTGTGTTGTGACCAGGCTTCATACCTCACTCAGCGAACAATGGTTCCTGGACCTAACACATTCCAGGGGCTACTGGAAAGTGCCCTCAGAGCAGGCTGAACTATGATGTGATGCAACTTAGGCTGACCTTGAATAAGCGGTTTACGGAATGTAGAGCCTAACTGGCAGCGAAAATTCCGGTTAAAACGGCAGTCAGACTTGGGAAGCTTCAAGAGTCAGGAAGACCGCGAAATCTGAAAGTTGGTCTTGGTTCGCCAGCGCTAGCTAGTGAGGTTCCAAGATGGTCTCACCCCCTAAGGGGAGGCCCGTTCGTATACACCACTATCTTCCTCCAGAGGATCGTCAAAGAATGAGTCAAGCCTGTAAAGAGACCAGAGGGAGGAGGGAAGAGGGACCTTCATAAAAAGGGAGTTTCGCGTGGTTTGGCGGTTACAGATACTCTGGACACCACTACCACACGTGACCTCTCTTAGCGCGCAGCAATAGACGGCTTTTGGGAGGGGCACAACCTGGCGGCATCTGCCCAAACGCCGCTGGCCAATGTCCGCGGATTACCGAACGAAGGGGACGAAAGGGAGACACTTGTGCTGACTGGAACCCCGGCTATCATTTCACCTACCGAGACATGGCTAACGGATGATATCCGGAACTCAGATTCCTCACTACCAGGGTACTCGCTGTTTCGGGTTGAGCGGGTTCGTGCCAAAGGTGGAGGGGGCGTTGCCATGTATGTGAAAAATGGGATACCAGTACACATACTTCATACCTTTGTGAACCAATATGGGTACCGGGGGCGCCGTGGTGCCGAGTGAAACTTTCCAACAGTGGCTATGCAGAGCTCGGGATCGTCTATCGTACTCCGGAGCCGCCGACGAGCAAGGCACTCTGGATTCCATGCATCCACTGGCGACGGACGGCCGTTGTCTGGTTCTTGACTACTTTAACGTTCCTCATATTGACTGGGTGCTGGGCGGGTTGTCCTGTAGTCCATATGAGACAGTGTGCAACCTCGCCTTGCGTCAGCATGTACAGGAACCGACCAGGAGTCAGGCGGACCAGGTATCCGTCCTTGACCCAGCTTTCTTCCCACGAACTTCTGACATAAATGGAATCGATTTTCGGCCGCCAGTGGGTTCCATCGACCACGAGATGCTAGTCATCCACCGGAAACGCGGCGCATTTGTCCATGAGAATCCCCAAAACGGGTCAAACTTGTGACCCATACCCTTTGCTGAGATGAAAAAGGCTGCTGCCGCCCTGAGATGGGACTCCATCTTTAGTGGTGGAGTTGATGAAGCATGGAGTTCCTTCAGATTAGAAATAGCTGCACTGGTGGGCTTATTGCTCCTTCGCACAGGCGGCAAGGTCATGCTAAGGGACCGCCATGGCTTGACAAGTTACTACGTAGCCAGCTGCGAAAACGAAACCAAGCTTGGCAGCATTTTCGACCCTCCGGCACGGGATACGACGGTTACAAGTGCACTCAAAATTGGCGTTCGACTCTGAAGACTAAAAACAGACGCGAATACGAAGAATGACTTGCTGCCGATTCCCTCTCAGCACCAAAAAGGCTGTTTGCTTATTTGATAAGGAACACTAAGGCTCGCACAGGCATCCCAACACTGCGTCATAATGGACTCGTCGCAGACTCCTGTTGGGATAAAGCATAACTATTGGCTGGTCACTACGCTGACGTTTATGCAAGGGAGGGCCAACTTCACCCCAACCTCCACAGAGCGCAATCACCATGGAGTGGCTATCGTTAGTGATAGAGGAGGTTTCTTAGGCTACGGCCACACACCGCCTGATCCGGACGGGATCAATGCTCCAGTCCTTCGGGAACTAGCCGAAACTATTGTGCCTCTACTCACCAGACTGCTTGACATTTCGATGGAACGAGGTAAAATACCATCCGAAAGAAAAAGCCTGTGTCATTCCGACGTTTAAGGACGGCAGTAAAACGGAGGCTGCCAATTATCGACCAGTGAGTCTTACGTGTGTGGTAAGAAAAGTAATGGAACACCCGGTTTCGACGCAACTGCAACAGCACCTCGAGAGTCATGAGCTTCTAAGCCGTCAGCAGCATGGCTTCCGGAAAGGTCGATCCTGTCTGTCAAATCATCCACTAGCACGTGAACTTTGGGTACAGAGGAGGGCCGCCCTACCGACGTTGTTCACTTCGATTTCTGCAGAGCTTTCGAAAAAATCCTCACCATCTCTTGCTCCATAAGTTGAGATCGCTAGGAGTGGCTGAACAGTTACTCACGTGGATCAAAAGCTTCCTGAAAGGGAGGTCCTTCTTTATGAGAGTAGCTTCTTCCTGCTCTTAGTGGCATGAGGCCTCCAGCGGAGTGCCACCAGACCCGGCCTTTGGCCAACTGCTGTTCGTAGCTTTCACGAAAGACTTGCCACAACAACAGGAGTTTCCTTTTCTGGTCTACGTCGATGGTCTCAAAATCTGGAGTGTGATCGAAACTACGGCAGACCTCGGAGCACTACAAGCGGATTCAGGCGCTCCAACACAGTGGTCCAACTTGTGGGCTTCCTCTATCAATGTGAAAAAGTGCGCCCAGCTGCGGCCAGAGAGGTTGAGACCTTAGAAAACCTGCTCTATTCGAGGAGATACTCTTGGAGTGTCCTCGCTGAAAGAGACCTAGGATTGATAGTGCAATCTGCGCTGAAAACCCGAAATCACACCGACAAGGCCTGCGCCTCGGCACGGAGCACCTATGGTGCGATCCTTTGGACTTTTGGAAAGGTACATTATGATGCCTCGAGACTCCTATGTGCCTCACATGTCCGTCCTTGACTGGATTACGCAGAGCGGCTACATTTATATGCACGGCTTTTGAAGCTGCGAAGCTGGAACGGGTGCAGAGAGCCGCCACTCGTCTCGTGGGTGGACTAAAAGGGTTAGTTGTGACAAGCGGCTGGAGTTAATCGGTCTATTTCCGGAGGAATATCGAAGAGAGCGAGGCGACATGATGTACATTTGGCGAATACTCCGGGTGAATGTGGCGCCGAGTTGCAGGTTTCATTCCCCTTCGTAGCTACTCTCACAAAAGGGGGCACTCGATGATTCTCATGAAGCTTCAGTCGACTGGGATACCGTTGGTATACCGCCTTTCCAGTAGGGCTGCCAAACTGTGGAGCTCACTACCGGCTGGTGTAGTAGAAGTGGACAACTACAATCTTTTCAAAGGGAAACGGGACGTACATCTGACCGAGCTTCGGACTGAATCACTGTCGTGAGGTTACAGCCAAGAGTGGGCAGTGATCAGGCCCATACGGGAGGCGTCCCACTGCCTCCAGTCCCGAAAATCCTGAAACGTCGACTTCGCGAATCATTATGAATCCTGAGCATTCACTAAGTCATCAAGTAGCAAACAGAAACGTTCAATAATTAAATGCGTCATATCCGCCTGTCTAGTGACGTGATCAAAACTCACTGTCACCAATGATATAAGCCTACTTACAATCCATGGCCCCCTTGGGTGCTTGGACTGTCCCCAGTTCTATTACCCCTTCTGGCAGTCTATTCGAGTAGTTAACCGCCCTACTGGCGGAGAAGCGTGAATTTAGCCATCAACCTTGATCGAACTTCCATCAGCCTCTTCGCATGAAATTTTTTCCGGGGTCTGTAGCTGCGTGGAACAGACTCTTAGGTCTAAGCGCGGAAAAGCCTTTTATTATCTCAAATGTCTCTATGAGTTCTCCTCGTGGTCTACTCCTTTCCACAGAAAAGAGTGTGAGGTCCTGAAGCCTCTGCTCATACTTCTTGCCCCTCGGACCCTCAACACGAGAGCTGTTAGATGTTGTACATTGTCCAAACTGGTGGCATCCCTTGCGTGGAAGGATGATAGTGCCTGGACACAGTTTTCTAGAAGAGTTCTGGCTATAGACATGTATACAAGAGTGGAAACGTTTGGTTGTGTGTACCAAAAATGCTAATCACAACCTGAAGAGCTCGCCGAGTGCCTTTTTGAAGCTGCTGCACACTGATTCGACCACTTAAGATCAGAAGTCACCAAAATTTCGAGATCTCTCACCCCGTTTACTGCCTCTATATTAAGTGGGCCTTGGCTGTGTGCAACCGTCAGGCTAATCGCTGTCCGTGATAACAAGTGGCCTTTCCCGGCAATAAGAGTTACGACCCACTTTTGTGCCCAGGTAAGAACGGCAAGTACGCCTGTGCTCAGCTCCCCTCTCCCCTGAGTTCCCACTCAATTCACATCTTTTACGAAGAAGAAACTCGCTCACTGCAGGCCTGGGGTTAAACCAATAATAAACAGAAGAAATGTTAGTGGGCCTAGTGCGGAACCCTGCAGTACCCCACTGAAGACGTTCACCCGTTTAGCGTTATTGTCACCCACCCCAACTTGAAACCTTCCACCGATAGGGAAGTTCCCGAACCTTTCCTGAATCTGCCCAATTGAGGTCAACTTGATTAGTAGAAGCCGACGGTTTACCGAGTCAAATGCAGTGCTGAAGCCAAGGAAACATATTTCTACCTGTTTTCTTCCATCCACTGTTTGAGTGACTTCTTCTGGGAAGCTCAAGAGGTTGCTCAAGCACGACCTCTTTTTAGAAAACCAAGCTGAGTCGGCGAAGCGCAATTCTCTGGTAGGTTCTAGCAGACGTGAGTCTGGATGATCTTCTGCAACTCGTTGTACAGAATGCGCGATAGGCTTGTAACACACGTTTTGGCAATGTGTAGCCTAATTCACAACGGATCCCGAAATCAAAAGGCAATTATCCGTGATATTCTACGATACTAGATTATTGAATGAACAATGACACCAAACAGGCACAAATCTCAATTATGAGATTACAAAGACTCAACAAACGAGAAACCGAGTTGTGGCTTGCGAGCGAGGAACACGTGCGTGACGCAGATCCAGAACAAGGATATGACAAAGTGGCGCCCTGGGCGCGAACAACCAACAGTTGGTCAATAAAAACAAACAGTGCGTAAAGACACGTCAATAGTGTAGGCAAGTGAGTGATGGCAATAAGAACATGGAACTGCAACGGTTTTAATGGGATTTTCCACTACCGGTCGTTACACCGCCCACCAATATCCTCCCGAATCCCTAGCAGAGTCAAAGGTTTGGCATAAAAGTACTGATTCTTCCTACCTACCTAGGCCCTGCTGTCAGTGCGCGAGCCTAATGCGAAATAGTCTACTGGGCCTCAGGGCTATCAGCTTCTCCGCCTGCACTCTGGAGTGGGCTAATACTGCGTATGTCGCGAATTAGCGACCCGCTGGCCGTCCTCACCGTCACCGTTCTTATCACACCGTCAGTGCTTTCGATGGTTTCCGTAACCACTCCCAAGGATCAGGTGCCGAAATGTGCGCGTCCGTCTCCAATCATCATCACACCCCCAACCTTGAATGGTCTTGTTTTGACGAGCCACTTCTGTCGAGTCTGCAGAGCCGGTAGGTACCTTGGCAAGATAGTTTGCCTGCTTCCACCCGTGTAGGTAGCTCCTACGAAGGTTTACCGGCCCTTGGAAACCCTCGTTCGACCTCAACGTCAATAAGTCGTTCGGGGTGAGCGCCAGGTGGGTGAGGTCACCGTTCATTACTGGAACCAGGGGGCGGTCGTTCAGAATTCTCTCTACCTCAGTCATGACGGTGTTCAGCGTCTCGTCGTCGGGTGGCTGTTGCCCCATGATCAACAGCAATATCCGCCTGACGGACCAGATCATGCGTTCCCATACGCCACCGCGGTGGCTGGCCTGCGGGGGTTGAAATGTCATCGTATGCCACAGGCCACGGTTCGATCCTGCAGCTCGTCCCTGTTTATGTTTTTGTGCCAACGCTGCAATTATCGGTGGGCGCCCACAAAGGTCGACCCGTTATCTGAGTATATATCGGCCGGTACGCCTCTTCCGTTGATAAATATCTGCAAGGCCCGTAGGAAAGAATCGGTCGTCATCGAATGTGCGACTTCTAGGTGTACCGCGCGTGACTTCATGCACGTCATGATACACCCATATCGTTTTTCCAATCTCTTCCCACACTTGATGCACAAGGGCCCGAAATAGTCCAACCTGGTGTCGCTGAACGGCCACCAGCCCACAGTCACCCCGCATTTTGGTAGCGGGGCCACGTGTTGTTTGCCCGCAGTGGCACTGCGTCTCCTACATTGCACACAACGTCGGATTACGCTTTCTACAGTCGCTCTCCCCCTCAGAGTTATGGGAGGGGTTCACCAAAGGCGGCATCAGGGGCGTCGAATCTTTGTGTAGAAGTCGCAATGAACTGAGTCGACAGTCCTTATCGAAATTACCCCACCCAGAACTACGCGAATGGAAGTAGCAAGAAGGCCAAGGCCGCAAAATAGCACGTTGATTGTGTTGCAGGGTGGATTCGTATGAAAATCGTTAATTAGGGAGCATAATGGAAGAATCAAACATGATCAATCACAGGGATCTCTTGTCGGAATTGTCCTCGGCGATCCTGATTGGTTGAGGATCATTCATGTACGTGGTTACGAGGCTGCACCTGGCCCTATCAATTGTGACTGCTGCTGAGTCACCGCATTTTGCCAGTAGATATTGGGTGAGGTTGGGTCATTAGGGACTAGCAGACGAGTTAGGTCTGTGAAGTTTTTCAGGGAACCTAATAAGTCTATCAGGCCCAGTTGATTGCTGTAATTGCTTGCGAGAGGGAGACAGAGGAAGCCAAGCGATAGGGTATCTGTCGTCGAGAATGTAAAGGCGACCCACAGACAACCAGTAAATGAGAGGTTAAGAGTTGTTATTATGGTGGGCCGAGCTGTAGAATTATCACAGTATATGGTAACCCCACCGGCCCTACCCCCGAAGGAGTCCTGCGTGACTGTGAAGTTCACCGTAATGGATATTTCAGCATCATTTATGTCAGAAATGAGCCAGGTTTCTGTGAGTGCCACGACCTGCGGCTCCTTATCCACTGCAAGCTGTCAAAGCTCCGGGATCGTATTCAGCGTACTCAGGCATTTGCTGTAATAACACTAGGGCACATGCTCGGGAGTTGTTGCAGAATCGCCAGACACAAATGTATTTGGGTTTCTTTTGGGGGATAGGAGGAGTTGAGGGTAGAATAAAGGCCCTGGGGGAGTCGGAAGCTGGGGGAATTGGGGAGTGGGATGGTAAGCAAACAGCTGAGGCCATAGGTGGTTTGACTTCTAGTAACCTTGGAGGCATCGCACCAGGCGGAAGGTCCACGTCCCTCAAATTCCGAAAAGAATGGGCTGGTTTTGTGGCTTACCTTCATGAGCACTGCGGAATTCACCTCTGAGGCTTCTTGATAATGATCCTGTTTTGCATGACCGAACCAGAAGTCGTTTCCTGTCCGCCAACCTCCCCACTGCAGCTTTCAGCGGAAGTAGGTTGCAGGTTGGCATTTGAGATCGCGAATGGGTTAGTCCCATCCGTTAATGCAGACTGACTACCAGTTTGGGGTCTGACACTTTTTGTGGGCGTCTGGGGTTTTGTAGCCCTAGATCTGTACTCGGGGTACCCTCCACGACGGGAGACGGAGTGGCTAGGGAAATATCGGATGGTGGACATGGATTCGATTCTCAAGGCGAGTGGCCTGGGCCACAGGCAGCGCTCTGAGTTTGGGATGGACCTTTGATGCAGCTGCTCGCTAAGCCTTCTCATTGCGGAACTTTCAGTGAAGCGGCTTGTCGATGAACACTCCCTCGATCCCTTTTTATTTCTCCTTGGGCTCTGCGGATGAGGAAACTGTTCGTTTGGCTGCCTTTTTGGAGCCTATTTCAATTGGGATCCCGTGTATCTGGTTGGTGAGTTTGGTTACCAGCCGAGGGGATCGACTTTTAAATGGGAGAGGGAGCTTAGGGCCGTTGGGTTCCTGGGTATAAGTGCCACGAAGGTGATCCGGATTGGGGAAGCGACCCCAAACAGTGACTTGCTTTGAGCTTCTCTCAGTGTCTTACAAGTTCTTGGGGACATTGAGAATTTTCTGCTCGCATACTCTACTCACCTGATCGACCGCCTAGGATGTCGGGAGGGGTGTGATAACCAACCTCCTTAGGCTGGTTATCTCATCCCCAAGGGTGCGGACGGAGGCCTATGGCTCAACCATTCCTGCAGCCTCTCTTTGGGCTTCCTATTTCAATGCATCCGCTGACGGCGCTTTATGACGAACCCTCTCGTTCGAATTTAGGACTGAGACCATGGTCACAGTGATGAACAACCTTGCCTCAAGGGAAAGGTAGCCTGGACTGATTTTTGCAAGGATGTGGTGGCCGAAGTAAAGATCGTTCAGGATCAAGTCAGTACAGGCAAACTTTCGCCTGATGGGTGGGAGGAGCTGCATGTTTAAAAATGTAAAATCTCAAAAACGGCTAGACTCACCGAGGAAAACACAGCCGCCCCGCAGTTGTTATTCTTCACTCTTCAGACTGGGGACGGCAGTAATCTTCTTGTACAGGCCCCGTCACAGTCTACTAGTTGGCGTGAACTCAGGGTTGAGCAGAACTCCGTACACCCATCAAAGACTGACCAGATTTCTTCTTGAATGCTTCATTATTTACCTGAGTCTGCGCTGCAAAATGACGTGAAGTGGCTTCAACATCGTATTTTAGAGGCTCGCACTATATACTCCGACCCCACTTCCATCCAGTGAGTGAAGCGCGCGGAACAACAGCAATGGATGGGTGTTGGTAATAATATAGTCTTTCCTGAATAACTGACAGTAGGTGGGAGACTGAGGGAGCTACTGACCGGAGCTGGCAGGCTGGAGTGCTCCTTGTCTCTAGAGCCGCGTGGAGTAAAATGGCGGTGATTTCGTGCCTGCCGGCACCAGGTGGGCGTAAACAGACCTCAAACAACCATTCTCTCGAAAAACTAAGACTTACCTGAATTCTCGACCTATCGAAGATCCTGGTGAGCGTTTGTTTCACCAGCTAGGTACCTCAAAGTATAACTGACGCGAATCACCCAAGTGTTCCACTGGACTTCCAAAATATGCCCGCGTGTCCGACCGAGAAAGATTATCACACGGCACCGGATGAATCACGCCTGGAGGTGGAAAATTAATTTAACGTAAAATTTTCCTAACCGTAAGTCATTTTGTGACTGAAAATAATTCCGGTAGGAAGACTGCTATAGCTAGGGGAAGACCTAGTATTGGAAGTGGATGCCCCTGGGGAGCTGTTATCATTCCCAAGTAGACATTAACTCAGATACCTTTTTATAAACAAGGCGCACCCTAGCTCCAAGCTAGCAACTGCATTCTAGTGAGTTAAGTGCCTGCAAAACCACCAAAGTATCTTCGGGAATGAAAAAAATCGGGAGTGGCTACGGAAACCGCCCGGAAACCCTCGAAAAAGCTTTAAAGCCGAAAACTCAGTCGGATCATCAGAATAACAAAACTCACCTCTGCTGTAGGAGTCAGGTTGTCTCGTTCAATTTGCTCTTTCTGTTAGCATAGCTCATGTTCTCAATTCTGTGTAGCAGTCCAGATTTGGGAATATTTATTTGTTTTCCGCGTCGGTGTTTAGACGCCTTTATTGTGCCGCTTTACTCTCCACGACTGCTGACGAACGGAGATTTCCGCCATCATCAGAAATTGAAATGGCGGTGCCCGGAATCACAAAAATAATTAGGAGAGACAAACATGGCTAATTAAAACCAAGGCACTATGTAGATACAAGAGCTGTAAGGAATATGTAGAGGTTGAAGGAGCTTCTTTCGCGCCTGAGAAAGGTGGCACCGTGAGGTATGCAGTGAAACTTCTAAGGGAGCATATGGGATTTATGTAAAGCAAACACCCTAAGTAGTCCTGCTTGGATTGCCAATCAGTAATACTAAGGATTGGTTCTTGCCTACTGACCGTAGTCCAAGGTGTGAAAACCTGTGGCAAATATTCTCAAGCGCATCCTGTAAACGAGAGCGTAAGTCCGGGGAAATAAATGGATGGAGGAAGCCATCTAAGGGAAGGCTGGTAAGGACATTTGTTGAAATCTTCCGCAACCCTTGACAGATACCTGTGCTACACCAGGTCGATCTGGATGTTGTTATAGACATAGCTTCCACCCAGCTGTCTTAGGCGTAAATAAAAATTACAGCTTTCTAAGCCATTCATGTTACTTCGAGAGATTCAGAGAATTTTTCTTAGCGGTGAATTCTAACAAGAATTTACTTGGTCTATAGTGTTCTACTTCACTCACGGTGTCTTACTGAAAACCCAAAGCGCCAAGCCTATTGAAGAAGTCTTCCAGTAATACCACAATCTCTCACAATCCGGTTACCAGAGAAAATAGGCTCATTCAAACACCCGGAGCCTCAAAAATATGCTCGGTTGGCCTCTTTGTTCCTGTAGAGTTGATGACGAAAACAGCAGCAATTTCAGACCAGAGGAGTTGAGATATAAAGTAGCAGGTTCTAAAGTTGAAAGATACTGCGTTTAAACTCTCCCCCCCATTGTGCGTCGCTTAACCCATCGAACATTCTACCCTTCCCAGCCTGAAAGCGGCTGGCCGTTTTATCGACTCTGTTGCGTCCAATGTTCTTGTAAAAGTGAGAAATTCCGATAATGCTGTATTTTCAATGTCCCAGGGAGGATACCCCTCGAGCTAGCCAACCATACATTGTTGAATGCTTGCGGTACTGCCCAACTTCCTTGTCAAGTACGAAGACTGCTTAAGCGCGTTCAGCGCTTTAACCGTTCAATCCCTATGCAAATTGTGGACGATCTATCTGCCAAGGGATTTAGTGGAATTGGTGCAACTATAGCTTCTAATTTCCCCTATGGAACATAAAAATAGCCAAACATATGACCCCTCCTTAAAGGGAAATTGCTAGATCTATCCGAAAATTCCCCACGAGAATGCTGCCTGATGATGCTCGGTCTTCGAAGAGGACAGCTGAGCACTCAGCCGCTTCTTCTCATGTCCCCACCTCTTCACCTTCACATGCGCCCCCTTCTTCTCAAACTCCTCCTGCTCCTCCAACTGCTCTTGCCGTGGACTCTTTGAAATGGAATCCCGCAGCTGTTTATATGGGCACGTTGGCCTCCATTTTTATTACCACCCAGTAACACACGGCTACTTTTGCTCCGCCCTCCTATTTCATTGCCTGTTATGCGCAACCCGAACTTCAATTACAGTAATGTCAATAATAATAGTGGTATATTTCTCGGTCATGGTCGAGAAGCAAGCGCAAGCACATGACAGTTGTGTAACACCTTACTAAATAAGATGGAATATTCAAAAATTTTAGGAATAAAAATCAAAAGTATCGGCAATAGAAAAACATGGGCAGCAAAAGTTTGAATGAATCAATCCAGTAATAGTTTGCGCTGCAATATGGAACCAATTTCCAGTTCGAGCTTGATGGTTGTGCGCCGTGGGGATACCGAGAAGAAAGTTATAAGGTGATAAAGATGCTTCTTAAATGAGAATGATATAAGCTAGGGAAAACGGAGGCATACTGGGGGTTTTGCGAACAGAGTAATTTCTAAACAAGAGGAAGAAAGTTGTATGGGAGCTTATTCGGGGAAATCGACGCACGCAAAGAGAATAGCAAACCATGAAGGTGATGCAAACCCTGGATGACGGACTTACCGGGGTTTGATAAACGGGCTGAGTTTTGAAACAAGGCGACATGAAACCAGCTTGAGGAAAGAGCACTTGGGAACACTGGTGGATGTGAAGGAACAGCAGCCCATAAAAAGGTGAGTTTAATTGACGGATCTGTAACCTGTACCACTCAGAAGTGAGGAAGCGCCACTGGAGGGTCCCGGAGAAGTGGCGAGTCAATTTCCAGCCAGCTACAGTTCGAGGGCAAGATAAACTATGGTAACTGATACTAAAGTGGAAAATCTCCGCAGGGACATGAGCGTCATTATGAGATTTCACTGACATATATATATATTCGTATATATGTATGTGTCGACGCATTTGGCATCACTGTTATTTAGCGTCAATACTGGCAATGTACAACATTCTATGGGTATGGTCCACCTAGCGGGGTAAGGAATGTGTCCGTCAATCAGCCGAGTGTGGCGAGATATGACGGATTGAACTGATGGCTGGTTTTAACCGATGTATTAGCAGGTTGCGCGTGAACTGTTATCTGTGTTGGCTGCTGTCGTGATATCGGTAGGATAGGCTTTGCGCTAGGAAACGCTAAACGATCTGATAGGCAGTCGTGGGTATTTCCTGTCGGTTAGCTTGATTGCGGTCCCAGTTGCTATGAGAGGTTCCACTTGGGTTCCTGTCGGTACAAGTCAGAATGGCATCGCTGGTTATCCAGTTTGGCGACTGAGACAGTGGGAGACATCGAACCTGAAATAAATGGGGATTGCGGCCTGGACGTGGTTCCAGCTGTGGGCTATGGTAATATATAATAATATTAATAGTAGTTGTTTATTCTGGGGCCTCCCAAAGCTTGCTTCATTTCACGATCATATGGCACAAGTGAGCTCAAGCAAAGATTCCTTGGATATTCATTTGGGTATATTAAGCACAAAAGTGCATAGGCCTTAATGGTCGCATGAGTGAATAACCGGCAAATTTGAGTTTGGAGGTCAGGTGGACAAGCCGCCAAGTGGTGAGTGAAGTGTGCTCCGCAGTTGAGATACGTAATGAAGTGAAGCGGGATGAAGTAAACACAAGCAGCATTTCGGAAAACATCGACGTAAAGCCGCAAGGGTGAACAAACTGACAAAAAAACCTTCGAAAAAGCATCGACGAAAAATTGAAGAATTATTGGTGATGACGGGCATGCAGTTGAACCAGTAGCTCGAATGACCCGGATGTAATGTTCATGTTGATTGAAAACTTCCTCCTCTGCTCACATTCCGATACTCTGTGACCAATTTTGGACCGCCTTCTCTAACCTAATTCATGCTGACACTGTTTTGTGGTCGACAATTATTCTACGCTTGGTGCACTTACCTTTTCTTTTTATGGTTGTGCTTTCTTACTGAGATTACTTTGAGGACAGTTCGTACGGTCATGAGATGCACTGATTCAACAGTTTTGTTTTATTACTCCTCGGTTTCACTTTCTCGCTCGCGTCTACTGACCGTAGACGTTCAGCTCGTTTACGCTGATTTTTGGCTGATACGCTCAGGAAACTGTTCTTTGGGCCTGATTAAGTGTGGAGAACTTGTTCTATTTGTTTGGACTTCAGGACAGGTACTTATTATTTAATCTTTTTGGCCAACTGTTCCCCTTTTTACAGAATTAGTCTTATTTTGACCACCTTTTTGGCTGGATAGTGAGTGAGACTCACTGTCAAAGGTATGACGGCGTTTGTACTCATATTCTTACTCGCCAATAATACTGTAGAATCTGCAGAGCAATCGTGTTCTTGATTTGGGTTTTACATCGATTTGGGCTACGCGTTGCTTTGAGGCTACAAGGTGCTATCCAGAACGAGTGAAGCGTATTGGTCGGTGAATCGATAATTGAATCGTTGATCAGGCTTCGCCCGGACCAGGACTTGAGCGTTTTGGTCGTTACACCGGATAATAGCAGAAATATTATACCGGAGGTTTTGTGGTGTCCTCTGAGGAGGGGAATTGCGTGAATGATACAGAGTCCCATTCACTACTGAATTAGCATTTACTATTCATCAAGAGGGTGTGGAAGACGCACTCATAGAAAGGTGTATGTAGATGCCCGAGCCTGGAAATTTGGTGGAGCGGAGTGACGAAAGTTGACCGGTGAGTAAAATACGATTCGAATAAGGGGTTCGTTTCAGGTTAATTGGTGAACGCGAGCTGATAACGGGGTGGACAGAAGAGTCGATACACGATGATCTTGAGGTCAGATGGGGGTGGTGCATAAATGATACTGTCAAACCGTAGACGATCGCTTAACGGGATATGCTGGTAGGAGTCTGACGAGGGGAAACAACCGGAAGGTCAATAACTTGGCATGCGTATAGTTCATTCCCAACAGGGGTCTAGAGAAATTGCATCCGCCGTGGTCTTTGGCATAGAGGACTGATGGAAAAATGGCAATAGGTAATAGGTGGGTGAAATGGTTTTCAAATATTGGTTTATCGTGGGAGACTCCAAGACCGACAGATTAGGAATACAAAATTACAACGAAGTGGGCATATTAGAGATATACATGGGTGATACCTGAGGGAATCACTTGGAAGTAGTACATCACTGGAACCTTCAAAAAGCGCAGATAATTGTGTGACTGGGTACATTGAGGACAATCCAACTTGAGGCTTTGGGGAGGGGAAAAGCAGATTACTGGCAGCCTAAATTATAGGTAGTTGACTTTCAGATAAAGAAGAAGAAAAAGCACTCGGTGGATTGTGGTGCAGGTGGCCGACCATGATATCTTGGCGGAGCAGCGGCAGCTGTTCATAGGTGAGTGAAATGTGACAATTGTGGATTTGTCTGCGTTCGTTGATGACTAGCATGGGAGCATCTCAAGTTGGTAACAGAGTGGATGCGGAAGGTGGGCATATAGTGGACTGACACAGTAATAGTAAAAATAGTTCATATGACTAGTTCTCGGGAAGTGCAGGTGACTGCACAGCTGGAAATGCTGAATTCTGGCATGGAAAGCTGACGGATAATCGAACTATTTATGTCCTGGACTGTGCATGCTTCATTGCCGATGCAGCTGCCATGGAATGCAAATGGCTGAGTGGGAAGAGATGAAACAAAAGGATACAATGGAACATAGAGCTGGTATCACGCAGATGAAGGGCTGGAAGGAGGACCATTTCGTGTTTTGTGGTATTGTTGGCAGGTGAGAAACGAATCCTTAAATGATGGCTTTGTTTACATAAATGGAGTGTTGACGTACAAAACACTCAGTAGATGAATGGTCTCTTCAAGGGTATACCAGGAATTGTGATGTTTATAACGAAGATATCCGAACTGTGCCACCTTTCATGTTTCGGAGTATAGAATCCTGTTAACCAAAGGGGGTGGAATGAGGGTAAATATAAGATCATTTCAGATAGATAGAAACAAGGTCGATGGAGATAAATGTCAGTAGTGGCAAATAGTAGGGTAGATTTCTGAGCCGAGAGAGTGTAGGTGCATATGCTGATTTGGAACTTGACCGGGTGTATGGTAAGTCTTGTTGAGGAACGTTGGGGGAGGCATTGGGTGGCAGCAGTAAGATGTAGGGGACGTTGTTTTCCAATCCGCAACTGGTGCTAGTGGGTGAGGCTGGCCATGCGCTGGACACCTAACCCAAAAACCACTCCTGGTGACGGGAAGTGCGATCCGCTAGCCTAGTTGCACCCGCATATCTTTGCAGAGGCCCAGCAAGCCCGATGTGCGCCGGCCAAAGCGGTGGATCTGACGGCGCCTCGCACTGTTTTCTTGGTGGGGCCAAACAGCCGTAGGTATCAGGTGGTCTGCCACGAGGCACCAGGGAATCCCGGAAAGTAACCAAGGGAGCATCGGTCGGGTAGCCTACGAATAGTCGATGGTCAGGCCATGTTGATGACCGGTGCGGTCTCCAGAGTAATAAAAGTCATCGAGAGAAGGGTACGCACGAATGGAGGTCTGGAAATAGAGCAAAAAGTGGAGGGGCGCAGTCTGGGATGCTCCCAGCTGAGGATAAATGGCGATGGATACAAAGAGGAAACGATAATAGACAGTGACTCTCTGAGACTAGCTTTTCGACTGCAGAAGGCAGAAAAACTAAGAGTTTTATCCAGTTCATCTGCCATAGACCGCCGGCATTTGCAAGATTCAAAAGTCTAGACGCTTCTTACAGGCTTGGTCATCCTTTATGTCTGCGTTAAAGGGCTGTAAGGTTTGGGTAACGGTGGGGAATTTATTCATCGCACTTCCAAGTCGATGGCTTGAGGTAGAAATGCGTAAGCCTAACGGTAATTCATTCTATAAGTTAGAGTACACTGTAATGAAGAAGTGAGAACGTAAGCTAGTGTTAGTAATAGGGGTTGAAAGGGTAAGAATTCTAGAACGTAGTGGATAGCTAGAAACAGACGCAAAGTGCAATGGATTAGACGTATGTGTCCGGCTGTGAGGGATGTTATACAAAGAGATAAGGTTTAGTTTCATACGACGAAGCCATAAAGGGTCTAGTTTAAAAAAAGCGGCCTTATTTATAATTGAGGATTAAACTCCATCCAATCAGCCGCCTAGTAAAACTACGTTGAACTGATTCGATACCAATTCTGTCTGATTTGCGCATACTGGAAAAGATCAGTGGGTAGTATTCTAATAAAGGCCTGGAATGAGGTTTATAGAGGAAAAAAATGCAGTCTCGAAGTCGGAAGGAGCGAAATATTAGCCCCAGGCACTTTCTGGCCTTAGCGACTTGGAGGGCCGAATATTTCGAGAAGCTCAATGTGCGGGGATAGCTTAAGCCAAGATCTCGAACGACTTGCTTGTTAGCAATGGTTGAACCGCAAATAGCTAGAGATCCTGGATGTAACTTGCATTTATATATATGCAGTTCAGTTCAGTTCAGTTCAGTCTGCACAGGACAGGTAATGGCCACGGCCAATCGAGCGTCCAGAATTCCTTCGATGGTATGCACACCAGTTATGCACCCACCACTGCCGAGTGTATTTCGTCGAATCCCCGCTAAAAATGAGAGGGAAACGGAAAACCTCATCGCACATCAACTGCGTGAGACATTATGCATCGTGAGCGTTCACTGGGACAGTATGCAATGAGGGAAAAATTCTGTTAAAACATACTCTAGAAGGACCACAGTGCTACCCGTCATCCATCTAGTTGATATACTCAAGGCTCACTACAAGGAAAGATCTCGTACCACTTGCGATCTAGGGCACCTTTGAAGGATTGGACTGTCTGCAGATCTATCATTTCATCTGGCAGACCGTTCCAACTGTTCACAACCCCATTGCTGAAGAAGTGCGATCCAGCCATCAACCTAGATCGGGCTTTTATCAACTTCTTTTCGTGTCCCCTTGTTCTGGAGTCCACGGCCACTTGGAATAGACTATCTGGTCTAAGGCCAGAAAAGCCCCTCATTATTTTAAACGTTTCTATGAGATCCCCTCGACGTCTCCTCCTTTCCAACGAGAAAAGATTCAGGTCACAGAGTCTCTGCTCGTAAGTCTTACCCCTCTGCCCTTCAACCATTCACGTGGCGAGGCGTTGGACTCTCTCAACGCAGGCGGCGTCCTTTTTGTAGAAGGGTGACAAAGCCTGCACGCTACCTTCTAAGTTAGGTCGTACTATAGCCATGTAAATAGGTACGAATACCTCCGGTTTCCGACAAGACAAAGCTGATCGCAGTCTAAAGAGCTCCCCACGAGCCTTATGCGCAGCAGCATTGCATTGCTCCGACCATTTGAAGTCACTGTTCATGATGACCCCCAGGTCTTTAACCCTACTGGCTGCCTCTATGGTGAACAGCCCTTGATCATGAGCAACAGTTAGGCTCTCTGTTGCCCTTGACAACAAATGGCTTTTTTGAGCGTTCAGAGGTAAGTCCCATTTGTATGCCCAGTTCAGGACGGTACCTATTTCCCTGCCCAAGTCCGCCCTACCCTTAGATCCAACAATCTTCACATCATCCGCAAAAATAAAGCCGGGCGATTGAAGAGTGGATGCTAGGTCATTAATAAATAACAAGAATAGGACCGGGCCTAGGACGGATCCCTGAGGTACACCACTGGTGACGTTCACCAAACTGGAGCACCTGTCCCCCACTTTGACGTAGAACGTCCTGTGGGAGAGGAAGTCCTCCAGCCACCTATATACTGGCCCATCTATACCGAAAGTCTCCATCTTGCGTAGCAAAAGACGATGATTAACGGAGTCAAAGGCCTTGCTAAAGTCGAGGTAGCATACCTCAACTTGCTTACCTTCGTCCAGTCGTCGAGCTACTTCATCTAAGAGGCACAGCAGATTGGTGAGGCAAGATCTATTTTTCAGGAATCCATGCTGCGCCGGACTGAGCATGGAGTGCTGCAGTAAGTGCTGGCAGATATGGGCACGGATGATCTTCTCGAGGACTTTACAGAGAATGCTAGTAAGGCTTACCGGCCTGTAGTTCTGCACATCCGACTTGGGCCCACTCTTATGTATTGCCACGACTGCCGCGACTTTCCAGTCCTGAGGCAGCTTACCCTGGTCCAACGTAGATTTGTACAGTCTGCATACCGATGGAGCTATGATATCTGCCAACGGCTTGATGATAGCTGGATGAATGCCATCTGGGCCCGCTGACTTGTGGCTGTTTAACTCCTGTAGGTACTTACGCACGCATTCCTCTGAGAGATATAGCTCGTTTAACTGAGGAGGATGCACCAGAGCCAGATCTACTCGCACCCCACTATCTATCCTATGTACGCTACCAAAGTATTCCCCCAGGGCGTCTGCTTTGCCCTGGTCATCAGTGACAATACCATAGTCTCTAGTGGATAGCGGACCTACGGCATTTCTTGTTGAGCCTTTAGACTGTACATAGCTGTAGAACTTCTTCGGCTGTTGTCTTACAGACTGGGCCAATTTGAGCTCAAATTCCCGCTTAGAAGTTCTCAAAAGGCTTACAGTCTCGTTTCTCAGCTTCGTATAGCGATTCCAGGCTAGCTGACTGCCGGAAGCTTTGTACTGGTTCCAAGAGCGGTTTCCACGTCTGATGGCCTTGGCTATTGCAGCCTTCCACCACATGGGCTTGCCCTCCCCACTCCTTCGTTTTAAGGGTGCGAACTCTTCCTTTAGGGCAGTCAGGGATCCTTTTATGGCCTGCCAGCGCTCCTCCACAGTAGCCTCCTCTGGCGCGTCCCAGGTCAAACCCATCGCCCCATTACGGAGCCTATCTATGTCCATACTACCGAAATTCCTAATCAGCCTTCAGGGTACCTTCGGTTGCCGCATAAATAGAACTATTTTGACACACACGTGGTCACTCTTTCCCAGCGGTGCACAATAATGCAGTCCAGCCACATCGTTGGGGAAGTTCGTTATAGCTAGATCCAGCAAGGATGGAACGCATCCAGTCCTATATCTGGTATTCTCCCTAATATGCTGATGCAACGTATTATCATGCAGCCATTCTAAGTAGGTTTGCTCCTCCGATCCCGGCACACAGACCTCAGCCACCCAGTCGATGTGCGGAAGATTGAAGTCACCCACTATGAGGGTCTTTTGTGCGTCCTTAACTATTTCAGTCAAAGTCCGCAGCAAACAAACGTCCTCTTCGTGGTTTGTGCTTGGTGCCCGGTAGACACAGACGACGTTAACCCTTCTGCCTGGAAGGATGATCGTAACGGCGCATAGCTGGATATTGCGAGTGCACATCTTGGTCTGGGACTCAAGGTGGTTTGCACCTGACCTAATGAGGATGGCTACTCCACCACCAAGGCAATCTTGTTCCCGATCCTGCCTGTAGACTTCAAAACTGTTACTTATTAGGCCTGGCACATGGTATTCTTCAGAAAGCCACGTTTCCGTGACGGCAACTATTGATGCTTTCTGTTCGTCAGCGGTTTTGGCAAGTTCCGCCCATTTGTTTCTAATACTACACGCGTTAGTATATAACACCACCGCGTTTGCTTCGTCGCCTAGGTGTCTTTTGTTATTCATTCCTGACTGTTTCTCAGGCGCAACGCCTGAGATGATGACCCGTTTTTTGCTTCGGATGTCCCCACTAGTCACCACTTGCCAAGATGACAGTGACTGTGCTACTCCTACTGCAAAGGTTCTACCTTTTAGAAAGTCCTCTATCCACGGAATCAAGGGATCTCCAACACCAAGATCCTTAAGCTTACCTAATAGACGATCATGCGGGACTTCCCCAAAAGTTCCTTACCTCACACTTGCCAGAGGAAAAATTCATCTGCCAAGTTGAGCACCATCTTTAGAGCCCATACTTGTCTTTAGAGGTTTTAAGATAGCTGAGGTGAGGCATTCAGGCTTGAATGAGTAGACAATTTCGTTGTCATCGGCAAAAAGAAATGGGGTGCCATGGCTTACTGAGAGGAGTATGTCGTTTACGTACTTGAGGAGCAGCAGAGGGCCCAGGAAGCTACCCCGAGTAACAACGCTTTTAACCGGTTTAGGCCTGGAACAGTGTCCGTTTATTGAGAAAACGTGAGAACGATTGGACGGGTAAGAATCGATCCAAGATAGTAAAGGATCGGCAATGCCAAAGTATTGGATTTTGGCTGGAAGATGTGGGTGTGGCACGCGGTAAAACGCCTTTGACATATCCAAGTAAAGTGCTATGAGGGCCATTCCATTGTCTGCCATTTCAGCGATGAGATTCAAAAAAACATGTTGACAGGTTTCACAAGTTCATGACTGAAGGAAACCATGTTGTCGAGGATTAACAATGTCTAATTGAGAGAGGTACTTCAATCTGCTAGAAAGCGCGGAAGGATTTCGAAAATGTCAAGGAGGAGAAGGAATGCACACGACATTCGTGCACGTGAATGCTTGCAAAATACGTTAATTTAGCTGTGCTGTAGGATGCCGACGGGTAAAATCCGAGGTATGCAGGAACCGCAGGATGACGGTCGAGCGAAAACCAGATTCGTTGCCAATGACATCGGTTGCATGGATCGTCATCCAGGTATGCCACACCAATAACGTCCAGCGTCTGGTAACCGTTAACCAATATGGTATCCGGAAGCCAAAACGGTGAGTTCGTCAATGACAAGGAATCAGAGCGACAGGGCCGATCCAGAATACAAACGTTGGTGCCAAAGTTTTCCATATTTCTTGGGACTAGCGAAGGTTACCATATGGCGAGGTTCCATGAAACGAAAAGAAACGAAAAACTGGTGTAGCAGCCGCAATGGACTTGACTAGAATACAGTAATAAATAATGAGGTATGTTAAATCCTGTCGAAACGCTAGACACGAAAGTTATTACTGCAAAGTGCAATGGTTAAGATCGTGTTTGACCTGGTCGCGAAAACGTAATGGACAAAAGACCTTCCGACCGGAACGTGAGACGGGGGCCTCATTCACGGTCGGGTTCGTAGGCGTGCTCTGCTGGCTTGAACGTGAGACAGTATTCTCATTCGAGGACTTAGCAGGGCCAACAGACTGCTGACTTGAACGTGAGACGATAGCCTCATTCGAAGTCGTAGCAGGCAACGCTAACTGCAGACCTTGATGTGACACGGAAGTGTCATCAACAGGTAGTGCAGGGTTAACATCGAATCTCATGTCAGCGGGCGACACGCTATCATCAACGTACGCGGCTTCGAGACAATCGATGCTAACGATATCGATGCGACCGTGTCGACCAACCTTGAAGGTCTTATCGTGACGAGAAATCACGCGAAATGGACCTTCGTAAGGCTGTTGTAATGGTTTCCGCACCGAATCGACACGAAAGAATACATGTGAACAAGTTTCGAGTTCGGTCGGAACAAAACCTGTCGTCGCTGCATTCGAGTCTGTGCCGGAGCGAGATTTTGCATGTACGTAGACAAACGGTGAATGTAAGTCTGTACGGTAAGTGAGTCTGTACTCCGTGGCGTAAAGAATTCCCCAGGTAGTCGTAATGTCGTGCCGTAGACAAGTTCTGCGGCGGAACATTGGACATCTGCCTTTATGCAAGTCCTGATACCAAGCAGAACTAGCGGTAACGTTTCATACCAGCTGGGGCTCTCGTCTGCTTTAAGAGCCGCTTCGATTTGGCGATGAAAACGTTTGGCTAAACCATTCGATGCTGGATGGTACGCAGTCGTGCGAATGCGTTCCGTACCCAGCATTTGAGTTAATGAAGAGAATAGTTCGGACTCAAATTGTTGCCCTCGATCTGTAATGATTGTGGAAGGACAACCATATGAAGCTATACATCGTTCTATTAGATGTCGAGCCACTGATTCGGCCGTGACGACAGGGATGGGAATAGCCTCGGGCTACCTCGTAAATCTATCGATGCACGTTAATAAATAGGTATACCCGTGTGATGGGGTCAGTGGATCCACAATGTCTACGTGGATATGATCGAAGCGAGCATCAGGCTTAGCGAAAGTACCGATAGGCGAGGCTACGTGTCTATGCACATTAGATCGTTGACATTGTAGACGCTGTTTTGCCCACATACGAACATCTTTATTCATGGACGGCCAGATGTATCGTGCAGCTACTAATCGGAGACCGGCTGCGATACCTGGATGGGAGAGTCCATGTAGGGTATCGAACACGAGACGTCGATATGTAGAGGGTACGACTGGTCGAGATAGGCCAGTAGACATGTCGCAGAGTATAGTCCCAACACTGGTGGCCAGAGGTACGGACTGACAATGTAGCGACGATGACTGAGCTGCTTCCATACATGAAGAATCCTGTGCCTGTGCTGCAGCCACGGCAGGGATGTCTAAAACCGGAGATTTAATGGCATTAAGCGGAATACGCGACAAAGCATCTGCAACGCAGTTCGACTCACCTTTAACGTGTCGAAGGTCAGTCGTGAACTGAGAAATATAGTCTAAATGTCTGACTTCTCGTGGAGAGTAACGATCAGACTTAGTATGCAATGCATACGTCAGAGGCTTATGGTCTGTAAAGAGGATGAAATATCGACCCTCGACTGCATGTCGGAAGTGCTTAACGGCATTATATGCAGCCAGAAGTTCGCGACCAAAAACACTATATTTGGTTTCCGTGGAATTGAGGCGTCGAGAGAAGAACTCTAATGGCTGCCATATCCCAGAAACAGACTGTTGCAGGACCGCTCCGATGGCAAAGTCGAATGCATCCACCGCTATGCTTAGCGTGGCGGACGGAACTCGGTGCATTAGGAGCGTGGTCTGAGCTAATGTCACTTTAATCTCCGAAAACGCTACTCGTGCGGCATCCGTAAGCGACAATTTACGTGGATTGCCACGAAGTAGGTCAGTTAATGGAAGCAAACGTTCAGCAGCATGGGGTATGAAACGACGATAAAAGTTAACTAACCCCAAAAATGCTTTGAGCTCCTTGATTGAGGACGGTACGGCGTAATCTAAAATAGCGCGCACTTTATCCTCACAAGGCTTAATACTTTCTCGAGTGATCTTGTGGCCGAGGAACACAAGTTCCGGTTTGCCAAGTTCACATTTATCAGGATTGACTACTATTCGATGTTCGGACAAAAGTTGAAATAGCAGCGTCAAATGTTGGAAATGTTCATCTACGCTCGACGATGCGATTAGCAAGTCATCGATATAGACGTGAACAAATTCCAAGTCTCGCCTAATGCTATCGATAAATCTCTGGAATATCTGAGCAGCATTTCGCAAACCAAAAGGCATACGTAGGAACTCAAACAAACCAAAAGGAGTCGTGACATCGGTTTTCTCGACATCTTCAGCGGCGACTGGCATCTATTGATAGGCTCGCACCAAACCGATTTTAGAAAACACAGTCGTGCCTTGAAGTGATGCCATGATGTCGTGTATGTGGGGTATCGGATAGCTATCGTAACGGGTAACCAAATTTAGTGCGCGATAGTTGCCACATGGTCGCCAGCTAATGCCATCTTTCTTAAGAACCACGTGTAGGGGTGAGGCCCATGGACTGTGAGAAGGACGAACAATACCTTTAGAATGCAAAGTGTCAAACTCACGTTTGGCGAAAACCAATTTGTCCGGTGCCAGTCGGCGAGGTCGTGCCGTGACTGGTTGTCCGTTAGTGACAATGTGGTGTGCCACAAGATCGGCCACTGTCTCTATCTCTTCAAATGGTTTAGGTAAGGTGGGGAATTGAATAAACAAAGACTGAAAATCATGCGGAATGTTAGAAAACAATCCTGTGATTCGGTGTGCATCTGTTCGAGCTGCAAGACCCGTAAATTTAGTGTTCGACGAAGGATCTATAAGCTGCAGCCTACGTGAATCAACAAGTAATTCATAGTGCTGCATAAAATCGATTCTCAGTATGTCTGTGGGAACATCCGCAAGAATGAACGTCCACAGATACCGTCGTTGGGGTCCCAGGTTGACCGCAAGCTGTCTCGTGCCGTAGGTAGGAATGGAGGAACCATTCGCCGCTGACAGCCGAAGTAAAGAAGCTTGTGGCTTGTCTTTACCAACCGGCAAGACAGAAACTTGGGCCCCAGTATCGACCAGGAACCTAGCGTCAGTACACGAATCATGCACGTAAAATAAACGGCCAACTTGAGACTGATTGCCGGCGAGTACGGCCGCTTCTACTCGCCGGCAGTGGCGTTTCCCGCCGTGTATGAACACGGCTGTCTGCACCTACGGGCGGCTGGTCCGAAAACTCGGTGGAACCAAAAAAAGCCGCTGATAGGATGACCTGGTTTGGACGAGGCAGGTGAGGCAGATTCACGGCGGACGTGGGCAGTGGAGGGCGCCCGTCCGTGCCGTTATTTACGTGGGCTACTGCAAGGGGTCGGCACTTCAACTCTGTCCTTAAAGGACAGCCTGCGCTGGATGGATCGAGAGTGCCCAGGCCTTTCCGGCGATTCATCCAGGCCAACACCCCGAGGATTGCGCGATGTCTTGACGATGAGAGGATAAGCCTCACTGCCGACACGTGCGATAATCTTGTCAGTCACGGCGGCTGCTCGTTCCAAGGACGGGTCCTGGAGGTGAGCAGTTGCAGTGGCCTGAACATGGAAGAGTAAATGGTCCAACCACAGTTCCTTAACTATCTCCGAATCCTTATCGGCGGGCCCTGCCAGGGACCGGGGGTGAGCTAGGTGGCGGCTGGGTTTTGTATCCCCTAATAGTTGTGCCGGGCAAGTAGCTGACGTAACCGTTCTTCCCGGGAGGGAAGGAAATGTTGCAGTATGTCCTCCCTAAGACGATCGAAAGGCTGCTCTTGAGGAGGATTCAATACTAAATCCCTCACTGTGACGATAAAATCGCCCGGGATTGCCTCTAGGGCATGGGAAAATCGTTGGCTTGGGCCGATACTCCTACCTGCCTCAAATTGCAGCTCTAAGGCTGCAAACCAAATATCAGGATCATGTGAGATAAACGCTGCAGGCTTAAAAGCAACCGCAGGCAAAGTAAGATTTGTGTCGAACTGCATCTTATAATAATAGTAATAATAATAATAATAATAATAATAATAATAATGGTATATTTCTCGGCTGTGGTCGAGAAGCAAGCGCGGGTGCATGATCATGGTGTACAGCGTTACTCAGTAAAACGAAATATTCACAAACTTCAGGTATGAAAGTCAAAAGTGCCAGCGGTAGAAAAACAAAGCCAGAGATAGTTTATATGGATCACTCTAATAACGGTTTGCGAGCCAACTTTGAACTGGTTTCGATTTTGCGCTGGGCGGTGGCCCAACTCGGGTATACCGAACAGTTCGTTCATTTGTGCTGCTAGAGGTGCAATATCAATGAAAATGATGCAAGCCATGGAAAACGGCTGTTTACCGGGGATCTGCAAACAGAGGAGTTTCAAGTAGGAAGAAAATAAGATTGTATGGAAGCCTACTCGGGGAAATTGATGCATGCGAAGAGAATAGCAAACCATGAAGCTGATGCACACCCTGGATGTTGGTTCTACCGGTGTTCAATAAAAGGAATGAGTTATGAAACAAGGAGACAAGAAACCAATTTTATGAATGTACATTTGGGAACCGTGGCGAGTGCGGAAGGGAAAAAGGCCCATATGAGGGTGAGTTAGATTTCAGGACCAGTAATCTGTACCATTCAGAAACGCGAAAGTACAACTGGAGGGTCCTGGAAAAGTGGAGGATCCATTTCCAGCCGGGCATGAATCGAGAGAAAAGCGGACTGTTGCAACAGGTACTAAAGTGGAAAACCTCCGCATTGACTTAGACAATATTGTGCTGTTTCACTGACAAATATATATATACATGTATACATATATAGATGTGCATTGACGCGTTGAGCCTCAGTGTTATTCAGCGTCATGACTGGTAATGCACAACATTCTATGGATATGATTGTGTGACGGAGTGAAGGATATGTGTCGGTCAATCAGTCGAGTGTGGCGAGATATGACAGATGTAAATGACGACTAGTACATAAGCAGGTTGCTCTTGAACTGTCACTTGTGTTGGCTGTAATGTTGATATCCGCCGGAGAAGTTTTATGTTAGAAAACCCTAATTAATACGATAGGCAGTTGGGGGTATTTTCTGCCGCGTGGCTTGTTTGCAGTCCCAGATGCTATGAAAGGTCCCACTTGGGTTCCCGTCCGTGCGAGTCAAAGTGGCATCTTTGGTTATCTAGTTTGGAGACCGAGATATTAGGAGACAACGAACCTGAAATAAATAGGGATTGCAGTCTGGACGTGGTTCCAGCTGTGGGTTATGATAATATATGACGACAACAGTAATGAACTGGTTAGGTTTAAGTGAATGGGGCAAGGATAAAGTTCCTTTTACGCGGTCAGCTGCACCTACTCCACGTTCTGAGTGGGGTAGGCTCGCCGGGGACTGAGCTATAATGCTGCGGCCTAGCAGAGCTGCCTCCAACGGTTGGGCCATTTTGTATGCATTCTGAAGGATTATTGGTTCGCAAGTTGGAGTGGCATTGTTGGGACACTAAGAAAAACCTAGAGCTTTGAGGCTAAGAGGATCTAGACTTAGAAACCCTTGATCTAGTTTGCTTACGCAGTCCGCGGTTCAGCACCGAGGCGGTAAGGTGGGTTTGAAGGAACAGTGTGAGTTAATGGGACTGGTACCCTACTAGCATAGCACAATCTTTGTTACGGTCTCTTCCGGTATAGCGGTTACTCTATATTGAATAATAATAATAATAATAATAATAATAATAATAATAATAATGGTATATTTCTCGACCATGGTCGAGACGCATGCGCAAGCGCATGATCATGGTGTACAACGTTACTCAAAACAATGAACTATACACGAATTTCAAGAAAGCGAGTGGAGTCGTCAGAAGCAAAACAATATAGCTAGAGATAGTTTGAGTCGACTGAAATTATAAAGGTTTGCGCGGCAAATACGGTTTGGTTTCGGATTCGACTGGTTGGTGGTGGTCCGTGAAAATACAAAATATATCGTGAAAATATAGCGCTAGGGATGCGTTATAAGTCATAATAATGCAAGATGTGGGTAACTGAAGCCTATTGCTGGTTCTATGCACGGAGTAAGTTATGGACATGGAGAGGTTAAAGAAATGAATGGGAGTATAACCGTGAACTTTGGTGAATATGAAGAGAGCGGCTCTCTATGGAGATGAAGTTGGCCCGGAATGATGGATATTCCCGATTCTAATAGAGGGAGTTCATCATGAAACGAGGGGACATGAGGAAGCTCTGTGGAAATGGACAGGCAACGTTGATGAATGTGGAGGAAACAGCAATCCATAAATAAGGTGAGTTTAAGTTCGGGATCAATAACCCTTATCATTCAGAAAAAAAAGGCAGCGCAACTTGAAGGCCTTTAACTGGCGAAGAGTCAATTTCAAGCTGGATACCGATCGAAAGAAAAATGAAATCTTGGAAGAGAAAACGGAGCGAAAAATCTCCTTGTAGGCTCGCGCCTTATTGTTCTGTTATACTGACAAATATATTGACTTATTGATTCTCGGTGATCTTCGGCATCATTGTTGGGAACCAAGGATGTGAGGGACAAGTGGACTCGCGTTCGGATAACGTATCGAATTTTAATGAGAGAAAATTCCTGTGTTGCGTATTCTGGCTCTGTTATTGGATTGTTTCACGTGAGACCAAGGTGATGTGCAGCATCCCGTGGGTATGGTTCATCAGGCGCGGTAAGGGACGTGTCAATCAATCAATAGAAGTTTGCTTGCGAACTGTTATTTCTGAAGCCTCCAACAGTGACATCAGTAGTAGAGGTGTTGCGTTTGGAGACGTCTATCAATCTGCTTGTAAGCATTTGGGGGTGTTTTAGGTCGTGTGGCCCGATTGCAATCCCGTTTGATATAAAAGATGCCATTAAGGTCTCTGTCGGTACAGGTCATAGTGTGGACATTGGTCACCGAAAGTGGTGCCCGAGAGAGTGGGCGACTACAAACCTGAAATAAATGGTGTTAGCAGTCTGGACGTGGTTCCAGCTGTTGGTTATGATAATAAATAGCGACAATTAATAATGAACTGGCTGGGTTTATGTGGTTTATGTGATTGTAGTTGGCAGGAAGCAGTGGTTACTGTTAGGTAGGGTTGTAAACCTAAGCGTGGCTTGGATGCTAGGACATCGAGAGGACCGCTTTCTAAAAAAAGATGACGGAAGATAGAGGGGTATAGATGGAAAAGGTGACCGGTTTCCACTATGTTCTTATCTCTTTTTTTCCTTTTCCGGGCTTCATCGAGGTTGCCGTTATTCGTCAGGTACGTCGATACTCTGTCCAGGTCAATGGGTTGAAGGTCAGGGCTGTGGTAGCGATTGTATTTGACGTCGACGTGCATGCTAGGTGCGCTTATGGTGGGTATGGGGTGGTTGAAACTTAGAGCGGGGGGTGGGAAAGCGTATGTGGAGAGTCCAGTGCGCTGTCACCCCAGTCAGTCTCGAGCGTGAAGACCAAAGCTTGTCGAGCGAACAAGGGCGATGTGGGGTTTCCCCTTTCGCAGGATCAGGTCTGGGCTGATGGGATACTTTCCCATAGATGAAGGTTGCCCAATTCCTTCACAGCCCGATACCAGTGGTATTTTGAAATCGAATCGATCCCACGAGGTCTTTTTCGTTTCCACTGTTTTCTTTGTTCAGTTTTATTATTATTATCATTTTTTGTTTCCTAACAGAGGGGTGGTTGAGCCCATATAGGAACTTTCCATAGCCCCTCCGCCCGATCGTAATTTTATGCGTATTTGTCTTTTTTCGCAACTGCTGGGGGTGGTCTGTTTTCCCCACGTTCCAACGACGCAATGGTATGGGTGCCGTTGACATCAGGGGTTTCGCTAGCATGGGCTGGGAAAATGCAGGATGGGATTATGCAACACACGGAGTAGGACAACGAACGTTGTAAAGCACAAGCTAGCATACGTGTGTCAGTCTCATACAGCGCCAGGCCATGCCTAAGACCATCAGAGTCCATTCCGAGCTAGCTGGTGCAGATGGGTTTAGCTCTGCTGATGGGAAATGGTGTGGTGCATAAGAGAGAATATGATAGTAGTTGGTGGATGGTAGATACAGAGGTGAGACGAGAGGAAAAGCCACCAGGTAAGTACTAGCAGGTGGGCTTCTGGGATAATAGATTCTGGAATGAGGTGATTAAGAAAGGCGAATTGAGGCCGGGCTTAAAACCCAGGTGAGTGGTGGTAGCCAAGATGAACGGGAGAGGAGTGAAAGGATCGAGTAAAGTGGTAGACGGCGGAACTCAGTGTCCTAGGGTCCGAAGCCACGTACTTATTTGCTGTGGAGACATCTAAGACTAAGAAACTTAGACTGGTTGGCAATAGAACAGGAACATTGTCTAAAATTAGGAGAACCGGCAAGCATTAAACTAGGTATAGTTATAAGAGTCAGCAAACTGTGGCTACAGTAGTATAGATTGTAATCAATATAACGTAAAAGAGAATAGTTGCCCTGGTGTTTGTCATCGGGTGAGAAATGAAAGTTCTAGTGCAGTAATCCTTGTAATCAAACCCGTTTTCGTAGGCCACCTCTTCGGTGACGGTCAGGCCGGTAAGAAGGATCACATTGGGAACAGTCAAGAACTGATCCAGCGAGCCTCTGAACTGGGAAATTGAGAGACTCTCGCGGATGTTTAGCGGGAGTTTATTCCATAACTTTGAGTATTTTATAAGAAAAAAGTTAGATCTTAACGCTAGTTTTGATCTAGGAATAGAGAGCTGCATTGACCGATGGCGTAGAGCATAATTCGTGAAGGGAGTGAGACGAATGGGTTCGGTACACGAAAAGGCCGTACGGTGGTACAGCTTAAACAGGAAGCACAAATTGAGCTTCATGCGACGCAACCATAGAGGGTCAAGATTGAGCAGGATGCATCGATCCTTGTAACACAGACTGGAGGAAAAGCCTACTAATTGTTTGGTGAATTGGCGTTGCACGGACTCCAGAGAAATGCGGTCGGATTTCGTCATGTTGGTGAAGACAATGGGACAGTATTCAAGGAGAGGCCTGGCGTGAGACTTGTAAGTGAGCAGTTTGCAATCATTTAGCCGAAAAGTTCTGGAGATGAGACCAGTGGTTCTTCTGGTCTTTGCAATCTGGAGTGGAACATACTCAGAAAACCTAAAGCTACAAGAATAATGGAGACCAAGGTCTCGAACTAAAGGGCTGTACGAAATGGGTAGGTCGTGGATAAGCAGGGTTCCGGGGGTCACTTGACATCTGAATGTTGTGTAGCAGCTCTTCGAGGTCGAAAAGTCCATATTCCATGAATTGCACCAATCCCCGAGTCGCTTTAGGTCACTAGAGATATCATCCAGCATGATGTTGAGGTTTTGATGAGGAAACTCATAGACAATCTTAACGTCATCAGCGAAAAGGAATGGGGTATCATGGTGCAAGATGGGAAATATGTCGTTTATGTAGATGAGAAATAGTAAAGGACCGAGTACACTGCCTTGTATAACTCCACTGGTGACTGGAGCAGGTTGTGAGAAACACCCATCAATGGAAACCACTTGTGAACGGTCCGATAAATAAGATGTTAACCAAGATAAAAGCGAACCGGAAAAGCCATGAGCTTTGAGTTTGGTTAGTAACAAAGCGTGAGGGACGCGGTCGAAAGCCTTTGTCATATCAAGGTATATGATGATGATAGATTTAGCGTTGTCGGCGGCCGCCGTTATGAGGTTAAAAAAGTCGTACTGACAGTTGGTGCATGAACGTGATTTTAGGAAGCCATGCTGCCCACTATGGATGATGTTATGGGACGACAGGAAGTCGGACATCCGCTGTTTGATGAGGCGTTCCATCAACCTAGAAGCAATTGGAGTGTGGTTGATAGGGCGGTAATTTGAGGGGTCATGTATTGGTCCCTTCTTATGGATTGGGATGATGACCGCAGTCTTCCACTGTGAGGGAAATATGCCAAACTTGATGGATAGATTGTAGACCTTCAATAGTAAGGCTGCGACATCAGTTCCTCCAAGACGTAGAAGTGTCGGCGGAACACCATCATGGCCAAGGTGTGAGGACTTCCGGACACGGGTAATCTGGTTGGTCACCTCTTTTAAAGTAAATTCTAAATCAGACAGTGAGTGCTCGGTGACAGGGTCTATGCATGGGGATAAAGTAAGGGGGTTCGTAGTCATGGATGCAGCAAAGTAGGAGTTAAGCGCCTCGGCTATCGCTAGAGGTGAGGTAATGCGGTCGTTATTTTCTAAGATTAGAGAGGGGATACCTACTGGTTTGCTCTGATTTCTATTCTTCGTTAGGTATGCCAACTTTGAGGAAGTATCATGGCATTGCAAGGCAGATACTTCTTGTTTTTTGAGCATATCATCAGTCTTCATTCTGATTGCTACCGAGAGACGTTGGAGCTGCAAGAATGACGATAAGTCATTATTGGTTTGATACACCTTCTGGAGCTTCAGATACTTGTTTTGCATTCGGCTCAGGATTGAACTACGGACTCAGTTTGATGTGATACGAGTAGTAGTGATTTTGGACAGCAAGTATGATAGGTTAGAATATAGTAAATTAGCAGCCAGCCGAGGGTCGCTTTGCAGGAAAAAGTCGTCCCAGTCTAGCGATCGAAGCGTGCAGATAAGATTGACCCAGTTGACTGCTGAAGAGTAATGATTGGGTGGGTGGGATTTGTCAAAAGATTGCGGAACCACGAAGGTGCAGGACACCATTCTGTGGTCGCTTCCTGGAAAGAGGTCGAGCGTACTGGCTGAAACATCTGATAAACCAATAGTAAACAACAAATCAAGGATGTTGTTACCTCTGGTTGGGACTGTTACGTGTTGGATCCAGCGCCCAACGCGGATGCATGACATAAAATCTAGTAAGTTGTTTGGGGCGGATAGAGTGTTCTAACAAATGCTCGGTGCATTGAAGTCCCCTGCTATGAGTTTGGAGGAACAGGGCAGCAATGAAAGATAGTTGAAAGCGCCAATAATCTTGGTAAGATCCATAGCGTTGGAATCAGGTGGCCTATAGATGCAACCAATATGAAGATAGGAATTAAGTAGGGGAATTGTTAACCACAGTGAATCCTGAATGGCGTCCAGAGTTGTGTGTGACAGTGGAATGGCCAGCAGAGTGTTTTTGACATAAATTAGACAGCCTCCCCCACGACAAGGCCTATTCCTTCGGAACATCTGGTAGCCAAATAGACAGACTCGATCTGACGGGACGGAATCTGTTAGCCATGTTTCAGTTTCAATGATAATATCAAAGTCAGAGGGCTCAGCGATGCTGCGGATGGCTTTAGTTTTGTGCAGTAATGAACGGGCATTTACAAGTATGACTGATGAGATGATACAGGCCTCGGTAGTGGTGGATATGGTGGGGGGTTCGGTAGTGGTGATGAGGGTGGTAATTCCAGTGAAGAATAGGGCAAGGATGGGGGGAGGACCTCAGTTGTTCCACGGATTGGATGAGTTGAAGCCTGGAGGGGGATAGTGTGAGGAGAGAGGGATGGGGAGGTGCTGTTTGGGAGAGTAGTTTGAATGCGGGGAATATTCTCGAAGGGGACCGGCAGGAAAAAAGCGGCCACGGATGGATGGCAGTACTGGGCCAAGAGACGAGGATGGGTCTTGTTTGAGAGGGGAGCTAGGTGAAACCAGGAAATGGTTCCCAGGGAGTGACTGGGTAGCGGTAGAGGTATAGAGTAGTTGGTGTGGCGGATAGTAATGTAATGGAGCGGTGAATGGGGGGGATAAGGTGGGTACAAGTAGGGTGGAAATGAAAAGGCAGTTAGCCAAGATGGAAAACTAGGATTCACAGCCGCACAAGGGGCTGGTAAAATTTCACGTGACTGAGTCATTACCTTATGGTTTGCATGTGCGTTACGTTGATGGGACTTGTTCTTTTGGTGACGAGGTGTTAACTTCTGTGGGTCAATCTGCGCTGACGGGCTAATTAGCGGTGGTGGCCTAGGTGGTAACCAGACACATTCTGGTTGCAAATGGGTGGGTGCAGATGGTGGGCTTAGGGGCCTGGTTGAGTTATCAAAAATGCCAGAGGTAACAGGATGCATGGGTGTAAACGGAGGTGGGTTGATGGTGCAGTGATCTTTAGGTATGGTTATATAACCCGACATGAAGCTAGTAGAAGGAATGGGGTCATCTAGACTTGTGGAGTACATGAGCTCGCGGGTGGATGAGTTGGAGGAACCTTCATCAGTTTTGTGGACGTTGGGGCGGTATAGTGGTTGCTCTATATTGAATGGTTCCTGAGGGGCCCTAAAGTGGAAGAAACTATGACGGTGTAGGTGATGACGGACTAAAGGAAATTGGTCTCGTGCCGAGAAACATAGCCGTAAGTTCGTCTATGCACATACTCGACGGTGCTAGTGTGCTGAGATTATACTTGATTAGGAACAAGGATATCCGGTATAGTGATGTTTGCATGGTTACCGTGATATCTTTCGCATCGTTAGCACATTGCAAGGCAGGAAAACACCTGTGTGAGAGCTGGTTTGGAGAGCCGTGAGAGATGGGAATGGAATGCGGCCAAATTTGCGTCAAGGCAGCGAACTCTAACGGTCTACATTCAGTGCTCACGGTAGGCGGCACTAGGGCCTGCTTCAGTTAGGGAGGCAGCACGATACACATCCATTAGCATCCAGCTCGTGCCGCTCCAAGAGTGAACCACACATTTTTAGACGGTACTATTATTATTTTTTAGTTTTATCGCAGCCGGGTATCTGGCTGTCAGGGAAGGCGGAGCTGCCTTTAGTGGGTGACCACGGCTCCCATGCCCCGGCCGAAACATGGGCCGCATGTAACAAGCCGCGTTGAGAATAGGTCAGCCACACCAGTCAATCCGTAGCAACACGGCAGCCTGAGGACATGGCTCACATGTGACAAGACTAGTATGCCTGGGAGACAAAGCAGTGGGGTATTTTTTCTCTCATTTTATGCCAATCTCTTACTTTTTGAGGTTTCTGTCGTCTTATCGGTGGTCAGCTCTATGCAGGGAGACAATTGCAGCCAGGAATGGTCACAGGTGTGCAGCGGTAACACCCGCCATATCCGTGAAGTCAGATCCCCAATGCGGTTTACATAGGACAGAAAATGCGGGGGAAGGTAGAGTCAACCACAGCCTGCGATTATTTGATGGGGTTCAGGCTCCCTGAAACACCAGTTTGTACAAGGGTGGGGCACTACTTGAAGCCCTAACAACGTGATGCCCTTATACCTGAGTATGCCATGGGCCGCTTTGTTGGCTTGCAGCAAAAAAGTGTTTTATGATAAAAATTTGAGATGGTTTTCCGTCCTAAATCGTGTGAATGAACCGCCGAGTTCCGTAATTGCTGCAGCGAGGAGGTCAACCCTATGCGGGTCTCATTGAGACTAGGTTGCGCAAAGTGGTTATTCGATTTATTAGTACCCTATACCTACCTGAAATGCCTGAGTCCTTGAAATATAGGGATAGTACATCCTGGTCAGCTTGTTCATCGTCAGGGCTATGCCTATTTCCCGTTTGAGAGCTACCGATGTCGGTGATAATGCCCGAATTCATTGTGGTAGCTTGTTCCACAATGAATCGTACTTGTTGATGAAGACGTTTGACCTAAGCGCAAGCTTCGACAAGAGGACAGGAACCAAGAGCTCATTGTTACGTAAGGAATAAGTAGAAAGGGCTCTCACCTGTGGTGCTGAACTACATGATCTATTCTTCAAGATGTCGTGAAAAAATAGAAGGTTATTTCTTATGCGGCGTAGCCACCTGGATGGCTGCGTGTTCCGAAAAGTCAAACGTACATGAATAGTGTAGGCCCAAGTCACGTACTTCAGGGTTGTTGGGTATGAATTTGCCGTTTATACTAAATCTTCCGACGGGGACGTGACATTTTCACGTAATAATATTACTTTTTTCGGCGGAGGAACTTATTTTCCAATCATCACCACAGGAGCTGAGAGCAAGCAGTTCCCTTGTAATGTCCTCTACTGTAGAGGCTAACGCCGCGGGCTTAAAAGTGTACACGATTTTGATATCATCTGCCAGCAGGAACGGAACCACGCGTTGGAAAATGGAAAATATATTGTTAACGTACATTAGGAACAGTAGTGGGCCGAGTACACTACCTTGTATCACACCACTAGTTACGGGACGGGGTCCGGACAAATTTCCGCTTATACTTACAACCTGGTCTCGGGCTGATAAATAGAATGCAAACCGAGCGAGCATCGGGTCAACGATTCCATGTTTTGATCTTCTGTAGTAACCGGACGTGGGATACTCGGTCGAACGCCTTGGTCATGTCCAAAAAGATCGCGGTTGCCGATTTACCAGTATTGACAGCCTATGTGACCAGGTTGAGGAAATCTGTCGTGCTCGTCGCACATAATCTGTTCTTAAGAAAACCATGCTGACCAGCGTTGAATAGATTATGGTTATGAAGGCGGCGTGTCAACCTTTCTTTGATCATTCTCTCTATGAATCTGGACACGTCTGGAGTGTGGTTCGCCGGCTGATAGTTAACTGAATCTAAACGTGATCCTCTTTTGAGCAAAGGTATGATGGTGGACGTTTTCCATTGAGAAGGGAAAACGCTGCACAGCAGTGACAAATTGAATATGTTTGTCAGCAACATTGGAAAGTCTCCACCAACTCGACTGAAAATGGCCGGTGGTAATGCGTCCGGACCTGGCCTGCAGGACGGTCTTGTTCTTGCAACATGGACTGAAACCTCAGCAGGGTAGAACACTACCGTGGAGAAAGTTACTGATGTCACCGGATTTAGAAAGGGGATGGACTTGTCGTCAACCGTCGTTAAAGAGGAGGCAAAACAGGTGCTGAAAGTCTCCGCAATCAAAAGAGGGTCATCTAAGTAACTATTGTTGTAGTTCAGGTATGGGACGCCTTGATTAGATTGCTTGTTTCTGACCTTCATTAGCTTGGCCAGTGCTTCTACCTTGTTTGGGTGACTTATGGCATCTAGTTCCTGTTTTTTATTAGAAGAATCCAAACGCAACGTAGTCGTATGGGATATATATATTATTTGGAGATACGACGAGAAGTCCCTCGTCTTAGTGAGTCTTCGTTGGAGTTTGGCTAGGTTACCGTTAAGACGATTCAGAGAGCTCCGCTGTTTGCATATGATGGGCCCTGAGGCTGGATTGGTTTTGTCGAGGCAGTAATGAAGGTTAGAATACAGTTAGGCAGCCGCTATCTCTAGGTCATTAGATAAAAAGGATTCGTCCCAGTTTAGGGAACGGATAAAAGAGGGTAGACTATTCCAGCAAGCTCTGTGGTATTGCTTATTGGTGGTCGGGAGGTTTGTTTCGGCTGACTTATAAGTGTGAGGCCAGGGTGCAGTAAAAACACAGGTCACTACCGGTGAAGCGACTTAAGATTTGGGCATCGAAATTCTTGATAAAAACAGTGAAGGTAAAGTCTAATGTATTCCTCCCTCGAGTGGGGGATAAAACCTTCTGTACCCAGTTACCAACAAGGATACACGAAAGGAAATCGTGGAGTTTTGGGGGCGATGTAATGGAATGCCAGCATATTTCAGGCAAGTTGAAATCACCAGATAGGGTTTTAGCGGTTACGGGGAGGTTAGAGACATAGTTGAACGCGTCTATTATTGCTGTCAACTCGCGCATGCCCTGGTTTGGAGGACGGTGGAGACATCCTACGAGAAGTAGTTGTTGATATTCTTTGATAGTGAGCCAGACCGAGTCTGTAATGTTGTCTAAATAGGATGATGGAACCTACTCGCCGTGAATATGTGTCTGGTATAAATGAAGCAGCCGCCTTCTCTTTGGTCAGATCTACTGTTGGCGGTGGCTTGGTAGCCGGGTATGGATATGTGGTTTAATGGGGTGTGATCCGTCAGCCACGTCTCGGTAACTGGTAAAATATCAGAGTGTAGGTCTAATGCAAGCTCTCTAAGCAGGGGCAATTTTGGGAGGAGAGAGCAGAAGTTAAGTAGTAAGAGGAACAAGGTGTTTTTGGTTAGATTCTCGGTAAACAGATCCGTAATTTCGTTGTGGTTGGGTGATGAAGGATCGTCAAACAAGGCGTGGCTTACGATAGACAGTCGAAGCTCGGTCCATTTTTGCGGCGTTTCAGGTGAAGAGTTTGTGGCCGTGACTAAATGCGCTGCTGGGCTTTCAAGATGGGCGTAATTTGAAGAGCGGTTAGGGGGTTCTAATTGAAATGGCCGAATCCTGGAGGGGGCAAGTGAGGCGCGGAGGGAGCTGGGGGGGGGGGGTTAGCGGTGGTAAGGACTTATGGACATTCGGTGCATTTGTCCTGGGCTTGATGCTATGTGCCGATTGTGGTTGAGTGAGGGAAAAGGACGAAACAACGAGAGCGGTCCGGGGACGGCGTGGAAGTTGAAGCTTCTGTCAAGGTTGCGGACTGCACTGAGGTAGTCCACGAAAGGAGTGTGTGGGAGACTAGGAATATTCGACGGGAAGGGTTGAACCTGGTAGTGATATGGATCTCGGAGGACCCCCAAAGAGGTGAAATCGAATATCCCTCTTCGAGAGGTATAGGAAACGGAAGCGAAGGCATGTTGAGCCAGTGGTGGAAAGAAAGGTCTGCCCGACACCATATTTGGTATCGGGGCAACCTGTATTATCCTTTGGGGCATACTTGGTGGGGCTGAACACCGGTTGTGGGACTCGAGTGGGCTGGATGCTTGTATCTTTGAGCTAGCGCCCCCTGTAGGCCTAGAGTCTGCACGGTTAGGTTCGGGTTTGTGGGTGGATCGGTGCCGTTGCAGCCGGGAGCACACAGATGTTCGACAACTGCCCTCCGGTTTTACTTCGGATTGCATGGTAGAGGGGCCCTGGCAGTGAGGCCCCACTCTATCTGTTTGTGCTTGATGACGAACTGGAGTGGGTCTCGCGTTTGCACGTTTTGTTGGTCCGGAAAGGTTCGTGGAAGAATTGAGAGATCTGGTAAGGGCAGGAGGGCAGGCGGATGGGCCCAACCGGATGAAGTAGTGGTAGTGGAGGTAACCTGAATCCTACGAACCCGCTTACTTGGTGGACGTATGGCCGGCGATGGAGAGGCCCCTAATGCCCGATCTACAGTGCCGTTGTTAGGGGCAGGTGAGGTAGATACGCTGCGAGTGGGGGTCGAAGCTGCATCTAGAGGTACCTGTCGTCCACTGGATGTTACCTCGGGGTCCGACCATGGTGAGCTGTCAAGGCGGACAGGCACCTGAATTGGTGCGGAGTTTGCCGGGTTGAGGAAAGATGATTGCACCGCTGAGGCTGGCCTCGGTCGAATGCCGGTTTGCAAGGTACTGGTGGGAGTTACTGCTGACATGGCTGCCCTTGACACCTGTCTTTGAAGAGGAGTCTTGTCGGCCGTAATCCTGACCGATTTATATGCTGTGTTGATGGCAAGCGAAGATTGCTTCTTGATAAATTCCCTTGCTATTTGATCGGAAGGGAATTGAAAAAGGCGTGGTGAATGCTTGTGTAGCCTTGTGCTCGTGCACGGGTGGTGCTCCATGCCAGCTGCCCTGAGCAAGGTGGATTTCAGTTGTGATACTGGGGCCTTGTCCGGGAGATTAAAGGCTATAGCATTTTTGCTGTTCGTGATGCCCCTGAAGGTCTCGATAGGAACAGACTCAGGGAAGTCAACAGCAGATTTAAGCTACTGTTGCGTATAGCTTGCCGCGTGGTCCATCAGGCACAGTAGCGGAGCAAGCTTGGCGATATTGTCATCCAGGATCGATAGTCTTGTTGAGATATCCTCAACGTCTTGGTGATTACGAGCATCGAAAATAGTATCCCTCGCGAGGTCCACCAATGGTATAGAGCGTTGTTTCAGTTGTGTTAGCGGTTTCTTAGCTCTAATTTTGGGTCGGAGTTTCTGAGTAACAGGCATGATAAAAGTATTGGAGAAAAATCTTTAGAATTCGTGTAACATTTTGGGATGATTTACCCCTAAATAACCAGCTAAGTTCCTAGAAACCTATATAACTAGCCAGCTATAACGGAAAACGCCCCGTGGCGGTGTAGCGCAGCGGTTACTTTGAGATAATATATCGTAAAAAATACATATCGTGCAACAAAGAGAGGACGTGAAACAGCGAAAAATCACAGTCTCACCGGGCGGGCGAATAATCCGGGATGGTTCTGGAAGTTTCGGGCTCACCAATGTAGAAGACGTTCGAGAGCTGCTGGTGAACGTGTCTCCTATTGGGTCTAGCAGCGAAATACCAACGTTATCCCCTCTATCGGACGAATAGAGAAGACGCGAGTCGGTTTACAGATGCAAGGTGTATTCTGCATATCGTGGCACCGAAACAGTACCGATATGAGAGAAACACCAAACGGGAAACGAAACGCAACAGCTGTGCAGAAGGCGAAGCGCGAGAGTGTACAATCGGCGAACGACCGAAAGTGAAAGTGATTCAAAACGAGGTCGACGGAAACCTCGGAAAAGTCAGTCCAGTAAAACGCACGCAACCGGAGAACACTATGAGGTCGATGTCAAACGTCAGAAAAGATCGTAGAGAAAATAGATCCAAATGGTGTCCAGAAAACAGCCATTTTCTCCGAACGATCGAGGTCACTACATACTGATAGGATCGTTGCACCACGTGCTTCCTTTGGAATGACACCAACTACTGCACCGGTGTCAGTTAGGATTAGGTTATTGGAAACTAAGTCTCGAACGTGCAACAAAGGACTGTTATTATAGCCGCCGACCGCGTTGGTCGCCGGAACGCGCCGAGATTTTAGCGTCCCCGTTTGGCACCTGGAAAGGTGCAACTGGCTTCGCTGTGCCGGGCCTTCCCACCAACTCGTTTGTGGTATCGGCTGTACGTTGATCGTGAAGGGTTAACCGGGTGGTCAGGGGAAAGTTTCAGAGACGTTCATGTCGGTCAGAGTTGTGAGAAGGTTTATGGTTTCTACGGTTAGAACAACCAGGGGGGAAAAAACGTCTCAAAGCCGAAGCATTATACGGTGAACTGAGGCGAGTCGATTTAGGAGGAGACTGTTGAATGAAGGAGGGGCTTGTGAGAGGGGTGGGAAGACTGGTAGACCTATTCTTCTGGACGGCGAGTAGCTTATCGCAGGAGGGAACAAGCAGCAAATTAGAGTTGGGGGCGCATCCGACAGGCGATGAAGTGGGAGAGCGAGCCAATAGTTGGCGTCTTTTACTGGACGGCAGTAGGAGAAGAGAAACGGAAACGGCCAGATCAGCGGTAATAGGGCCAGATTTCGAAGAGTTCACTGCGGGAGCAGATGAAAAGGCAGTAGGCGGATGTGAAGAAGCAGGGGCGCTTGTAAAGATAAAGCGGTGGACACTTGAGAAGAAGCGATGGAGCGACTAGCTGTCCGTGTTCGAGGTTCAGGACTATCAGGCCTCTCTCTGGTGGGGGAAGCTGAGAGAGATCTAGTAATTTCCCTTTTGAAAGGGGTTTTATCTTCGGCTATTTTTGTTTTTATAGGGGGAACTAGAGGCTAAAGTGTCAGGCAATCTATTGAGTTCTTTGGCGGATAGATCCTCTGCAAATCGCATAAGGATTGGACAGCTGAAGCGCTGAGCGCGCCTACGCAGCCTTGATATTTGACAAGGAATGTGGGCCATACCACATGCATTCAACAAAGTATGCTTGATGTGCTCCAGAGGTATCCTCTCTGGGACATTAAACTCGACCGCATTACGACAGTTCTTCACTCTCATGAGAACTTCGGACGCAACAGGGTCGATAAAGTGGCCAGCCGATGTCATCAGATCGTGCCATTTTACACCATAATTAATACAAATATGTTAAAAATGAGGAAGAAAAATACCGTTTCGTCCTTTGGTTATAGGTGCTGTCCTTCACTTAATTAGTATCAGACCCCAATGCGCCACAGTCTTTTTGCGTCCGAGCGCTCTCCCATGACCCGTCTGATGATCGCACCCACGTACACAGCTATATATATATATCTTAAAAAAAAACCGTTCAGCCTTTTAGTGATAGGTGCTCCCCTTCACCTAACTCCTCTGTCTCAGGCTAGAACACAACCGTCCCACCCTTATTTTCTTGCGCTTTCCCCGTATACTGGAGTTTTGCCACATAGACTACCATCCCCTAGTAACTAGGCCTTACTTCTCCGCGCATATGCTCATGGTGATTTAAGACTCAATTCCAACCGGAATCCGTATACCTCTTATTTCTCATGACCCCACGGAATACCAGCACAATTGCTCCCACATGAAAAATCCTCATTTTACCGCCCAATATTTTCCTTCCTTTTCACTGTTTGCCGTCTTTGACCACAGCTGGTGAACCGACCAGACTGCTATCTTCCTATTTTCCCATTCTTCTTTCAGGTCATGCCCTGTACTATTGTTTTATACCTGGTTCCCAAATGGACACCCTCTCCTCATCCACCACCTACCCGATATCTCCCTAAATCTCTACTATCAACCAACTGCCCCAGAAGGTTACCAGTCTCCTTCTAGGGATTCCTAATAGACAGGCCCACTAGCCGAACAATAATTAATTGTCCAGATAAAATAGTCATGTTCTGGCCTCCATTAAAACGATAATCATAACCCACAGATGAAACACTCTCCAGACTGCCGCACTTCTGATCTCTTCCAGATTGCATTGGTTACTTGGGTAGCTATCGGCCAACTCGACTTCAATCCCGGATTACCGTAAGGACTGGACGATTTGATCAATGGTTTAAACCTATGCTCTCGCCTGCTGACGTTATATGGGACACCGTACACGGAGTAACAAACACTCATGAAAGCCTTACCGGATAGCAGAGGTGATTCCCGGCACCAACCATCAACCCACATTAGCTCAACGTCTATCCCCAATAATCCATTGCAACATTTTAATTCTTTCCGCGTTGCAGTACGAAATCAATGACCGAAACCCAGCTCTAGCCGCTGTCCACCTTGTCAAACCAGCCCATTTTTACCTACTACTCTCAACAGTCTACCTGCCATCACCGGCAACCAAGGTCTTCATGAAAAACAATACCTGCCATCTGCAGCCAGCCAGAATTTGGCTAATAATTGTTTATCACATATACAAATTTTTTTTTCTTCTTTACACTCTTCCAACTTCCGCCTAGCCGCACCCGTAGAATTTGTCTCCACTATTCCTTTTCTTTGACGACTCTTCTTTGAAAGTCCGTTACGCTTTTATACACGATTCATGCTCTTTAAAAGTTCACTGAAATCCTTGTGAAGCTTTTCACTTTCAAGTGAATTTCCATATGACACTGTAATCACCTGTACAAGAGGTCCGTTTTTATTATCACCCTTGACTCACTTGTATTTATTTCACATGCTTCCCCCACAACTGGTTACACAATGCTGGATCAGTGTTCTATATTTCGCTGGTATCTCTGACTGCGCTTTGGTAGCCCAATGCGTACTATGCCTTTAGTCTTGTTCTTTGGCATCTCTCCCTCCCGGTTACTCGTTAGTGACCGTCCATTTGTAGCTTATATCAGCAATCCCACGTTTGTCCAGCTATCCACCCCGCCCTCACCGAATTCGAAACCGACTGGCAACTCCCGCTTCAACCATTACCATTTTAGTTTACTCAAATACTACATGACTTTACTGGTGTATTTCGGTTGCTGTGTGATTCATAAATTTATAAATTGTAAATACCTCACATTGACATTTACTGCCGTATTCTCTGATCTTGCCTTGTGCATCTGTATTGACCACGGTCAAGAAATATACAATTCAGTTCAATAGAGTGTCCGATTCGTTCCCTGATGCACAGTAGAGGGGCGAGTTCAGATACCGAACCTTCCAACTTCAGAAGCTGAGGCTTCATATCTGAGACGCTTTGGACCAAAACAGCAGTTCGTTCCGTCGTCAAGACTATACAGTCACAGAGGTCAACCGAACATCGTTTCAAGGCTACGGGTGTTTGAATAAGCCTATTTTTCTTAGTAACCGGAGTATCAGTGCATGGGGTATTATTGGAAGTCTTCTCTACTACAGGTGGCATTCTGAAATATCAAAAAAAACGCTGTGAGTGAGGCGGAAAAATAACCACAAGCTAGAGCTAGGTTAGAATTCGCCTCTGAGAAAAAAATCCCCTGAATTTCTCTGGGTTGCCGGAATGCCCTAGGCGGCCGTGATTTTTAGTCTTTCCCAAGGTAGCTGAATGAAAACTGTATCGATAACAGCACGCAACATGACCTGGTGTAGCGCACGCAGAGTTGTTTGTTCCAACCACTAACTATCCTGGCTGAATTAAGGGAAAAACTGAGTCCACACAGTCTCCTTTGGTAAACTGAAACACACCGTGGGTCATCCTAGTTGCGATTTGGCCACGGTATTGCTTTGGGAAAATCACTTACAAGGAAAAAGCTCTACAAAAGTTCGAAGGCTTCCATCAAGTCATCCCTACATTTCTATGCTCCTAAGAAAATTTCTTCTGCAATTCTGGACTCCTACTGTGGCTGGGTACTCGTACACAGGAGGAACTACTGGAAAACAAAGCCAGACTTGCTTAGTTGCACCAAAGTTCACCATTGCTGCGGCGTATCCGTGCGTCACTTTCGTTTGTGTTTGATTCACTTCTGTCCCGTTCTCTTTGAGCGCCAGCATGAGGTTCCTGCGGTTCCAAGCGTTGCTTTATCTTATCCAAGCCGTCACAATCAGTTGGTTCCGTGAGGAACCGATACTGACTGACTGGTTTCGTACACCGGTACTTCCCTCTTGTCTGCGTCTACTGTAAGCCGTACATGAATGAACGTTGGTTTGCATACAAGCCCTTTATTTATATTGATGATCTCCATGTGCAATCATCGTATAAAGTCGCCGTGGTAATAACACACAATATATCAATAATAGTAGCACATAGTACCCTAAGACTGAGCCTATGCCAGCCTTGTAGACCTGCAGGGAAACCTCGGACTGCTCCGCCAGTTACTGCGGTTTAGGCCGTCAAAGATATCTCGGGGCCTTCGAACATTGTTTGCTCGGTTCGAAGTTATTTGGGATCACGACTTTAAGGTCCTCCTCCATATTTACCGGTAAAAGTCCGACCAATTCCGCAGGTGGTCCTATTATTTGTGTCATTATTTATCTCACTGGCATCGGCCTTTTGGCATTCAATGAGTGTGAGCTCCAGCTGACATTCAGCTGCCGGTCTCAGTCTGTGGCTCACTGGTAAATATCAACCAGGTCTAGAGGGATAGAATCGGCTCATGCGGACGCAACCATCACTGCATCATCCATGAAAACAAAGACTGGACTTTCCAATCTCCCGCAAATTCGTCGATAAATATGAAACGAGAGGTGGCCTAAGCACCAAGCCCTGGAATAAGCTACTATGCCGGAAACCTGCCCGGGTGACACTCGCATTCAAACTTGAAAAAGCTTGTTAATCCCAATGCCTCCGGCTTCGTAAAAAAGGGCAAAGTTTTACACAGTCGAATATTCTACGGAGGTCTAAGTGGGACACTTCAACTGTTCCCCGTCTGCCCTCCGGTTTTGCTACTTCAAGGCCACTTGAAGAGTGTGATGAAAACGAATTCTTCCAACTGACTCTTGCAGGCTTGTCATCATCAGGTTACTTGCAGCCAATTGATTTGCAATCTTACCCAATAAAACCCCTCCAGGACATTCAAATCCATCGTAATCAAGAGGATAGGGCAGCTGTTCTAACGGTCCCTATCCATGTGGCTCGGAAACATTGTGGATTTCAGCCGGTCTTCCGGAATGATAACCTCCGTCACAGGTGAGTTGAAGAGCACAGTCAGAGACTTTATCCGTACTTCAACCAACGGCTCAAGGACCGCTGAAGGAAAGTCATTTGGTCCCGCCGTTTGGTGTGCTGCCGGCTTGCCGGTCGCCTCTGCCACAGCCCAAATTTCCAGAGGGAATCCATCGTGACCGGTTCTGTAAAGACCGGCTTAGCTATTCACGGTCTACTCTGTAGATCTGACGAAAGAAAATTACCAACGAGCTTGCCGTTTTCGAGTTGGCTGAGGCACGTTCAGCTTAGCCGTACCTAATTTTTCCCACAAATACCATCAGATCCATGCTCGAAAGCACATAATCAATTTCGGTTTTATTCGGCTTTCCGTGCATGATTCTTCCCCAACTTTCCCCGAAATTTCATTCGCGTTTACTCGTTTAGCTTTGTATTGAGTGAGGCATTGGTGACTTCTACAATTACCGAGTCACACCCACGCTCTTTTTCCTCTTCAGTGATTTTGGACACGGCGAGTCTAAGGCAGCCGAATCATACACCTACACACCTTCTTCTTCGGAGTCATCGGCTCCTTCAGTCCCTGTAAACAGTCCTGTTGCCTTGTACCTGACAATCTGCCAATTAGCCCATTTCCTTGAATGTCTCCTGGTCGATTTGTTGGAAAACCTAGCTGGTTTTTCGGAGGCGGACGCCTTTATGAAAAACTTTTGTGTGCGGCTAATGAAAGTGTCTTAAATTCGGTCTCACAGCGCAATCCCTACGAAAAACCTTCCGTAGGACGAAAGGAGAAGAAGCAAGCCAACTGGCAAGTGCCAAACTATTTTCTACGTACCATAGCACCGAAACAATATTGAAACAAAAAATACAGTAAGCGAAGATGAAAGCAACGGCTGAGCGGAAAGCAAACCACGAACGCATACAACTAGCGGAGGGCCGAAAGTGAAAGTGATTAAAAAGGTGCTCAACGGCGAACTCAGAAAATTCAGTCCAGTTAAAAGTACACAACCGAAAAAACAGTGACGTCGATGTCAAAAGTCGGGAGGCATCGTGGAGAAAATAGATCCAGATTGGTCTTCAGAAAAAGGCCACTTTCTTAGAACCATCGGGGTCACCATATGTTCACATTCTTCACTCTCATTCAGGGAATTCTATGGTTACTTCATCTCAGCTGACTATCACAGAACAAGTCTCAAGGTTTCCCGGGAGCCTGGTTGTTACACAAACCAGGATGGATGTCTTTTCGCCCTATCTTTGCCTTGCTCCCATCTTCATGTGCCGTGCCAGCCTCCAACTGGAGAGGTTGGTTGAAAATGTCCAAAAGAATCTCGTTTACGGATTGAATAAGCTATTCTGCCTTTGGAGCACCGAAGCTCCATTAAACCAATATGCCGTATCCCAAGGTCATCAGAGTTTCTTCGCCACTTATCACCCCTTCCCCAGGAGCTTGGTGACTACGATAGATGTAAGCTATTTTTCAGTACGCGCTGTTATTTCTTTTCTCAGTCGTTACTTCCTGTACATTCTGCAGTTACAGGTGCTCCAAAAACTGCTGCAAGTATTTACCGGCCTCGTAGGTTGTTACGCCTTAGCATTCCATTCCTTTTTAAATCTTACCCCACGCAGGACCCCGCGACATCCTCGGTAGAAAGTACCCGCTGCAGAGCAACTGCTGGAGCATCTGACTACCCCTGTCGTCATTCTCCGACCAGCTTCAGAGTTTCACTAAACCCGATGCTACTGACCGATGCCGTGTTTCTTCTTCGATGACCGGCCAAACTAGCCATGCCTAACGTGTGATGCATGAGGAGCCACGACAACAGGCGGGTTTAGCCCTTGTACCCGATCCCTTCTCGACCAGCGTGTTGCATTCAAGGGACTTGCTTTCAAGGGACTTGCATTCAAGACTCCGATTACATCATTGATGGACGCTTAATGCAACCCTTCCGCGGAGCTTCTGTTCCGTCTTTCTGGAGAAAATGAAGCTAGGGCTTTTTTTCTTTCAGTTGCTTACACTGCTTTAAGAGAGGGAGCTGGAGAGGTTGTGCCACTCCGGATCCAAATCAACTGTCGTATGTGCGCACAGCGAATCAGGAGTTCGGGTAAACCGAGTAGCCATCTTTCCAATGGAAGCAATTCGTTTGTCGTTTTGGCGCAAGCACCCACAAGTTGCAGCCCAGACGCTGGGAAATATTGCCTACGAAAGGCTTCACAACCCCTCAGAGTAAGCCGGATTGATATCATGATGTTGATAGGGGGTCTAAATGCCAAAGTTGGCCGGCAGTAATCGGACAATGGGTATCCAGGAGACCTCTTTTGGGTAAACTTCTGTCGCTCGGAAAACGGAGAACTGTTGTTAGCTGTGTGCACATACCACCCTCTGTTACCCGGCTGTACGAATCATGCACATTTCAGCCGCCAGCAAGCCACGTGCGTCTGCCCTAATCGTCTCAACCGTGGAACCAGATCGACCGCTTCGTGACAAGCCACAAATTGTGGGCGGCTCACAGGACCGCAGCTTCTACTAGACAGCCCCAGATGGTTCTCTCCAAGCCTTAGTTTGTACTGAGCTGTTCATTCACTTTACTGGACGCTCCAAAGGCAGGTTGCAAGGACGGTTTCATTGCACTCGGCTTCCAGGTCTATCTTGCCCGTCCGCCCCCCAAAAGAAGCCAACCGTAAAGCTGGATATAACCCCACCTGATAACACGAACCAGCTCTGGTCACTCGCCAAAAAGGCAATGAACTTCGGTGCTCTTGTAAGTTGTGGTCCATCCCATCTCGCCGCAAGACCCTAGATTCCTGAGGAGCCCCTACATCTCCTCCAAACAAGAAAGAGTATCTCGGTTGTAAGCGAGAGCACCAAGGCACAATTCACAATGAGACATCCACTTCAATCCGGTCTTCGTAGGGACCGAGAAATTTGGTGGTTTCAACGTGTGCCGGGAACGAAATGCGCAGCTGCAGTGTAAAATTCCAGCTACCCGTTCTTTTTCCTCCGGGTCAATAGTAGAAGGCCACCAGATACCAGTGAAGCTAATAATAATAATGGAGACAATAAAAATGGTGTATTTTTCCCAACTGTGGTAAAGAGACACGCATGAAAGCGTGGTCAGAGTTTACAGTACATTTAATAGGATGAAAAAATAACATATTTTAGGGAAGTGGTCATACACTTTAGCTACGGGGGAATGAGGCTGGGGAGAGTTTGAATAAAGTAATGGGGTAATTGAATATGCGGCACATATGGTTCCATTTAGAGTTAACTGGGGCAACAGTAAGGAATCGGCCCGAAGTAAAAAGTTTTAGATGGACACTGTCCTGGGACGTAAAAGATACAAAGTTCAGTAGAAGGATGCAAAATCATGGTCAGTGATGCATACCCGACCTCACTGAAAAAGGTGATCAGTGATGAAGCAAGGTCACAGTTAGGAATTTTATGGAGACGCGCAGTGGAAGGTTTATTTACAGACTTCAGAATATTGAAGCGAATAGTTACCCGTGATGGGGTGATATAGTTTTCGTGAGAGGTATCAAGTACCATCCAACTTCGGAAATTCGCAAGTGGTGAAAAAACGGCAAAGTTCCAGGAAGGAATAATAAGCAAGCGGAATACCATGCCCACGAGGACCAAAATAAAGCGAGGTAGAAGGATGAAACCCCTTGCAATAGGCCGGGTTACGCTGACAGATTGACAAATATATTATTTTGTTCAGTTTCCCGTGGCCCTTCTGTGTCATTGTTGGGAGTTTTGGGCGAGGGCTGGCTGCTGATTGTGTTCGCGTTTTTATCATGGGAAAGAGAAATGCATCTCCGAACCTGGACAGCAAGTTATTTAATTAGTGGTCCTTGCAAAGTGAGTAAAATGGCCTCAACATCGGGAGGGTCTTGTGGTAAGAAGTCCCCGGCAAACCCCAGCCGGTCATGTGCAGCAATATTGTGACTTGGTATGGGTGGAGCCTGATAACTAGAGCTTATTCTCGGCAGCCGGCCTTGGGCACGGTTGTAAACGGGCAGATAGGTAAATAAGCTGTCTGCGCGATATATCACAGCTAAGCGACACGATGGCCGGGTAGTTCTGAAGTTGAAAAATTGATGAATGGATTTCAGAAAGTGTTCCAGATGGAAGTTAGCGTAAAAAGAACAAAAGATAGAAGTAGGGTGGTTGGAAATGAGGTATTGTAAGCCTTTTTGTGAGGGCTAACTGGGCTTGCTCTACCAGGCCTAGTTACTGGTTACCGGCTCGGCAGGGCTTCTGCTCGGTCATTTGCAACCAGGAGTGGCCTCCCGAAAGCTGAGCGCGGCACTTTCAAACATAGTTTAGCTGGCTCTTATTGCCAGCTTCTCATGTAGCTCTCCCGGCACAAGCGCAGTGTGCATTTTGAAAGATCCTTCCACCGAGGCGGAAGTCCGAAGGGAAGGCCTGAGAGTAACGTAGAGCTCAGGGCTCTGGTTGACCTCCCCCCAGCCCGATATCTTATTAGTCGGTGCCAGATGAAACCGCCTGGGCTACAAAGGTGTTTACTTCGTTCAGGGCTCCACTGCCAAGACAAGTTCGGTGTACAGCTAACCCAGCCCTGCAGCTTCATTATACACTGCGACGGTGCAAACCGCATCAAAGACATTAGTACAGTATAGTATATTTCTTGACCGTGGTCAATACACATGCACAAGGCAAGATCAGAGTATACAGCAGTAAATGTCGATGTGAGGTATTCACAAATTCTAAATTTATAAATCACACAGCAACCGAAATACACCACTAAAGTCATGTAGAGTTTGAGTGAACAAAAGTGGTAATGGCTGAGGCGGTTATTACGAATCGGTTTCGAAATCGCTGGGGGCTGTGTGGATAGATGAGCAGTCGTGGGATTGCTGATATAAGCGACAAATGGACGGTCACTAACGAGTAACCGGGCGGAAGAGATGCCAAAGAACATTGTTAGAAGTAAAGCAAGCGTGGGGCTTTCAACGTACAGTCAGAGATACCAGCGGAGTATTGGACACTGATCCAGCATTGGGTAACTAATTGTGGAAAAAGCATGTGAAATAAAGGCAAGTGATTCAAAGGTGATAATAAAACGGACCTTTTTGTGCAGGTGATTACAGTGTCATATGGAAATTCAAATGAAGGCGAAAAGCTTCGCAGGGACTTCAGTGAACTTTTGAAGAGCATGAATGGTGTATGGACATACAACGGACTTTTAAAGAAAAGCCGTCAATAAAACGGATTAGTGGAGACAAACGTCAATGGTTCGGCTAGGCAGGAGTTCCAAGAGTGTCAAATGAGTTTTTTGTATTTGATAGAAAATTGTTAATCAAATTATGGTTGGTTGCAGATGGCTGTTATTCTGTTCCGTAAAGACCTTGGTTGCAAATGGTGGCAGGTAGAATGTTGAGGGAAGCAGGTAAAAAAGGGCCGGTTTGACGAAGTTGACAGCTGCGAGGGCTGGGTTCCGGTCATTGGTTTCGTACTGCAACGCGGGAAGAATTGAACTGTTGAGTTGGAATATTTGAGAACAGACGTTGAGCGGATGTGTTGATGGTTGGTGTCAGGAATCACCTCTGCGATCCGGTGAGACTTTCATGAGGTTTGTTAATCCGTGTACGGTGCCCCATGTAACATCAGCAGGCGAGAGTATAGGTTTAAACCATTGATCAAATCGTCCAGTCCTTACGGTAATCCGGGATTGAAGTCGAGTTGGCCGATGGCTACCCAAGTAACCAATGCAATCTGGAAGAGATCAGAAGTGCGGCAGTCTGGAGAGTGTTCCATCTGTGGGTTATGTTTATCGTTTATATGCAAGCAAGGAAATGAACATTTTGTTATCCGAACAGTTAGTTATCGTTTGGCTAGTGGACGGGTCTATTAGGGATCTCAAGACGGAGACTGGTAGCTTTCCAGTTTAGTTGGGTGATAGTAGAGATTTGGGGCGGTGGATGAGGAGAGGGTGTCCGTTTGGGAACCAGGAATAAAACAATAGTAGATGGTATGGTCTGGAAGAAGAATGAGAAAATAGGAAGATAACAGTCTGGTCAGTTCATTAGCTGTGGTCGAGGACGGCAAACAGTAAAAAGGGGGAAAAAACTGAGAGTTGAAATGAGGGTCTTTCATGTGGGGGCAAACGTGCTGGTATTTGGCAGAGGCATACGGATTCCGGTTGGAATGAGGTCTTAACTTACCATGAGCATATGCGCAGAAAAGTGAAGCCTAGTTACTAAGGAATGGTAATCCGTGTGGCAAGGCTTTAGTGTACGAGAAGAGAGCAAAAAAAGCAGGATGGGACGGCTGAGTTCTAGCCTGAGCCAGGAATTAAGTGAGAGCGAGCACCCATCGCTAAGGACGGAACGGTTTCATTTATATATACGCAAATTGTGTGTAGTAAAATGGCACAATCTATTTAGGAAGGGGGACAGAAGTAAGTGGAGCATACCCAAGGTGTATATATATATATATATATATATATATTGATGTATACGTGGGTGCGATCATCGGACGGGTCATGCGAGAGCGGTCGGACGCAAAAGACTATGGCAAAGAAAGTGAGATACAGTGACGCAGCTGAGGATCAACGGTTAACGGAATGAAGAACAAAAGTTAAGCACGGGCTCATCGGTGCGGCGGATCCTAAAGGCACATTGAGGCCATGAAACGTGAGACTAAAGGGGAAACGCCTAAGTGTGGCTAGAACTTTCCATGGGAAAGTTAGTATTTAGCCTAGAGTGATCATTGAGCAGGAGTAAAGACCAAGTTCTGCATGAAATTACAGAAGAACCTTAGCTGGGGATAGGGTGGGAGCAGAAATGGTAACGTCATAACTGGGTGTTGAGTTCAGTTAGTGAGTCACACTAAGTGCGATGAATCAGACTGGATTTTCCAGTTCGAAATCACAGAGGTGGTGAGGGAAGTATGAGTAGTGGGACCTGGTGCGGAAAAGAGGCATTGTAAGCTAAGAGATATCGAGGAGCGTTGAGTTACTCACCATGATTGTGTTAATAATTATAGGACAGTAGTGAGTATATATATATAAATATAAATATATATTTATATATACATGTACATATATATATATATTTGTATATGCAAATATTAAATATATATATATATAAATCCAACCAGGGGTTGGATACTGAAGCAGTATTTATGGCAATGTTGAGGTTGGTTTCAGGGCCGCAGACGCGATATTGTAGCGGCTTCGCAGACACCAAATTCAATAAAATACAATCGCGAGCTTAGAGCTTAGGCGCGCCTTGTTTAAGTCCACCGGTGCGAAAATAAGAACACGTTTAAAAAAAGAAGAACCTTCGTCACACTACGTCAAAACGGCAAGGCGCGCTCCAGCTCATCAGCTCTGGTGATTAGCTCGATCAGCCTCCCTTCTCCTGTACTTCATACAGGGCAATCAATACAAGTACAAAAACCATCAATCGCTGTCGTTCTGCGTCTTTATTCGCTGGACGGGAATTGAGTCCACAAGTCGTGCGTTCGACCAAATTGGTGAGCCCGTTCCAAGTTATTAATAATTTTTATTTATTTATTATATCGTCCGTGCCCGTCAGCGTTCCTTTTGTTTTCGTTGTGCACATACGTATTGAGCCTTTTTTGGTGTTGATTTCGATCAGCCATCGTATATTTATTTTGCTGTCTATTTGATATGGATGACGCTAAGTTAACTATGTCTGACCTTGCGGTGCCTGAAACGCTCTCCATTGCGCGCCCGGTGAAAGCGTTACCTTTCATTCCGGGTAATCCCTCTCTTTGGCTGACTCATCTGGAAGCACAGTTTGCTGCTTCCAGAATCACCTCCCAGCAACAGAAGTATGTGCATCTCACTGCCGAACTTCCTTTAAACATTCTTGAAGCTGTCGAGGATATCATCTCCAACCCACCCACGGACAAGCCTTATGATATGCTTCGCCAGGCCATCTTAGAACGCACCGGGGTCTCCGACTCAAACCGTCTTCGTCAGCTGCTTAGTGGCATTTCCCTCGGTGACCAGAAGCCTTCACAGCTTCTGCGTCTTTTGCGACGGCTGGCCAAGGGCATCCAAGTTGGTGACATGATGTTGCGAGAATTGTGGATGCAGCAGCTACCCCAACAAGCGCAATGCACTCTGGCCCTTCTCGTAGATGAAGTCTCACTAGACAGACTGGCTTTGGCGGCGGACCGCTTTATGGAAACCGCCTCCGCCCAAATTAGTCAGTGTGTTTGTTCGTCCACAACCACTACGGAGGCGACTCTCACAGATTTAGCTGCACAACTCAGTGCCCTTCGGGCGGACGTGACCGCTATTCAGTCTTCACGTTCGGCACGTCGTAGCCGCTCCCCAACTCGCACCCGTCGGCCTATTGCCGCTCGCAGTCCTCCTACGCCAGCCTCTCCCGATGCACAGACTTGGACATGGTGTTGGTATCACCGCCAGTATCGTGCCAGCGCCAGGAAGTGTACACCCCCGTGCACGTTCCACGACAACCAGGGAAACTCGTCGGCCAACGTGTAGGTACGGCAGCGCTCGTTGGCCTCCCTACACCCTGCCGTCTTCTATTTATCAAGGACCTCATCTCCCACCGTCAGTTTTTGATTGACACTGGCGCACAGATTAGTGTCGTTCCCCCTAACCCTTCTGATCGTCAGCACCGGCACACTTTAGAGCTTCAGGCCGCCAATGGGTCTCGTATATCCACTTTTGGTACTAGGCGTCTCAAGTTAGATCTGGGGTTGCGTCGTTTTTTTCAGTGGACTTTTGTCATTGCTGACGTTTCCCAGCCCATCTTAGGAGTTGATTTTCTGCATCATTTCAACCTTTCGTTACATCCCGCTTCTCGTAAGTTAACCGACCCTGTGACTCATCGTGCTGTTGTTGGGTCTGTCTGCTTGGTAAACGTTGTTCGACCGTCCGTAGCTCCTATCGCCAACGATACCTTCGCCAAAATTTTAGCTGAGTTTCCGTCTCTAAGCGGACCAGCAAACCACTTACCCGTGGTGCGCTCGGCTGTTGTACATCACATCAGTACCGCTGGACCTCCTGTTTTTGCCCGTCCGCGTCGCCTAGCCCCAGACAAACTGGCCGTCGCTCGTCTTGAATTCCAGAAAATGCTGGACCTAGGCATCATCCGTCCTTCGAACAGCCCGTGGGCCTCTCTATTGCACATGGTGCCGAAGAGAACTTCGGGCGACTGGCGTCCGTGTGATGACTATCGTCGCCTCAATCAGGTCACAACGCCAGATCGATATCCTGTGCCTCACATTCATGATATCACGTCTGCTCTGGCTGGATCCACCATCTTCAGCAAAATCGACCTGGTCCGGGCCTATCATCAAATTCCGGTCGCCGACGAGGACGTTGCAAAAACCGCCGTTACCACTCCGTTTGGTCTATTTGAGTTTCTCCGTATGCCATTTGGCTTGCGCAACGCGTCCCAAACGTTCCAGCGGTTTATTGACGGTGTTACCCGCGAGCTGCCCTTCGTTCACTCTTACATCGATGATATTCTTGTCGCTAGCCCCAGCGTTGACGAACATCAGCTTCATCTTCGACAGCTCTTTCAGCGGTTAACAGAGCACGGTGTTACCATCAATGCCGCCAAGACTGAATTAGGGAAGCCGTCATTGCTCTTCCTCGGTCACATCATCGACGCCAACGGCATTCGTCCGGCTGAAACCAAGATCAGTGATATTGCGGAATTTCCACTTCCACAGTCCTTCAAACAGCTCAAACGTTTTAACGGCTTTGTCAATTATTACCGCCGGTTCATTCCACATTGCGCCACCCCGATGCAACCGCTCACTGATCTTTTGCGGGGCAAACAACGAACCCTCATCTGGACCGATCAAGCCCAGGAGGCCTTTTCTAAGCTCAAACAGGCCTTGTCGTCTGCGGTTCTTCTCCGTCATCCGGATCCCCATGCTCCCGTCAGTATCGCTGTTGATGCTTCCGATGTCGCACTTGGCTGCGTTCTCCAACAGGCCGTGGACGGCGCCTGGGAGCCTCTGGCTTTTCACTCACGCCGCTTGTCTTCCGCAGAATCCAAATACAGTGCGTTTGGTCGTGAGTTACTTGCCGTCTACACCGCCATACGTCACTTTCGCCACGCGCTGGAAGGACGGGAATTCATCATTTTCACAGATCACAAGCCACTACTGTATGCTTTCCGCAGCGCGTCTGATCGTCATTCTCCACGAGAAATTCGCCAGCTGGATTTCATATCACAATTTTCTACTGACATTCGTCGTATCTCCGGGTCAGCTAATGTGGCTGCAGATACTCTTTCCAGGATCCACAGTCTTGGGTCGCCCGCTGCTCTCGGTATCAATCCCGAGGACCTGGCACGAAGCCAGCAGGATCCTGAGTTTCAACAGACCATTCACGATACAAGTCTCCGAGTGCGGGCTTTGCCTCTTCCGTCATCTGCTGGCACTATCCTCTGCGACACCACCTTGGATCACCCAAGGCCAATCGTACCACTTTCACATCGCTGTCCAATTTTCGATGTGTTGCACGGTCTATCCCATCCGGGTATCAAGGCCACATGCAAACTAGTCCGTGCCCGATTTGTTTGGCCAAACATGGATCTCGACGTTCGTCAGTGGGCACGTAACTGCATTGCTTGTCAGCGAGCCAAAATTCAGCGACATACCACCAGTCCAGTCGGAAATTTTAAGACTCCAGACGCCCGTTTCGCTCACGTGCACGTCGACATTGTGGGACCCTTGCCACCATCCCGAGGTATGATCTACCTACTCACTTGTAATGATCGTTTCACTCGTTGGCCCGAGGCCATACCCATTCCGGATGTTTCCAGTGAAACTGTCGCCCGTGCGTTCATGGAACACTGGATTTTCCGCTTTGGTTGTCCTACCACAGTAACCACCGATCGAGGAGCTCAGTTTGAATCTGCCACTTTCGACAATCTCCTCCAACTGACTGGCACTAAGCGTATTCGCACCACAGCTTATCATCCCCAAGCAAATGGCTTGGTCGAACGTTTTCACCGGCACCTCAAAATTTCGCTCAGTGCTCACAACAATCCTCAGTGGACGGACGTCTTACCACTGGTTTTATTGGGCATTCGCAATACGTTGCGCAGCGACACTCCCTGCACACCTGCGTCCATGACATTCGGCACCACCGCTCGTCTCCCTGGTGAATTTGTCGCACCCAAGGTGAGCGCACCTTTCCCCAACCTTGGAGACTACACTCAACGTCTCATGATCTACATGCGTCAGAAGATTGGTATTCCTGTCCGTTCGACAGATCGGCCGTCGTTTATTCCCAGTCACCTACATACGTGCACGCACGTTTTTCTGCGTACGCCGAGCCGCCGCCCGTTGACTCCAGCTTATTCTGGCCCGCACAAAGTCATTCGGCGTTTAGAAAAAACGTTCATCATCGATCTCAATGGTCGGCAAGAAACCGTCAGCATCGACCGCCTTAAGCCAGCGTTCGTCGACTCGGAAACCCAGCCTACGCCGTTGCCCGTCGATGGTAAAAACACAGACGTTTGCCCGACCCCAACAACATCTAGCTCCAGCACGCGTGAGTCACAGGTCGACCCCCCATCACGTTCCACCAGGTCTGGTAGGCATGTTCGTTTCCCTGCACGATTCGTTGACTTTATTGTTCTTACATAGATTTCCCCTTTTGATTGCATACTGTATCCGGTTTTTCTTATCTCTTCTAGGGTCAGTCGTTGTTTGCCTAGGAAGGATCTGGCACACCACTAACAATGGACATGTGTCACTATATGAACATTACCATTTTTTGTTGTTGTTGTTGCCTACGTGCCTTGTACATGGTTTGGCACGTCCCTGTCCCCACTTAAGGTTTCTAGATAGAGAGCACGGGGAGAGGATACCCCACCAGTTCACGCGTGAGTAACCTTCTCTGCGGCTATATATGGCCCAGAGGTCCTTAGATCACCTTAGAGGTGCTGAGCACAAACCTTTTCCAGCTGGAACTATTCAGCTGGTTTTTGGCTCAACTCACGACGCTCTCTTAGGTCGAAGTTCTCCTACTCGGTCGTCCTTCTGGAGGGGGACTGATGTGGCGGCTTCGCAGACACCAAATTCAATAAAATACAATCGCGAGCTTAGAGCTTAGGCGCGCCTTGTTTAAGTCCACCGGTGTGAAAATAAGAACACGTTTAAAAAAAGAAGAACCTTCGTCACACTACGTCAAAACGGCAAGGCGCGCTCCAGCTCATCAGCTCTGGTGATTAGCTCGATCAGCCTCCCTTCTCCTGTACTTCATACAGGGCAATCAATACAAGTACAAAAACCATCAATCGCTGTCGTTCTGCGTCTTTATTCGCTGGACAGGAATTGAGTCCACAAGTCGTGCGTTCGACCAAAATATAACTAAATAAAGTTAATAAATCGTGGAGCGGGTGAGAGATATTGACAACCTGTGGGGAGTAATACTGTGGTCTCTATAAATGCGAGCGCATCTGAAAGGATTTATTTCAAAGCTGAATTAGCAGGATCCTATAAGTTGGTAAACAGTTAGTGGACGCAAACATGCCTACATATGTCGATGGCGTAGGCTAGGAGAAGCGGTTAAACAAAGCAATCAGTATTTTTAAAGCGGTGAGGTTATTTTGGAAGGTAAGGTAAAGAGAGAAAGCAGAGCAATGGCTTAAAAGTCAAGGCCTATCTCGTAAGCTTGACGTTCGGTTACGTGAACGTTGAATAGTCGCAAAAAAGTTGGGACAGTAAGGAATTTATCAATAGCATGCAAGAATGCATACTTTGACCGAGAAGATCTGATGTGCAAGGGAAGTTTATTCCAGATTCTGGAGTACGCGAAGAGAAAGAACTTAGAGCGTAGAACAGTCCTCGCGGAGTGTGTGGTAATAGCATACTGTCTATTCCGGAGTGAATATCCAGCATATGGGGAGAAGCACAACTGGTTGGAGGAATAGGACTGCTTAGTCAATAGCTTATACAGAAATATCAAATTTAGCTTGATGCGACGAAGCAATAGTGGTTCGATTTTGAGAGATAAGCATCGTTTCCTGTAGTTTAAGTTGGACGACCAACCAATAAGCTGTTTTGTTAATCTTCTTTGAATACATTCGATAATAATCCTGTCGGATTTTCTCATGCTAGTGAAGATTAGGGGACAATATTCGAGAAGGGACCTGGCATGTACTTTATACATGTAGAGAATGCTCTGCCTAAGCTGAAAGGATCTGAACAGAAGACCAAGACACTTTTTAGCCTTCGCCGTTTGGAGGACAGCATGTTCCGAGAAGTTGAAAGAGCAAGAATAACTTAAGCCAAGGTCTCTTACTAAAGGCTGGCTGTCGATGGGTGAACCGCCAATGCATAAAGAACCAGGAGGAACCTGGCATTTGTAAGTGAGGAAAATACACTTGTCAGCGGAGAATTTCATCGCCCAGGTTGAGCACCATTCATCAAGAGCGGCTAAATCAGCAGCGATTTTAGGGATAGTAGTACTGAGGTTGCCAGGCGAGAAAGTGTAGACTATCTTAATGTCGTCCACGGACAAAAACGGCGTGCCATTAAGTATTGTCGGAAACATATCATTTATATATTGGAGGAAAAGCAGGGGGCCCAAAACACTGCCCTGAATAACACCGCTAGTAACAGGCTTAGGATTAGAGGTGTGCCCGTTAATTAAGACAACCTGTGAACGATGAGATAAGCAAGACGAGAACCAAGAAAGAAGTGGATCGACAATCCCAAATGACCGTAGCTTCGTTAAAAGGTGGGGGTGAGGGACACGATCAAATGCCTTGGATAAATCAAGACAAAGAACAACAAGAGATTTCCCACTTTCAGCAGAGTCGGTGACGAGATTCAGAAAATCATACTGACAAGTCATGCAGGACCGTGAACGGAAGAATCCATGTTGGTTGTGATTAATAAGACTGAGGCTTAATAAATAGTTAATAATATTATCTTTAACTATTTTTCCATTATTCTGGATAAGATGGGGGTATGGTTTATAGGGCCATAATTGGATACCTAATGTAAAGGTCCTTTTTTATGAATGGGAACGATTACCGAGCGCTTTCAATTAGCAGGTACGGTGCTACCATTAAGTGAAAGAGTGAAAAGGTGAAGCAACAACAGGGGGAGATCCGGTCCACCATTGACGAGTGCAATTGGTGGTAAGCCATTGGGGCCTAATTGAGGAGAGGGTTGGCAATTGGATAGTAGCTTGGAAATACTCCTGGCATCGAAGGGTATCGTAGAAAGGACAGAGTCGGTAAGTGGTGAAGATGGGGGCGGGGCAATGACAGTAGCTGAAGCCATGGCTGAAGCAAAGAATGCATTGAAGGCTTCGGCTATACAAGGTGGGGAGGTAATAGATGAGTTATTATCCAGAATTAGAAGTTGGAAGTCGGCCTTAACATCAGCGTTTCTAGACTTATGCAACATAGAAAGAAGTTGCGACTTGTTAGGATGACTCAAAGCCTTAGCTTCTTGTTCACGAAGTCGCGTATTATCTTGTCGTTGAATAAGTGTGGAGAGGCGGTTTAGACGAATAAAAAGTGAAAAGTCGTTGGAATTATGTAGTTGTTTGAGAAGTTTATGGTACTTCTTATGGAGTGGCGAGACAGACGACCTCCTTTTAGGTGCAGCCTGGGCAGTATTGGACAATTTTTCCAGACAATCGGAAAAGAAGGAGTAGAAAATATCCGCAGCATGCTGAGGGTCCTGGGTGAAGAAATAATCAACCCAGTCTTTCTGCCGAAGAAGCGTGACTAGCAAGGCCCAATTTCTGCATAGGAATGTATTGTTGGAGGGGTGTGCGGGACTAGGTGGGCCACTAAGGGGCAGGTGGCAGATAACTATTTTATGGTCACTACCGGGGAAATTTCGTGTTACGGTCACGTCGACGAGAGGCATGTTATGAGTAAATACCAGATCTAGTATGTTCCCATTTCTGGTAGGTTCGACAACATGTTGTGTCCAGCCGCCAAGATGAATGCTAGTGATCAGGTCCATAAGATTGGGAGGAGCCGAGAGGGTGGGCCAACAGATGTGAGGGAGATTAAAGTCACCCGCAATAAGCTTGGTTCCAGAAGGAAGCGAAGAGAGGTATTCGAAAGACCTAATGAGAGGTGGAAACAATGAATTGGGGGAATTTGGTGATCGATACACGCAGCCAATGTGAAGAACAGTGGTTTGGAGGTTCATAGTGAGCCAGAGAGAATCGGGAATAGAATCGAGTGCCGTATGGAAAAGAGGGGTCGTGGTGTGGACTTCCTCGACGTAGGCTAGGCACCCACCACCACGCCGGTTCGGTCTATCGGTCCTTAGAAGACAGTACCCTACCAAAAATACTTGACCATTGGAAGTGCTCTCAGAAAGCCAGGATTCCGTTATTAGGATAATGTCGTAATTATTTGTAAGGACAAGTTTTTTAAGGTGCGGGAGTTTGTCAAGAATAGAACGAGAGTTGAATAAGGCTAGAGATATACCATTTGTGGGAGGTGGTATAGGCACATCAGAGGGGTGGTGTAATTTGGAAGGAGGCAGGCTATCACGATTGGAAGGAGCGGAGGTTAGGGTCAAAGGGGAATATGTTGATGTTGGGGCTAGTGGAGGTTCAGATGGGGTGGCTTCCAGCCAAGCTGGATTAAATGTTGCAGTGAGAGGGACTGCTGAGGGGTAGAGAGACTGGGCATCAACGGAGGGGGAAACATCGGAGCAAAGGGAAAAACCTGTGGGGTTTGGCGGGTCGATATCAGACAGGGGTGATCAGGAGCTGTCGAGAAATACCGGCCAGTCGGAATCGAGCATTGGCTGAGGGGGGTTGCAGAGGGCAGGGTTGAAAATGTGTGAGGAATAGGGGTGTATGGTGGTGGGTTAAGCTGCACATTGTGGTAGGGGTAACTCAAGTTGGGTGGAACACCAAATATGGAGCAGTTAGAAGCTGGAGCAGTGGAGATAGTTTTTAGGTGAGAAGTACGACGTGTGGCAGATTGGACGGGATGTGTAGGCCGTATTTTGGTATTGACAGGCAGTGAGCACGGTGAATTTGTAGGGATCACCGATGCATTGGAGCAAGGGGTATTTTCTAAGGTCGAAACCTTATTCGGTGAGTTAAGCCGAGTTGATTTAAGAGGAGACAGTTGAATGAGAGAGGGGCTTGTGAGAATAAAGGGAAGACTGTTAGACCTATTCCTCTGGACGGCGAGTAGTTTATCACCGGAGGGAATAGATGGCGCGTTGGAGTTCGGGGTGTATCCAACAGGCGATGAGGTGGGAGAGCGAGGCAATAATTGGCGTCTCTTACTGGGTGGCAGTAAACGGGGAGAAGCGGAAATGTCAAGATCAACAGTAATGGGATTAGATTTTAAAGAGTACAGTACGGGAGCAGATGAGGAGGCAGTGGGCGGTTGTAAAGAGGCGGGAGACGCGTGTAAAGATAAAGCAGTGGGGACTTGAAAAGGAGCTGTGGAGCGACCAGCCGTCTGTGTTAAAGGCTCAGAACTATCAGGCGTCGTTCTAGTGGGGAAAGTCGAAGGAGATCTGGTAATTTCCCTTTGAAGTAGGGTTTTATCTTCGGCTATTTTTATGTTTTTATAAGGAGAATTAGAAGCTATAGTGGAACGCATTTTTATGAACTCTTTGTTACCCTGTAGGTTCTTTTATCTTGAAAATTTGCAGAAGAACCATACCGTCGGGTTTTTCTGAGATGGTCCAGTGCCTGAAAAAAATACTAATGCCACTACTCACAAAGGAGTATACACCCGTTTGAGCAACTACTTCGGAAGTAAAACCGATTATCAGTGAAGAGTAACACTGTCAAGCATCAACTGGCAGGTAGGGTTAAGGGAAGGACAGCATCAAGCTCGTACTCCTTTTCGGTGGTTTGCTTACAATTATTGAATAGAACTAAATTACTGCGGCTTCCGCTTCAGCGGGAGGCAGCATCAGACAACAGCGCCATCGAAAGTGTGGGTCAAAAGTTCCCTTCGGATCACTTATAGTTACAGTTCATCTAGCTTTGGTGTCCGCTTCTCAAACATCTCCTCCAACACAAGTCCGGTGGTTCATTTTGGAAGATCGCCCTACCGAGGCTGAGGCCCGAAGGGAAGTCCATGCCGTGTGACTCCAAAAAGCGCCAGCTTTCGATGTCCTCCTGAAGACCATTGTGGGCACAGTCAAAAACAATTTCATTTCTGATAGATGTCTAGACCGTAGGTTAGCCGTGGCCTTTCCCGCGCTGCGAAGAGGTTCAATTACCGCTACCTTCCAACACTATGCCCCCCCGTTATCCCAGACACCTCAACTTAAGATCTTTCACTACTCCCAACGCGTTCGGTTTTTGCCGTTTTGCCGCCTTAAGCATACCTTCCCATTTCGGCGGTACTTCTTTTTGATCATATTAGCTGTTGCCGCATGGTCACACAATCGCCCCCCTGCACCTGCTCCGCCCATGTCCGAGGAAATTTATTTTTTCTGCTCCAGTCTCTCTTAAATACTTCACTTTTTCAATCTGCAGCTAACAATAATTGCTCACACCGTCTATCGATCACTCTGTTGTATCCCTACTGTGTGTGCCCCCAACATATCCTTCTTTTTCTCCTCCCCTGGTGCCTCACACCCACCCCTTCCTGTCCCATGCTCACCATGCCCATCCCCATGTTGGAACATATTGTTCTCGCTTTTTCTTCCTTCACATTCGTATTTGCTATCGATGTGCATCCTCATACACACCCCGCTCACCTCAGCCAACCTCTCCAAAGCTGGTTGTCAGCCCGTATTTTGATTGCAGTCTTTTGGCCCATCTTAAAACCCCTTTGCCAGCAGGCACGAAACTCTCCATTCTCATAAGCCCGAATCCGTCATGCACACATTTTACTGCATTTAATCTCAATAAAGGTTCACTTGTCCCGATGCTCCCTCTCCTTCTTTTTCAACGGTCATCAGATGGCTTGTCAGTAATAAGTCGAGCACAACTAGCTACGCCGTCAACTCACGTGTTTTCTCCATTCTGGAAGCTACTTTCGCCCCCTCTCCAGTGTATTGCTCACCACAACCACCACCGTTTTTGTTCTCCCTACGCCGTTTTCTTCCGTTGTTCTTTCCTCCTCGCCAAGTTGCACCTGTTAAGTAGCAAGCGATAGATAATGAACTTAAGGCGTAATACCTAGTCTCATGACTTACCTTCACCTGCCTTAACTGCTCTATGAAATCGCCTCCCTAAGCCATTCGCCATTGCCATCGTAGCACCCTTGCATCCTAAATCCATGTCCCCGCTGATAGTCCAGGCCCAATCAGCTGTTTTAACACTACTTTCTATCCGTATTCTCGTCACCGTCGTCCTGACACCCTCATCAAAATGAATGTATGTTCTCTAGAACTTCGCCTTTTCAGCCATCCTTACATGATGCACCTGCATCTAAATGATTTGATCGGTTTACTGGTAACTATCTTCGGACATTTCCACCATATCAACCTCAGGCCCTGCTTGTTGGAGCCGTCATAGCTCCTCGACTTCCCAGTTGGTTTCTTCCCCGTTCCTTCTCTGTTTATTCGTAACAGATCATGGCCATAAAGTTCACGATAGGATACGACCTTTATGTTATGCTAAACCATCCAATTCATCAGCACGTATCCTCTTTGATTGTTGTTATGAACCTATCTTTTTATATTATCTATAACCGTTTCTCTAGTATCTGCCATATTATTCTTACTTCCATCGCACTTCCGTCTGCTGATAAACCACGTCCCATTGACTTTGAGTAAGTATACATTTGCACTGCCTCCGCAAGCCTCTGCCAGCCTTCTCTTTCGCCACCCTCTCGCTGCCTCTCTCCCGACATGCGTTTATTTCCAGTGCGGCCTTGTGGTACGGCTGCCGCATATCGAACTCTTCAGACTCAACAGCTGATCGATCCACCATTTTTTACTTACCTCGTTTTCATTCTGCTCCACTTCGTGGTTTACTTCCTAATACCAGTCTTTTATCGCAGAGTACTACTGCTTAATATAAAGTGAGTGACGCATATAGCTGTGATTGTAATCCACTGTTTCTCTGAAAAAAGCGGCTCATCCATCATCGCGTATTCCCATACCAGCAGCTTGAGCGTATTTCAGTCTCTTCCGTGTATAACTGCTAGTCTCCATCTATATCAACGTCGCTCAGCCAAATCTTATCATCTGATCTCGAATTCCAAGTTCGTCAAACATTTCATTTAAATTCATCGACGAATTCACTTAACCTCTCTTTTTATTCTTTCGTGTGCCTACATCTTTCACGCAGTTACCAAATTTATCATGTTTTCACCAGAGCGACTACTTCACGCTTTTCGGATATTCCATCTTTATCCATCAATGTCCCTTCTAACTCCCTCACTTACTCCTCGAAGAGCGAACCATTTTATACGTGAAGCTGGCATTTACCAAACATCCTTGTGGAGTCTGTCATGCATTTATCCACAGTGCTACTGGATAACAGATCATATTACAGATTGGATCATCTGACTTTGTATCTAGCATGCTTCGAGCCCTGAAAAAAATACCGTTATTATTGTCTTTAGTGTTAAAGTCAGATTAGCCACATGTAACAAATCTTGCCTGTTTGTAACAATGATATAAAAAACGATTTATTCCTCGACCGCCACCGAGACGCATGCATGGCAGCACGATCAAGGAATACATTGTCACTCAGTGAGATGGAAAATTACAAATGTTAAAAGAAGTATTTGGCGACTTTAGAAAACAAGAGAATAAAACTGGACCGAGGCTTAATAGACAGTAGTGACAACGGTTTGTGCGGTAAATACGAGCCAGTTTCGATTTCATCACCGCTGATAGTGAGGAACCGGCAAGACATAAGATTGTTGAAACGAAAGTATTCTCAAAGCATATGATACAATAAAAGCAGAGAAGATGCTGAAGTGTCGGAGGATGCTTTTTGAAGTTCACCGGAGACAGTAAACAGGGAAAAACTGTGAAAAGATGCCCAAAGGATTATTTATGTGTACGGAAAGAGTTGATATTCTGCGAACAAGGTGGGATGATTATGAGTAGTAACGAATAACATCCAGTAATGTGCGTCCGCAGCTGGCGGGACAAGGATGAATTTCCAAGTTGTAAGAAGTGAAGTGCTGATAGGAATACCGTCCAGGAGGAACAAAGTATCTGAACAGAGACGACGGTCAACGTGTTTGCACGGTCTAAGCCTTTATCCTCCCTAAATGGTAAATAAATTACATTGTCGAGTCTTCCGAGTCATTTTCGCTTCCAAAAAGGACATTATAGGAGGAAAAGTGCCCATTTGAAATTTGCTGAGAGGTTTTGGTAGAAAAGCTTGGGATTCTCCTAAAAATAGTCGGAACCTGCTACTCTTTAGAGTCTGTAGCCCCTGGTTCCCGGTTCCTGACACGATAACGATTGTACTTACCAGCGCGCAAAATATCAGAACTGAAAAAGCTGGGGTGAGATAACATGTGTATTGGAGAAAAGCGACGATGTGCAGAAGGTGTGCACAGACGGAGCAACTGGGGCCATCAAGTTCGGTAATTGCTCGGACAAAATATTTGTCAGTCTTGTAATCATGCGCCGAATCGGGAGCACTATAAGAGGTACCACCGGCCACTTGCTGAGGTAGGTTCCGTTGCGTGGATTTCGGTCACTCGAAATTGGCAAAGTGAGGTCTCAGCGAGTTATTGTATATCATCGGATGAATGCCATAAGCAATACATATTGTCCTGTAGGTGTAGTCCACTTTCGGCGTAAGCGATGTGTTGTCAAGGCAGGATTCTCAATCATTGGGCAAGGGGAATAGCAGAACCTGACTAGCCAGGTCAGCTGAAAACGACATTGGTTGCTAGTGCAGTGGCACTCGATGTGTGGTCTGACGTTGCGCAGGCTTGAACTGAGACACCAATGGGGCGAGAACCACCAAAAACTTTAGTTATTCCAGTAGGAAGCTGTCTGAACAGTTTTTGTGCCTTTCAGCCAAACTGCATGCAGTTTAGACGGCACTTGAAGGGTCGCAGCGTAGGCTTGGTCGAAACAAGCCAGATTTTACCCCTTGGCCACTAGGTTGTAAGTATGACGTGGTAGAATCAGCCAACACACGAAGTCAAGCTGCCATCTGAGGTGTTTATCGAGACGTTAGGAGAGAAAACTGTATCCAGCAGGGTCTGAAATAGATAGAGATAAAGAGCGGAGTTCTGGAAGACTTTCCAGCTGGGGATTATAATGAACATTCCGAAGGTCGATTAGAGTAGGCGGGATAGAACAATAGAGAGGGGAGGGCTTGGTCGGCATGAGTATGTGGAAGACTAATACGCTATCAACCGACTTGGGCACAAACAGAAGAACCAATGGAGTAACTGGCGAGACGGCGGAGCAGCAGTGGGGTGTTTACTCATCGAATGCTACTGGCTAGTGTTCGGTCTTTGTTAGCGGTAGGTTGGTAGCAAGTTGGGCTGTAACATTAAAAGTAGGTTAGGTGCTAGGACGCGTGAAATGTCACTTTTTCCGCGGAAATGAGGAAGGACAGTTGGGTAGGAATGGAAAACAAGAAGGGTTTTCCAGTGTTCACTGATTTGGACTTCACCGAGGCAGGGGTCAGCCGCCCGTTGCATCGACATGCTATCCGAGTCTGTAGGTTAACGTTCAGGCTAAGGTGGTGGCAGTAGTTGACAGGAGGCAGCTGGGATTTGAGCTTTTGGCATGGCCGCTCAGGCGACGAAACTTTGATTGCTATTGATGAAAAAAGCTTGCTTTCATATTCCGTTTGTCTCATGAACTTCTGGCTGTGCGCCGCAGTTGCTTGGTTTAATTTTAGCATATATGTCCTCCTTACTACTTTTCAGCCTCGACTGATCCGCCTATGTGCTTGGTCAAGATCGTTGCGATCGTGTTTGTTCTGTTGAATGCAACGGGGCTACCATTGGGTTGCGATGACGTGCACCCATCACGCTAAAGCTCTAGGAATATGTGCGAACATTGTTGGGTGGGTAACCGACAGAAAAGTGGATCATTGTTGCCGTTTCCTATTTATTTTGCCCACCTTTATCGTCGCCTATTGTCCATGTCTCACGGTGGTCGTGGTGATATACAACGTCTAGAGCATTTTTCCTTTTCCGGCTAGCCCATCACATATGGTCCAGGCTTTGATCGCTTCCTTAGAGCTTTGACGGCCCACCTTTTAGCAACGCCCAAAAGCAGACCCACACTAGTTATGAACTGCTGGGGAAAATAATATTTCGCGTATTTGTTTCCCGCTTGACACAGCATATTCCTGAGAAAAAAAGATGGAAGCAGTGGGATGATTCCGCAACCATTATCCAGTTTGCATCACGGTTTTCATATTTCGATCAACGATGATACGCTGCTTGGGTGACCAAGTGAATCAGTGCCATCACGACTAGTGGTATTAGAAATCACTGAGATATCAGGATCCAACCATAACTTTTGGCGTAGTGGAGAAGACTATTCATTTGTTCATTTTTGGTTCATTTCACATCCCACATAAGTGTTGTTTCTTCGTTCGAACAAGGTTGCAGTTTTGTTTTTGAAATATTATGAGCCTTTCCGACGATTACTTTTGTTCGGTGAGGGAACTTTGAAAACACTGATGACGCTGTCACACTATAATCCAATCACTTCAGCTGAGGTTTGTGTCGGCTCATCATTGACTTCTGTGTAAAATTGTGTGGACAGCTACCTGAGCCTCACTGTGAAGTGAAGAGGTAAGCGATAGATGGAACGAAAGTCAGAAGGCTTTCCCGGGGTAGTGCTACGTCAGAAGACACATGGCAGCGGATTGCATGTGAAAACGACCATTGAATCGAGTTAGTCTTATCGGGAGTGGCCGTTTCATTTTCTTCATCTCCACTCTTTTTTCAACTGCTTCGATTTTTCTTTCTCCACGAGCTGTTCTAAATTACTGGCTCTTAATCGTTCAAAAAGTTAAAAAGAAAATCAATAAAACCCTGAAGAACTCACAGAGGATGCAAAGAATTACTAACGGGAATTGTTGATGGATGAAAGCTGAAGCCTCAAATGCCGCACCGTTCTACGGATTACCCAGAGTAAACAAAGAATGTGTTACACTCAGACCCATCATCTCCCTATTTGGGTCTCCAACGTATAACGTGACTAGGGAACTATGGGGACGTTTGGAACCCCTGATACGCGGATCAAATCATTTCATAATGGATGTGCAGCAGTTTTCAAAACAAACAAAAAAGGTAAACATAGAAGAAGACGAAGCGTTGATTTCATTTGATATCACCACACTTTTTAATTCGACTGATTTGAACTTAGCAAAGAATGTAACCAAAGAACTCCGGCAAGAACACCACTCAGACAAACCACTAGAACTATAAACAACTCACAAACTGCCTGAAATGTGTCTGTACACCTATTTCAAATTTGATGGTGACCTGTACGAACAAATCAGAGGAACACCAATGGGTTCACCAATATCCGGATTTTTTGCTGAAGCTGTAATACATACCCTGGAAAACGTTACACTGCAAAGGATCTGGCCGAACCTCTGAGTCGAACATGTGGATGACACTCTTTTATCATAAAACGCCCAGATATTGAAAAGATAAAAACAATCGAGAACGTCTTCAGAGGCATCAAATTTAACTTTGGATCGGAGAACAATAGAGAGTTGGCATTTTTGGACTTGCTCGTGAGAAGGAACGCCAACTGCACACTGAAGACATCCGCTTATCTGAAAGAAATACGAACGAATCAAATACCTAGGTTTCACAGTAATCACTCAAATCACCATAAAAAGTCAGGCATTCGGACCCCATTCACGAGGGCTTAAACCCAATGCAGCGCAAAAGAACTTGAGAGGCAGGAAGAAAACTACCTTTTTTCAGAGTGTTTAAGTAAAACGGACATCTGAGAAACTTCATAAGAAGAACCGTGTATGGGATCAATAGGAAAATGAGTCAAAGAATACAACCAAGCAGAGGGATCATACTGCCAATTATCAAGAAATACTCTGAAGCAACTGCAGGATTGCTTCAATCTCAAGAAAGCAGTTTCTAACAGACCAACCAAAGCCACGAGAAAACTCATACAAAATCAAAAGAATAACTGGAGACCGAAGAAAGGAAAAACGTTATATACAAAGTCAGTTGTATGGACTGCAACAAATGCCACATCGGTCAAACCGGGAAAAAAGTGGCCACTCGAAAGCATGAGCATGAACTGGCCAGAAAGAGACATGACCCATTCCCTGTCGCATCCATCCACGAGTATTAAGAGGGACACAAGTTCAATCTGGATGAGGTTAAAAGTCCGGGTCCAGCAACCACGAGGCGCGCAAGGGAGTTCTTGGAAGGCTGGTGCTCTTCAAACAACGAAATCATTAGCCACGTGGAATTGGATCACGTACACAGTCGGATGGAGGACAGACAGCTGAACTAATCAAGGGAGTCAAAAGCGGGGTCAGTGGGCCAAAATCATTCAACCTGTATCAATAAATCTGAATTTTCTACACGCATACATCCTCGGAACTGAATCGCCGATAATTAAAATATCACAAATTGGAAACTACAGCAAGAAACAAAAGAGTTCAAACTCACCAAAGGAGACGTCAGCCGTTGAAGGTCAGAGGTCACTTTCTCAGAGGTGAAGCCGATAAACAAACGTCGAGGATTGGGCACAACGTCGTCCACAAAGTTCAAGGTCAGGACTAATGACAAACCTATGAATATAAAAGACCACTACCAACAGCGCACTTGCGCTGACCGTGTCACCTCGACTGATGATGAAACGTTTGCGATCTAAAATCCAAGCTCAGCGATCAGAACATCATAGCGACTTTGGTTCTGTTTCATTCCGACAGTCAGTCTGGGAACCAGCGCAGCCAAGAAGGATTTGTGAAGGTGTGGTTTATCACTGTTCAACATATAGATGCTGCATCGTACGTCATAGGAACTCAGTTTCTCAGTGGGTTTACTTGTTGGGTCCTGTTAATATAGCTTTCGGAGGCAACGAAAAGCCGTCATTCAGTAAGTGTAAAGGCCACTGTTCGGAGCTGTCTTACAACTGCTGTTGGGCGTTAAAAGCAGCCCTACGTATTTCCCCTTTTCCTCCCTGTCTATCAGCTCGGCTGCCCCACTAAGGGAATTCGACAGGTTGGTCAGACATGAAAGCGGTCTAAAGGACCTAGGTAAACTCGGTACCACTAGGTTCATTGCCGTTATGTGGGTTGTATCCTATGCCTCGAAATTCTTTTTACCTCCCTCAGGACTACTGAGGTCAGGCTCGCCGGAGAATGGTTCTGGAAGCCCTGTCTGACTCCACCCTCGTGAACTGGGCGCACAGTGGACCCCATCCAACCCCAAAAGAATTACCCCACTTCAATCGATTCGATGGCAGCTTAATCAGAGTTTCCACATATGCGTCAGCTAAGGGCTTCATTATGATCGGGTGGATACTATAGGGCTCTGTCTTTTCGGATGCCTTTGACCTGCTCACGGTAGTGGCTACTTCTGAGATATCCACCACGGTATCCTCTTTCGATTCACCAGTCCGCTGCTTTCCCTGTCTCTCGAAGAATTTCCGGGTCAACTTGTTGGAAGCAAAGGCGGAACTTCTCCGGGGCAAGAAACCTCCACGAGTTAACCAACAGTTTTGTTTCCAGGTGATTCTTTATAGTTTGGCTTGCAAATTCCAGAGAGTTGCTTAAGAAATTCCGTAAGTCGAACGAAAGTGAATATGCACGGCTAGACCTGTATTCACGACCACGCTCTCGCATACGCAAGAGTTAGCATATGGCAATCGGACGAAGGTAGGCAACCGATAACTATCTCACACGTGGCTAGCTGCTCCGTGTTGATATAGAAGAACAAAGCAGAACTTGAAAAGGACAGGTTTTGCACGTGTGGTTGCCGGGCTAAACGGGTTGTATTGAACAATGAGTGACGGTCACTGACATGATATGACGTCACAACTCCAAATTACCAGAGCGAGAAATTTTAGCCCAATGTTTTCAGGTTTCCTGAGTAACGATATGGTTGTGCATCCTCCTCATTGCGTGTGAGAGGTTGCGGAGTATTCCAGCTCTTGTTAGGTTTACGTGGTTTGCGATAACTTGGATGGTTGCTGCTTGCGCTATGCCCCAGTTGGAACGTACCTGCTTATGCTGAATGCATCGTTCTGCTGTGAGCAGTTGCGAGCCGCCGCCGTTTGCATTCTTCTGTCCTACTTGAGAGTTAGCTTCGTGCTCATGGTTCCCTCTGCCTTATTGTGGTCCCAACCAATCCCCATGATCACCGTCACATCATTTTTTGCCTGGAAACCCTCAGTTTTGACTTATGTTTTCTACACTTTTGCTTTGGTGTACAGAACGGTTAGATTCAGCGCTCCTGGAAAGCACTCAGTTTATATGAAGATATAGTCTACCTCGAACTGTTCCTGAAGTTTGCGTCGAAGTTTCAAGTAGGCCACCTGTCACGACTCCCCCCGGAGCTCCTGTCTGAGGCAGCTCAGTAAGATTCCCCGACCAGGGTGTATATTATCGTAATTATTTATGCTTTTGCTATTATCAGCACCCCACCAGGAGTACCTGTTAGGAGGTTCCTTTCCCCGTCACCTACCTCACTGGGGCTTAATTGCCCAGGCGTGGAACCCTTGCTGTCGGTGACTATAAACTGGCCGTGTTGAGTGTGAAGTAGTCTTGAAATATTTAAACTAGCAACCGTGGTCCACGACGCGCGCTGTCCTAAGGTGCCGGGCTCGACGGAGGCATGAAGGCGATGGGAACCCAGGAGCGAGAGGATCTGATCACGGGCATGGCTTCTGAACAAAACCAGACAAGCAAGTAGGATTCGCCCAGTAAAACTCGAAGAAGCTCGTTTTTATGGCCTGCGATAAGCCTCGCCGATGCATACTTTCAACGTCCTTTCAAAATAAGCGCGACAAACTTGGGTAAAGGTTTTGTGATATTGGTGACCCCTGGTCTTAAGTGGTCTGATCGGTGCGCCACTGCCGAACAAAAGGCACGCGGTGGGCTCTTTATATGCAGGTCAGCGTTTGGCCAAAGTTGAGAGGTTCTCATACGATTGTACATTACCATATTTGGGTCCTTTTGGGACACTTTGACTGAGCATGGTCACCATCCTACAAAAACGAAACCGCCTACTTGGAGAAGTTACCACACCCCGCAGCGCTTGTAACTGGGAGTGATGCAAGCAAGATTTACAGGCAGAGAATCCCGGAACTGGTAAATTCCTCTGAAGATGGAAGGAGACTACTGGGGACCCATAGAGAAGTTCAGAGTAATAAAGGGCCTTTCTGGCCTCAGCCTGGAGAGCGAATTCCAGATGGCCTTGGATTCCCGAACAAAAAAGTGACTGGAAGAAGCTGGGGAAAATGCAATTTAGATTGGTGGTTGGATCTCACTTTCTTAACAAAGCGGTGGCCAGCCACTGAAAAGGATCGCCAGAAGAGGTAACAGAACCAGGAACTCTCTAGTCATCCGAGGGCGCTTGGTGTACGGCCAGCCCCCTTCAAGGCTGGCTGCGGATCGCTCAGTTCTGTTTTGTATCGCTACTCTGCTCCTCACATTTCCCACCAGGTATAGCTTATCCCCTTCTCACCGGCTTTAGTGATTTTGCTCTCTGCTTGTCAGTATCACCATGGTCACCCGCTCTTCATATGCCCGGCAGAAACTTTGTTCTGTTTTCTATCCCATTTTTCACGGCCGTAACTTCTAGATGTATTTATCCATGAAGTACCATGGACGTAATCTTGTATAATCCTCGGGTCCACCCTAGGGAAATACTCTTTAGATTGCTTCCAAAACTTTTCAAATCACGCTATTTGCCAGTCTCTTCATGGATTCATTTCTGTCCCCAAAAATGGATTTCGTTACTATCTCTGTTACGGCATTCATCACAACTATTGTCTCTGTGAGCTGCCACGATACAAACCTTTGACGACATCACTGTTGGAAATGATCTCCGTATACTTTTATTAGGGCTGTTGCGGTTGACGTTTCGTATCTTCCCTCCTTGGTTCAGCTGGTTATCAGCATTAAGCTCTCTTAGTGCGTCATCCCAAACTAATGTAGCATCGTTATCTCTCCATTTTTGCTCACCACACGTTTGCTCATTAGAAGATTAATTTATCTGCTAATGTCCCACTACCGGCCTACGAAACAGAACTTTAACAGATACGCGTTTGCCTGTTTTCTCTGGATACCCATTTTATCCCTTTTTGACATTACTACTCTCCGCAGTAGCTACTGAACATCTACCACTTCTTTTGAACTCGTGCGTTCCGGTTCTTTATCGCCCTCTCCAAAAAGCCTACTGCTTAAGGTGTTCTGCTTTCACCGACCAGTTTCTTGTCACGGCACTGAAGTCTGTCTCCTGATATGCGATTGAGTCCGGGTAAGACTTTTTTCTCATTTGTAATTAGCCAGTCATACCGATCGCTTGGATGATCGACTTATCTCTTTCACTGCTGGTTCATCTCCTTTTCCCCTAGACCGATTCACGTCTGTGTACGTCTCATCGACTGCGGAGTCCTGTTGGTTTTTGTCATGTTCCGTAGCAAATTCTGCCCCCTGAAAATAATTAGTTTCCTCTTTTGACTTTCCACGGGCTCTTGCGTTTTCGTCCGCTTCGTGTCCCATATTGCGACATCTAAGCCAGCTCAAATTTACTTGGACCAACTCAACCGTCTGACTCTGGCCTTAATACTTCCCTGTAGCTACTATCAGTTTAATTTGGCGTGATCAATTCTTCCCTTTCACTATAATTTTGTATGTTTTCCTGCTTTCTTATCTTGAGCCACGTCAACCTTAATAGTGCTATTTGATCTTCATTCTGAACGTTGTTCGGGCTGTCTTTTTGGTAAACTATCGATTTTTTATGTTATCTCTGACGATGAGCTAAAGGCAGGCCACTAAGCAGAATGATGTGGCCCTTGGGGCCAGCGCAAGATGAATTACTACTGAAATTTCGGGCTTGATACATTATGGCTTGGTGAACGTTCGTACCGCGTAAGCCCCTTCATAATTGTTGGGCAACGATTTATTACTTTTTCCTCTTGTTTTTTCAGAAAATATGACACAAGGCACCGCTTAGTGGTGGATGCATATCTTGGATCCATTAAGGCAAGGGCATTCTGGACTGCTGATCGTCCGTGACCATCGCCTGCCTTGTGCAGCTCGAACTGAGTTGAACCAAGAGTGATTTAAATATTTTGTGACTGCGGTGATGCGATTGGAATCCACCAGGAACAGACCCTTATACCTGGGGTTACCGAACAGCACAACTGTTGGTCTCCACAAATTTTGTCGTTCTACCCGGGCCACTTTTCTATCCGCGGGATCTGTGTGATGGTAAAGTGGCCCGTATTGACCATCAGTAGGAGCTTCACAACGTGAAGCCTCCTCGCCGGCCCCCGACTGTCCTTACTTCATGATGGAATCCGGTAGTGCCCTTCTCTCCGTGTTTCCATGTACCCTGAAGCCGCTCCAAACTGTTGTTGCAGGCAATATTGTTCCGATACAAACTAAAGTTTCTCGCTCTCCAGAGCTCACACTTTCCCAGACAATTCTAGAACGTCCCCAAAGAGTCTTATTATGTCCATTAAGGTTGCTATTTTTACCTCTTTCACTCGATTCTAGCACATTTTGCTTGTATTTCCAAAATGGGAGAAAAATGCTTTATGTAAATTACTGACCATGCCTGCTGAGGTAACTCTCTTTCTGTAACCCCTGCAAAGCTGGTCTTGCTTCCTTGATAGTTGCTGTACAAAGATCGAATGGTGTTCCCACCGCTTGGCCTCAGTTGCATAGCAACGTCATAAGATCGGGAGTAGGGTTGCTTTTCAGTGATTTAAATATACCAATAACACAACAGTTCACTTTGTCACCTCTCATGCTCGTGTTCACCGCATTTTTTTTACCAACTTGGGTGTTGAGGTCAGAGTTGCGCCAATTTCAGCACATATTTACGACTCTAATCTAGATCCCCGTGAGAAAAAACCCTAGATGGAGCGAATTCAGGTCAGAGCCTTGCATCTGCAGCGCGGCCGATGATAAGCCCAATGCACTTTCCAGCGAAGAAAGTAAAACCATGCTGGGCAAACATCCCACTTTACATCGTCATCTACTGTACTATGGAGACACTTTTCTCACAGACGCTATTAGGCTATTATTTCCGGCAATTAAACGATCTCTTACCTGTGTTCCAAATCTCTGGGGCCATAATAAGATGGAAATTCGCTGGTTATAACAGTCAGTTGGATGAAAATATGAGAGAACATATAAATAAACAATAATTTCTACCGTAAGAGTCCAAAGGTGCAAGACTACTCCGCTCAAGCACAAGTTGAGAATAAATCAAAAGAATTTGCGGCAACCATCCATCCTGAGGGATATTGGTTCTGGGCGTTATAGGCACTAGTCATGCTTACTTCCGTACATGCAACGCCTATTCTGCCTCTCCGAGTTGATCCACTGGGACTGCAATAAGCTGATTGCAACATGCCAAATCAACAATCCAATCACAACTAGGTGCCGCAAAAGACAACAGAAGTCAAGCCGTCGAAGTCATATTAGGTGTGCAATATTGTCGGAAACAACCGTTGGTAAAAGCATGAGCACAAGCATCGGGAGCAAACTCAGTAGACAGCAGTATCCAAAACCAAGGATGTGTACAGTGCGAGCGAAACTCCCTTTTATGCGTCACTCAACGTAGCGTGCTTTGTGTAGTGTCAACTGCAACGTATTACGGCCAGTCATGAAAGAGTAAAGAAATGGATTGTGTCGTGGTAAGCAACTGCTGATGATAAACGGACTTCTCAACACACTGAAGCAAGGTAAGTCAAAAATAGCCCCCAAGCTTTGGCACAGTTTTTCCCTGCACATTGAACAATCTACAATTCTCAAGACATTATTGAGGGAAAAGTGTACCTGAAGCTCTTTGTCAGCAAAAGGACGAGCTTTGAAATCGCGCACGAATGTCTTTTACGACATACCAATGTTCGACGTCAATACCTACCAAATGACCTAATAATCGAGTAAGCCTAAGGATGAAACCTGATATGGTTTCCGCTGAGGCTTGCCTACCACTTCCGCCATCAATTGAAAACAGCTGAAAACGTATTCCTTTGGGATATGAGTGGTCGTCTGCACTTTTATCAACCAGCGGAACCAGATCCTCCACTTTTGAACCCTTTTCAGCCACGCGCAACCTGGGAAAACCTTGTATTATGGGCAGACTTCCACGAGGTGGTCCTTGCTGAATCATTATGACCTGATAAGCTGCCTGGTGCTACTAATTGGTGTGGCCTTTTTCTAGCTCTCTTTCCTTCGCACAACAAAATGTGCTTGACTGAGGCAACATCAAAGCACTGGACCGTAGCACTTTAGGGTTACACAGGTCGCGATACACGGGGATCAAAAGGTTTATCGACCGCGATAAGTTCAGCCTCCATGGTGTAAGTCGAATACTTTTTATCATTCAGCGGTTGGTCAGGATTGACTGCCGAAAAAACCGACCTGACTGCTCCAATCTTCCGTCCACAAACACCCACACGGCGGACTGCATTTGGTCGCCAAAGGTGACAGTCTAGTTTACGAGGTTACATTTCCTGCTGAAGTGTTTTACGATCAGTATGAGAAATTGCAGTTTTGAAAGCAGACTGGTCGACTTTAAAGTTGGACCGAATACTGACATATTACACCTCAGACCGACAGCCCCTGACTGCAAACCCTACCATTCCCACGTACAAGGAACCTTCAGCGATGCCACACGCAATTTCTACCCCTCCTCTTTAATACTGAGACAAGTCAAATTACAGACATATCTTTTGCATTTACTTTGGCCTATTTAGCATAGTATAGTATATTTCTTGACCGTGGTCAATACACATGCACAAGGCAAGATCAGAGTATACAGCAGTAAATGTCGATGTGAGGTATTCACAAATTCTAAATTTATAAATCACACAGCAACCGAAATACACCACTAAAGTCATGTAGAGTTTGAGTGAACAAAAGTGGTAATGGCTGAGGCGGTTATTACGAATCGGTTTCGAAATCGCTGGGGGCTGTGTGGATAGATGAGCAGTCGTGGGATTGCTGATATAAGCGACAAATGGACGGTCACTAACGAGTAACCGGGCGGAAGAGATGCCAAAGAACATTGTTAGAAGTAAAGCAAGCGTGGGGCTTTCAACGTACAGTCAGAGATACCAGCGGAGTATTGGACACTGATCCAGCATTGGGTAACTAATTGTGGAAAAAGCATGTGAAATAAAGGCAAGTGATTCAAAGGTGATAATAAAACGGACCTTTTTGTGCAGGTGATTACAGTGTCATATGGAAATTCAAATGAAGGCGAAAAGCTTCGCAGGGACTTCAGTGAACTTTTGAAGAGCATGAATGGTGTATGGACATACAACGGACTTTTAAAGAAAAGCCGTCAATAAAACGGATTAGTGGAGACAAACGTCAATGGTTCGGCTAAGCAGGAGTTCCAAGAGTGTCAAATGATTTTTTTGTATTTGATAGAAAATTGTTAATCAAATTATGGTTGGTTGCAGATGGCTGTTATTCTGTTCCGTAAAGACCTTGGTTGCAAATGGTGGCAGGTGGAATGTTGAGGGAAGCAGGTAAGAAAGGGCCGGTTTGACGAAGTTGACAGCTGCGAGGGCTGGGTTCCGGTCATTGGTTTCGTACTGCAACGCGGGAAGAATTGAACTGTTGAGTTGGAATATTTGAGAACAGACGTTGAGCGGATGTGTTGATGGTTGGTGTCAGGAATCACCTCTGCGATCCGGTGAGACTTTCATGAGGTTTTGTTAATCCGTGTACGGTGCCCCATGTAACATCAGCAGGCGAGAGTATAGGTTTAAACCATTGATCAAATCGTCCAGTCCTTACGGTAATCCGGGATTGAAGTCGAGTTGGCCGATAGCTACCCAAGTAACCAATGCAATCTGGAAGAGGTCAGAAGTGCGGCAGTCTGGAGAGTGTTCCATCTGTGGGTTATGATTATCGTTTATATGCAAGCAAGGAAATGAACATTTTGTTATCCGAACAGTTAGTTATCGTTTGGCTAGTGGACGGGTCTATTAGGGATCTCAAGACGGAGACTGGTAGCTTTCCAGTTTAGTTGGGTGATAGTAGAGATTTGGGGCGGTGGATGAGGAGAGGGTGTCCGTTTGGGAACCAGGAATAAAACAATAGCAGAGGGTATGGTCTGGGAGAAGAATGAGAAAATAGGAAGATAACAGTCTGGCCAGTTCACCAGCTGTGGTCAAGGACGGCAAACAGTAAAAAGGGAGAAAAACACTGGGTGTTAACATGAGGATTTTTCATGTGGGTGCAATTGTGCTGGTATTCCGCAGGGTCAAGAGAAATCAGAGGCATACGGATTCCGGTTGGAATGGGGTCTTAACTTACCATGAGCATATGCGCAGAGAAGTAAAGCCTAGTTACTAAGGAATGGTAATCCGTGTGGCAAGGCTTCAGTGTACGAGAAAAGAGCAATAAAAGCAGGATGGCACGGCTGTGTTCTAGCCTGAGCCAGGAATTAAGTGAGAGCGAGCACCCATCGCTAAAGGACGGAACGGTTGTATTTATACATATGCAATTTATGTTGTAAAATGGCACCATCTAGTTAATAAGGGGGACAAAAGTGAGTGGAGCATACTCAAGGTATATATATATATATATTTATGTATCCATATATATATATATATTGCTGTTTACGTGGGTGCAATCATCGGACGGATCATGCGAGAGCGATCGGACGCAAAAGACTGTGGCAAGGAATGTGAGATATAGAGATGCAGTCTGGGTTTAGCCCAGCTGAGGATCAACGGTTAACGAAATGAAGAACGAAAGTTAAGCAAGGGCTCATCGGTGCAGCGTATCCCTAAGGCGCATTGAGGCCATGAAACGTGAGACTAAAAGGGAAAAGCCTAAGTGTGGCTAAAAGTTTCAATGGAAAAGTTAGTATTTCGCCTAGAGTGCTCATCGAGCAGGAGTAAAGACCAAGTTCTGCATGAAATTACAGAAGAACCTTAGCTGGGGATAGGGTGGGAGCAGAAATGGTAACGTCATAACTGGGTGTTGAGTTCAGTTAGAGAGCCGCGCCAAGTGCGATGAATCAGACTGGATTTTCCAGTTCGAAATCACAGAGGTGATGAGGGAAGTATATGTGGTGGGACCTGGTGCGGAAAAGAGGCATTGTAAGCTAAGAGATATCGAGGAGCGTAGAGTTACTCACCATGCTTGAGTTATTAATTGTTGGATAGTAGTGAGTTTATATATATAAATGTACATATATATATATTTGTATAAACGAATATTGTATATATGTATATATATATACAATATATATATATATATATATATATATATATATATATATATAAAGCCGACCAGGGGTTGGATACTGAAGCAGTTTTTATGGCAATGTTGAGGTTGGTTTCAGGGCCGCAGACGCGATATAACTAAATAAAGGTAATAAATCGTGGAGCGGGTGAGAGATATTGACAACCTGTGGGGAGTAATACGGTGGTCTCTATAAATGCGAGAGCATCTGGAAGGATTTATTGCAATGTTGAATTGGCAGGATCCTATAAGTTGGTATAGAAAAATAGTTAGTGGACTCAGACATGCTTACATATGTCGATGGCGAAGTCTAGGAGAAGCGGTTAAACAAAGCAATCATAATTTTAAAAGCGGTGAGGTTATTTCGACGCAAAGTTTTCTGAAATAGTAGGCCCCATATCTCTCATATGTTTTGCTCCTACCCTTCGACCGGAAATCAGGCAAAGGTACCACCATGGTGCTCCTGATGCCAGACACCTACCGGATTTCGAGAATGGCCTAGGGAACAGGCAACAAGCCAAAAGTTTCGAAGGTTGCCAACAGACGGTCAAAGTCAGTGGAATAGTTGAAGGATTGTTTGTATTCAAATAATTTTACCACGTGTAGTTTTAAGAGTGACACCGGAAGTGGCTCCTGCTAATACGTTCACAAGCAGAGCAGTCGGAAGTGTGTTTTACAGCCAGCGGAAAGGGAACAAGCAGATTTCTGGCATGGAATAACACGAAAGCCGCCTGGAGCTAAGCGCTAATCAGCTGTTTGTCTATAATCAATTTGTTCAAGAATTTACGCAATGAAACTCAGTCATCGCAAGGTTGACGCATAGTTACTGGGTCTGCGGGTTTAAAGTATGCAAAATGGCGTCTTGGGCACTTGCAGATAACCCTCACGCAGGTTTTCTTGTCCCTTGTAATCCCAGGTCTTTCCTGGTGCAAGCTAAGGCTTGACTTGCCCCGTACGTATGCTCACATCTCGTAACCTTGCTGCATCAAAAATCCATTGACTGGCCCTCGAGCGGGTAGAAGCATTCTTTTGCCATTGAATAAACTGCATTGGGGAGCGGATGTGTCAATGAGACATTGTAAACCATCATGCATTCTTGGCTCCAACGTTCTCGAGCCGGAAGTTGGAAAGCGTCTATTAGGTTTTTTAATATTCGTATTTGATCAGACGTTTCGTATTCAGACTTCAGAACCTCACCTTGAGTCGACGTGAGGACTAACTGGGGATTACAAAACAAGTCTGCCCAGAATTCTGACCAGTACTCGCGCTCAAGCTGTTCGGATTTCGGCCAGATAAGGGACAAAGGAGTTTGTTTCGATCTTGATGCAAGAGGGCATGGTTTGTGGCTTCTTCTGTATTCCTTTTATTCCTAACCGTTTTAGCCAAAAGAACTATGAGCCGTTTATTCTGCTTGGCCACTTGGGGCTCCCGGTTTGGTCAAGGTCAGGTGTGAGTAGCACAAACGTCTAGCAAGCTAGCCGGAAGCACTAGCGCAGGTGTGAAGGGGGCGATGCAAAGAAGTAAGAGCCGTACACATTCCACTGCTGATCAGCCCAGGATGTGCACATTGAAAAAGGACTCGGTGCTGTGTCGTTCATCTGACTTTCCCGGTTGGGCACAGAATATATATATACATTCCGCCACAAATTTGTTGAGCACGGATATAATAGCTTGCACTCTCCGGTTACGTAGAGCCCAACAACTGTTTGCCCGAAGTATACACTCCTTCACTCAAAATATTTCCATGTTTTTCTCCGGCCAATTCATGAGCGTGGTTCCAACAGATATCAACTATATTTGCCACTGAAAGCATAAACAGCCAACGCGTCGAATATTCTCACTTCATCTAAGACCTTTCTGCTTAAGTTGCCGTCGGCGAGGAAGATCTCCTCGGCTCATTCCGTCGGAGTTCCCCCACCCAGGGCACAAGGAGGTGATGTTTCGGTGCAGCAGAAAATCAGCCAATAAGATGCTGATTGAGGTATTCACTCCAGTTGAACTCAGGAACTAGACACCGTTTTATCTCATGCGTCACATGCAATCTTTGCTGGATGGACGTCAAACGGACGACACGGCTTTCCCGGGGGATATGAGTTGACAAGCTGCCACTCACGGTGCGACAAGTTCTATTGATGCTAGAGTGCCCAACTCCCTCAGGCAAGTTGGCCCAACACCCCAACAGAATAATGGAATGTCACACGATCCGTAGAATATGCTTTCTTTGAACCCGTCCATCTAAACCCTTGTTATAACTTCCGCCGAAACCGTTCCAAAGCATGATTCTACCAAAACGTCATCACAAACCGTCTTAGACAACGGTGGAGCCACTCCTGCAATCCTGACGCTCAACCCCGCCAGATGCGCGTTGATGACGGCAATGAGAGCCTAAAAGAGACAGTTTGCGTGCTGTGAAACAAAGTAAGCGCAATATGCAATAAATTGGCTACTCGTCGACTCGAGTCCAAGGAGGTATCTTACAGATCAAGACTGCTGCCAAAAAACCGTTCGTTACAAACACTGCTTTGATAACGTTGCACTTCCGGCTCTCGTGCAATTCGTTGTTATCCTCTATGCTCACTTCGCAATTCTATCCCACAGTCAGGCGATTGAGCCAGCCAGTAAAGGCGACGACTGTGGCTGGCTCTCCAAGTAAAAGTAGCCTATTTTCCATCTTTGGCCGATCCAGCGGCCTATGACTTCTCCCCGATACCGGCAATGAGATCACTGTTATCCCCCAATTCAAACCTCACCGCCCTAACACATCTTAGTTTACATTGCAGGTGGCATCCAATAAGGCAACTGAGACTTTCCGTCAATAGCTCTCGATTTAGGTCGCCGGCTATGTTATCAGAAACATTTTGTTCAAACCGGCATTGAGAACTCGACCATCGGTGGGACTTTCCTCTCATGCTTTGGTCTGATAGTAGACTTCGAAGCTCACAAGCCGGTAGGCACCACAACCAAGCTTTGCGCGATCGATATTATCGAATGCGCAACTTCCATTGATATTCGGCTGGTGACTCCGCAGCCACCATCTGCTGAAGTTCCGAAGGAATTTACTTCTTTCAGCAAACCATGTCAGTTCACCAGTCCTGTCTTTCATTAAGGCGTCAACCGAACGCGGCAGAATGCCACCCTGATCAAGTTCAACCCCGCTGACTCAAACCCGACGTTCGCTGTAAGGCAAGACTCGAATCCGAACAGGTGTTGAATGTTGGCACCGCTACATCCTCTTCAGGCCAACGGGCCTCGCACTTGTACGCTGTTCGGAAGTCATCCAGAAGTTAGAGACCCTGTGTGTACTCCATGTTCTTAACAGCTCTGCTGTTCTGAGCAGGTATGGAGTCCCACACCTGCACGGTGTCGAGAGAAACCCCTCGGGAAAACAATCTTATCCAACGAAGACCTCGAGAAGGCATATCACCAAAGCTCAATGGCCGGAGAAGACAAACGCAAGACCGCCACCGCTACACCTCTTGGCTTTTTTGAGTTTGTAAGCATGCCATTCAGGTTGCGAAGCGCGGCAAGTACGTTCCAATTTTTTATCAATGCAGTTTTCTCAGGTCTTTTCTCTGTACCTGGCTACTCTGTGGAAAACTTAGTCACTGGTACTTCTAAAACAGAGCAAGCTGCCTATTTACGCCAGTTCATCCAGTTTCTGCAACTGCATGGACTTCAGATAAGCTTGTAAGCTTTTTGGGCTTACCACCTCTGGCTTTCCGTATGCACTAATTTGATCAACACCGTTCGATACCCCTCCTAGAAGAAGTGGAAAGCGTTTCACTTTCCCACTCAAAAATAGCCACACAACTGCGCCGCTTCCTGGGAATTTTTAACCGATGCCGTGGTTTCACTCCTCATTGCTCTGTGATCCTCTCACGTTTTGCTGACCACCTCAAATCTAACCCGAAAGTTGTTCAATTTATTCCGAGGCCAAAGCAGCATTCAGAACTGTTTATTGCCCGCTAAACCACATCAGTCGAGACCACAATGTCAAACTGTTCCTCACCGCTGCTGCTTCTGCAAAGGCTGTCGGTGCAGCTCTCCACTACAAGAGAAGGAGAATAATGCTAAACTTCAACCTCCTTTCTTTCATTCACAGAACCTCTAGCCAGCACAGTCGTGGTATAGCTCCTTCTCCCATGGACTCGCTTCCTACTTGGCTATTCGACACTAGTGTCTCTCGAAAGGAAGGCTGTTTTGTTTCATGGGTGTCACATCCTCTGATCTCCGCCTTCAAAACCACCTCCGATCGACATTCGCCCAGAGGGGCGCGAACCCCAGACTTAATTTCCCAATTCACCACTGATCTTTGCCCTACTCGGGGGATAGTTAGCCGATGCTTTTTAGCGCTCCGGTATCCCATAAATCTCCGACCACCCTGTTTTTACCGGGATAGATGTGTCTGGAGCTCAAAAAGTGATCTAGGACCAATTTTCTGCGGTTTTTCATCAACATCGCCACTACCAAAGAGTCTTATTTTAAATGAAGGTCAATCTGTTGTAAGTGCTTCTACCACTGGTAAGCCCTAACTGTTTGCTCCTGCCATGATTCGCCGTGTAATTTTTCAATTTTTTTTCAAAATCCCACCACGGCTTGCATGAAAGTTTTGAACTCATTGCTAATTACAGCTTGTGGCTCCAAGTGCATGAACACTCTGGGCTCCAAGCCGCATTCGTTGCTAGCTTCCCAACGTTCACCGTCAAGTGCACTCTCGTCTGTCTCAACTCCCTAAGGTTGACGTACTTTTTCTCATGTAAACTATATCACATGCGGATGGATTCAGTTATCTACTAGTGGCGGCTTTGTACTGGCTGACTGATGGCTGCCTAATGGGGATCGAGAAGGGGAAGAAGTGGTTGTGGGGTGGCTACTTTCGAGTTGGTTCCGCTCCAGTGGATGAATGCCGCCTGCAAGGGTTTACGAGCTTATTTCTCGCACGCTACCAGGTGTAGCTCCCGCGACTTAGCAGACTTTTCGGTAGAGGGTACGAACCACACTCCACTGATATTAAATTGACCCCGGCGAGGAATGATAAAGTCCCTTTCCGGTGGACCGGTAATATAGGCGAGGAACAGTGGAACAGGGCAGGGAAAAAAGCTGACAAACGAAAGGAAAAATGACATTGTTTAACATTAAATTGTCTGAGCCTTCGAATTTGGTAGGGTGCCGTGCTTTTTTCTTCATATGCTTAAAAATGTGGGCGGAAAGCTTCAAGTTTGCACCGATGGTGTAACCTTAGTACTGGAACAAATTCACTTCAGCCAGGGTTTTTTTGGAAGGGGTAGAAGTATCACAGTGTTAAGCCGATCAAGAAAGGGCAAATACTCGTTAAAGGTTCTTAGAAAAACTCAAAGCTAGACAGCGTCAAAAGAATGAGAGAGCTAAAAAAATCCTCGGCGACGGAAGCAGTCTGACGAAAGGCCACAACATCTGGATAGTCAAGTAAATGCGACGGGAAACGGGATGAAATTTTGCTGACGCAGGGAGAAAATAAGTGGACAGAAAGGATGGCACCTGAAGCACTCTCAATTTATTCGGCAAAGGTTTGGATGTTTTAAAGTTTAGCAGTGGGCACTAACCTCCCTTGGCGAAATGACCAAGCGGAGCTTATCACGTCGTGGGATAGCCGAAAACCTGCCAGTTACTGAGCAGGAGAGGTGCGAGACGGGATCAAATGCGGTTGAGCCTTCTAGAGAAATGAGCTGCACGTACTTTACTTATCGCTTCAAGGGTTCGTTGCATGGGGGTTTAAGAATGCAATTGTATCCGTAGGGGACCCATTCGGCTTACAGGAGGAGTGTAAGCAGTCATTGGTGAAGTATATAGAAGAATTCGCATGGGTAAAAATATCAAGCTCTGTAAGTCTAAGTCCGAGTTAAGTTCGAGCCGTGGGAAGAAAACTTCCAGGTTTGAAACCAGAATGTCAAAGTCTGGATGTAAGAAAAATGTTGACTGGTCTCCGGCAGTTAGAAATAGAAAACCAGCGCAAAACGTGTTCGACGAAAGAAAATAAATCGGTTTAGGCAATAGCACTCCAACCCAGGTGGGGAAGACGAGGCTTCAGGACCAATATTTCAGGCTGCCTTGGGAGTATAAGGAAGCCTCAGTACTTAGGTATGGAAAGGGTTTATGCACAAGTAATTTTATGGAATGCTTGCAAGTCCTGACTGAGTTCATGGATGAGTGAGTGCACAGTTGACACTCCTCAAGTCCATAACATATTTCACTTGCCCCGTTTTCTTTCCTTGCCGTGGCTTGTTAGTATTTAATGTACTTGGGATTTGACCGGCAGACAGGGAGTCGGTGCGTTTCACTTTTTAATTGAAAAGAAAAGCTTTTACCCTTTGAATTGCGCCGAGCTTTGCTGAAAACTTTTTCATATTCTGGGAGATTCCACGTGGGATTGGCACGGCCGTTACAAAGGAACGGGGTTTTTAGTGGTCCGCACATGAGGAAAACCGAGTCAACCATCTTCACAAAAAGTACGACGATACTACCTATCGGCAATCCAAAAAACTGGGAACATGCATAAGCAAGAGGCTTCCGTAGGAGATGGATATAATCATGCGAAACATTTTGAAGACGGATCTTTATTTCGTTGGTTTCCCAGAAAGAGTGAAAAGCCGGTCAGGAGTATATCTTAGGCATCGGGAGAAGCAGACTATAGCTACTCATTCACATAGGTGCACAATTTCTAAAGGGGATTAATTCAGGACGGTTGGTGATAATCCTGATTGAAACAGAGTTACTCTATTTCTAGAAGCACAAGTATCAGTTGAATCAGACGCAGCAAGGGCTTCGGTTGAAGAATGAACGAAAATGCCTACAATGGTTTGCAAGTAGTCATACAAAAAGGAAATTAGAAAAGGTCAAATGATTCACGGAAAGATGAAATACCGTTCAAAGCACAAAACAATACTGCGCATAATTTGTTTACATCGCGAAGATTCTGGAGAGAACGTCTCTAAAAAGAATGACGTTAACCGAGTATGCAAACGCTACCTTCGATTTGTCACTCCAGGTGGAACTGACACATAAGGCCATCCCGCCTTTGGACTTCTTTTTGTTGGTGGAATCACCATCCTGTTCAAACCCTTTGGAGCCATTTATTAAAGCCAGTTGGCAATATGTTGACGTTCAGTACCGTCCCACTAACTCGGGTGAGAACTCAGATCAGCCCCAGAATCATATAGATTTACTATCGGAAAACAAAGGATACGTTGTGTTTCGGTCACATGCAAACACAATTTGCACGCGGCGCATTGGCTCGACTGCTGTGGGCGACAGCTCCTTCAGGCTACATTTCCGCTGCCGAGATTCGTCCAATCTATCGATTCACGCCATCGATCGGTTGTCCTCTTTCTCGTGGCTCCGCGGGCTCTGTAGGGCCCAGTGCTGAAGCACTGTTTGCCAATGAGATAAGCCATCCATCGATAGCTTTGTTGGACCATACCCTCAAAGTGGGTTTATCCACGATCCTCTTATGCAAACACGAATGCGAGAGCGAGGAATAAGAGTTAGGTTAGATATTTTCATGAACACAAAACGTGGGTTGGTACCGAACAAATGCTGGACGGCCACCGCCGACAGTGGGGTGCAATTAAGAGCAGCCTACCAGTCATCACGGATTTAGGGTTTATCTCAGTTAAGTCAGGACCTGCTCCCGTATAGAGTCTACAGCCCCTAATCCTCGGTTTGTGACACGATAGTGAATATACTCGGCAGCGCGCAAAGCAGAACTCAAGACGCTGGAGCGGGACAACATGTGTATTGGAGGAGCGCAACGGCGTGCAGACGACGTACACAGGCGGAGCAAGTGGCGCCACCCAAAAACGGTCATTGTTTCAAATAAACAAATTAGTTAGTCTTTGCCATCGAGCGCTTTATTGGATGCACTACAGGGGTCTCCCCCTAGAAGACCGACGCAGTTGGGCTTCGACCCGTGATGGGTACGTCGGATTCGGTGGCGAGATACGTTTTCCATGCCTCCCGCCGCGGTCGGACACAACAGCGAAGCCAGCACAAGCTGTTCTCCATAACTCACACTGGTCGCTGTGCGTCGATCGCGAAATTGTGTCCTCCTCAAAATGTTATCCGACCGGGGTAGATCCTGTTTGTGACCTAGCAGTGGTGATTGTGTTGTAGGGTTTGTCGTTGTCGGCATATCCCAAAGTTCCGTATCCCTGTGGTTGTCATTGCCTTCGTAAGCAAGCCAGCGTCCGGCGTCAAATGAGTCCAGTCGCGATCCAGTGAGCCTTGTGTTTGAGCCAAGCGAGATCCTGGAATTCCATATGGTTCTGTCTGACGAGACGAGCTGGAAGGCAAGAAACACAAGGAAGCTGCTCCTCGAGGCGCGATCGGATATTCGAGTGAGGGGGACATACCGGCGCAATACAGGCTGCCGCCACCCTTGTCGTGATCACCACGTGGCCGTGCATTCATGCATAATAGGACTATGTACAAGTTGAATATGGAGAGTAAACTTAAATATATACAACTGTTACATATTCAGAAAACCTCGCTGGCTGTCGCAACTCGCGGCCGCGTCGATTTCTCTTGTTGACTGGTGCAGCTGTGTCTTCCTTGGAGTTTGGTGTTGCAACAGGTAACGAGGGGTCGTTAATGGGAGTAACAGGGGCCTACTCGGGACGACCAACCGAAGGTTGTGAGCACGTGGTGACACTGGGAGGGTTGTTCGTGGTGGGTTCTACCTCGATGAAGGCTGGTTTGAGGTGGTCTGTGCTGATGGTCTCCTTCCTGCCCTCGACGCCCACTACGTATTTCTTTTCCTTTCGCTGGACGACGCGGAACGGGCCAGAGTAAGCCGCCTGTAGTGTTGATCGCCTTGCATCTACTCGAATAAACACATGGCTGGTGGTAGCTAGAGTAGTAGGTATGTAGTTGCTGAGGGTTTGTTCGCGTGGTGGGGTGGGCTTTATCACCCGCATTTGGTGCGACAGCCGTTTTTGCGTAATCCCCGTAATTAAAACTCATAGATGGTAATAGAGAAACCAACTCACCCGGAAGTCGTAGTGTGCAACCGTAAACGAGTTCAGCCTCCGTAACACCCATATCGGCTTTAACGGTGTTACGCAGTCCTCAGAGAACGATCGGCAAAACTTCACTCCATAATGGGTTATCACGAGCACGAAGGGCAGCTTTCAGCTGGCGATGAAATCGCTTCACCATGTCATTGGCCTGAGGATGGTAGGAAGTCGTCTTGATGTGTCGGCAAACGAATGCGTTCAGTAGCTCGTGGAAGGCGCCGTCGAAATGAGAACCGTGGTCAGTGGTCACGATAGCAGGGCAACCGAACTGACTCACCCAGGGAGCTAGAAATGCTTTTGCAGCTTCCTCTGAGGTTGAGCGAGGAAAAGGTATGGCCTGTGGCCAGCGCGTGAAACGATCTACGCAAGTGAGGATGTAGACGCATCCATTGGACGGCGGAAGTGGCCCCACTAGATCCAAATGCACATGATGAAAATGTGCGTCCGGTTCGCAGAATGTGCCTAAAGTAGATTTGGTGTGACGATGTATCTTAACTCGTTGACACTGAAGGCAAGAACGGGCCCAAAGACGTACGTCACGTTTGACGCAAGGCCAGACGAATCTCTCGGTGACTAGTTTCACTGAGGCGGTTACCCCAGGGTGCGATAAGCTGTGGAGGCTGGTAAAACCTTGTCGGCGAAAACTGTCAGGAACTGGTGGTCGGGGTCGACCTTGTAACACATCGCAAATGATAGTTACGTCCGAAGTTGGAAGGGCCACTGGCACTAGGTGCAGGGAGCTGCTGTGTCTGAGTTGCTCTACCTCAGGATCCGTTGTTTGGGCTGCGGCGATTGCTTCTAGGTCTATGCCCATGGGTAGTGGGTAGTCGATATAGTGGACGCGTGAGAGTGCGTCTGCTACGGGATTGTGTGCCCCAGAGACGTGTCGAATGTCCGTAGTAAACTGCGAAACATAGTCTAGGTGGCGAATCTCGCGTGGCGAATATCGGTCAGAAGCTGACTGGAGGGCGTAAACTAGTGGTTTATGATCCGTGAACACTGTGAACGTTTGGCCCTCGAGTGTGTGCCGGAAGTGTTGGATACCCAAATAGATTGCCAGTAGTTCTCTGCTGAACGTACTATATCGGGATTCCGCGGGCTGGAGACGCTTGGAGAAGAAAGCTATTGGTTGCCATGAATTGTTGACGAATTGCTGCAACACCGCTCCAACAGCCGTGTCCGAAGCATCTAATGCCAGGGGAGCAGAAAGATCGGGATGTGCAAGGAGTGCTATGTTGGCGATAGCTCCCTTGATCAAAGTAAAAGCTGCCTGCGCCGTGTCGGGAAAAATGAATTTCCGCTTACCTCCACGTAAAAGGTCTGTTAGAGGCTGCATTATTTCGGTGCAGTGTGGGATAAAGCGGCGATAAAAGTTAACCAGGCCAGAAAATTGGCGCAACTGTCGGTAAGAGTGAGGCTCAGGATAGTCGCGAATTGCCGCTACCTTGTCAGGCAGGGGCTGTATGCCTGAGGCTGAGATTTCGTGACCTAGGAACGTGATGGTCGTTTTACCTAATTCGCACTTAGCAGGGTTAATGGTTACACCGTGTTGGCTAAGGCGCTCAAAAAGAGCGTGCAGGTGTGTCATATGCTCTTCTTTTGAAGAACATGCCACCAAAATATCGTCTTAGTGCACGTAGACATTCTTCGAACCGCGTGTTGCCTCATGCATAAACCTTTGAAAGGTTTGGGCTGCATTGCTGAGCCCAAAAGGCATGCGCAAAAACTTGAATAGTCCGAATGGAGTTGTGACGGCGGTTTAAGGGATGTTAGCCTCTGCTACTGGGATTTGATGGTAGGCTCTGACGAGGTCGATTCTGCTGAAAACAGAACAACCAGACAGGGTAGAAGTAAGATCTTGAATATGTGGAATGGGGTACCTGTCTGGGATAGTAGCCTGGTTGAGGGCCCTATAGTCACCGCAGGGGCGCCAATCGCCATTAGGTTTAGGAACCATGCGAAGGGGCGAGGCCCAAAGGCTGCTGGACGGGCGTATTATGCCTAATTCTAGCATGTGTTCAAACTCAGCCTGTGCTACGCGTAGCTTGTCTAAGGTCAAGCGCCGTGGTCGGTTAAATGCTGGGGGTCCTTTAGTGACAATATGGTGGGTAACGTTAGTGGTCACCGCGGGAAGGGAGCCAGATTGTCTTAGCATTGCCGGGTAAACTGAAAGTAGGTATGCGTACGGATGTTCGGCCTGCGGTTCGATGTATAGGGGCGTGATGTGATTCACGGAGGAATACGACCTGGTTACGGAAAGAGAAGTCTGCCGGTCGACAACTCTCCGGCCTCGTGCATCGATCAGGAGGTGGAAATGATCAAGGAAATCGATGCCTAGTATGGGACAAGGGACTTCTGCTACTATGAACACCCAGCGGAAGGTGCGACGTAGTCCTAAGTTGAGCGTGAGTGACTTACGGCCGTAAGTAGCAATAGGAGTGCCATTGGCAGCACGAAGTCGTTGGACTGACGGGTTCGTTGCATCACCTGCCTCCTTTGGAATGACACTTACTGCTGCACCGGTGTCAATTAGGAGCAGGTTATTGGAAACTAAATCTCGGACATGCAACAGACGACTGCTATTATGGCTGCCGACCGCGTTAGTCGTCGGAACGCGTCGGGATATCAGTTTCCCTGTTTGGAACCTGGGAAGGTGCAACCGGCTTCGCAGCGCCGGGCCTTCTCCCCAAACCGTTTGTGGTATCGACAGTACGTTGATCGAGATGGGTTAACCAGGCGGTCAGGGGAAGGGCTTCTAAGACGTTCACGTCGGTCAGAGTTGGGATAAGATTTATGGTTTCTACAGTGAGAACAACCAGGAGAGGAAAACGCCTGAAAGCCCGCTCGAAAGCAGTTATCAGAGTGTCCTCGGAGTGTGTTCCTACAGTGGGAGCTGTGGTCTGGGGGCTGCTCGAGTTTGTTACGGCGGTAATTTGTGGATGGTACCGGTCCATAATACCGTCCGCTAGTTTAGCCGCTTCTGTGAGCTTGAGGTGGCTAGAAACCTCGAGCAGTGCTTGAATGTTGGGTGGTAGTCGCTGTACCCACAACTCTTCAAGGACGTTTTCCTCTAAAAGTTGCCCTGCAAGCTGCTGCATTTCTCTCAGTAATGCGGAGGGCTTCTTGCTACCTAACTCCTTTTCTTGGGTCAGCCGTTTTAGTCTGGTCGATTCTGGCGGTAAAAGACAAGAGATTACCGTGTCTTTCACGGCCGTGTAAGAACTGTTATTAAATATTACGTCGCGTATCCGAGTAGCAACGTCACGGGGAAGGTGACCGATAGTCCACAAGTAACGGGTTCGTTCGCTTGTAATTCTATGTGATTCAAACTCTGCCTCCAACATATGAAACCAGAGTTGAGAGGCATCAATAAAAAACTGAGAGACGGCTAGGGAGACTGCCGAAACGGACCGTTCCGGGTCAGGTTTACGGTCGTTGCTAGCCATAGTTGCAATGGTATATCAAATGTAAAATGATATAAAGAGTTCAGTGCAGCAAACGTGGAAAACTTATAATATGGATATGAGAAAAAATATATATATAAGGGATATGGTAACTGAAATCAGGAATTCACCGTTCACACATCGGAAAAAGTGTATATGTAAACGAATAAATGTGATTGGGGGACTTACGAATGTCCTTCGAGAATTAATTTGTTGTTCGGGCTCACCAGTTTATGATTTATCTCAGTTAAGTCAGGACCTGCTCCCGTATAGAGTCTACAGCCCCTAATCCTCGGTTTGTGACACGATAGTGAATATACTCGGCAGCGCGCAAAGCAGAACTCAAGACGCTGGAGCGGGACAACATGTGTATTGGAGGAGCGCAACGGCGTGCAGACGACGTACACAGGCGGAGCAAGTGGCGCCACCTAAAAACGGTCATTGTTCAAATAAACAAATTAGTTAGTCTTTGTAATCGAGTGCTTCATTGGTAGCGCCACACGGATGAGTTTCGTGGTCGGGAGCGGATTCTTTAATGACTTATCTTACAGCTCACCATAAATATTCTCGTGACAAGGCAGGCATAAGATCGGGGAAAATTTAGGCACATGTCCCGTTGGCGTACGTTTCTCCCTCTCAAAACTCCAGATTGATTCAAAACTGAGATGCTGTAGCGCCAAACAGAGAAATGACCATTTGCTGCACAACTTAACCCGTTCGAATCTTGTCGGCGCACGAAGTCCAAACCCCATGTAACATAGAGGGAAAGAAAACTCCGAGCCCTTTTACCGATTTCTCCTCTTTCGGGCATGTCAAACTAATTGCTTCGTCATCACCTTTGCTGCCACTGATTTTTGACTGGGTTTCATTTTCCGTACTGGTCTTTTCTTCTCTCTGCTACTGTTGCTGCTTCCTGCCTAGATAACTCTGTGAACATTTCGTATGACAGCTAGGCCTATTAACCCGGTGCAGTTTGTTTGTTACTGTTTTTTGTTTTCTCCCAACCATCGAGATTTGGTAGACATTCAATCTGTTTGCTTTGACTTTTGACTATGGCCCTTAGAATATTGTTGACTGAGCCCGAAAAAGCTTGCAGGTTTTGTTGGGTTCACTTGAACCACGAGATGGGTAGTTAGCATCTATCCTTTCTGGTCAGTTGTGCATTTCTTACGGGCTTTTGCCATAATTTTGATTACCTGTTCACTGGAGAGTGACGGAAGCCTACTGCCACGATCGTTATCTACTTATATTTCAATTCACGGATATTACCGTAGAATATTCAGAGTAATCTTGCTTTGATTCGAGTTTTGGGTGGCTCGGGGTTCTAAAGCGCTATGCAAATTGCACAAACTCCGGTATTCGGTGAACCCAACTCTAAATCGTTGACCGGAATTCACTCGAAATCGGACCTTTGCGCTTCTGTCTTTAAAGTCCACTCATCACGCCATCCAAATCTGGCTTCCAAGAACGTATCTTTAGTATCAGCAGGAGGGACCACAACATAAATGACGAACCTGAGACTTATTCCTACCAAGTCATTAGAGCAATAATCAAAAAGAGCAAGTCCTGTTCCAGTTGCAGTTTGCTCCGTGGCCCACTGCTCGATTCGCCAAATAACATACTTCACTGGTTCTGCACAGCAACTTGAGGCTTCAAAGCGAAGCTCAGCCCGAGCCAATTGAGACTATTAATCAAAGTTATGTTTCTCAACAAATTCTACGGTTTCAGCCGAGAGTTAAAATATAGGCACACAACAATCACACACTTGACAGCGAGCCTCGGTCACTACCCAGCCAATAGGCAGCCAAAATAGGGAAAAACTGAGCTAAAAAGTATTGTAAATATACCAGTCCTGTGGTGCAAGTAAATGCAGTGAATTCTGCGTGCTCAGTCGGGCCCAGTGAGGATTTATCTGAGCATGGTAGCCATAAATCATGGTAAACTGACGGAGTGTGCACGATTCATCAATTTGAAAGGGTGGAGGGAACCGAGCCGTGATAAGAGAAATCGTCTTGAAATAGCGTGACACACTATCGCCACAAGTGTTTTCAGAGTTGTCTTAATAAGAGAGTACTACCATGAAAGGGAAAAGACAAGATATCGACCAAACAGTGTCAGTATAAATAGGTCTGGAAAGAGCAAGCCCGAAATTCATCAGAAAGCACAAGATGGTGAGCAGATGGGGAACTTGCGGTCAATATAGATATCACATTTAGTTAGGCCAGGCACTTCTGATAAAATCTTGCTGACCTCATAAATAGCCTCACAGCCAAATGCCACTCGTAATTTCCAGGGCTTGTCTGGGTCTTAGACTAGATAGCATAGCAGGAAACAAAGTTTTATGTTAGCTTCCGCCTGGGTAACTAGGGCCTTCATGTAATTTTTGCGCCCAGTTGCGAAGGATTTGATAGCACCTTGATAGTAGCCCAGAAAAATTGAGCAGAATTTTCTTCAGCAGTGACAGGCAACGCACTGGCACTTGTCCACTGCTAGGCAGCTCATTTCCGTCACCGACCCAGGGAAACCAAACCCCTGTATCCATCGACAAACTTATTGCCTGTATCAGCTTCAATCAATGCAGGCTTTCCCTTGAGTGGTTCCGCCTTTCCACCTACCCGCTCACTTTCACTAACCTCAAACTCCTAGGGCCCTTATATCTCTTGCAGCGATTTCACACTCTGCAAGCAGATGCATATCAAAATGTTATCGGGAGGATCACCACAAAATGAACCTCGCGTCGCCCAACCTGCAGGCGATTTACCCGGGAAAGGTAGACCATCTGCCTTGATCCTTTGAACAAGAACTCGATGGGTTTCCAGTAGGTCACAATCTAGCAAAGCCCTACATTTGCTATATCTGAATTGCCTGGGCTGCTAATCGCTTGGATCAGATGACTTCTCAAGCTTTCGCTATTGTGCAGATCTATATTCCTTATGGAAAGCTTGTCAACTGCTAAATTTTTATCTACTTTGATAAACAAGCTGTTCCAAACCCTATACTTCCTGCGGCCTACTTATTTAGAAACAGTTTTTTCGTGCCATTCAAAGTCTGGACCACAATTTCAAAATCTTCACCGCCAAGACCAAGTTATTCAGCTAATTTTTGCCACGCTTGTTTCGGAACCATTACTAGTAAAACGGCAAGCTTCTACCGACCTCTACGGTCTTTGTGTAAACAGCGATACCTATTCCAAGCTGGGACTCTTGCTACCTAGCTCCTCCGGGTCACCATCTAGAGATTTTATAACCCGTTGTGAGGGGAAATTACCATGAAGTAAAATATTGTTTCCAATCACACGCAGACACGTCACACAATGCTTCGTGGTGGTCGGACATTCCCACGTAGTTAGGCATTAAACAGCAAGGGCAGCTCTTTGTAACAACAACCATGTCCAGCCGCCTTGCAACAGATGCGCCCAGGAATCTCTAGCAGCCGGTAGCCTGGTAAATTTTTCTACATGGCGCACAGTAAAACCTGGTATCTTGCACCATTTCAATATTATCAATATTCAGCAGGAAGGAACTGGGACAGAAAAAATTACCAAATTAGCCACCCGTTCATCAATGAAAGATAGGTTGCCACTGAGTGGTTATCCAGAATCCTCCTCTGTGATTCCCTACGCGAAATCTACGAACAATTCTAGTGCCATCTTTGATGTTCGCACCAACAAGTGAATGAAATTAGTTGAACAGTTCAATTCAGGTGTTCGTTGTATCTATGATAGAGCTATTTCAAGTCACTCCAGTTTATTAGGCAAAAGTTGAAAACCGTCCACCTGGTTCTGAGTCACCTTCAGACTTCTAAATAGTCCCTTCGTGTTAGAATGAACTATCATCGGTGGTATTCCAAACTGTGATAATTGGACTTCAGTCAGCTAAGTATATCTTTGTTATTCTTCTGGGAAGAAGCAGCTTTTAGAGTGCTGCTTAGCAAGCCTCTTGCAGTGCTGAGGAAGCAGGACAACCTTTTGTTTATCGTCTACTAACATTTCTACGACACCATTATCAAAACCCACCAGAAAACTACAATACTTTAATAGAGGAACATTGAAGGATTCCGCTCCTATCACTGGTAATCCTATGCCTAGCTATAATGACTTCAAACTCACTTGAAAATGAAACATTTTTTGATGAAAGGTAATGCTGTTCCAACGACGGGGATGAATCCTCCGGGTTCGATTTGTTACCAGTTACCTTTTCAGGGCCCAGCTATACAGTCTGCCGCGAGTTCGGAGAAGGTACCACAATAAGCAATGTTTGCACATCTTTTGTCAGATTCCGGTTTCATTTTGCGGATCCTTATTCGTCCTCTGGAAGGGGGAGTTCTTGTTTCGGAAACTACTTAGATTTATACTTACGGCCGAAGGTAGCTTTAACTCATAACCACCTGAATTTAGCCTACTCTTCCTGCAGCCGTTAAAGGCTGAGCCGAGGGCACACCCGGCTTTCGGAGACCCAAAAGCATTGGTATTTCTCTCAAAATCACGCTAAATGATAAAGGTTGCTTGCTCACGACGAAATCCACAAGGACAAAATTAGAAAAGTAGGAAGAACAAAGAACCGACTAACCTTCGCGGCAAACAACAGTTTTAGATACGCATTCATTTCCATTATATTGGACGAAATATGGTGACCAGCAGGGACTCTGGTTCCACGTGGAGCTTTGTAATCATAACAAATACGAGTCTTGATCGGCATTCCAAGATGACTTTAGCGTACGCCACAACTTCTTCGACTTGATGTGGAGATCCGTCAATGGCTTTTCAAACAGTATCATCTCGACGAAACTGCACTTAGGCCTAGTGTTATGGCTTGCCTTCCTCCATGACCCAAAAAGCTGCTCAGGATGACTTTCTTATGCCGAAGATGCAATAATGCCTGACAAGCCAAGGGGTAGAAACCAGACGAAGTCTGCTCTCAGAACCAGTTGATGGGCAAAATTTGGTTCTAACTACTATGCCTATGAAGAAGACATTCCGCCAAATAGAAGCGGTTCCAAAACGTTTACCGGTCTCGAAATCTCCACAAGATATACATAACAGTGGAATACCTGGAGTTTCTTTTGACAGTGGGAGAAGTCATCGCACTTCATTGGCAGCAATACCCACCCAAGCCGGCCTATCCCAGCCCAAAGGAGGCTGTCAATTTTAAGTTCCGCTTGCTGTATTAGGTGCATGGAGCTGAGGGCTGGATGCGAAACGTGAATCGATAACAGAGTCAGCGAAGAAAAGATAAAATATGTGGCCCCGCAAGGCAGACAAAAAGAAGTTCCTCCACGCGTTTTTCGGTCACTTTCTCGTGCTGGGTAACGTCTCACCTCATTATGAGTGAGACTTTGTAGTTAGAGGCTCTGGTCAGAGCTCCCAAATAAAAACCTCCTTCCGTGGTATAGGAAGCCGCGAAGTACGATTTGCCCGGAAACTTCCAGTATCTTTCCTATAAAGGGCCCTACGAATTTCCTTTCGTTTAGTCTGAGGTCAGCACAATGCTCCACGGGTAACTGTGGCCCTCAGAAATGCATTAGTCAAGGAGTGAAGCTTAAAATGAATGTACTTCTTAGGTCTAAATGTTTGCTTCACTTTGCTGCCTCCAAAGTCCTCACACTATGTCAGACAGGTCAAAAAGCTACCCTAGCTGAAACTTTTGACACTTACAAAACAGAGTTAATCTGTACCTTCGGAACACTTGCACAAAATCCCACCTCTGAGATCACCCCTAGCACCCCTAACTTTACGCATCGTGTTTAAGGTGATTTGAAGTCTGGGGCTCCTGGTCAGGCTGGTTTTGGGATAGCTTTCAGCATGGAAGCCGAGTATGCTTTACTAGGCTGGATTGCAATCAGCAGTCGATTGTATGCAGTTCATTTGGACGGTTTTGTCATTGCCGAAAACAACAAACCAAAGAGCTTATGCTTGTTTGTCGTGTCTGTGTATAAGCCGACTGACTGCAGTTCTGTGAGATCAAGGGCAAAATCTACCGAAATTTGTCTCAGCTGCTTCGAAGCTTGCACTTACCGAATGAGGTGGTCATGGCTGGGGATTTTGAAGCCCAACTTGGCCACTTGAGAGATTCCGAAAGGCATACTTAATGCCCGTGGACCCGGATCACGCTTTGGTACATGCTTGCTTCCGTTTACTTCTCGTTCCTGGTCGCATCAAATCAAAAGCCATCTGTCTCACGCCGTAGCTTTTGGACAATACCCGGTGATTTATTTCCCAGGCAAAGCCGTCCACACGGTTATGTACGCTGCCTTATATACAGGACCCAGATGAACTCTGGCAACAGACCAGGGAAGCCTTGTACGCCTTTTCGAACTCCACCTAGGGCTCCGGCTCACATCACTCCAAAATAAGATGAACTTCTTTGACATCAGGTGCTCCGTTAAATGTTCGCAGATCCGTTTCTCCGGATGCCACATTCAAAGAATCGCGTAAGACTCCGGGAGGCCAACTGACTAGGAGCCTCAGAAGTGATCGCGAGCAATATTGGATTGAGAAATGTAGGGAAGTGGGAAACACTGAGCGCACTGGCAATGCTCGCATCCTTCGCCGCTGGATTGGAAGCACCAGACCACGGAAACGCGGTAAATGTGAGGTAAGCAGCAAATCAGATGGTTCACTGACTCGTCCCCAGAGATGTGGTCTTCATTGCTGAGCGAAGCGCGCTTAGGGACAATTCAGCTGACTCATTTCTACAGCGGAACTTCGAAATAGTCCTACCGGAAAATCGATGCAGGGGGATATCACTCTTCCACCGAAGACAGAGACCATGGCAGAGGTGGGTTGCTTGAAAGGATACAAAGCCGCCGGGCAGGACGGTTTGTCTCCATCTGTTTTCAAGAAATGGAATGGAACTTCGGTTTCAGAGTTAACAAATCTCCTCCGGGTAATCCTGGATAGTGAGCAAATTCCCAGAGAAAGGTGGAAATCCGTGGTTTTTTTCGATTTGCAAGAAAGATGACAGATTCTCTTGTGCTAGCTACAGAGGAATTAGCTCGGTAATTATCGCATCTTAACTGCTCACAGGGCTCATTTCTCATCGATTGTCGAGTGCCCACAAACTGTGTGTGCTTGAGAACCAAGTTGAATTCAGACCCGGTCGTGAGTTTATCGAACACACCTCTACTCTTCCGCAAACCTTAAGTTACAAACACGCCTTCCATAGGCCCACGGTCTCTTCCTCTATCAAAAAGCAACTCCCGACTCGGTCGGCTACAGTTCTGTGGCGCTGCATTTCATTGAAGAGCGTGCCAGAGAAGTTTATTCATCTCTTCCAGTGCTTGTATGCATACAGCCGAAGCCGAGTTCGTGTTTCCGGCGATCTTTCACCCGAGTTCATCACGGAATGTGGTATCCGTCAAGGTTGCTCTCTTTTGCCCTTCCTCTTTAATTTTGTAACTAAAACGATCACTGAGATAACCCAGTCTTCGTAGGACGATGGTTGCTTGGAGCGTCGCTCAGGAGAAAAGCTGCCTGACTTGGCATACTCGGACAATGTTGTTCTTCCCAGTGATGATCCAGATAAGCTGCACCTTGCGAGTGCCCTAAGATAGATCACGAAACACCATAACACTGCTTTTGATGTGCCTTGCACCCTTAAAATGAAAAGTTCTGTTGCAGAACTAGGCTGACGCAACACCAAACCCCTTCCTGGCAGGGAATGCTCTAGCTGAATTAGGTAAGGTTTGTTACTTGGGAAGTTACATTTCACAAGGTGGGCAGACATCGGTTGAAGTTCCATTGCATATGCAGAAGACGAGTTTGGCTTTTGCCAAACTCCGTCGTCTGTGGCTTCAGTGAGATATTCGATTTTCTGTTAATGGCAGAGCGTACAATGCGGCGGCTAGGTCCATTCTTTTATACGGTTCAGAAACATGGCTACTAGAAGTAGAAGATAGGCAATGACTGTAGGTGCGCGAGCATCGACTGCCCCGTAGCTTTGCCCGAATATATTGGGAACATTGTATTGGCAGCCGTGAAGTTAGCCAAGAGGGTGTTGGGAACCAGAGGTCAGTCTTCGGACCAAGTACTGAACCTAAACAGGTTAAGGAGTTTGGGACATACGGTAAGCAAGCTCATCGGTAGACTTCCTCGGCTTACGCTGTGTCCTGAGGCAGGTAGTGATCAGAAGCTATATCGAGGTGATCGGACCTTGAAATTGCAAAAGAGCGTGAAAATCTTGACCTGCAGACCTGGCTTTTTAGGATATGTTAGATTTCTAGTTTCGGGTCCTCGCCACCCACCTACCAGATGAATGGAGACATTGAGTGATATGGCTAGGTGTTGTGGCCAGCAGCGTAGTCGCACTCGAACCACTTCTCCGTCCTCCGATTTCCGCTTGCTTCTTTGATTATCTTCAGATCTTTGACAGTCTACGCCTTGCTTCTTTTTGCTGATGCTGGGAGTTATCAAACGGGACCAGAGCACAGAAATACGAGTTTACTGATCGAATAAACTGAATTGAAACTTTGAAATGTTATTACCTCCGGGAAGCCTGGATACGATTTTTGAGCACTTCAGTATATTCAATGCGAATTCTGCCGCTCCAAGCTGATCCGCTGAGACTCCAACAAGCTGATTGCAACATGCCAAATCAACAATCCAATCACAACTAGGTGCCGCAAAAGACAACAGAAGTCAAACCGTCGAAGTCATATTAGGTGGGCAATGTTGTCGGAAACAACCATCGGTAAAAACATGAGCACAAGCATCGGGAGTAAACTCAGTAGACAGCAGTATCCAAAACCAAGGATGTGTACAGTGCGAGCGAAACTCCCTTTTATGCGTCACTCAACGTAGCGTGCTTTGTGCAGTGTCAATCGCAACACATTGCAGCCAGTCGTGAAAGAGTAAAGAAATGGATTGTGAAGTGGTAAGAAACTGCTGATGATAAACGGACTTCATCGCTTGGTGATCCCTGCATCATCCACTACGGATGCTGACCTACAAATAGTTTACACATCCAACTCACCTGTATTAGGCTTTGATCAGTGAAGCCATAAGGAGAGATGGACCATATTAGGTAGAGTTTCCGTTCGGAAGGAACAATTTTAGGCTGATTTCTGCTAAAGATAACGTTTTTCTAAAGATGCGGACATCAAAAATGCCTCCGTGTCCCCCATGCGCATTCATGTCACTGTGGTAGAGCAGTGGTCCTCCTCCTCTTTCTACTAGGGCGCTTTCCAATTCACTTGACACCTCGAAAGGCTTCGTGTCCTCTTCAGGCTCCCTGCTTCTTCAAAAAAGCTGATAAATGCAGGTGTAAACTTTCACAGGAGTGAACCTTCTGGTGGCCAAGGCCTTATCTTTCCTTCTTCTTCTACTGCCGCAAACAGCGGCTCCGATATGCATGGTTCTTTCCAGGTATCGTAGTACGAATGGTCCCGTATGTTCAACTAACGGTTGGACTGGGGGCTTGCAGGTGCAATGCACCGAACTATCGTTGGCACTGGCTGCCTGCTCCTCACCCTGATCCTCTATTCAGACCTTGAATATAGACTAGTCCGCACTATATAACCCACCTGGTCAACCGGGTTCCTCAAAGCTGAATACTTATCACTGTATCTCGCTGGTTATTTTCATTAGTCAATCCATCACAAACAATACTCGGTACCTACTGTACCTGGCCACTAGTCCTAATCATGATATAACTTTGATTACAGGAACGTGTCAACCAGTTACACCTCAACGGACCAGATTTCTCTTGTGGGCTATAATTTCTTCAGAGTAAATAGGAAGAACTCTGTTCAGCGGAGATTGTTTGACATTTGTAATCACATTTCATCATACCCCTTTCGGGTCCCAACAGGAAGCTCCTTCCATTCGGTCAGTCGACAAGCCGATTGGGGTAATTTTTCCTGTCTGGTGATCCGTAGCTTGCTACCGATATTTTCTATGCACAGGACTCTGGGTGTGTTGATGGGAATAACTGCCTCCTTCAGTAACGGAATAGAGGGAATTCCTATACACCTCTCCGCAAACAAACTATGCCAAACTTCAAAACACTTATAAAGCTAAATACGACCTTGCACTTCTTGTTCAACTCATTCGCCTCACTTTTACTATATAGAAGCTTGAAGAAACCACACTGGGTAACCAGGAACTGAAGGCCCTGCAACACCCGAATATACCTCTTCGACTGTCACTAATGCACGAGGCCAGAACCTCTAATACTCAGATAGATAGTTAGCACAAGCTTTCAACAGATAACGTGTCTGTCTCTACTCCCTAACCATAACCAAGGCCTTTAGAGCCATTCTTTGCCTCGACTATGGCCCCTATTATCAAGACTGACTCTCCTTCAATTTCCTCAGTCACTGCCCTAACTCTCAGGACTAGAATTTGAAGCTTTATTTATCTCACAATTTTCAGTCTCTTTTAAGCCATCATCTTATCCAGGACACGATGGTTTAACCGCCCACTGCTATGGGTATATACGGACCCGACTTACCTTACTAACTGCCCAATCAGTTTACCCCATCAATGAACCGCAGCCTGAGGCCGACAAAATGGGAATGCTTTGTCGTAGTCCCATGCCACTAGATAGGCCCGTTACTTTTGGTGACGAGCTATCGTCCAACAACCATACCAGGATTATCTCGGTTACTGGAAAAAATTGCAAAAGAGCACATTGTCAAGCACAGCTTTAAGTTAGACACTGTTATCCATCAACAACAAGGTTTCCTTTGGCCAAGATCTTGCTCAAAGCGCCAACTTGGTTTTTTGAAAGTCATCACCGAGATGGCAGACAGTGGAATGACCCCTACAGTACTGCACTTGGATATGTCGAAGGCAAGTGACCTCGGGCCGCCTTCTAACCTTTTCGCCAAAGCCCGACCCTTTGTCATAGCTGACACCATACTATCTTAGATCAATTCTTGCCTGTCCAATAACTGCTGGGTTTTTTCAATAAATGGAGTCCTTTCCGGGCTTAAATCGGTTATAAGCCGTGTTATACAGGGTAGAGTCATCGGCCCCCTGCTATTTTCTATATATATATAAATAACATTCCACCCAGTAGCTCATGGCACCTCGTCTCTTTTTGCTGATGACATCAAGATTGTCTACTTTTTTGAGCCTGACTGCCTTGCCTCGACTATTTGAATCATTTATAAAGGCATATCTGCACTTGATAGGTGGTGCTCCACATGGCAGGTGATTTTTTCTGCTGCCCAATGTGACGTACTTATATACCAGTGCAACCTACTTCCAGGGTCCCTAACCATTTATGATTTAACCATTGCTAGCAAACAAGTTCTTCGGGACCTTGGCCAGGTTGTTCCCGCACATTTAATTTCTCCAATTATTCAACCCTTCAAGTCGCTAAGGCCAGAAAGTGCTTAGGGCTAGTACTTCATTCCTTCCGACTTCAAGACTGCTTTCTCCCTATGAATCTCATGCCAAGCCTCTACTGGAATACGGCCCGTTGGTCTTCTTTAGTACGCGCAAATTAGACAGAACTGTCATCGAGTCAATACAACGGGGGTTTCACTGGGAGACTGATTGAATGGAGCCCAATCCCTACTTATGGAGAAAGCTACCTACTTTTTAAACTATACCATTTATGGCTTCGCCGTAGTAAACTAAACCTTATCCTCCCGTACAACACCCTTTATAGTCTGTCATATACCCCAAACCCGTAGCATTTTGAGCTTGTTCCTAGCCATCTACTACGTTCTAGGGTCCTAACCCTTTCAGTCCGCACCACCAACTCTAGCTTAATTTCGCACTCCTTCCACACAGTCTACTGCTATTTAGGGAATAAATTACTGCCGGGCTTTCTCAGTTCTTCCTCCAGCAGTCGGTTCGGAAGTGCACTGGATAAAATTCCCACTCTTACCCAAACCTTACTACTCCTCAGTGTAAACATGCCCGAAAAAGAAGCCTGTGAGAAGGGTCTAGAAGTTTGAACCGTGCAAACACCGGCAGTCTATGACAGAAGAAACTGAATAAAAAACCCGGTCACTCTGCCTCCCACAACCAAAAAACTAGTCCCAGAGATTCACCTTCCGCTATTGTTTCCTTTTTATATCGATTTCAGTTTATCCTGGGCTGGAAGTACCCCATACCGCTTTTCTCTACTTTTTCTCTATTTCCAGGCCTTCATTCGCGCGCATCTTCCTCTCGATGACTTTAGTTACTTTGAAAACCACTTTGACCACTAGCCCTGCCTTCGCGTCCTCTTGTCTATCGGCTAAACTTACTCTATCTAACTGACGCATCCTTGCTTACTTTTCGGGACCCCCTGCTGCCCGGTCGCGTGATCTTGGACCACCTGATACCTACGGTGATTTGGCCCCACCAGGAAAACTCATTTATCCCATGGGTGCGGGGCGCAGTCAGGTCCACCATTTTCGCCGACGTACTTCGGGCCTGTGGGTCGTCTGCAACGGTATGCTGGAGGAGCCAGGCTGGCAAATTGCAACTCCAGCCTCTGGGAGTGGTTTTCAGGTTGGGAGTCCAGCGCACGGCCAGCCTCACCCACTAGCCTCAGTGAAGGATTGACAAACAACTTCCCCTGAACCGTATGGCCGCCACCCATGGCCTCCTTCAACGTTCCCGAAAAGATCTGTCATACACCCGGTCACTTTCCAGATCGATACGTGCAAACGTATTCGCTGGGCTCAGAAATGCACTCCACTAGTTGCGACTACCGGCTTTTATCTCCATTTACCTGCCTTCTATCTACCTGAATAGATCCCACTTTCAACTTTATTCTACCTCGTCCAGTTATTGGATACTTTGCCCCAAAACATGCAGCCGCTGTTCAGTTATCTTCTTTATGAACCTCATAATTCCTGAAAAGACTCCAGAAGAGACCATCCGCCCACTGGGCTTTTTGTACGTTGCCACTCCGTTTATCCAAGCAAGGCTGTAATTTAAGCGTCGTTTCTTTCATCGGCCAGCGACATAACAATGATAATAGTAATAATAATAATAATAATAATACGAATAGTAGTGTATTTCTCGACTTGGATCAAGACACATGCGTAAGGCATGATTTTGGAGTACAGCTTATCACAGCAGCATGAAATCTCCACAAATTCCAAAGATCGGGCTCGTACTTCTCAGTAGCAGTACGATAGGACTAAGCAGTGTTAAATTTACTGAAGTAAGAACAGTTAGTGCGGGAAGTACAAAGCCGTTTTGGTTCCGGGAAAGGGACGTCGTGGAGAGTTTGGTAAACTAAAGGCTGTTGGTTCAAGCGGTTATCAAGTGTAAAGAAGATGCAGTGAATACTAGAAAGGTTTAAACTGCAAATCGTCGACAGATCAAAAAAGTATTGGGACGCGCAGAAGGAAATATATGGACGCACTTGCTGGTTGCCAAAAGGATCAATGTCGAAAGGCTGGTAAATATCAAAACACAGTGGAGAGTAAAGCTAATGTCAAATCGCCAGTCAGTAACGTCGGCGGCATATTGGGCGGTATTTCATCGATGTCATTTGGACAAATCCCCGGACCGGTAGATAGCGGTATGGAGACCTAAAGAACCATGGATCCTGTAAGGTCGAACAATTTTTTTTATTTGTCCTTTTTGGGTAATCCCATTACGATACGGAGAGAACGAAATTATGTTCGAGGGTGGGCATGGAGATAAATACCTCAAGGGGACCGTAATGTCCTGTCAAAGCGGCCTGGATGATGGTTGGACACTCAGCTGGGGATTTCAGAAAGAGTTCGCTAGGAAAGCAGTCGCCCGAAAGAGAAGAAGGAGCAGAAGCTCTCAGGCAAAGATGAAGATATGAGATGTGGATACGCAAGTCCTATTACAGTGGTTTGAAAAGGACCAGACCCGAGGCACCAAAGGATGTTGTTGGATGTGGGGATGAACTTTTCCGTATATACGACAATGGAATACAGGGACTAGTTGCGGCCAACAGCGAGTGGCCGGTATTTCATTTCATAGGGTTCATGTTTACCACTGACGGCGGGTCACGAACCAAGGCTCGAGCATAAGCGAGCTCACCAGACGCGACTGGCTGCTGTTGAGGAAAATGGTTGAGTGGCAGGCAAATATGGACCAAAATTGCGTTGGTTGGCGAAACAGGGAAAGCAAGTTGAAAATGCAACGGTGATAGCAAGGCCTCTGTCATGATTAGGGAACCGCAACGACCGATTTGAGGGTATACTGATAGTAATCGTTGGGTCAGGGCGTGATGTGTTTTGACATCGACAATCCACCCTTGCGGCCAGGTGACACTCTTATGGTGGCCTGTAACCCCGGGTAACACTACAGTAATCGCGACGGCGTGCAGTGTAAAAGGCTCCAAATGGCGTCAGTCAGCGAGAGTTTAAGTTTCAACCGCGGCAGTTCAGGGTATAAATAAGTCTAGTCCTATCAGTCTGCTTCACTTAGCCAGTGCGGTAGCCTGAGAGTAAGCCTAGTGGGCCGTTGAATACTCAAGTAACCAGCGTGATCTGAAGGGAGATTGGAGGTACGGCAGTCTGGAGGATGTTCTAGCCGGGGGTTATGAATAAAGTGTCAATGGCAATCCAATGATTACAATTTAAGGGGATTAATCAAGGGCCAGAATAAGTGGGCCGATCGGCAATCTGCAAGTAGCTCCAGCTGTGAGTTGTGATAGAAGATGAGGGCTAGGTGTATTATTACGGCAAGGGTTGGGCTTCATTTTAACGGTCGGCGGCATACTCTTTATGCCACGGACAGGACTTTGGAGTCAAGTGTGGACATCACAAGCTAGGGGGAGGGAGTTAATGGGGATAAGCCATAGCTTTGGTAGCATATAAACAGCTGCAAGCTGATAAAGTCACGGTGTAGAGCAGCGCTCTGTGTATGACAGAATTCGATTCAACGGGGGATGGATGAACCAACGTTTGGTGGGATTTTCGGGTTATGGGGAAAATAGATGAGTTTCCCATAGATAATGGTGACATTTTGGTCATAATTTGACAGATAACTGTGGACATGTGCTTGATGGCGAGCATTATGTTGTGGGGTATTCCGATTTGTACACTTTGTCGAGGTTCTCAATTTCGGGGGAAATGTTACTTGGGGGATGGCAGGTCACGTAAGTGCACGCGTAGTGGGATAAACATGGCGATATTAGGGACGACTGCTACGTTAAGTTATGAAATCACATAGTCTCGAGAGGAATGTGTTGGATACCGTGGCTGTCGAAGCATATGCTTTCCTTTATGAGCCGGCCGTAGATGATTGTTTGGTTTCTTTGCGGTAGTCAGCGGCTAGAGTCAACAGTGGGGTAGTTTACGCACTAGACGTATGATGTTTGGATATTTTGCACATTGTGCAGTTATTTGTTTCTAGGGCGCAGCCTGGGCCACCGCAGTGGGAAGCTATGGTGACCGTTAATGGCTCCCATTTGAGTTGTTCAATTACATCCTCGAATGCTTGAACCTAACTCTTGTGCAGAGTACAATTTTGAATTTAGTCCCAGTTCCAGTTCAACAAGTGTTCTCATTCCTTCCTTGCTTTTAGTTCGAGTCGGAGCCTGTGAAAAAGGCATATGACGATAAGTTCATGAAAGTGTACTGACACTGGTGAGTTCACCAGCATAGGCCAACTCGAGTGTGACTTCTCTGAAGTGCAATGGCAAAACTCCCAGAGTCTGTAGAGATTGCCGCTTCACCTTGAACAGGTTACTGAAACGGTCCACTTGTGCCAATCTCGAACCTGTGGAAGTTCTCCATCAACTTCTCGGTTCTAAGTACTTTTCTAAAACTGACCTGAGGTGTGCGTCTTTACAAATTCCACTTGACTGGCAGTCCCGTGAACTAACCACCGTTAACACTCTGTTTGGTTTTCATCGGTATAGTTTTATATCTCTCGGACTTAACATTTCCTGAAACGATTGGTCACGAAAAATCCACTTAAACACGTTTCAGTTCCATGTTTTTATTACCATCACTCACTTGCCTACACTATTGACGTGTGTTTACGCACTGTTTGTTTTTATGGACCAACTGTTGGTTGTTCGCGCCCAGAGCGCTACTTTGTCATATCCTTGTTCTGGACCTGCGTCACGCACGTGTTCCACGCTCGCACGCCGCAACTCGGTTTCTCGTTTGTTGAGTCTTTGTTATCTCATAATTGAGGTCTGTACCTGTTTGGTGTCATTGTTCATTCAATAATCTAGTATCGTAGAATATCACGGGTAATCGCCTTTCGATTTCGGGATCCGTCGTGAATTTGGCTACGCATTGCTCAAACGTGTTTCAATACCCAGTAGATCAACTTGGAACGAGAAAACACGCAAAATGCCAAGAGGAGGATCGAAGGCATTGAAATCTGGACAGGAAGTAATACGGCAAGTCACTTGGGAGGTTTGGGTACCTTTTATTCTTTAGTTAGTGCTGGGTCACCTAGTCCTGTCAGTGCCAGCTCATGTGTTACTGAGGACAATATGGATTGTAAGGATGTCAATCTATATAGACTGAGGATGTTAGACCTAGAACAACAACTGTTATCGGCTAGGCAACAGGCCCAGGAAGCAGAACAGAAGTGTGGACAGAAAGAGCATAAGTGTGAAACCAAAGACTACGACCCTTCCGATAGGTCAGGGCACAATGAAGTAGGAAACTCCACGCCGGTCGCCGACTACAAAACATCAGCGCCGCCAACGATTGATCTGCCAAGAGTAGAACTGACGGTTTTTGACGGGAGATCCGAACACTACTGTAAGTTCGTCAAGCAGTTCAAAACGCTCGTCGAAAATGAGGTGACCGACCCCGGGCAAAGGCTTCTCTATCTGACTCACTACTGTCGAGGCCGAGCAACGGAAGCTATTGATGGGTGTACCACGCTCGACCCGGAACAGCGCTACACCCGAGCAAGGAAGATTCTGAGGGACCTATTTGGCCAACCTTTCAAAGTAGCCCGCAACCTAATAGAGGACGTGATGATAGAGACAAAAAGAACCTAGGGCAACGTCTACACAATGGCCGACCTGGTGATCAAAATGAAGAATTGCTCAATAGCCCTGGACCATTTAGGTTACAGGGCTGACCTAGATACAATGCACGCCTTAGGAGGCTTAGTCCGCCGCTTCTCTCCCGAACTACAGGATCGGTGGGCTGAAGGGGCTGAACGTATAAGCCGGAGTGACAGTGAGGCTAACTTTGAGGACTTGATCGAATACTTGGACAGGCAAACCAAGATAGCCGACAGCAGATTTGGCCGACTCGTCCGGGGCAGCAACCGAGCAAATAAGTCTAATACTAGCCAGGCTCAAACCACCGCTCGGGAACAGCCGAAAAATCAGCGTTGGACCAATGCACACGCCATTTCACGCGATGCCATGGTGCAACCATCTTGCAGGTCCTGTGATGCTAGCCATGGGCAACTAGAATGCCCCGAGTTCGTCAACACCACAGTAGACGAGCGTTGGGGACCGACGAGGATGACAGGAGCGTGTTTTATTTGTCTCAAAACCACGCACCGGGCGGCTGCTTGTAGAACAAGGAACAGACGTGGTCACGAGGGCCGCACGGGCAGACACCATCGATTGTTACACCAGGCGAGAGAAACTATACCCGAGTAGAGCACAAAGCTCTGTGTGACTTGTTCAACATCGCGGTTTGCCAGTAAACCAGTACGTTTAGGAGAAGTTGCCGTGAGAGTGGTGACCACAACTGGGGTGGTCAAAGCGTTGGCATTCGTCGACAGTTTATCTGACACTACCCTAGTGGAGGAGCGGTTTGCCGACAAACGCCGGCTTGCTAAAAGTGCGGCGTCGTTAGCAGTGAGCACGGTGGGCGGAACACAAGTAATGACTGCCAGCCGACTGAGGTTACAGCTCGTCTCCTTAGACAGTGACAAGCAAATCGAACCAACGGAAGCATTCACGTTTGCTGATCTCCCCACGCGAGCACCAAGGTCGGTGAACGCAATCTTGACTAGGTGGCCCCACCTGCATGAAGTAGCCGTTGTAGAATGGGAAGACGACGAAGTGGATCTTTTCATCGGCTGCGACGTGCCAGAGGCACATTGGGTACTTAATCAGAGAGTGTGCGACCGCCAGGCACCTTATGCAGTACGCGCGGCTCTGGGATGGATGTTTTACGGTCCAGTACGGGGACGTGGTTCCGTGAATTGTTTATCCGCTGAAACGGACCGCATAGAGTTTCACCTGCAGCGGCTGTGTAAAAACGAGTTTCTTGACATCGGAGACGAAAGACCATCATTGTCTCAAGAGGATCATTTTGCTTTGCAAGCGGTGCGGCAAAGCACAAGAGGCCTTAAAAACTGTTCGAGGTTCCCCTCTCATGGCACACATCTGCTGACTCGTGGACTGATAACAGAAACTATGTTCTCCAATGACTACTACGACTGAAGGAAAGCTTCGTTTGAGACCGGGATCTGTGGGAGCGATACGCAGAATTAATGGAGCGAAACGAAGTTCTCGGCTACGTTGAAAAGGTGCCCGCCAACGCCGACTGCAAAAAGAGTATCTGGTATCTACCTCACCATTCGGTCATCAACCCCAAGAAACCCGAAAAACTGCGGGTGGTTTTCGACTGTGCAGCCAAGTTCCAGGGCAAGTCGTTAAACGATAAACCTCTACAAGGGCCTGACTGGACCACACCGCTAATCGAAATTTTGTGCCGTTCCAGAGTAGGTAGAGTGGCCTTGTCCGCCGATATCAGGGAAATGTTTCACCAGGTGAACATTTTAGTAGGAGAACGAGATGCGTTGCGTTTCCTGTGGCGGGAAGAGAGCGACCGAGACAACGCAGTGGCGAATTAAAGGATGACCGTCCAACCCTTCGGAGCCATATCGTCACCCTTCCCTGTGAACTACGCCCCTCGGGAATCTGCTAACAAACATGGGGAATTGGCCCATCGGTCGGTGGTAGATAGCGTTAGCAGAAATTTCTACGTCGACGACTATCTTGAGTCATTCGATGATATGGAATCAGCTCTAGCGCAGCTCAGAGGCCTGACAAGATTGCTAGAAGAGGGCGGCTTCCATCTAACTAAATGGATGTCAAACGCTTCAGAAGTGCTCGAGGTCAATCCGTACCACGAGAGGGCCGAAACGGTTAGAGATCTGGACGGCTCGCCACCCCCTACCGAAAGCACTTTAGGGATACAATGGGACGCAAAAACGGACGACTTTGTTTTCGAGCTAAACGTTCCCGAGCTGCCAGTAACCCGTCGAGGTATACTATCCGCTGTCTCTAGTCTGTTCGACCCGCTCGGTTTCTTCCCATTCTGGCCGCTACCCGGAAAGTTCTTGCTGCAGCGGCTGTGCCGTAAGAAAGTCGACTGAGACCAGCCCCTGGACCGAGGAGACCGGCTGGACCGGGAAGAATTTCTGAACACCTTGAAGAAATTAGGGACAAGGATTTCACAATGCTTGACTCCTGGTCATGCAACACGGACAGGAGAACTACATGCCTTTTCCGATGCATCCGGAGTCGGTTATGGAGTTGTGATGTACGGACGATGGTGCGCGGGAGATGAACAATATACTACGAGGATCCTGTTCACTGAAGCCGGTGTTGCTCCACTAAAGTCGGTCTCGATCCCACGCCTTGAACTCAGTGCAGCCGTGTTAGCATTCAGGGGGTACAATCGGTGAAGAGATGTTTTGACTTCTACATTTGGTCGGCCAGCACTTGGACGGACTCAACGGTAGTACTTTATTACATTAACAACGTCCGGAGCCGGTTTAGCACTTTCGTTGCTAACCGATGAATCGGCCATGAACCAGTGGAAGCATGCCAGGTTTGGCAATAATCCAGCCGACCTGTGCTCCCGGGATGCGACCATCTTCAGGCAACTAGACACGTGGGCAAGAGGGCCAAAGTTCATGCAAGTGCCTAAACAGGACAGACCCGTGTTCGGATCAAAACCCCTACGGAAGTAGAACCGGGGATCAAGGGCGTAGTGATAGCGGCCAACGTCGTCGAAGCGACGTCCATTTCATTGCGATTGTTAATATTTTCCTCCCAGATGAAGACACTTCGTGCTTTAGTTTGGTTAGCCAGGTTCAAAAGAAATTTATTGGTCATGAAAGGGCTGCCTCCCTCAAGCCGGATAGGAGTCGGCCTCATAAGTCCGGACGAGCTACAAACTGCAGAATACGATATTTCTAGAATGGTACAACGAGAGGCTTTTGCCCGAGAACTCAAGAGGTCGGAAGAAGTGGGACCAGTCAACAAAGAAATACAATCTCCAAGAGGCGAATTAAGGCACTTAAACCCCAAACTCATCGACGGACTGCTGCGGGTGGATGGTATGCTGACCAACGCCCACCTGAACTTCGACACGAAGTACCCTATACTGCTGCCGGCTCGACAACCTGTGGTAGAGCTAATGATCCAACACGTCCACGCCCTGGAGGGACATGCCGGAGAAAGTCACGTGACGAGCGTTATCCGAAAGCGCCTTTGGTTGTTGAGAGGACGAGAGACTGTAAAACGCGTAATCCGACGGTGTGTGCAATGTAGGAGATGCAATGCCACGGCGGGCAAACAACTCATGGCCCCTCTACCAGAAAGCAGGGTGACGGTGGGCTGGTGGCCGTTCAGCGACACCGGGTTGGACTATTTCGGGTCCTTGCGCATCAAGTGTGGGAAGAGATTGGAAAAACGATATGGGTGTATCATGACGTGCATGAAGTCACGCGCGGTACACCTAGAAGTCGCACATTCGATGACGACCGATTCTTTCCTACGGGCCTTGCAGATATTTATCAACGGAAGAGGTGTACCGGCCGATATATACTCAGATAACGGGTCGACCTTTGTGGGCGCCCACCGATAATTGCAGCGTTGGCACAAAAACGTAAACAGGGACGAGCTGCAGGATCGAACCGTGGCCTGTGGCATACGATGACATTTCAACCCCCGCAGGCCAGCCACCGCGATGGCGTATGGGAACGCATGATCTGGTCTGTCAGGCGGATATTGCTTTCGATCATGAAGCAACAGCCACCCGACGACGAGACGCTGAACACCGTCATGACTGAGGTAGAGAGAATTCTGAACGACCGCCCCCTGGTTCCAGTAATGAACGGCGACCTCACCCACCTGGCGCTCACCCCGAACGACTTATTGACGTTGAGGTCGAACGAGGGTTTCCAAGAGCCGGTAAACCTTCGTAGGGTCTACCTACACGGGTGGAAGCAGGCAAACTATCTTGCCAAGGTACCTACCGGCTCTGCAGACTCGACAGAAGTGGCTCGTCAAAACAGGACCATTCAAGGTTGGGGATGTGGTGATGATGGCAGATGGACGCGCACATTTCAGCACCTGGTCCTTGGGAGTGGTTATGGAAAACATCGAAAGCACTGACGGAGTGATAAAAACGGTGAAGGTGAAGGCGGCCAGCGGGTCGTTAATTCGCGACATACGCAGTATTAGTCCAATCCAGAGTGAAGGCGGAGAAGCTGATAGCCCTGAGGCTCAGTAGATTATTTCGCATTCGTCTTCGAGGTGGGTAGAGAGACCCCCATATATGGGAGCATTCACGATGGACTGACGTATCTAACCATCATACACCCCGACGAACACACACACCTACATTATACTCTTTTATACCACACGGTCTCCGTCAAACAGTTTACAGTGCTCTCAGTTCTTCGTTGACGCTACAGGGTTTTTTGTTATCATATGTGGTGGTACATGCGATTCCATTGTACATCCGGACACACACGCATACCTGATGCGGGCTATACCTCGTAACCCCTATCAAACATGTGTCAGTGTTCGCCGTTTGTTTTTGCTGACGTTACTGATTGTCTTTTGCATATGTGGCAGCAGTGGCGAGTGTATCATACACACACACCCACGCAAGCACTTACAACCAGTGCATGACGGCACTTCCAAGGACAGCATCTATATTTCCCCTTCACGCCTACCGTCGGTCAGTTGTTCTCGTGGAAGACGTATAATAGCCTCGCGTCGGTGTGGCCACCGGATTAGGTGCGACCATGAGTAGAACGTTGACGACAAGCATTAGGCACGTGCACTGACAGCAGGGCCTAGGAAGGTAGGAAAAATCAATGCCTATATACCAAACCTTTGACTCTGCTAAGGATTCAGGAGGATTTTGGTGGGCGGTGTAACGACCGGTAGTGGAAAATCCCCTTGAACCCGTTTCAGTTCCATGTTTTTATAACCATCACTCACTTGCCTACACTATTGACGTGTGTTTACGCACTGTTTGTTTTTATGGACCAACTGTTGGTTGTTCGCGCCCAGAGCGCTACTTTGTCATATCCTTGTTCTGGACCTGCGTCACGCACGTGTTCCACGCTCGCACGCCGCAACTCGGTTTCTCGTTTGTTGAGTCTTTGTTATCTCATAATTGAGGTCTGTACCTGTTTGGTGTCATTGTTCATTCAATAATCTAGTATCGTAGAATATCACGGGTAATCGCCTTTCGATTTCGGGATCCGTCGTGAATTTGGCTACGCATTGCTCAAATGTGTGTTTCATTTCCCCCGTTATTTTCCAAGACACCATCAATTCTCCAATTTCTGATCCAGGAGATGTTTTTGCTTACCAGGATGTCATTATTGTACAGGCAACTTACGAAGACGTGCACAGTGACCGTTAGTATTTACTGCTGAACAGACTCCTAAAGTTTAGTGTAACCATCATCCCTGATGAGTTTTTCTCTACTTCTGGTTTTACTTGTTTGGGTTTTTGGTTGTTACTCAAGGTTTTCACCATGACCTCAACCGTTTTGCCCCTTTATCCTATGCGCCTTCGCCCAAATCGTTTACTGAATAACTTTTTTTACTAGGTTTACTTCAGTACTACTCTGGACTTATTTCCAATTTTGCCACTAAAACTGCACCCTTATTCGACCTTCTCTGCCAACAGACTTTCCAGTGGTCTTCGGTTCATGAACAGTGCCTACATGGTTTATTACCGTTTTTGTCAACTAATGACGTTCTTCGCACATTTTCTCCTCATGCACCTTCGAATGTTACTACGGATGCGTCTCCTGCCGGCGGTGGCGGGGTCTAGCTACAACAAGAAGATCGTCCAATTTTGTGCATTCCTAGCTGACTCAGAGCCGCTGAACGCGGATATTCACGAAAGAGAAGTGAGGCATCTGCTGCTTATTGGGCCGCTACCCTTCTGCACAAGTACCTGTCCGTTACTCACTTCACAATTGCTACTGAACACACAGCACTAGAGTTTATTTACAATCCACACCGGTCATTGGCTGAACCCTTGGCAGTCATGGTTCAGAGCTGGAGTTTGCTCCATCGGCACGCACTTATGACACTCAGCATTGCAAAGCACAATCAATTCCACACGCGTGCTACTTGTTTCGTTACGCCATTCCAAAGAACCTACTACTGCTGATCGGTTGCTTACGCAGCCACTACCCTTTAGCCGGCCAGACCTATCTCGTGAAACTAAGAAGTACCACCATGCCATCATATCATGTGTTCAACATGGATGTCGAGAAAATTTCCAGAGTTGACTTTCTGAGTTCTATTAACGACGCGGAGAAATTTCGGTGACTTGAAATGGTATCTTTTGTTGTAACGACAGAATCTCTGTATCTCCTACGTTCCGGACTGCGGGCTTACAAGCTTTGTATTTCGGAGACCTAGGCATTGCGAAATGAAATATCTTGACCATTTTACTTGTTGGTGGCCAGAGTTGAAAGACGACTTGTGTCGTATTGCTGAAAAACTGTCGTGACCGTCTACGTTAACTTCACACACAAAGATCAAAGTGGACGCCGTGGCCTATTTTCGCGGAGCCCTGGCAACGTGTTCAAGCTGGTTATTGTGGTCATTTTCTAGACAGGTGCTACGCTTTCGTTGGCACTGATCCCTACTCCCATTTGCCGGAGGTATATTTCACCACTTCTCCTAAAGCTGATTTCATCGTTACTGCTCTAAGTAAAACACTCAGTCGAGAAGGCATTTTGTGTGCATTGGTCACCGACAATGGAGACCATTTCGCTTCGAAGAAGGTGACTGGCTGATTAAAATCATTGGTTTTTTACCGTATGTCAGATCCACCTCAACACTCACAATCCAATGGTGCAGACGAAAACTTTGTCCATACCTTGAAATGTGAGGGAACAATTTAAATACATCCGGTACCAGTACAGCAGTACAAGTACGATGATCTGAAAGATTGTTCCATAAAGAGCAGCTGAACTGCAGAAGACCGGAACTTAATTAAGCCTTTGCGGATGTGATGACTGTTAGTTACACTCCTTTGTGTTGTTTTATCACATTCTCGAATGCTTGTACATAACTATTGCACTGAGTACAGTTTAGAATTTAGTCCCAGTTCCGGTTCAGCCGGCGTTCTCATTCTTTCCCTGTGTTAAGTTCGGGTCGGAGCATTTACCGCATTCGTTGCGATGGTACTAGCTCTCGAATGCAAGCAACGATCATAACAGAAGCTCGAGCTCACACTCTATTTGGGCTAAAGCACGAAGACACACGGAAACCTAGGTAGGTCGCAAACAAATTATGAGTAGGATTTCAGGGGTTGGCTTTGGGGAGATTTAGCTTTCGGATTATTCATGAGTGTTCACAGGTGCTGGAGGTAATCGGCTTACGTATCAACAAGAAAGATTTAGAACGTAGTGGACTTCACAAGGATAAACTTTGGAAAGCTTGTACGGACGACGCAGTTTGGCATCCACGAGCTGGTTGAAGATGGAGCCAGGAACCCAAAAGGGTTTGAACCGACAGGGATGAGATGGGGTTACATGTGGATGGCTCTTTCGGCACTCTTGTCACCCCTGACAGGGTCAAGCAGAAGTACTGAGGGCTTAGCTTGTAAGCTGTTTTTTTCAGGGCATCCCACAGGCACGGTTGGAAAGTGGCTATGACGAGGAATTCCTCCGTTATTGAAGAGGGTAGAGCATGAATCCGATCCTTCGCATCCAGAAGTACTTTTGGTGATTTTTTATTCATAGGGGAGGGGGCATGCTTTCCCCGTGAGGAGTACTCCCCATGTTTCCTCCGCCGGACATTCTTTAGGTATGACCCATGAAGTCAGCCACTGCTAGGGTTGGCAGTTCTCCTCTCATTATAAGTCTACCGCGGACTTGTTGCTTTTTTCCCATCTGTAGAGTCACGGCTTTTCACAAAGCACACAGTCGTCCCCCTTCCAGAGCTTCAATTGCGTGACACTAGCTCTCTGTTCCATCGTATCCTTCTCCTGCACCTCCGGCCATTCACTCGGTGTTTCCTAATACCGGCCAGTCGCCTCTCCATGTATCTCTCACACGTGAGACCGCTCCTAGAATATTGTCCCATTACCTCCAGCATCTGGCCACGTTCCTCCATTGTATCTCTTGAGAACGTTCAGCGTACCTTCACCAAAAGGCTGTTGGGCGTATCCCTAGCTCTAACATACCGCCAGCGCTGTGAGCTCCTACAAATTGAGCTTCTTTGGATTCGTCGCATTAGGCTCAACCTGATTTTCCTCTTTAAGCTAATCCATAACCTGGCCTACACCTCTTATCCCATCTCATTCGCCGCGTTCTGCTCCTACCCCTTCCGACATAGTGCCTTCTTCCTCCCTGCCCCTCATTCTAATCTCAGTCCGAAGTCCCGATTCTTTCTCTCAGCCTATTCCAAAATCTGGAATAAGCTGCCTCTTAGCTTACGCAGTGCCTCCTCAATGTTCGCTTTTAGGCGCGCACTTTTGTCATACTTAACAGTCCCCAATGCTATATTGCTCACCAATGAGCTCATCTCCGCCGACCTGGCCTTTGAAAGAGGTCTCACACTGTAACTCTACTACCTCTGCGTCACAAGCCACTAGGTACACCCCGCGAACTAAGGCCACTGCCGTCAATGATCCATAGCGAACCTACTTCCTGCCATCATAAAATAACCCTATTGCTCACCTAAGTTCATATCTTATCCATCATATTCACTTTTTTCTCCTCAGTATCCGTTGATTCTCAGCTGGGGCACACCCAGACTGCGCTTCTCCATCTTTTTTCCCTCTCCAGTGATCCCCGCTGACGGCCAACCACTTCGGGCACCGTAATTACCATGTCCCTGGCAGGTGCATCTGGATAATATTGCTACACGGTCGTCTACCACTTGCTGTTTCCGTTGGCTCTCCTGTCCATGGTCTCACGGCTTGGTCAATTGTTCCTGGTTCACGCAACCCCATCGCGGTCGTTTTGTCCCCTGTACAATTATCCATGATCACTCGTGCCACTCCCAACAGTGCGGGGCGCGGTCAGATCCACCGCTATGGCCGGCGCACATCGGGCGTGCAGGCCGTCTGCAACGATGTGCGAGCGCAACTAGACTGGTGGATCACACCTCCTGCGTTCACTTCACGAAGTGTTTTTCAGGTTGGGTGCCCAGCGCACGGCCAGTCCCACCCACTAGCATCGGTTGCGGCTGGCACGCCCTAACTTTTCTTGAACTACCGAATCCAATGCTGTCGGTTGAAAATTGCATGCTCCTCATCGTTTTTCCGCCACAGCTTGTTCACCTAGAGCTCTTATCATCTGTTTCCACTTTCCGTCTTTGTCGCCCTACCACGGTATGCACACCTTCCCGTTTTGTCCTCCCTCCTATTACCTCTCTTTACATCAACTTTCACTGCTTTGAGTCACTATCGTCCTAACCACTCTTCTCTGTCGACGCTCGCCAATAACTCTTTTCCCACCTGCCGCCATTGCTGGCTTCTATCATCTATGCGCTTGGTGTTACCCTCTGCTCAGAACGCCCATTGATAGCTTCCTTAAAACCTGTCGCCCTGTTAATCCCTCCTCGTGCCCCATGCCATGATGCACCAACCGCACCCTCACCCATGCCCAATCCGCATATTAGAACTTGCCGCTCCAAACTTCGCATCCTTTACAGTTGTATTTATTATCTAATCACCACCACCATATCTTCCTCACTTGGCCCCGCGATTCCTCTGCGGTTCTTTCCAGTGTCCTGATTAGTATCCACCTGTTCAATTGTCTGCCGGCACTCAGCTCTCCAGTTCCATTGCCCCAACTCCTTTGCGCGTTCGTTTTTTTGTGTGGCCTTTTTGCTCTATTACTGGTCCACTTATCTCGGGGCTTCCCGATTCCTTGTCCGCCTCCTTCATGTTTCATCTGCAGTAAAATGATCTGATTGGTGATTTCTTACCTGTGTCTCCTCGGTCATTGCTTTCATCCCTTGATCCGTTTATTGCTCGCTACAGGCATTTTTCTGTACCTTCCAGTGTGGTCCGCTTTTCCATGTTCCACCATTGTAATGACAATGTTACGTCGTGACGTTTTTTTACAGTTCCAAATTGTTTGACCTGTCACTACCCGATTCCTCTGGTCCGTCACTACATCTCGCACCTGCATTGATCAAATAATTAGACCCATTCTTACCTGTTTTCCTTGATCCTGTCTTTCATCTTCACTCTTCCATGAACTGCTCCTAACAGTCTTCATCACTTCTGTGCTTCCACATTCTATTTTTCTCTCCGTTGGGCTGCCACGTGCACCTGTCATGAAGTTAATCCACCACGAAATTCCAAAGTTAATCCTACGACAAATTGATCTAACATTACCTACTCCTCCTATTGACTGATAATTTCTTTCTAGGACCCCATTGTTATTGCTCCTGCTTCTCTTTAACCTATACATATATATACAATTAATCTATATATATATATATATAAACTTACGCATATATATCTATGTGCACGCGCTCTGCATCTTGCAGTTCCTCACCTGCCATTTCTCTTGCTATCATCCCAACGACCGTCATCATAGGCATCCATCAACTCTACATCTGTGCCTCACATCTACCGTATCCAATCCTTCTAAATTGTTTTTGTCATCTGATCATCCCTCTACGTCCTGCATTGCTCGCTGCCTGTTTTACGGTGAGTTTTGTGTCCTGTCCGCCGACAATTCACTGCAAAGTACCAATGCTTCATTGTCATCTAATCCACTGCAATGCACCTCACCTTTTTCTCCATCGTTCCTCGCTACTGCAATTCTTTATACCGATTTCCAGCCTTTCTCATGTTTACCAGTCTGCCTCCATATGTAATTGCCCGGGACCAGCCAATCAGTCCACCTGACCTTGAATTTCAAATTCACCGGGCGTCCATTCAAATCCGCTCTTGAGCTCATTTAAACTCCACACAATCTCTATGGTGTGCATACGTTTATACTATTTTCATCCTACCTTATTCACCCTTCTGAGCCCTTTTACCCAATATTTTAATGAGAGCCTCCATATTTCCATGAATTATATCTGTCCATTCCATCACCTGTATCTACATGATCATGCACATGGCATGCTTCGGGCGCTTCCGAAATAAACCATTATTATTATTACTGAGGGCTTAGCTTGTAAGCTGTTTTTTTCAGGGCATCCCACAGGCACGGTTGGAAAGTGGCTATGACGAGGAATTCCTCCGTTATTGAAGAGGGTAGAGCATGAATCCGATCCTTCGCATCCAGAAGTACTTTTGGTGATTTTTTATTCATAGGGGAGGGGGCATGCTTTCCCCGTGAGGAGTACTCCCCATGTTTCCTCCGCCGGACATTCTTTAGGTATGACCCATGAAGTCAGCCACTGCTAAGGTTGGCAGTTCTCCTCTCATTATAAGTCTACCGCGGACTTGTTGCTTTTTTCCCATCCGTGGAGTCACGGCTTTTCACAAAGCACACAGTCGTCCCCCTTCCAGAGCTTCAATTGCGTGACACTAGCTCTCTGTTCCATCGTATCCTTCTCCTGCACCTCCGGCCATTCACTCGTTTGCATTTCTTGACGGTCGTTCTGGTATCGAGTTACCCACAATCCAAGATATCAATAGGCCGATAGCTTCCACAGTGTCCCGTGTCAGACTTTCTTCACATTATCTAGCCATGCGATCATCTGCACCTTCTGACAGTCCTCCATATGAAATACTCTTGTACAACTCTACCACTCTATGTGTGCCAACCTCCAGCCTCCACTTTGATACCAACTTTTGAAGTTCCCAAGCTACTCACCTATGAACCAGGACAAATCCATTTTGTATCATATTTCACTCATTTATGAACTTCCCTCGCTGTTCTACCAAATTATCGTGGTCGGTCATCTGCTCCACAGTCCACTGAGCGCTTTTCTGTATCTTTATTTGGAAATCGACTACCCATAATCCAGGCTGCTTTAGTTTGTTTGCCTCCCTAAAGTCCCAGGTTGGACTTCCCTCACAGGGCACAATCAGACCACTCCCTGCGCTTTTGGACGGCTTTAGTAATCCATCTTTTAGTTGGTTCCTTCGGATAATAACATACACTTCAATACCTAGTCCACTTCGTTGTGAATCCATATACCTTATGTGCCACTTTCGGAGCCATCTCAGATAAATTTATGGTTGAACACCATTTCACCCACCTTTTAATTATTGCCACTTTTTTCGTTCGTTTTCCACAATTAAGCCTTTATGCCGAGCACCACTTTGAAGGCCTTTTCTGTAACCCTTAGCTGGAAATGAACTATATATATGCCGGGTTATTGGCCGTTTAGTTCTCTCCCAAATGGCCAATGTCACAATCTTATAGGGATATCCGTCAAGCAGTCATTAGCATATTTCGACAGCGTCACTCATACACCGCCCCTATAAGGCCTCATAAGACCGCCGTATATCAACTCCTCCGTCCTCTTCGTCATCAGCTTCTGTTCACTAACTAACCTAACTGCAGCCGACCTTCGCCCAAAAAGCCGAAAACTGACACAGAAAGGCAACAGGAGACTTAAAAAACAATATATCTATAATTTTACCAGCCCAACCTGGCCCATTGCAAAAGCTTTCGCTCATCTCTTTTGAGTTATTTTGCTACTTGTGGATGTGGCATTCCCCAGACCGACCAGTCCCTCCTTAAACCCCATTTTTCTACCACTATCAGCGAATCTTCGAAGTAATATAATACTTACTACTTCTCGTGAAAATTATCTCAACTTTTCAGCACTATTTCTTTTCATATCCGCGACCCCATGAAAACTGGTATTCATCGGCTCACTTCCATGGAGTTCTTACTTATCCCCGTGCATCATCATCAACTACCTTTTAGGTGAACTTGAGCACGCATCATTGGCCAGTTTCTTGCATCATCCGCGTGAACGTTGTACTCTCTGCTTTCTAGGACAATGTCCGTCTTACATCCGACCGGTTCCTTACCATTGCTTCACCGGACTGCAAACTGGGCCATGCTTACGGTGTATTCCGTTGTCGCCATACCTCATTTAAACTATTCCTAGCCCCGTTCCCCCGTTGCTGTAATGTGTGGCTCCCTTTTCAAAATTTGTGAATTTTTCATTTTCCAGTGATACTATAAACTCTGATCATACTTTCATGGTTGCCTCTCCAAAATTGTCGAGAGATAAACCACTAATATTGCTAGCATTATCAAAACAAACCCTTTATATGCATTGCATTTCACTCACTAGTCAACGTTTGTCACTCTGATTTACCCAGTTTCTAGGTTCGGACATCCTTATACACCCCTTTATGAGTGCATTTTTCACGACCTCTTGCTGGGTGGTGAATACCAGTGATTTATTAGATCAGACCTTCTGTTTCATTTACATAAATCCTCTCCTCAGAGTTCACTGCGCATTTTTTCTGTATTAATTTTCTGTTATTATCCTGTTCATTTATGCTAATAGCTCAAGTGAACATCCGTCAACACTAATAATTTTTCCAGTTTTTGTTCAGTGCTTTTTCGAAAATTTCTCTGCCGGCATACTCTTATCTGCGACTTTGTACCAAAACTATCTGAATTCCAGCCCATTTTCTTCCATCCTTGCTTTATTCCGCTCATTATCCTGACAACGAAACCCGTTTTATTCAATACTTGGTGGAACAAGCTACCACAACGAATACGGGCATTATCACCGACATCGGTGGCTTTCAAACAGAAAATAAGCATGGCCCTAACGGTGGACACGCTGACCAGGATGTACTATCCCTATATTTCAAGGGCTCAGGCCTTTGAGGTAGGTATAGGGTACTAATAAATCGGATAACCGCTTTGAGCAACCTAGTCTCAATTAGACCCGCATAGGGTTGGCCTCCTCGCTGCAGCAGTTACGGAGCTCAGCGGTGCATTCCCACCATCTGGGACGGCAAAACCATCTCAATTTTTTATCATCAAACACTTTTTTGCTGCAAGCCAACAAAGCGGCCCATGGCATACTCAGGTATAAGGGCATCACGTTGTTAGGGCTTCAAGTAGTGCCCCATCCATGTGCAAACTGGTGCTTCAGTGATCTTGAACCCTAACAAATAATTGCTGGCTGTGATTAACTCTACCTTCCCCCGCATTTTCTGTCCTATGTAAACCGCATCGAGGATCTGACTTCACGGATATGGCGGGTGTTACCGCTGCACATCTGTGAGCATTCCTGGCTGCAATTGTCTCCCTGCATAGAGCTGACCACCGACGAGACGACATAAACCTCAAAAAGTAAGAGATTGGCATAAAATGAGAGAAAAATTACCCCACTGCTTTGTCTCCCAGGCATACTAGTCTTGTCACGTGAGCCATGTCCTCAAGCTGCCGTGTTGCTACGGATTGACTGGTGTGGCTGACCTATTCTCAACGCGGCTTGTTGCATGCGGCCCATGTTTCGGCCGGGGCATGGGAGCCGTGGTCACCCACCAAAGGCAGCTCCGCCTTCCCTGACAGCCAGATACCCGGCTGCGATAAAACTAAAAAATAATAATAGTACCGTCTAAAAATGTGTGGTTCACTCTTGGAGCGGCACGAGCTGGATGCTAATGGATGTGTATCGTGCTGCCTCCCTAACTGAAGCAGGCCCTAGTGCCGCCTACCGTGAGCACTGAATGTAGACCGTTAGAGTTCGCTGCCTTGACGCAAATTTGGCCGCATTCCATTCCCATCTCTCACGGCTCTCCAAACCAGTTCTCACATAGGTGTTTTCCTGTTTTGCAATATGCTAACGATGAGAAAGATATCAAGGTAACCATGCAAACACCACTATATCGGATATCCTTGTTCCTAATCAAGTATAATCTCAGCACACTAGCACCGTCGATTATGTGCATAGACGAACTTACGGCTACGTTTCTCGGCACGAGACCAATTTCCCTTAGTGCGTCATCACCGACACCATCATAGTTTCTTCCACTTTAGGGCCCCTCAGGAACCATTCAATATAGAGCAACCACTATACCGGAAGAGACCGTAACAAAGATTGTGCTATGCTAGCAGGGTACCAGTCCCATTAACTCACACTGTTCCTTCAAACCCACCTTACCGCCTCGGTGCTGAGCTGCGGACTGCGTAAGCAAACTGGATCAAGGGCTGTCATTTCTAGATCCTTTTAATTTTAAAGCTCTGGGTTCTTCTTAGTGTCCCAACAATGCCACATCAACTTGCGAACCAATAATCCTTCAGAATGCATACAAAATGGTTCAACCAATTGACGCAACCTTGCTAGGCCGCAGCATTATAGCTCAGTCCCCGGCTAGCCTACTCCACCCAGAACGTGGAGTAGGTGCAGCTAACCGACTAAATGAACTTTATCTTTGCCCCATTCACTTAAACCTAGCCAGTTTATTACTGTTGTCGTCATATATTACCATAACCCACAGCTGGAACCACGTCCAGACTGCAATCCCTATTTATTTCAGGTTCGTTGTCTCCTACTATCTCAGTCTCCAAACTAGATAACCAAGGATGCCACTTTGACTCGCACGGACGGGAACCCAAGTGGGACCTTTCATAGCATCTGGGACTGCAAACAAGCCACGCGGCAGAAAATACCCCCAACTGCCTATCGTATTAATTAGGGTTTTCTAACATAAAACTTCTCCGGCGGATATCAACATTACAGCCAACACAAATAACGGTTGAATAGCAACCTGCTTATGTACTAGTCGTCATTTACATCTGTCACATCTTGCGACACTCGACTGATTGACCGACACATATCCTTCACTTCGTCAGACAACCATTCCCACAGAATGCAAAACATTACCAGCAATGACGCCGAATTACACTGAGGCTCAACGCGTCAATGCACATCTATATATGTATATATATTTGTCAGTGAAACAGCATAATATTGCCAAATTCAATGCGGAGATTTTCCACTTTAGTATCTGTTGCAACAGTCTGCTTTTTCCTCGATTCATGCCCGGCTGGAAATTGATTCTCCACTTTTCCAGGGCCCTCCAGTTGCAGTTTCACATGTCTGAATGGTACAGGTTACTGATCCTGAAATTTAACTTACACTCATATGGACCTTGGTTACTTGCACATTCACCAAAGTATAGAAATGTTCAATCATAAAATTGGTTTCACGTCTCCTTGCTTTATAACTCATTCGTTTTCTTGAACGCCGGTAGAACCAACCTTCAGGGTTTGCATCAGCTTTATGGTTTGCTATTCACTTCGCATGCATCAACTTTCCCGAGTGTACTTCCATACAATCTCTTTTTCTTCCTATTTGAAACTTCGCTGTTCGCAGATACCCGGTAACCGCCGTTTTTCATGGCTTGCATCATTTTCGTTGATAATGCACCTCTAGCAGCACGAATGAACGACCTGTTCGACATCCCTGCTGTGCGCCACCGTCCAGCGCGAAACCGAAACCGGTTCAAAGTTGGCGCGGAAACCATTATTAGAGTGATCCACATAAACTATCTCTGGCTACGTTTTTCTACAGCTGGCACTTTTGACTTTTATACCTGAAGTTTGTGAATATTTCATTTTACTGAGTAACGCTGTACACCATGATCATGCGCCTGCGCGTGTGTCTCGACCATTGCCGAGAAATATGCCATTATTATTATTATTAAGTGTCCATCTCCTACCTTCAAGCTTAACTTTACCGGGCATTTATCCATGCGAACGTTATAACCCGTAAAATCTTTTGTGCTGCATATACCCAGATGGATATCGTAGAATCCCTTATATGACCTCAATTGTACCATATTATTATTATTATTATTAATATCATTATTATTACACAGTGAAGCAAGCTCTGGGTGTCCCCTAAATAAACCGTCATTATTATTAGTATTATTTGATCCACGACGAATAGGTTGTCAGGTACTGTTTATGGTGGCAGTTTACCAGCCCCCAAGAAGGCCTTACATTCAAGCTCGAGCACAACTTTCTCAGAGCCGGCTCCAGGAACAATGGGGATTAGTAAATGAGCCTCCGGCATTTGTTGACAAACGTTTTGTAAGTTTCTCAGCGGGAGGAGTTTCTATGTGCAGATATAGGGGCACAGATCGAGTAGGGGAAAAGTTGACATTGAGGTCCCTTAAGGGTTGGCGCTGAGGTTATTCCCATATCTCATGTATGTTTACGACTTATCTCAGCAACTGGATTGCCTTCATAGGTTTACTGATGACACTGAGGTGGTGAGAAATCCAAGAGAAAGTAGCCTTCGGAGCGACCTCAACAAATCTCGCCGTTACGGAAGAGACTAGCAGCTCCCGCTCAAAACAAACAGAAGGAATCACTCCATTGGGAAAGAAACGGGGGGGAGGAATCAGAATGTGATTGGAAGGAAATAATACTGTCGAAATCTGAACCCTTTCACGACGGTGAATTTCAAACCGCAAAGGCGATCCCCGCGAGCCACAAAGGGAGATAATAATGACCTCTGGCAACTTAATAGAAACGTTGCCTCGCATGAGTCAGTGGCACTACTGTCGTTCTACAGAATTCTCATGGGGCCGCCTCTGTGATGTGCCATTCAACCTGGAATTCCAGTCTTAGTAGGGACGAAAAACTGATAGGAAGTTTGCAAAAGTGAGTCAGAAAGATGTCTTTTGAACTCCGGGGCCAGCCTTGAGGAAATTAGGCTAGGAAAACTGGGGTTCTTCTTTCTGACACACGGAGTATTGGAAGTAGACCTTACTGAGGCTTTCAAGACAACGGAGGGCTACTCGGACTCGCGGGGATTAAGTAGCTCCCAAGAAAAACGGATGAAGAGCTCGGAGGACACTAGCTGAAGCTCCTGACTGGCCCTTGCAATGAGCAGGTTTCTTGGCCCAGCGATCAGTTGATCAACTGAACAACCTACCATTCTCCGTAGTGAAGAAAGTGACAACCGCTGATGTAAAAGTCAGAAGCGCCACGGAGGAAGCTCTTTGGGGGCCGACCCAACAAGTTAAAACACTTCATGAACCCCGGAGTAACAGGACACCTGATGATTGAAAATAAAATAGAACATCTGCTGCTAGTAAATAAAGAAGCTTGGCAGCACAGAGTCAACCGGGGCAAATCCCATCTAATTGCCGCCTTTACCCACCATCAGAGCGGAGATAAGTTGAAGCCTCCTACTTGTTTAATTATCTGGACAGAGTCCACTTTTTACATATTCCAGTGTTTCCAGCACTATTTTGTTATGTCACTGCGGACCAAAACGTCGATGGCCGCGAACAGAATCGGTACTGCTTTAGGTAACACCAAAAAAGAAGAGATGGTGCGAATCGAAGCGGAAGGCAGCCAAACAATAGGCTTATTCCCCAAAAGGTTGCCATGATAGAGCCATAACACCTGGCTCGAAGAAGGGTTCCAAAGAAAACTCCAAAGAAGGGCTGATGTATTTCATTCTCCGGTTGACACCTACACCCAGCTAACTGCAGTCAGCCTGTGATAAGATAAACAGTTTTAGCGAGCTTCTATCGCGGAATCCGGCGAAAGAAAGGCACTTAACAACAGACTGCAGAAAAAATATAGGGTTCAGAAGAGTTTTGGAGGAAAAGACGAAGGTAAAGGCCAAAAACTTGAAGGTAAGTTTAAGACTTCTCGTCCGTTCACGATCGGTTCAATGATTTTCGTTCTTTCTCTGCATTTCTGAAAGCCGAGCGTTGCGCATCTTATGATCTTGACGTGAATTCTTTCCTTGATCCGAGTCAGCTCACGTTAATTTTGACCCCATTATTCATCGGTGACCAGTCGGCTGAAACGTACCTTAGACACGTGAGCTCAGAATAAAACTTGGCGCCTATGATACAGTCGTTCCACTCGCTTCCTGCTTGTGCTCTCGATAGCGCATACAACAACCAACATACGACGTCAGCTCGTGGGAGGATGATTGACAGGACCTTCCCCCTCCATCATGTCACAACATGTAACAAGTCATTCCTCAAGGTCTACGGACGCGTAGCTGGCCCTCACTTTTTTGTAGTTAATATTTGTGTGTAGCAGTCTTTGGTTTATGTGGCTCGTTGCAGGTTGAGTCCTAGCATGCTGATGCCCCTTATCTGACTACTGCTGCTGGTACTAAATCTTCCACCGCTGCTGTTGTCACTACTGTTACCGCCATTATTGGTAGTACTAGCATTACTAACACAAATAGGCCACACGTTGTGCTTTTCAAATTTCCTTCTTCAAAGAGGAAGAGGTAGGGTTGTGTTTGCGCAAATTCACGCACACTTCGCGGGCAACCGGTCAATATCCCTTTGGTACCTGAGTGAAAACAATGCTTAGCGTCTGAATTTATTCATGCTCCAGCGCAAGCAGTAGAGACCTACAGCATTCGATGCGTACAGATGGTTCTAACTCTTTTGCGCTTGATAGCACTTTTAACGTAGCTCTTTTCTTTACGAGCATACACTGACTCACGGCCTACCCGCTTGTCACGGTCGGGTTTGATGTTTACGCTTGCAGAAATTAGTGGGAAGCATGCACTGCCTGTTCTACAGCTAACCACGGACACAAAGTCCAACATATATCCCAGTACTGTCTGTAAGTGAACTGGAAAACCAGAAGGCCTGCAGCGTTATCCCTGCGGACACTTCCATGGCAGGCTAGAGTACCAGTGATAGTGAGCGCCATTTTCTCACCTGTGACGCAGGGTATTTTATATCGCCTTCACGTATCATCGATCATTGGTGCCATAGGCTGGTTTTGCTACTTCCAGGAGCCCTTTGTTTTGGAAGACGGAAATGGATGCTCACAAATTTAGGAAGCTACTGCAATGTCGTGACCCCCGGAAAGGAAGCTGCTTCTTTCTCCTTTGCAGAGCTTGAGGATTTCTGGAGTCTAGTTTGCAAGAAGCTAAATACGAATTCAGTCCCCACATCCTGTGAGTTGGTTAGATTTGGAGGTGCAGCGGCCTCATGAATTAGACCATCGGGGAAAAATTGTTTCGCCTTTTCGAGGTCCTGACGACTTCTCCCTTAGCACAACCATCTTTATGTGCTTTCGGTCTTGGCTGCTTCCGCCTGATGCAAACCGTACCGGTTACAAAGCCAGCACCTGACCACAAGGATAGTGGTCTGAGGCAAGGGAGTGGGATCACCGAAAATGGTCTTTCAGATGGGAGGCTCGTGCTTAGTTGTGTGGAACAACCTCCAGTCGTCGAAGTAGTCCACCGCAGCGGCAAATAGAGCCGGAAGGAGAGTCCTTTTCGTGGAGAGAACCGGAGACATTCGTTTCGACAAGTGAAACCATAGTAAGCCGCATTCGTGATAATGCGCGCAAACTTGGGCAGCACAGGGACAGGTGGATTTAGAGCGCCCACAAAAGGTGCATGTGTTAGCCACCAAGGTGTTGACGTGTGGGGCAGGAAAGCTACGGAGAGCGTCTCCCAGCCCCGTATCTGTTTTTACCGGAAAGTCGGCGAGTGCAAAGTGATTCGATAGAAACCCTCGAGGCAATGGAAAAATTGTCAAGTGTAAATTGAAGAGACTCCTTTTCATCGATCCCTGTGTCAGGCACAAAAGACGCGTACCTGGACTAAGAAGAAAACGTCTAAGGCTCCCAATTGGGGCAAGTTGCTTCTCAGATAGGTGATATCCTTGAGAATAAGCCTAGGAAGGAGGTCGTAAATACCAAAATATTTGAGGCACTCAAGGCACCAGCAGACCCCAGGTAGGTTGTGATATTTGTCTTAGGTACCTTAAGAGACAGAAATAAAAAACACTTGTTGTTTTCTTCTTTCTTTGCCAGGGCTGACACGGCACAAAATTTCCGCTGTTCGAAGAAAATAAAAAAAAATAGGCGCTGTTTGGATCCAAGGAAACTCGCCGACCATATAGCTATCTGGACACACGTTTGACCGTTACTCCATGAAGTTCTGCGGGGGCCGAACTGAAGTCAGTTTAAAAGTTTAAACGGCCACTAAGGCGATGAAAATGACCAGGCAAGGGAACAAGGCAGAAAAGGCCACAGGATGGCAGAGGATTGTTGTTACGAAAGGGATCCCCGAGACACTCCGCTTCTCGGCTAGACAGTGATTCAGGAATCTAAGAACCAACTTAAGAACCTACCGGTGCAGATTGGTGTGATAAGTAGGTTCTTTTGCCGAGCTTTTCCTGTCTGAGCTGCTGATCGGCAAACCCAGGAGAGATTTAGAGTCCTCGGCACTTGTAAGTGAAATATGGGAACCTCCTTTTCCGGGGCAATTTCCCTCAGGAGGCTTGAATGGAGCAAAGCTAGCTAAACCCGGTCACTCAAAGAAAAGACTACAGAAATAATTTAGGTAGGAACCTCATCTGCGGAGTGACCAAAACTACTCCGTGGGATAGTACGAGACCAATAGTAAAAGCCTATCATTTGTTCCATCTTGCATCATTGTCGACTGAAACATCTATTTTGGGTCAAGAACACCATTTCAGGGAAAGCTAAACCAGTGGTGGCCCGGCCTTATCCCCCGAAAAACGAAGGACATGGAGTGCCATCGTGAGGCGAGTCCGGGAGCCAGACAAACAGGCAGGTTCGAAAGGTGTGGTAGGTGGATGAAGCAACATCTCCCATGGGGAGAGACCAGATTGACGTACACTAATGCTCGCAGTATAGTGAACGCGGCGAAGGAATTGGATGTTGAAATGGCAAAAGACGAATGCACTGCGACAACAGAGACTTGGGTGTACGATAATTCAGCGACGCAGCTGCTATTCAGTGAGGGATACTGTGCCTACCGGACGGGTAGAAAGGTTGGGCAGCTGGTGGAACTAAACAGTAGGTTAACGGCAATTCTCTACAGCAATCCGGGGAAGCTCCAGGCACATCACAAATATGCAGACTTCAGTAGGTAGCCTTTTATCTCCGGAAGGCTCTACGGATTTGGTGCTCGCACACCACAGCCTAAAAGCGGCTCCAGAAATGGGCCTTCGAATGTCAGATAATAAAACCATAGTTGCCATATAGGCATCTCGGGTCTTGATATAAGGGTATATCAACTCCCCTGAAACAAGTTGGGAAGGTCTTTCCTCCCAGACCGACACCAACTGTAGCAGGCAGTTTATCTGATGTATCGTGCAACGCTCCTCAACCGTCTCAGCAATACCAAAGATCGTGGTCGTTCAGCAATTGCCACATTTCTTGGCGTGACCAAAACATCTGATCACATGTCTCATGCTCACCTTCTGATCGAAATTCATCAGCTAGACATAGTCGAACTTTTGCACTTTCGGCTCAGCTCGCTTGCAGTCAGTTCTGATAGGCACCCACCTTTCACCCTCTAAACAGCTCACCAGTAGAGCTATCTAGAGGGGTGTCCTGGGTTCTTTTCCATTCCTCGTTTATGGTGACGATAATAATAATAATGGTTCATTTCGGAGACGCCCGAAACATGCCATGTGCATGATCTTGTAGATACAGGTGATGGAATGGACAGATATAATCCATGAAAACGTGGAAAATTTCATGAAAACATAAAATGAAAAGGCTCAGAAGGGGGAATAAAGTGGGATGAAAATAGGATGAAAGTATGCACACCATAGAGATTGTGTGGATTTTAAATGAACTCAAGAGCGGATTTGAATTTATGCCCGGTGAGTTTGAAAGTCAAGGTCAGGTGGGGAGCATGGCTGGGGTAGCGTCCAATTAGTCCCAAAAATAATCTGAGCAACCGCCGTTTCTAAGGTGGTTGTTGTGTACGCCATTATTAAGGTTAAATTGAACTACTAGGTGTTTTGGTTAAGGAGGATTGACTTAGGTCTGTGGTTTTCCCATTTTTCAATTTCTGTTCCTCTTTTCAATGCTGGGAGGGATAATTTACAAATTTCTGTATTGCCTCGGCTTGCAGTTTAAGAAACTTTGGAAGGCTTGTAAAAAAATAGCCTTTTCTTTCACTAAGAAGGGGAGTACTTGATAGATTTTGTGTACATAAATACATACAAGAACCAGCTGTATAAGAATACGACATTTATGATTTCCTCAGTGTATCATGAATTATGTATTCCCCGTTTCCATTCGCAGTTTGATGGCATACCCGACTTAAGGTGGCCCACTGCTGGAATCGAGAACTGAGTTTTCCTTTCCATCTGGTGAAGCCATGAAAAGTCAGCGGAACTATAGGGTTTTGACTTATTTTGATAAGTAGTACGGTCAGCTGAAGTTTACTCTTTTTTCCTTGCCGAAGAAGACCGTAAAGAAGTTCGTTTAATTCAGCAACTCTGTAGAATAGTTCCAGATTGAAACTCGTACAGTTTTATTGTGCCGCTGTGTGTAAGTATACATTATATATATATATATATATATATATATATATATATATATAACGAATCCTTACGCAACAAGTTACATGCCCAATGGCGCTTAAACTGCATCCAAGTGTTATTCAGGCAGGCCGCTGCCTCTAGGTTTCTTGCCTCTATCGCAGCCCGGAACCTATCAAAATTAACACGGGAATGCGAAAATACTAAGTTACACATCCATTGAAAGATGCGCCACTTCTCACTTTGTCGTAATGAATGAAGCCGGTTACCCGTCGCTTCATATCTTGAGTTATATGAAACTTGCAGAATACCATATGTGATTGAGGGTATACATCCGCAAACGCATGGTGTTGTGCTAAACAGCAATGGACTACAATCGTCTTAAACCGGTAGATTTGCGGAATTATCCGGGACATGAACGATAAAGCCCTATGGTAACTGGCGCTACTGTCGTTGGGGAGAATCGCGTAGAACAGGCTCCACCCTAAACTTGTGGCGTCTACAATCATTAGGTGCCATAAAATATAGCCACTGCGGTTTACCTGGTGAGTGGCGTCAGCCAGCATTACATCACCGAATCTACTACATAAATCCTTACTAACACGAGGCACGAAGAATACAAACCTAATCTCATGCTCCTCCGTTGTTATCTCCGAATCACCGTGAGCATCCGGTAAACACTGAACCTGCCCCGGCTCAGTGGAATTTTCTATCGCAATTAACCTAGATGGTATGGAGAAGAAGTCCTGACGCGTTAGTCTCCGATTAAATTTCTTCCACACATATTCCCCAAGCTCCGAAGTATTCCGAAAATAACCCATCAAGTGGAACACATGAGCTTCTTGATCATGCGTAAGCCGACGATTGCGCACATAGAACCCTTCATTCCCTACTTGGAAAATGTGCGAATGCTTCATGGACCAGATGACAACACAGTAACTAGAGCCAGCGTAGCAAATTGTGACGAAGGCACCGCACTCCAAATTGGGATATCTGACAACAATAAACATTTAAAGAATGAATACCTACCCGGACGATTTATTACTTTTACATCTCCGGTGAACGCAGAAAAATTTGGCGACGTTATATGCATGCCGTCTGGTAACCGGATTCCTCGTTTTTTTGCCACCTGATACGTCTCAGAGCTGTAAACATAGAATGATGTGCTTGTCTCTTTCTGGAAATCGGGAAAATCCGCTTTGAAGGATTCAGTGTTTGGATAAACATTCCGCACCAAACCCCGGAACACCGCAGAATCATCGACAGGCACAGACTGCAAACTTAGAACGGGACGGCACAACGCACAACACCAAGTGGGCAGAATCACGGCTGACAAGCGCTTATATAGAACCGATGGGCCAATCAAAACTCTCCATGTCCAACGAATTAGCCGTGTTAAACAAAATACAAGGGAGGGAAGCAAAATCGGTCGAAGTTTACATTCGGAAATAGCCTATCCAATCAATCATGAAACAGGTTTATACATTTGCATTTGTAGTTTTAACATTCCCGACCCAACACCTGGGTGATGCTTCACACCAGTTACTCTTGAGTGATTGGACGGTACCGTGTGGCTGGTCTGAGTAAATACCTCAGGAGGCAGACTAGTGAACATGAGAAAGGCTAGAAATCGGCATAAGGAACTGCAGCAGTGAATGAAGACGGAGAAAAAAGTGAGGTGCACTGCAGTGGATTAGATGACAATGAAGCATTGGTACTTTGCAGTGAATTGTCGGCGGACAGGACACAAAACTCACCGTAAAACAGGCAGCGAGCAATGCAAGACGTAGAGGGATGATCAGATGACAAAAACGATTTAGAAGGATTGGATACGGTAGATGTGAGGCACAGATGTAGAGTTGATGGATGCCTATGATGACGGTCGTTGGGATGATAGCAAGAGAAATGGCAGGTGAGGAACTGCAAGATGCAGAGCGCGTGCACATAGATATATATGCGTAAGTTTATATATATATATAGATTTATTATATATATATATATGTATAGGTTAAAGAGAAGCAGGAGCAATAACAATGGGGTCCTAGAAAGAAATTATCAGTCATTGAGAGGGGTAGGTAAGGTTAGATCAGATGGTGGTGGAATTAACTTTGGAATATCGTGGTGGATTATCTTCATGATAGGTGCAGATGGCAGCCCAAAGGAGAGAAAAATAGAATGCGGAATCACAGATGTGATGAAGACTGTTAGGAGCAGTTCATGGAAGAGTGAAGATGAAAGATAGGATCGAGGAGAACAGGTAAGAATGTGTCTAATTATTTGATCAATGCAGGTGCGACATGTGGTGACGGAGCAGAAGGATCGGGTAGTGACAGATCAAACAATTTGGAAATGTAAAAGAACATCATGAAGTAACGTTTTCTTTACAATCGGTGGAACATGGAAAAGCAGACCAAATTGAAAGGCACACAGGAAATGCCTGCGGCCCAATTGGGGATATCTGAAAACCGCCAGGCGTGCATGGAGGGAGCTAGAAATTGATATGGAGAAGGGTGGTAGCGGGAGACAGTGGAGAAAAAAGAGGGATCCATTGCTAGGGATTATATAGCAATAAACCTGTGCTACGTTGCAGTAGATGGTCAGCGGGCATGGTACAAAACTCATCGTAGCATAAGTAGCGTACACTGGAATAAGGTAAGGGTGGCGCGGATGGCAGGAATGATCCGTAGGGATTTGATATGGTAAATATGAGGTGCAGATGTAAAAGGACTGGACGCATATCATGAAGGTCAGCGGGATGGTAGTGTGAGAAATAGCCGGCAAAAATATGCAGTATATATATATATATATATTTAAAGTACGTAAATGGATATGCAAGAGGCAGGAGCAAAGAGCAGTGGAGTACTAGGAGAAAAAAGTATCCGTGGTTGGAACAGGGACATAGGATTGGATCAAAGTGTGCAGGATTGACTTGGGATAATTCAGACAACGTTTTTTATGGCGAGATAACATAGTGGATCAACAGATAGAGAAGACTGAAGAAGCACAAAAGTGATGTCGGCTATAAAGAGCAGATAATGAACGAGGGAAGATGAAGGATGGGATCGAAGAGATCAGGTAAGAATGTGTCTAATTATTTGACCAATACTGGTGCGACATGTGGTGACGGACCAGAGGAATCGGGTAGTGACAGATCAAACGGTTTGGAACTGTAAAAGAACATCATGAGATAAAGTTGTCTTTACAATCGGTGGGACATGGAAAAGCAGACCACACTGGAAGGCACAGAAAAATGCCTGTAGCGGGAAATAATCGTATCAAGGGATGAAAGCAATGACCGAGGAGACACAGGTAAGAAATAACCAATCAGATCATTTTACTGCAGATGAAACATGAAGGAGGCGGACAAGGAAGCAGGACGCCCCAAGATGAGGGAACCTGTAATAGAAAAAAAGCCAAAAAATGAATGCGCAACGGAGTTGGGACGATGGACCTGGAGAGCTGTGTGCCGGCAGACAACCGAACAGGTGGATACTAATCGGGACACTGTCTTATGGAAAGAACCACGGAGGAATCGCGGAGCCAAGAAATGAAAATATGGTGGTGGTGATTAGATGATGAATGCGACCGCTAAAGAAGCGAAGTTATGAGCGGCAGGTTCTAATATGCGGATTGGTCATGGGTGCCGGTGTGATTGGTGAATAATGGGCATGAGGAGGGAGAACAAGGAGGGATTTAACAGAACGACAGGTATAAGAATGCTATCAATGGGCATTCTGAGCAGAGGGTAATACCAAGCGCATAGAGAATAAAGGCCAGCAATCAGGCAGGTGGAAAAAGAGATATTGGTAAGCGTCGGCAGAGGAGAGTGGTTAGGACCATAGTGATTCAATGCAATGAAGGTTGATGTTGAGAGAGGCGATAGGAGGAGAAGCAGGACGGGTAGGTGTGCATACCGTGGTAGAGCGACAAAAATGGGAAGTGGTAACAGATGATAAGAGCTATAGGTGAAAAAACTGTGGCGGAAAAACGATGAGGAGCATGCAATTTTCAACCGACAGCATTTTACTCGGTAGTCCGAGAAAAGTTAGAGCGTGTCATCCGCAACCGATGCTAGTGGGTGGAACTGGCCGTGTGCTGGGCACCCAACCTGAAAAACACTTCGTGAAGTGAACACAAGAGGTGTGATCCACCAGTCTAGTTGCGCTCGCACATCGCTGCAGACGGCCTGCACGCCCGATGTGCGCCGGCCATAGCGGTGGATCTGACCGCGCCCCTCACTGTTGGGAGCGGCACGAGTGATCATGGATAATTGTACAGGGGACAAAACGACCGCGATGGGGGTGCGTGAACCAGAAACAATTGACCAAGCCGTGAGACCATGGACAGGAGAGCCAACGGAAACAGCAAGTGGTAGACGATCGTGTGGCAATATTATCCAGGTGCACCTGCCAGGGAGATGGTAAGTACAGTGCCCGAAGTGGTTGGCCGTCAGCGGGGATCACTGGAGAGGGAAAAGGGATAGAGAAGCGCGGTCTGGGTGTGCCCCAGCTGAGAATCAACGGATACTGAGGAGAAAAAAAAGTGAATATGATGGATGAGAGATGAACGTAGGTGAGCAATAGGGTTACCTTATGATGACAGGCGGTAGGATCGCTGTGGATCTGTGAAGGCAATGGCCTTAGTTCGCGGGGTGTACCTAGTGGCTTGTGACGCAGAGGTAGTAGAGTTACAGTTTGAGACCTCTTTCAAAGGCCAGGTCGGCGGAGACGAGCTCATTGGTGAGCAATATAGCATTGGGGACTGTTAAGTATGACAAAAGTGCGCGCCTAAAAGCGAACGTTGAGGAGGCACTGCGTAAGCTAAGAGGCAGCTTATTCCAGATTTTGGAATAGGCTGAGAGAAAGAATCGGGACTTCGGACTGAGATTAGAATGAGGGGCAGGGAGGAAGAAGGCACTATGTCGGAAGGGGTAGGAGCAGAACGCGGCGAATGAGATGGGATAAGAGGTGTAGGCCAGGTTATGGATTAGCTTAAAGAGGAAAATCAGGTTGAGCCTCATGCGACGAATCCAAAGAAGCTCAATTTGTAGGAGCTCACAGCGCTGGAGGTAAGTTAGGGCTACGGATACGCCCAGTAGCTTTTTGGTGAAGGCACGCTGAACGTTCTCAAGAGATACAACAGAGGAACGTGGCCAGAGGCTGGAGGTAATGGGACAATAATCTAAGAGAGGTCTCACGTGTGAGAGATACATGGAGAGGAGACTGGCCGGTATTAGGAAACACCGGTTAACCAGGCCTGGGGTTCGCTTATCCTTAGCGATTTGGAAAGATGCCTGTTCTTAGAAGTTAAAGGAACAAGAGTAGCGTACACCAAGATCGGTAACCATGGGTTGTATGGGGATGGACAGACCGTCCAGACAGATTTGGCCTGGTGGTACAGTGCATTTTTATGGTAGGAGGAAGCTTTTCTCCGCGGAGAATTTCATGAACCACGAGAAGCACCAAGTTTGGAGAATGAGTAAGTCACACGATATGTTGCACAGAGTCAGGGATAAGTCGTTAGGGAGGAAGGAGTACATTATTTTTATGTCGTCGGCAAAGAGGAAAGGAGTGCCGTGTCGAATAGAAGAGAAAATGTTATTGATGTAAATAAGGAATAGTAATGGGCCTAGAATACTGCCTTGGATGACGCCGGTAGTAATTGGTTTGGCGGAAGATAGGTGGCCGTCGACGAGCACAGCTTGTGATCTGTGAGAGGGATAAGAGGATAGCCAGGAGAGGAAAGGGTCAGTAATACCAAGAGACCGGATTTTGGCTAGCAGATGCATATGGAGTACAAGGTCAAAGGCCTTAGACATTTCGAGTTACAGGACGATTACGGGGTTGTCGGCGTGTGCAGCAGACGATGGGACATTCAGAAAGTCAAGCTGGCAGGAAGAGCAGGAACGGGAGTTTAAGAAACCATGCTGACCAGCGTTCAGCAGGTTGTTGGATAAGAGGTACTGGACAATGTGTTTTTTGATAATTGTCTCCGTGATTTTGCAGATTACTGGGGTGTGATTATTGGGCCGATAGTTATCTGGGTTGTGTCGTGCACCCTTTTTGAGGTGCGGAAATATAACAGAGGATTTCCGTTGAGGTGGGACCAAACTGTGAAGCATGGAGATGGTGTATATATTAAGTAACAATAAAGGGAGGTCAGGACCACCGAAACGGAGGAGGGCCGGCGGGAGATCATCTGGTCCCAGTTTCGGGAAAGGTTTAATAGAGGAAACTGATTTCCCAATTTCTAGATGGGTAAGGGAATCGATGGAAGAGAAGTAGAGTTGCAGGGACGGATTGTAGGCGGGGGAATACCAGATCAGTTTATAAGGGAGGAAGAGAAATGCTCATTGAAGGCCCCAGAAATAGATGCTGGAGCATTAGCTGTAGATGAGCCACAGATGAGGAATTTGGGCGAGGTATGATTGGAGTGATTGGACCTTTTACTAAGCAGGTTGGACAGGTAGCCAGTTTCGTTTGGGTGTGCTGGGGCGATGACCTCTTGCCTTCTCAGATGCGAATCGGCCATGCGTTGCAGCTTACTTTGTGGCTGGTTTATGCGCAGAAGAATTGTAAAGTCGTGCGATCTAGCGAAGGTACGTTGCAGCTTAAACAGCTTACGCTCTAAAAGTGACAGGCCTGAGCTGCTGGATTTGGGGCGTGGATCGGCACATGGGTTGGCGGTACTTAGGCAGTGTAGGAGGTTGGAGTAGAGAGAGTTCACAACAGTGAGGGGATCGGGGGAAAGAAAAAATATGTCCCAGTTAAGGGAGCGGATTATTATTGGCACTAGGGGCCAGTTACAGGAACGGTAGGAAGTCGGAAAATGGAGGGGGAGGTCGCATCGGATGAGAACAGTCGAGGCAGCTGAACTTGCACCTGACAATACGGTGGTCACTACCGGGGAAGTGGTCAGTAGTCTGGGTGGTCATATCAGGGACATCAATGGAGAATACTAGGTCCAAGATGTTGTTCCCTCTAGTAGGGCTTGGGATTTGTTGGGTCCATCCAACAAGACAGACACAGGAAAGGAAGGTAGAGAGGGCGAGAGAGCTAGTATAGGAGGACCAGCAAATTGAAGGAAGGGTAAAGTCACCCGCAATAATTCTTGCACTCGCAGGATAGTCAAGAACAGCATTAAAGACATCCACGGCAGAGCCAATTTTTGCAGGCTCCAGACTTGGGGGGACATAGACGCAGCCAAGGAGAAGGTTCTGGCCGGAGGCGTGAATAGATAGCCATAGCTAATCCCTAATAAGTGGAAGAGAGGGGTGGTCGATAGCACTAGCGTGGATGGTGCATTTGACAAAGGCTAAACAGCCCTTTCCGCGCCTGGACTGGTGAATGTTCGAGAAGCATTGATACCCAGCTATGCAAACAAGGTCAAGCAAGGCATCATCTGACAGCCAGGATTCAGTTACTAGTGTATTGTCAGCGTTTGAGGTAAATGCCAGAGATCGCAGGTGCGATATTTTTCTATTTACTAATCGATCGTTAATAAGAACTGGTAGGAATGAGTATAGTGCCGGTGAGCACAAATCATGGATGCCAGGCGCAAGAATATTTGGATCTCTGTGGCGATAGGAGTTGGGTCTCAGTGGGAATAGTGCGTCAGTAGAAGAGGTGAGGCGGGCAGTTTTGGGTGGGGGACGGAAAGTAGGAGAAGCGTTAGCGCTAGGCGCAGCCGATCGCTGTGGATGATCAATACGGGCCCGAGGGGTGTCACGCGGTGCAGGGCGAGGGGGCACGATATGGCAAAGTGAGAGGTTTAGAATATCTGTCGAGGCGGAGTGGACAGGAAGGAGTGCGTGGTGTAAGGCGCTAAGTGACATGACATCGAGTGGGAAGCGATCAGTGATATGGGTCTGTGAATGTTTATCGAGATGGTCCATGGGGCGATTAGAAATATGGCCACGGGTGCGGGGGGCACCGGTCAGGAAAAGAACGAGATCCTGACTGCAGGTAACCTACCTGTTGGGCAGAGTCAGTATAAGGCCGGTAGGTCGGCGCGGGGGTGAAGGTATGTGGGAGAGTAACCGGGAAGTAGTGTGAGGTGGGGGCGGGAGGGGAGTGGGAAATTTGGAAAGGTTTGGAGGCTCATGAGGTGCAAGGAAGCCGGTGGGTGGGGAAGTGGGGCGGGGAGGCGGGATACAGGTACGAACCTGGAGTATCTGCTAGGGTACGTAAATGGTACTTCAGGGTTAGATGAGGGCTGGTGGAGGGGAGCAGAGGGGAACAGCGGAGTCATGCTGGGGCTATAATATGGAGGGTTGGTGTCTGAGGGGCAGGGAGGGATATAGGGTAGCAACGGAGGTGGAGGATTGGCGTGACCCATTCGATCAGAGAGAGGGAAAGACAGTGGAAGGGGGTGGGAGGCAATGGAAGGGTGAGTGGCACTGGCAAGGCCATGAAGGTCACTCCTACCTAAAGGGACAACGGCATTAGATGAATCTGAGTGGTGGCCCAACTGGTTTCCACCTGGAGGGTTCGAGAGTAAGCTATAAGCAGATGCCAACTGAGGGTGGGGGGGAACGGGTAGAGAGATTATTTGAAATGGTGCGGACCTGGTAGGAGTGCGAGGCAGTCTCATGGGAGGATTGGAGCGGCACTTGTGAGGATAACAACGAAGTGTCGCTGCTGGGCTAGCAGCTGGTGGGTAGTCGGTGGGGTCGTTAGAGCAGGAGCGGTGGTTGACAACACATGTCAACGGCTCGGAGGACGGATTGAAAGTAGTACGGCAGGGGCTGATGGTTGTACCAGGGTCTTGTCTTGGCTCTGTAGCTATGATGGGGGAGCGCGGCTTTGAAACTGAAGTGGAGTGCCGCTTGGGGCCTGTGGTCGGGGAGCGAGAGCTACTGGAAGTAGAGGCTACTGGGGGAGATGGTAGAAAGGGGCGTTTGTGTGGAAGCGGAACCCGGGGGTGGGGAGTAAGACATATCTAAGTCGACATTTTGCAGATAGGCAGGGTGAGGCGCTGGGCTCGCCTTTGACTTCTTGACAGAGGGGCTTTGGGTAACCTTCATGTCGGCTACAATGGGGTCAGCCTGCATGGGCAAGGCGGGGTTGCTTCTCAGCGAGCGAAGTATTTCCCGTTGGAGAGGGGTTTTATCAGGGAATATCTTGAAGTCCTTATACGGCGAAATGGCAGCAATTGTCGACTTGTTTCTATTGAACTCTCTAGCTGTTAGGTCGTCCATGAATTGGAATAGCAGGGGGCAACTATGTTGCTGGGACTTTTTACGTAGCCTCTTGCAATGGCGTCTGGAGTGAGCCATATTGCACGAACTTTGTACGTTTTGTTTCGCTAGGGAAAGTGGTAAACGGTCTGGAACATTAAAAACCACTGCGTTCTTGGAGTTGGTAAAGCTGTGGTATATTTCAATAGACACAGAGTCGATGAGGTGTCCCACCGGAACGAAGTTCTTGGGTGATGTAGCGGCTATGGGATCAAGGAGAGTGGCCGGGGGTGAAACCATTGAAAGGATTTCATCAATCGGCTCTACCTTGAATCTAATTTCGAAGAAGCTCTGCTTAAGGCCATTAGGACTATTAGAAGCTTCACCGTCGAAGTTAACGAGGGCGACAGAGCACGGCCTGGTTTTTGGGATGGTTTGGGTGTGTTTGGATTTGCCAGCTTTGGCGGTACGGGTATTCCGAGCACTGAGTGGGGACCGGGATAGCATGATAAGTAGGAATATATGACGGAGGTAAAGAGGTAGCAGGGATTAGGTCAACTAGACAGAGACAAGCCAGAGGTCTGAGCAGACCAGGAGTGTGTCTGGGTGCTACGTGAGCAAAGGTCTACAGGAGACCTACGCAATAATGTGGTACGGGAAGTGAGCTGTATGACCCACTATATATAGTTGGGATTAGGAGACTTGGGACGATGAGGGACAGTGAGATAGAACTTTTGCTGTGTGGTGTGCACAGGTGCAACCCCACAGAATACGGTACGCACTTAACTGTTGCTTGGATCACAACAGCATGTTTTGCAGGGAGGTACATTGTAGATGTAGGTTCGATGGACCGGATGGAACGAGAATGCACTCTTATGGCAGAAAAAAAACAAATAAATGGAGGCAAAGTGGGACAGAAGCTTCAGAAGGTGCACCGGTGGATGTGTGGCGAGAATAAGGTGGGAGTTGGGTTATAGAGGGGGATGTAAGAACGCTAGATGGATCTTATTGTGGTAAGAATCAGGGGAGATTTGCTAGGTTAGCCGTGTATAATGTTATTAAATGGAATTGGAGCAGTGAAAACCAATATAGTCTATAACTCTAACTCGCGATAAGTACTAGCGGCCGCGCGGTGGTGTGCCGCAGTTGTTTACACAACTATGTCACGGTTTCAGGTAATTAGGTGGTATATACTAGAGTGGACACAGTTACAAGTCTGAACAGTGATATAAGCAAAAAAAAACGAGACAACCTGAATTTCACGTCGTGGTGACCTGTGGCTCTTCCCTTTTTGCCCATTACGCCAAACCTCCCCGTGTCTTTACCGCTGAAACTTCCGCATCGCTCTGAAGGATATACAATATGATGGTAAGTCCCTTCGCTGCCGGTGCCTCACTTAGCCTTTGAAACTTTCTCCTGCAAAACTCACTTTCCAGTAAGTACCCCTGCTTTCAATAGCATCCCAGTCCCAGTCAACCCCTCTTTTCGAGATCCGGGGTTGCACTACTCGCGCTCGCTAAACTTTCCTAAACAAGCTTCTTCCCAAATTGCTAAGGATATATGTATTACAGGGTTCGCTTTGATATCTCATACTCAGCAAGGGCCGGCTCACTTTTGCTACCCATGCTAGACCTTTTCTGGAACACTACTCTCATATTGTCCAGGCCGCTGGAGCACCGTAGTGACATCTTCTATGTTGACAAACAAAATCTGCCAAGGGGTTTCGGAGGTGGTAGATTTTACCTCGGCCCTTAATTTGTATTCTTGAAGTCTTGAAGTAGTACAAGGGTTCCAGGCTTTGAGCCCAATTGTCCCGGTTCTTGAGGAAATCTTTGATCTTCTGTCGGATTCACCGAGCTGAAACGAGAGTAAAAAGAAGCAGGGGGGCGTGGGTGGCAGCGAAAACAAGATACACATACCATCATGCAGTGTCACACTGTGGACAGTGCCTTAAGCTGAGTGGGGGTGCGGCATTCATGAACATATATGCAATAAAAGACAATTATTTTGTTTGTTTTTTTGACAAAGGGAATTACTGGGAGAGACCCAGGTAGAGGTCTAGCTTTTTCTTGAAGATAGTTTTGTTCTGCGAGAGAACAATATCTTCCGGAAGTGCATTCCACATAGTAATAACCCTATAGCTAAAAAAGTTAATCCTTAGTGAAGTGCGTGGCCTCGGTTTGAAAACTTTCCTGCTGTGACCACGGAGAGAAGAGGCTGGATAGACGAAGAAGAAGCAATCGCTTTGACCTGTTTCAAAAAGGTGGAACATCAAGAACAGATCACCTCTTACGCGTCTTAAGTCAAGGGGATAGAGGTTGAGGAGCGAGAGGCGGACGGGATAAGTTAGATGGGATAGACCCCTTACTGCCTTGGTGGAGGCCCGCTGAACTCTTTCTAGGATCTCACGGTCTCGGACAAGACCAGAGTGCACTATCTGACTACCGTACTCCAGCAGAGGTCGGATAAACGTGCCGAAAATTATGGGGAAATCATCCTTAGATATGCGCGGGAAGGACCTTCGAATCATGTTTAGGACTCAAAAGGCAGACTTTCCCGCAAGTTCGTGATGATGAGAGAAGGATATGTTACAATCTAACCAGAAACCGAGCACCTTGTGTCGGTCAACCCTTGGCAGTATGGTTGCTCCATTAATGGAAAACGTGTGACCATTCTCTCTGCCGAAAGGCATGCTCACGCATTTGTCATCATTAACTGGGAGGTTGAATCCTCGGATCAGCGTTTTGTTTCTTATAAACTGCAATTAGCAGGTCTTCAACGCTTGAACTCCAGAGGGTTACATCATCTGCGTACATGGCAATGTTCGCAGGAAGGGCTGTCGGTAGATCGTTTATATAGATCAGGAAAAGAAGAGGACCTAAGACCGACCCTTGGGGGACCCCAGTTGTTACTGGGGAGGTTTGAGACAAAACATTCCCGACTTTAACCACAAAGGTGCGGTCTGTAAGGAAGCTACGTAGGGTGGCCAACATGGAGCCTGTGATCCCGTATGTCTGCAGCTTATAAGGAAGAGGGGCATGGGGGACTTTATCGACGGCCTTAGCAAAATGGATGAATACAGCGTGTGAGAGCTGGCCATCATCATAGGCTTTCGTTAGACTATCCATGACAGTAAGCATATTGGTGATGCATGATCTGCCAGGAAGAAACCCATGTTGGGACGGGGAGAGGATCTTATTTCTATGAAGATGGGAAAGAATCTTACTCTTAAGAATTCCCTCAAAAATTTTGCTGGGGATGCTAGTGAGGCTTATGGGTCTGTAACTAGAAGCAAGGCGTCTACTACCCTTCTTATAGATGGGTGCGATCACTGCTTTTTTCCAGTTACGGGGGAATACTCCATCGTCAACACATTGCTGAAAAAGCGAGGCATAAGGAGCAGCTAATGTATCCGCGGCATCCTTGAGAATGCGGGGGTGGATTAGGTCAGGACCCATAGAGCAATATTGGTTGAGCCGTCGGAAACCTTGAGCGACTGCACCAATGGGAATAGTTACGCGGTTAAGGGCAGTGGTCAGAGATAACGGGTGCATGGTAGGGTGGGATGATAGAGGTATGGAGCTAAAAATTGTACGGAAGTAGGAGCTGAAAGCCTCGGCTACTTGGCTAGGGGAAGTGATTGGAGATCCGGCACTATCTTTGAGGGCTAACGGCGTCGGAGCTGTACCCCTAAGACGGCGTATGTACTGAAAGAAAAATGCCTTATTGGTCCGTGCTCGATCAAGTACAGATCGTTGGACTGCATTCTGATATGACCTAATCTTGTCTTTGCATATGTTCCGTATGGTCCTGAAGTCTTCTGCATCACGGGCAAGGCCTGTGGCTTTATATCTAGCAAAGAGGTGTGCGCGTTCGTCTAGAATGCGCCTAATGGGTCGAGGGAGGGGTCGCTTAGCGGTCTGTGGGCGACGAATTCTGGGGACAAAATGCCTGTCCGCTAAGGAGATTAACTCTCTGAGATTCTCTGCCATTTCATCCGCAGAGTTACCTGGGTTAGTTAAATGTAGCTGGGAGCGAAAAAATGCACAGACTTGGTGAAAATTGGTCCTTTTGAAGGATCTCAAAATTTCAGTTTCTGACGGAAGAGGAGGCCATTTCACGATATAATCGAATCCAATGAGAATGTGATCACTTTTTCCGAGGGGCGGCAAGTAATGCACCACATCTATTGGGAACCGATCATTGGTGATGATTAGGTCTAGTAGGGACGGGGCGTGGCCTGTGCGATATCTGGTCGGATCTCTTGCGTTTTGCACCCGTGAGTTTTTCAGTACGAGCTCAAGGAGGGGTTTACCGAAGGTGATATCCGGGGCATCAGCTCTTTGCCAGTTTGTGTTGGGAGAGTTGAAGTCACCAGTAACTAACAGATGGGTGAAGTCTGTGTAGCTTTTCAGGGAGCCTAATAAGTCTATGAGACCTGGGCCGTCAGTTGAATTGCATGCGGGAGGACGGTAGACAACACCAAGCAATAGGGTATCTGTCCTAGAGAGGTTAAACACGGTCCACAAACAATCAATACGTGAAAAGGTTGGGGTTGTCAGTAAGGTGGGAGGAGGGATCGAATTATCGTAGTATATGATGACCCCGCCAGCACGACCTCTACTGGAGTCCCGCCTTACTGTGAAGTATCCCGGAATGGATATTTCGGCATCAAGTATGTCAGGGGTGAGCCAGGTTTCTGTGAGGGCTATGATCTGAGGCTCCTTATCCACTGCAAGCTGCCGAAGCTCCGGGATCTTATTCAACACACTCAGGCAATTGCTGTAAAAACACTTGAGCACATGCTCAGGAGTTGTTGCAGAATCGCCAGAGGCAGCTGGTTTTGGGTTTGGGGAGGGGGAAAGAGGGGGAATTGAGGATGGAAAGGAGGTCCTGGGAGAGTGGGGGGCCTAAGATATTGGGGGGCTAGAGGGTAAGCAGACTGCTGTGGGGACCGGTAGGTTTTGATGTCTAGTAACCTGGGGGGTATCATACTAGGCGGACGGTCTACATCCTTCGGTTTCCGAAAAGGGTGGGCTGCTTTTTGTGGCCTGCCCTTCTGCGCACTGCTTGATGCTCTATTCTGAGTTTTCTTGTTGGTGAGCTTATTTTTCATGACAGCACCAGATATATTATCTGGTGCTTGACCTCCTCACTGCTTCTTTCAGTAGAAACAGGTTGCAGGTTCATGTCTGGGCTCAAGGATGAGTGAGTCTCGTCCCTTGAAACAGACTTGTTGGCTATGATGGGGCCTGGGATGCTTTTCGTAGGAGACAGATGTTTAGTTGCGCTAGGCCTACTACTGGGAGTACTTTCGGCGATGGGAAATGGTGTCATTAGGGAAGCGAGGGATAGTGGGCATGCAGCTCGGTCCTCAAGGCAAGTTACCTGGACAACTGGCAGCACTCTGAGCTTAGGATCGGCTTTTTGTGGAATTTCTGGCTTAATCTTCTCACTGCGGAGCCTCAGATGAAGTGGCTTATCAATAGATACGCCCTTGAGCCCTTTAATTTCCTCCTTGAGCTTTGCGGCCAAGGAAACAATTCGTTTGGCTGCATCTGTGGAACCCAATACAATGAGAATACCGTGAACCTGGTTGGTGCGTTTGGTTACCAACCAAGTGGACCGACCTTTGAGTGGGAAAGGGAGCTTAAGGCGACTGAACACCTGGGCGTAGGTGCCATGAACTGAGGAAGCGGTCCCAAAGGATGACTCGCTTGGAGCAATTCTCGGTATCTTGTAAAATCTTTGCGGCGTCAAGAATTTGCTGCTCAGAAACTCTACGCACCTGATCGGCTGCCTGGGTCACCGGGAGGGATTTGATTACCAAACTCCTCAGGCTGGTCAGCTCATCCTTAAGGGTGCGGACGGTGGCCCTTAGCTTGGCTATCTCTGCAGCCTGACTTTGGACTGCACATTTAATGCATCCGTTGCCAGCGCATTATGAAGGACTGTTTCGTCCGGATTGAGGAGTGAGGCATTGGCCACGGAAGGGGAATCGCACTGTCTCATGGGGAAAGTAGCCTCATCTGAGCAAGCGGTTATATCAATGGTGAGGGGCATTGACATTATTCAGGGTCCAGTCAGCACAGATAAAGATAAACTTAAATGGAGGGGAACGAGCTGTGTGTTCTAAAAATTTCAAAAACGGCTACACTCACCGAGGGAGACGACCGCACCGCCGGTGTACCGCGATCCATCAGACTGACCAATTCGCCTCCGGCTTGCTCGGCTTGAACATGTGCCGCTCAACGGCCAGTGATTATTTGCGGTCCCTTTAGGCCTGAACCCTGGTGGCTTGTCGGGTTTTGTTCTTATACCAGCCTCAGACTAACCGCAGCCGAGTGACGCCGGAACTATTAGTTGTACATAGGCAGGGAATACTGATACCACAACGGTGAAATTGCTGATTCTTCGAATATTGCTCAACCGGTGATGTGATCCTCGGGTCGATTCACCTCAGGATTTGCGACGAAGAGAATCGCGATCGATTTTGTACGAGTCCAGGCAACCGGAAACAGGCGCGGCAACGGTATTCGACGGAGCTGTAGACAGTCGACAGCTGACCCACTGCAAACAGCTTACACAGCTCAGCTACCGTGTTTGTGACTGAAAATAAACTTCTGTGTGACAACCCTTATCTGCTGTCGAATCTTTGGTCTTTTTTTCTTTGCACCTTCATTCCTTATTTTGCTATCACCGCATAAAGTTGCGGAACATCTCGCATATGTTTACCGGCCAGCCGAAGCCCCCGGAGCATTCAGGTTAGTCCTCCCCTGAGTGAACGCTCAGCCTCGGAAGTGATGGCCACATGTGTGATGCTGAGCTACGGCTGGAGAGTGTTCGATCGGAGCTGGAAGCTTCCAAAGCCGTGCTTTTAGCAGCGAACGCTAAAATACAAGTCGTTTAAGTTCTGAGGCCCAAGGAAAGCCCTGCAGCTGATGGGGACTCACAGTGAACTGGATTTAGTTGAGCACTGGTGCACTTGACTCCTGGTTGTGAAAAATGGTTTTCCGCCCGGCGAGTTGAGTTTACAAATGCCGGTCGCAGCTACCAAATTACCTGATTGACCCATCTAGTGAAAAGCATAGATTAGATCATTTATTGGCCAGACGGAAATCTTTGAAATGTGAGTTGCCCTTGTCCTTTGGCTCTACTCTGAGGCGTATTATTTTCCAGGCAGTTCGAGGAAAGGGCAGAGGGTGGAGCTCAAGATGATTGTCAGCGCACTGATCACCTTTTTCATACTGTTGGAGTAAGGTAAAGGAAGTCATACGCATTCGCCTTCTATGTTCCGCCATCAAGGAGTATAAGCTAGCCCAAAAAGTAAGGCAGAAAATATTCGATCATTGGCATTCAATCGTAAGATCCGTGCTTGGATGCGTGGCCACGCCCGGAACAACTCAGGCAGACACGGATTCGGAAGGGAATTGCGAGAAGTTAGTAAGTTGTGCCCACGCATTGTAGCAGTTGGGATATGTATCTGGTCTTAATTCGCGGCACACTATTTATGCCGTGTTAGATAAATTGCCGGGGTTCATATCAGTAGCCCGGGTAAGAATATCGGAAAAGATTTATCGAAGTGACCGAGAGCCCACTTTTCGTGGTCTGTTAGAACTTGTGCTCTCATAGGCTCATCTGCGGGAAATCGACATAGCTACTTGTTCCAAAACTGAAAGTAGACGGTGGGTGGCTCCACTAGAGAAGGCATTACTCACAGAAAGGGGTGTAAGCTACCCACTTATTAGATACGGTATCTAACCTGCAACGGGGGACATATCCTTTGGAACTGCCATGAGTTTCGGGGCTGTGTACGGACGTGAATGATTGCAGCCATGCGCCCATGGGCGCGTGCGTGAGCACATGACTATGCCAGTCAAGTGCAAAATGCATGGCGTTAGACACGGAAGGTGGAAAGTCTCTTATTTTTGATGATTTAGGTCAAACGGGCATGGAATCAAAAGTAAACTTAAGGGCTTCTATTGGCAACTAATTTCAGTGGTGCAGAAGTGTTCCCCTCTCCTTAAAACCCTTAAGTGGTCAGGAAGTAACGTACGTGGTAGGCATCCACACTTTTTGCTCCTAAAGTGCCGGCCAGGATGAACACTGAAATTGTTACTGAGCGGGGTCACCTAAGCGATGCTGAATTCAATATTTTGTCTGATCCCGTTGTCCTCATTTTGACGTACCTGAAGCTCACTGGGTTTTACCAGCAACAGGGCGAAAAGGGCGATACTGAAGCCGACCTTAAGCCATCGGGATAAGCTCTTCGTGGTCAGCTGAAAACTTTCGATGACACCACGTAAACATGTTCGCAGTCCGCGGAGTTCTTCAGAGCAGCGAAACCTAGAACTTCAAAGACAACGCGAAGGAAAAAATTCCCATTTCATCTGAAGGCGAACGAGCAGTAAAGACAACTAGAATTTCCCTGGAAGTGTTAGAGAGGCAGTTTCGTGCGAGCGTACCATAAAAGAATGATGCACTGAAGAGTCCTTTTAGCAAAACTGCTGTGTTCCATCACCTTCTGATTCTAGGAGAAAATTCAAGGAAGGAAGCACGACTGAAGGAAAGATTTCCATCTGACCTCCAATATTTGGAAAGAGGGTAAGCCATTAGGGCGGCCGGCTAGGACAAAGAGAATAGGGAACCTTGGTCCTTACCTAATCACACTATAGAGAACACGATGAAACCAGAGAATCTGAGATTGACCTTCGACTGACCTGCCATTTACCGGAATGAATCTCTCAACAGCCACCTATTTCAAGCTCCTACCGTTGTAACAAGTTAATTAGGCACAATAATACGATTCCAGCAGGGGCCTGTAGTCAACTGTGCGGACATCGAAGACGAGTTAGTACAAGTATTTGTGTCAGAAATGGGCCAGGATGCACTCCGATCCTTGTGGTGGCTCATAGTGCTTAAAGTGACGAGCCTCTCATTTAGAGCCGATTCTTCACCGTCTCGTGCGAGTTTTGCCCCAATGAAGGCTACTCAGGTATCTATCCATGATTATAGCACCACATAATCAGATGCTGCAAGGGAGGGCTTTTACGCAGGTAGATTTTTATTCTTTCGACATACAGCGCCGCTGGTGCTTACAGATTGAAAGTAGGCTTATGGCTCCTGCCTGACTGCAAGATTGGCTTAGACTGACCAAGCAAGAATGCAACCGCCGTTCTGCCCTTAGCAAAATTGCATTCACGCAGCACAACAATTCAGTTGAAGAGTTAAATAATGACTCTCTCCCAAAGCCGTGCACGGTGGGATTGGTCTGGGGCCTAGAAACTGGCTGTTTCGGTCACGGACCTCGAACTCGAGGCCCGCCAGATAGGTGAAGATTCGTTTTGTCTCAACCAGCCGAGACATATGTTCCTTTTGGTCGGGTCAGACTCCATGTTTTACCGTTAGGGTTTGTTCCAGAAGCTTTACAAGCTGGGATTCGGGTGAACTCAACCACTAAGGTCCGAGTTGCTTGATCAGTGAAAACTGTGCGGATGCATTCCTGATAGAACACAGCAGATTCACATAACACGACGATATGCCCAGAAGAATGAGTTAAAGTCTTCTGTTGAACTTCTTTCAATTTTGACGCTTCGCAGATGGGAAGCGGTCCGGTGGCCTTTCTGCTTTTCGTGGGTCAGTGAGTGCCATCGCGTAGCGTCACGATAATGACCAAGTCAAGAGTGGCGCCTCTTAAATCAACAACCAGTCAGTGGCTGAAATGGCAGTAAAGTTGGCACCGAAAACCAAGTAAGAGATAGAGCTACCCTTGTCTGAAGTGTTTTTTTGACCGATACCACTGTGGTTCTGCACTGCCTCAAAAGTGAATGGGGACATGATGCGATTTTCGTAGCTGACAGAACCTCAAGAATCCTGAAGTATGTGCTTACAACTCAGCTGCCAAAATAGCCTGAAGAGGATAATCCTGCTGGTCTCGCTTCGAGAGGTGTGAAACCGCCAAGCACTGAGAGTAACCTATGGTTCCGATGGACCACTTTCTTGTGGGTGCAAAGACCTGTGACGTTCGTTGGACGATAGGACTTGCAAGTCCCAAAGGGATTATTAGGACTTAAGAAGAAGGCTGTAGTGAGCACACCGTCCCACTCTTCAATCTCTGTTTCTCAGGACCGTCCTCGTCATGGTTCGACATCTTAGAGTTAGTGGCATGGATTCCCCTTTTACAACAGCACCTCTTTTAGGCGTGGGAAGCTGGTCTATAATGACGTTGCGTTTGGGCCTCTCGACGATGTCAGAGACCAAGGACAGCCATACAGGGAGGCTTTAATTGTCTCAGCCAGAAGCATTCCAGCTGGAGTTTAACAGTGTGTCCGTTATCAGTACGTCTAGCGGGGTACAGATGGGAGCAGGCCGAATGAATAAGCTCAACACGGTTACTAATAACAGACTGCTATGCGCCGGTGGGTGGCTACAGCCGTCGAATCGACCTGACGTTGTAAGAATCCCGTAATTCTACCTCAGAAGCATCTTGTAACGGATCCATACATTAGATAATGTTATGCGCTGAGAGGCCACGCTGTTTACACAGAAGTTCTTGCTAAGAATCGTCAGAGGTTTCGGATTTTGCAGAGCAAGGCTGTGTAAGGTACATGCGTGGAAATCCTCCCTAGCCGTTGTCACATACTTGTATTGTTGAGACCATTCTATTCATTTTATTGACCCTCGAACAAGTACACCATGCAATAATCACTGCCCTTCAATATTTGTTTATATTTCTCTCACGTGGAGTGGCATAGTTTTGATTCGAACTTGGACTGCCGTGACGGTTGTACCTGACATTGGCCTTTGTTGAACCCTGGTCCTAGTTGCTAGACGTTTTTGCCATACAGTTTAGGTTTGTAGATATTTATATGTGTATAACTTGTTAATGCAGTACCGTAGAAACTACGAATCAATCTTGTTCTGGTTTTGGGATTCGTTTTGAACTGGCTACGCGTTACTCACAGTCACAATAACCTTTATCGTACTCAACTTGGAGTCTCCGGGAGGAAATCAATCAGAAATGCCAAGAGGAGGACAAAAGCAAACCGGAGATGGACAGGAAGCAACCCGGAGACCCCCTGGAGTATTCTTGGTCGATACTAATTCTTTAGATATTGCTAGGTCTGCCAGTCTTGTCAGCGCAATTTCATGTACTTCAGCTAGTGGTATAGAATTTAAAGGTGATGATATCTCTCCCTTGAGAATGGTTGATTTAGCAACCCAGCCTTGGCAGGCTGGGTAAGAAGCTGAATCTGCCAGGAAAGATCAAATCCGAAGATAAGAGCAAGAGGTGACTTTGGAGACCACGGAGCATATAGCCGTTCAGCCTAGCAGTTTCGTGGAACGATTGAAGTCCGCCAGCACCAAGATAACCCACACTATTGACTTACCAAGAGTGAAGTTGTCCCCCTTCGACGGGAGCGCAGAACAGTACTGCAAGTTCGTTAAACGACATGAGAACTTTGTGGAGAGGAGAGTATCCGATCCAGGAAAGAGATTCATTTATCTACTTTATTACTGTAGTGGAAGAGCCAGGGAAGCAGTCGACGAGTGCTCCATGCTGGATCCCGAAAAGGGTTACACTCGTGCACGTGAACTCCTGAAAGACCAGTTTGGGCAACCATTTAAGGTCACCCGTAGTTTGATCGATGGTTTACTATCAGAGACAAAACGTTCCAAAGGCGAGTTGGGCTCTCTAGTCAGTCTGAAAATAAAAATGCAGAACTGCAGCATCGCACTGAATCACCTGGGTTACCGATCGGACTTGGATGCACTGCACACACTGGAGACCACGGTGCGCAGTTTACGCACAGAACTAAAAGGTAGATGGACCGAGGAAGCCGATAGGATCAGTGGATGTGGGCGAGAAACTACGTTTGAAGACCTGACGCAGTTTATAGACCGTCATGCCCGAATAGCAAACGGTCGTTTCGGTCAACTCGTGCGCGAGACCAGCAAGTTACCTAAGATCACGACCACGCGAGGCTGGACCAGGGAACCATGTAGAAGCCAACCATGGGCAAACACACAAACATTATCTCACGAAGGTGAAAACTTGCCGGTGTGTAAAGTTTGTGGGGAGCCTCATCACCTAGCGGAATACCCCCGCTTCCGCAACTTAGACGACGACGAACGATTGGAAGTGTCTAGGAGACTGGGCGCGTGCTTCGTCCGTCTCGACGATTCACACCGAGCGGTGGTGTGCCGAACGAAACCCAGTTGTATTCAGGATGGATGCCATGGGAAGCGCCATTACCTGCTACACAAATCCCAGAAATTGAATGCCAAAGAAACCCCGAAGCCTAGTGTGGTCTGCTCAGCGTCTCGATCCACTAGCAAGCCCATTTGCCTGGGAGTAATAGCAGTCAGCGTAGAAACCCCAGTTGGGGTTATAAGGGAGTTGGCCTTCGTAGATAGTTGCCCGGATACCACTCTAGTAAGCAAGTAGTTTGCAGAAGGATATGGGATCAGAGGGCATCAACCCTCATTAGCAGTGAGCAAAGTGAGTGGCACCCAGGTCATCCAATCGAACAAACTGCACCTAAAACTCGTTTTCTTGTTAAACAACAATGGAGCAGAAACTCGAAGAATTCGCCATAAAGGATCTGCCGATGAGAGCAACCCAGTCAGTGCAATCGATTCTGACTCTGTGGCCGCATCTCGACGCGGTTACGAACGAGGGGTGACCGAATAACGAAACTGGTCTGCTGACCGGCTGAGATGCATAGGAAGCTCATTGTGTCTCGGATCAAAGAATAGGAATCCGCAAACACCCTATGCAGTACGCACTATATTCGGCTGGACTTTATATGGCAGTGCAGATGGAAGATGCGGCAAACTAATCCAAATCAACTGCACTTCGGTGGAAACGGCGAACATTGGACAAGCATTCCAACAGCTGTATAAAGCCGAATTTGCCAACCTGGTCATTGCTAGAGATGCCCCATCACAAGATGGGTCGGCTTTGAAAATCATGTCCGAGAGTGCCGAGTACGTGGTGGATCGTTTCGAGGTTCCTGTCCGGTGGAGACCCAACATGAAACCTATGCCAAACAACCGAGAAATAGCTCCGAAAAGACTACGTTTCCTCGAAACCGGGCTAATTCGACAACCACAGTTGATGATAGAACACACGCGAGCCATGCAGCATAACACAGACTTGAGTTTTATAGAAAGAGTGGAGACAGTGGTAGTCAGCGCAAATTTTAGGTGGTACCTACCTTATCACCCGGTCGTGAACCCAAAGAAACCGGGGAAGGTCAGGGCGGTTTTTGACTGTGCAGCGAAATGTCAGGGAATGTTACTCAACGACCATATACTACAGGGCCCAGACTGGACAAAACCACTACTAGAGGTTTTGCGTCGTTTTCAGCTGGGAAAAGCGGCCGTCTCTGCGGACACATGTGAAATGTTTCTACAAGTGAAGATGCCCGTTGAAGATAGGGACGCCTTTGGTCTTCGCTGGTGGCCTGAAAGCGAAGCAAATCGTGCGCCTGACGAGTACAGGCTGACCGTGCATCCCTTCGGGACGGTATCATCCCACTTCTGTGCTACTTTTGCCCTCCGGGAAACTCTCTGCCGTTTCGGCGGCACTAGAAATCTATTAGGAAGAGCGGTGGACCACTTCCACGTGGACGATTTTCCGTGTCCCTTTGACCACCCACATACTGCTATTTTATATATGACCAGAGTGATCGCCACTCTAAAGGCCGGAGGATTCAACCTCAATAAATAGATTTTAAACAGCCAGGAAGTGCTCAATGTTATCCCGAAGTCCGAGAAAACAGAGTACGTGAGAGAGCTTTTGATATCCCCTCCGCAAACGGAGGGCACGCTTGGACTTCATTGGAAACCCGGAGGTGACGAATTTATATTCATTGTGAACCTACCCAAACGACCAGCCACGCGGAGAGGGATCCCATCATCAGTCGCAGGCCTCGCTGATCCCCTAGGTTCCCTTTCGCCAAGGTTGTTACCAGGATAGCGTTTGCTACAATAGCTGTGCCAGAGAGGGACGGGTTGGGACGAACCTCTTCAGGATGACGACGACAAGCCATGGCGTGACTGGTTGCACAGCCCGGATCAACTTGATGAGATCAAAACACAAAGATGCTTGACAGGAATCAAGAGCACAAACAATTTCCAGCTCCACTTATATTCTGATGCATCAAAAATAGGCTACGGGATAGTTGCTTACGGCTGCTGGGTGGACGAAAATGGTGGGCGGCACAGCCAGATATTACTCGCAAAGGCGGGAGTGGCTCCACTGAAAACGGTGTCCATTCCGAGACTGGAACTGATGGCAGCAGTACCGGTCGTGAAAGCCATGACGCTGATTAGGAGGAGCTTCGATCGGATAAGCTGGGAACCAAACGTTTGGACAGACTCAGCCATGGTACTTCATTACATAAACAACATTACCACTCGCTTTAACACTTTCGTGGTCATCAGACTCAATATAACCCACGAGTCGAATAAGACCGATCAATGGCACTACGTACAATCCGCCAGTAAGCCGGCCGACTTCTGCTCAAGGGGTCTGAAAACACTAGAGAGGTTGCGGATGCGGACATTGGGACCTGATTTCCAAATTGCAGCTAAAGAGATGTGGCTAACGCTATTAATACCGAAGGCTGATGATGGCGATATCGAGACCAAAAGACTGATACTGGCTACGGACTCCATGGGAAGCGTGTAAGTCGATTCTCGCAACTCGAGCAACGCGTAGCCAATTCAAACGAATCCCAAGACCAGAACAAGATTGATTCATAGTTTCTACGGTACTAAATTGAGATTCAAAAGGATGCAAATATATACAAACCTCAAGTATGTGGCCAAGTAGACTTCACAGCAAAACCCACAGGTCCAAATTTCCGTGGCTCAAGCACGACAGTCAGAAAAGGCCCAATTCAAATGTCTCACATGAATAAACAAACGTAAAGAGGTGTGGTGTATGAGCGAGCTTTTCAAGGTAATGTTAAACATGGTCAAATTTACAAAGCACGTAGAACATTTGGAAGGATTTTCAGTATTTGTTCTTTGCAAAGCTTAAGCCCAATAGAAAAACTGTGCCACTTCCCCGACTGGATAAGAATGTTAAGAGCTGTGGCCTGGTGGACACGATACAAAGTACTCCTATTGAGTTTGAAAGGCACTCGACCACAGAACACAATAAATGTGGAGATGATACTACCGGGTGAGCTGAACCAGGCTGAAATCGACGTTCTACGCCTACTATAACTAGACTCTTTCATGTTCGAGGCCCGCGAGCTAGCCAGGATAGATGATAACACCAGAGGAAGCAGGCTATTGTACAGCAGTATCCGAAGACTAAACCCCATGCGAGCCAACGGACTACTGAGAGATGAAGGGCGGCTGACTAATTCAAATCTAGAGCACGAAACATAAAACCCCATAATAGTCCCTGGTGGCCACTACATTACGAGATGCCTGATAGACCATGTGCATCGAGAAGAGGGACACGCAGGTTTGAACCACTTATTGAACAATGTACGTCGATGATTTTGGGTGGCAAAAGGACCAGCGACGGTCAAGCGAGTCATAGGCAACTGCATCATTGTCTTTGTCGGATGGCAGTATCAGACCAACAAATGACGGCTCCCCGGCTTCCAGCCGTGAGAGTTCAACCGGGATGGAGCCAGTTCGTGGAAATTGGCGCCGACCACTTTGCTTGTGCGACATCAAGGGAGCAAGCATCGAAAGGTTTGGCTGCCTGATAACATGTTTACAATCCAGAGCAGTCCATCTTCAAGTAGTGACCACCGATTCATTTCTAATGGACTTTCAAGGTCCATCGCAAGGCGGGGCGTGCCCAGGAAATTATACTCAGAAAATGGCTTGAATTTCGTTGGAGCTCATAAAAGGTTAGAAAGATGGTGGAACCGCCTGGACTACACACAAATACAAAACCCTCAGAAGAAACGCTAAGACGTCGAGAGATGGAGCACAACCTCAAGCAAACCTACAAGCGAGTCTGCGACTGGCCCAATAGAGATGAAGCCCACGGCGACCTACGAACTTCCCTGCTCCAAAGCAGATATAGACTCCAGGCCTGGACACAATTTGCCAATTGAGGCCGTACCAGAGTCGTTCACAGTGGAACAAGCACCGATGGTCCCCTGGAGCTTATTGTTTGGCGGAACTGGTACAGCGCCGTGGAAGCTGTTTTTGCCGGCTCTTCACTCTGGGTTTTGGGATGGAGATCAACCATAGCCATGGCCCCCAAGCCCTGTACCCCACCTCTTGCCGGTACTGTTACTGTCACACCCTCCACTTTCAGCACCCTCAGTCCGTGAGGTAACCCTCATCAAGTGGAAGCATACACTTTTGCATGTTTATTGGCATGTCCCACTTTGCAACCCATTCTTGGACTCCACCCTGGTCTCTTTGGACTGATTCATTGTTGACTGATCCCACTAATTTCGCGCGGTCGGCAAATTTGAGGCAAGATTTTTCTAGACCACGTTCTAAGTCACTTACATACAGGAGGAACAGCAGGGGTCCAAGGACCGATCCTTGGGTTACTCAAATGTGCATGCGTCCCGCCGGATGCAAGCTTTCCCCATCCTTGCTTGGAAGGTCCCGTCAAAGAGACGTCCCCTAATCAATATCATCAGTCTGTCCGACCGTCTAAACCGTCATAGTTTTTCCATAACTATACTAGGGTTCACTGAGCCGAAGGCACTCTGTGTTACGAACGTTTGAGCAATGCGTAGCCAAATTCGCAACGGATCCCGAAATCAGAAGGCGATTATCCGTGATAATTCTACGATACTAGATTATTAAAATAAACAATGACATAAACAATATACAAACCTCAATAATACGATCACAAAGACTCAACAACGAGAAACCGAATAGCAGCGTGTGAGCAGACAGCACGTGCGTCACGCAGGTCCTGAGCAAGGATGTGCCAAAATAGCGCTCTGGGCGCGAACAAACAACAATTGGTCCAGAAAAACAACCAGTTCGTAAAGACAAGTCAATAGTGTATGGAAATGAGTGATGTTGGGAAAAAACACTGAATCGCGAGGGAAAAAGGGGGATTTTCCACGACCGGCTGTTACACCGCCCACCAAAATCCTCCTGGATCCTTAGCAAAGTCAAAGGTTCGGTATAAAGGTACTGATTCTTCCTACCTGCCTAGGCCCTGCTGTCTGTGCGCGCGTCTAATGCTCGTCGTCGACGTTCTACTGCTGGTCGCACCTAACCCATTGGCTACATAGACGTGAGGCTAGTCTACATCTTCCACAGGACCAAATGACCGATGGCGGGCGTGAATGGTCACATAGACGTTGTCCTCGTAAGGGGCCGTCCGGTCCTGGATGTACGCGCTTGAGTGTGTGTGTGTGTGTGTGTGTGCGTGCGTGCGTGTGTGTGCGTGCGTGGGTGTGCGTGCGTGTGCGTGTGTGCGTGCCGGGGTTACAATGAAATCACAGTTATGACTACACATCAAAGGATGACTTTCTGCAATGTCAACAAAGGACCGCGTGGCAAGAAAACGAGTAAATGTAGCATGCATGTGTGACCTGAGCGCCACTACTTCCACATGTGCAAGGGGCATTCGGTAGCGTCAACAAAAGGCGAACAAAGAACACTGTCACATGTATGATGGGTTTACGGGATGTAGAGTGCGTCGTGCATGCGCGTATGTATCGGGATGTATAATGGAATCGCACTCATCACCACATATCGGAAAGAACCTTCTGTAATGTCAACGAAGGGACCGCGAGCACCTTAACGTGTTTGACGGAGATTGTGTGGTATATATGGTGTTTCTTTATCCACCTCGATTACTGGTGTGAAAAAGATTTACTAGGCCACAGGGTTATCAGCTCCTCCGTCTTCGCTCTCGAGTAGGTTAATACTGCGTATGTCACGAATGAGCACTCCGTTAGCTGTCTTCACCTTCACCGTTCTTATCATTTCGTCGGTGCTTTTGATGGTTTCCGTAACTACTCCCAAAGACCAAGCGCTGAAATGTGCGCGTTCGTCGGCGATCATAACCACGTCCCCAACTTTGAATGGTCTTGTTTTGGCCATCCACTTCCGTCGAGTCTGCAAAGCCGGTAGGTACTCCCGTAGCCATCGCCTCCAGAAGACCTTGGCCAGATAATTCGCTTGCTTCCACCCGTGGAGGTAGCTCCCACGAAGGTTTACCGGCCCTTGGAAACCCTCGTTCGACCTTAGCGTCAATAAGTCGTTTGGGGTGAGCGCCAGGTGGGTGGGGTCGCCGTTCAATACTGGAACCAGGGGGCGGTTGTTCAGGATTCGCTCCACCTCAGTCATGACGGTGTTCAGGGTCTCGTCGTCGGGCGGCTGCTGCTCCATGATTGACAGCAATATCCGTCTGGCGGACCGGATCATGCGTTCCCATATGCCGCCTCGGTGACTGGCCTGTGGGGGGTTGAAATGCCAGCGTATGCCGTAGGCCACGGTTCGGTTCTGCAGTTCGTCCCTGTTTATGTTCTTGTGCCAACGCTGCAATTCCCGTTGAGCGCCCACAAAGTTCGATCCATTATCTGAGTATATATCGGCCGGTACGCCTCTTCGGTTGATAAATCTTTGCAAGGCCCGTAGAAACGAATCGGTCGTCATCGAATGTGCGACTTCTAGGTGTACCGCACGTGATTTCATGCACGTCATGATACATCCGTATCGCTTTTCTAATCTTTTCCCGCACTTGACCCACAAGGGCCCGAAATAGTCCAACCCGGTGTCACTGAACGGCCACCAGCCCGTAGTTACCCTGCATTCTGGTAGCGGGGCCATGAGTTGTTTGCCTGCTATGGCATTGCGTCTCCTGCATTGCACACACCGTCGGATCACGCGTTTTACAGTCTCTCGTCCTCTCAACAACCAAAGACGCTTTCGGATAACGCTCGTCACGTGACTTTCCCCGGCATGTCCCTCCATGGCGTGGACGTGTTGAATCATTAGCTCTACTACGGGTTGTCTCGCTGGCAGCAGTATAGGATACTTTGTGTCGAAGTTCAGGTGGGCGTTGGTCAGCCTACCATCCACCCGCAGCAGTCCGTTGATGATTTTGGGGTTTAAACGCTTCAGCTCGCCTCTTGGAGATGGCATGTCTTCATTGGTTGGCCCCACTTCTTCCGCCATCTTGAATTCTCGGGCGAAAGCCTCGCGTTGTATCATTCTGAAAATATCGTACTCTGCCGCTTGTAGCTCATCGGGACCTATCGGGCCGACCGGTATCCGACCTGAGGGCCGTAGCCCTTTCATGACTAGTAAACTTATCTTGAACCTGGTTAACCAAACTAGCGAACGAAGCGTCTTCATCCAGGAAGAAAACCTGACCAGTCGCGATAAAATGGGCGACGCTTCGACGACGTTGGTTGCTATCACTACGCCTTTGATCTCCAGTTCCAATTCCGTAGGGGGTTTTAATTCGAACACGGGCCAGTCCTGTTTGGGCAATTGCAGGAAGTTCGGCCCTCTCGTCCACGTGTCCAGTTGCCTGAAGTTGTTCGCACCTCGGGAGCACAGGTCGGCCGGATTATCGCCAGACCTGACATGACTCCACTGGTGCGTGGCCGATTCATCGTGGATAATCGTGAGCCGGTTAGCAACGAAAGTACTAAACCGGCTCCGTACGTTGTTAATGTAGTAAAGTACTATAGTTGAATCCGTCCAGAAGCTCACCGACCAAATGTAGAGATCGAAACATCTCTTCACAGCTTGCACCACCCTGACTGCCAACACGGCTGCGCTGAGTTCAAGGCGTGGGATTGAGACCGACTTCAGTGGAGCAACGCGGGCTTTGGCGAACAGGATCCTCGTGGTATATTGTCCATCTCCTGCGCACCATCGTCCGTAAACCACAGCTCCATAACCGACTTCGGATGCATCGGAAAAGGCATGTAGTTCTCCAGTCCGTGTCGTATGGCCAGGGGTCAAACATCGTGGTATTCTTATGTCCCCTAATTTCTTCAAGGTGTTCAAAAATTCCTCCCAGTCCAGCCGGTCCCCTCGGTCCAGTGACTGGTCCCAATCAACTTTCTTACGGCACAGCCGCTGCAGTAAGATCTTTCCGGGTAGCAGCCATGGTGAGACGAAACCGAGCGGGTCGAACAAACTTGAGACGGCAGATAGTATGCCACGACGGGTTATTGGCAGCTCGGGAACGTTCAGTTCGAAAACAAAATCGTCCGTTTCCGCGTCCCATTGTATTCCTAAAGTGCGCTCGATAGGAAGTGGGGAGCCGTCCAAATCTCTTACCCTTTCGGCCTTTTCGTGATACGGGATGACCTTCAGCACTTCCGAAGCGTTCGACATCCATTTAGTTAGATGGAAGCCACCCTCTTCCAGCAATCTCGTCAGACCCCTGAACTTCTCTGGAGCTGATTCCACATCATCGAATGACCCAAGGTAGTCGTCGACGTAGAAGTTCCTGCTGACGCTTTCTACCACCGTCCGATGTACCAGATCGCCATGTTTGTTCGCTGATTCTCGGAGGGCGTAGTTGGCACAAAATGGTGACGATATGGCTCCGAAGGGGTGGACGGTCATTCTATAATTCACCACTGCATTGTCCCGGTCGCTCCCTTCCCACCACAGGAAACGCAAAGCATCTCGTTCTCCTACCGGAATCTTCACCTGATGGAACATTTCCCTAATGTCAGCAGACAAAGCCACTTTACCCACTCTGAAACGGCACAGAACATCGATCAGTGGTGTGGTCCAGTCAGGCCCCTGTAGTAGGCGATCGTTTAACGACTTGCCCTGGAACTTGGCCGCACAGTCGAAAACCACGCGCAGTTTATTGGGTTTCTTGGGGTTGATAACCGGATGGTGAGGCAGATACCAGATACCCCTTTTGCTGTCGGTGTTAACAGGCACCCTTTCAACGTAACCGAGGTCCTCGTTTCGCTTCATCAAATCCGCGTATCGTTCCCACAGATTCTGGTCTCGAATGAAGCGTTCTTTTAGTCGTAGTAATCGTTGGAGAACATAATTTCTGTTGTCAGTCCACGGGTCGACCGGTGTGCGCCATGGGAGGGGAACCTCGAACTGTTTTTTGAGGCCTCTTGTGCCTTGCCGCACCGTTTGTAGAGCGAAGTGATCCTCTTGAGACAACGTCGGTCTTTCGTCCCCAATGTCATGAAACTCCTTTTCATAAAGCCGTTGCAGATGATACTCTATGCGGTCCGTTTCGGCGGATAAGTAATTCACGGAACCGCGTACCCCTACTGGACCGTATAACATCCATCCTAGAGCCGTGCGTACGGCATAAGGTGCCTGGCGGTCGCCCACTCTTTGGTCAAGCACCCAATGCGCCTCTGGCACGTCGCATCCGATGAGGAGATCCACCTCATCATCTTCCCAGTCTACAACGGTTACATCCTGCAGGTGGGGCCATCGAGTCAAGATTGCGTTCACCGACCTTGGTGCTCGCATGGGGAGATCCGCTAACGTGAATGCCTCCGTTGGTTCAATTTCCTCGTTAGTGTCTAGAGAGATGAGTTGCAGCCTTCATCTACCGGCAGTCATTACCTGTGTTCCGCCCACCGTGCTCACTGCTAACGACGTCGCACCTTTAGCCAGTTGGTGTTTGTCGGCAAACCGCTCTTTCACTAAAGTGGTGTCGGATCCACTATCAACGAAAGCCAACGCCTTGGCTATCCCAGTCGGAGTCACTACTCCCACGGCCACTACGCCTAAACGTACCGGTTTACTGGCAGATTGTGAAGTTGAGCAAATCACGCTGGGCTTGGCACTCGCCTCGGATATGGTTATTCTCGCCTGATGCAGCAGCCGATGGTGTCTGCCCGTGCAGCCCTCGTAACCACATCGATTCCTTGTTCTACAGGCTGCTGCCCGGTGCGTGGTGTTGAGACAGATGAAACATGCTCCTGCCATCCTCGCCATTCCCCACCGTTCGTCTATTGTGGCATTGCCGAACTTGGGGCATTCTGGTAGGCCATGGCTAGTACCACAGGATCTGCAATTTGGTTTCGCCGTAGCATCTCGTGAAATGACGTGTGTGTTGGTCCAAGGCTGGTACTTTGGATGTTCCCGTGCAGGGGTTTGGACTTGGCTAGTACCGGGCTTGTTTGCTCGGTTGCTGTCCCGGATAAGTCGGCCGAATCTGCTGTCAGCTATCTTCGTTTGCCTGTCTAAGTATTCAGTCAGGTCTTCGAAGTTGGCTTCTCTGTCGCCTCGGCTTATCCGTTCAGCTTCTTCCGCCCACCGACCCTGTAGTTCGGGAGAGAGGTGACGGACTATGCCTTCCAAAGTGTGCATGGCGTCTAGGTCAGCTCTGTAACCTAAATGGTCGAGGGCTATTGAGCAGTTCTGCATCTTGATCACCAGGTCGGCCATGGTGTAGACGTCGCCCTTGGTTTTCTTTGCCTCTGCCATCACGCCCTCTATTAGGTTACGGGCTACTTTGAAAGGTTGGCCAAACAAGTCCCTCAGAATCTTTCTTGCCCTTGTGTAGCCTTGTTCTGGATCGAGCATGGTGCATCCGTCGATAGCTTCTCGCGCTCGGCCTCGGCAGTAGTGAGTAAGGTAAAGAAGCCTTTGCCCAGGGTCGGTTACCTTGTTTTCAACGAACGTCTCGAACTGTTTGACAAACTTGCAATATTGCTCAGCTCGCCCGTCGAAAACCGTTAACTCCACTCTAGGCAGATCGATCGATGGTGGTTTGTAGTCGGCGACCTGCGTGGGGTTCCCTACCTTATTGCACTCTAACCTATCGGAAGTGTCGAAGTCACTGGTCCTATACTCTCGCTGTTTCTGTGTACACTTCTCTGCTTCATGCGCCTGTAGTCTAGCTGAAAGTAACTGTTGCTCTAGTTCTATTATTCTCAGCTTATATAAATCAACGTCCTTACGATCAATATTGCTTTCAATAACACATGAGCTAGCACTGACAGGACTAGGCGATCTAGCATTAACTAAAGAATCATAAGTACCCAAAACCTCCCCAGAGACTTGCCGTATTACTTCCTGTCCGGGTTCGACTGCCTCTGATCCTTTCCTTGGCATTTTGCGTGAATTTTCCTCGTTCCAAATAGATCTATTGAGTATTGTTACGAACGTTTGAGCAATGCGTAGCCAAATTCGCAACGGATCCCGAAATCAGAAGGCGATTATCCGTGATAATTCTACGATACTAGATTATTAAAATAAACAATGACATAAACAATATACAAACCTCAATAATACGATCACAAAGACTCAACAACGAGAAACCGAATAGCAGCGTGTGAGCAGACAGCACGTGCGTCACGCAGGTCCTGAGCAAGGATGTGCCAAAATAGCGCTCTGGGCGCGAACAAACAACAATTGGTCCAGAAAAACAACCAGTTCGTAAAGACAAGTCAATAGTGTATGGAAATGAGTGATGTTGGGAAAAAACACTGAATCGCGAGGGAAAAAGGGGGATTTTCCACGACCGGCTGTTACACTCTGGAAGTCCGAGTGAGAGGCCTCATCTCGCTACCCATCATCTGTTCTCCTGCTAACTTCCACTGAGCAGCACAGGATGTTGGACAGACACGAGCTTTTCTGCACGAATACGTGCGGGGATTCCCGAACAATGCTGTTTTGCTTCAGGCGCAACACCATCCGGTCCCGAATGACCACCTCCATGACCTTCAGCATAATGGAGGTTAGGTGTACTGGACGGTAGCTATCACAGCTACTTCTACCACCCTGTTTGCGTGTGGGATTGGCTGTCGAAGATAGTCACTCCTCAGGCCGGACCCCGTGTTCAGGTGGGGTATTAAATAGTTTTGTCAGTGGTCCTATCATTGCTGGCATAGCGACCGGTCATGGAAAATCCCCCAAGAAACGCTGCGATTTCATGTTTCCCTGACATCACTCACTCATTTACACTATTGGCTTATTTTTGTGCACTGTATATTTTCATGTACTAACGCTTGCTTTTCGCGTCCAGCGCGCTGCTCTGCCATATCCTATTCTGGACCTACATGACGCACGTGCTCCTGTCTCGCACGCCGCAATTTGCTTCTCGTTTTCCGAGTTCTTGTGACCGCATAATTTTGGTTCTTATCTGTTTTATGTGACTGTTCATTTGATAATCTGGTATCGCAGAATTTCACGGATAATCGCTTTCTGATTTCGGGATTTGTATCGAATTCGGCTGCGCATTGCTCAAAGGCGTATTAAAATACTCAATTGATCAACCTGGAAGGAGAAAATACATAACATGATAAGAATAGGCTCAAAGCAGTCGGAAGCTGGACATGAAATGATATGGCAAGTCTCTGGGGAGGTTTTGGGTACTTTTGATTCTTTAGCTAATGCTAGGTCACTTAGTCCTGTCAGTGCCAGCCCACGTATTACTGAGGGTGATATGGATTTCCAGAATGTTGACCTATTTAGGTTGAGGATATTAGACCTACAACAGCAACTGTTATCGGCCAGGCAGCAAGCCCAGGAAGCAGAAGAGGAGTGTAGGCAGAACGAGCGTGAGCAAAAGGCCAGCGACTACGACTTATCCGACAGATCAGGTCAAATTAAAATAGGAAACTCTGCGCTGGCCGTCGAATATAAGACATAGACGCAGCCAATGATCGATCTGCCAAGAGTAGAACTGACAGTTTTAGACGGGCGATCTGAAAGCTACCACAAGTTAATCAGGCAGTTCAAAACTTCCCTCGAAAACAAGATACCCGGCCCCGGACAAAGGCTTTTCTTCCTGACTCATTACTGTCGAGGCCGAGCAAGAGAAGCTATCGATGAGCGTACCATGCTGGACCCAGAACAAGGCTACACGCGAGCTAGGAAGGTTTTTAGGGACCTGTTCGGCTAGCTATTAAGTGTGGCCCGTGATCCAATAAAGGGCGTGACGGCAGAGATCAGAAGAACCAGTGGCGATGTCTATACAATGGCCGACCTAGTGATCAAAATTCAGATCTGTTCGATAGCCTCCGACCATTTAGGTTGCAGGGCTGACCTCGATGCAATTCATACCTTGGAGAGCATAGTCCGTCAACTCCCTCCCGAACTACGGGGTCGGTGGGTGAAAGAGGTGGAACGTATAAGCCGGGGCGACCGTGAGGCTAACTTCGAAGGCTTGATCGAATACTTGGACAGGCAAACCAAGATAGCTGACAGTAGACTTGGCCGACTTATCCGGGACAGTAACCGGTTAACCAAGCCTAGCATTAACCAGGCTCAAACCACTGCGCGGGAACATCCGAGATATGAGTCTTGGACCAATGCACACGCCATTTCACGCGAGGCTATAGTGCCTCCAAGTATCAGGCCCCGTGACGCTAGCCATGGGCTACTAAGGTGCCCCAAGTTCATCAGTGTCACAATAGACGAACGTTGGGGAGTGGCGAGGACATCAGGACCGTGCTTCATATGCCTCAACACCACGCACCAGGCGGCAGCTTTTCGAAGAAGGACCAGATATGGTCACGAAGGTTGCGCGGACAGACGCCATCAATTGTTGTACCCGACGAGAGAGACTACACCAGAGACGAGCACCAAGCCCAGTGTAATTTGTTCAACGTCCATTTCGTTTGGGAGTATATGCCGTGGGTGTGATCACCCCAACTGGGGTGGTCAAAGCGTTGGCCTTCGTCGGCAGTGGATCTGACACTACCCCCGTGAAGGAAAGGTTTGCCACCGAATACCCGGCTTACTAAAAGCACGACATCGTCAGCAGTGAGGACGGCGGGCGGAACACAAGTAATGACTGCCGGCCGATTGAGGTTACAGCTCGTCTCCTTAGACACTAACGAGCAAATCGAATCAACGGACGCATTTACATTAGCTGATCACCCCATGCAAGTACCAACGTCGGTGAATGCAATTGTAACTAGGTGGCCCCACCTGCAGGATGTAACCAACGTAGATTGGGAAGACGACAAAGTGGACCTCCTCATCGCCTGCGACGTGCCGGAGGCACATTGGGCACTGGACCGGAGAGTGGGTAACCGTCAGGCACCTTATGCCGTAAGCACAGCACTGGGATGGATATTATATGGTCCAGTAGAGGGACGTGGTTCCGTAAATTATGTATCAGCCAAAAGTGAGAAAATATAGTATCAATTGCAGCGGCCGTAATGAAAGGAGTTTCACGTCATGGGAGACGAAATACTAGCATTGTCTCAAGAGGACCACTTCGCTTTGAAAACTGTGCGGCAAGGAACTAGAGGCCTTTTGACTGTGCAGCCAAGTTCCAGGGCAAGTCGCTAAACGATCGCATGTTACAGGGGCCTGACTGGACCACGCCATTGGTTGAAGCTTTGTGCCGTTTCAGAGTGGGTAGAATGGCCCTGTTTGCCAACATCGAGAAAGTGTTTCTCCAGTTGAAGATATCCGTAGAGGAGCGAGATGCGTTGTGTTCCCTGTGGTGGTAAGAGAACAACCTGAATAAAGCAGTGCTAAATTATGAGATGACTGTCCACGAATGAGAAACACTCTACCCCAGGAGGAAAACCTGACCGAGTCTACATCATCGAATGACCCAAGATTGTCGTCGACGTCGAAGTTTCTGCTGACGCCTTCTACCACTGACCGGTGGACCAAATCTCCATGTTTGTTCGTTGTTTCTCGAAAGGCGTAGTTCGCACAAAACGGTAATAATATATCTCCGAAAGGGGGGACGGTCATCCCATAATTTATCACTGCTTTATTCAGGTTGTTCTCTTACCACCACAGGGAACACAACGCATCTCGCTCCTCTACGGATATCTTCAACTGGAGAAACACTTTCTCGATGTTGGCAAACAGGGCCATTCTACCCACTCTGAAACGGCACAAAGCTTCAACCAATGGCGTGGTCCAGTCAGGCCCCTGTAACATGCGATCGTTTAGCGACTTGCCCTGGAACTTGGCTGCACAGTCAAAAGGCCTCTAGTTCCTTGCCGCACAGTTTTCAAAGCGAAGTGGTCCTCTTGAGACAATGCTAGTATTTCGTCTCCCATGACGTGAAACTCCTTTCATTACGGCCGCTGCAATTGATACTATATTTTCTCACTTTTGGCTGATACATAATTTACGGAACCACGTCCCTCTACTGGACCATATAATATCCATCCCAGTGCTGTGCTTACGGCATAAGGTGCCTGACGGTTACCCACTCTCCGGTCCAGTGCCCAATGTGCCTCCGGCACGTCGCAGGCGATGAGGAGGTCCACTTTGTCGTCTTCCCAATCTACGTTGGTTACATCCTGCAGGTGGGGCCACCTAGTTACAATTGCATTCACCGACGTTGGTACTTGCATGGGGTGATCAGCTAATGTAAATGCGTCCGTTGATTCGATTTGCTCGTTAGTGTCTAAGGAGACGAGCTGTAACCTCAATCGGCCGGCAGTCATTACTTGTGTTCCGCCCGCCGTCCTCACTGCTGACGATGTCGTGCTTTTAGTAAGCCGGGTATTCGGTGGCAAACCTTTCCTTCACGGGGGTAGTGTCAGATCCACTGCCGACGAAGGCCAACGCTTTGACCACCCCAGTTGGGGTGATCACACCCACGGCATATACTCCCAAACGAAATGGACGTTGAACAAATTACACTGGGCTTGGTGCTCGTCTCTGGTGTAGTCTCTCTCGTCGGGTACAACAATTGATGGCGTCTGTCCGCGCAACCTTCGTGACCATATCTGGTCCTTCTTCGAAAAGCTGCCGCCTGGTGCGTGGTGTTGAGGCATATGAAGCACGGTCCTGATGTCCTCGCCACTCCCCAACGTTCGTCTATTGTGACACTGATGAACTTGGGGCACCTTAGTAGCCCATGGCTAGCGTCACGGGGCCTGACACTTGGAGGCACTATAGCCTCGCGTGAAATGGCGTGTGCATTGGTCCAAGACTCATATCTCGGATGCTCCCGCGCAGTGGTTTGAGCCTGGTTAATGCTAGGCTTGGTTAACCGGTTACTGTCCCGGATAAGTCGGCCAAGTCTACTGTCAGCTATCTTGGTTTGCCTGTCCAAGTATTCGATCAAGCCTTCGAAGTTAGCCTCACGGTCGCCCCGGCTTATACGTTCCACCTCTTTCACCCACCGACCCCGTAGTTCGGGAGGGAGTTGACGGACTATGCTCTCCAAGGTATGAATTGCATCGAGGTCAGCCCTGCAACCTAAATGGTCGGAGGCTATCGAACAGATCTGAATTTTGATCACTAGGTCGGCCATTGTATAGACATCGCCACTGGTTCTTCTGATCTCTGCCGTCACGCCCTTTATTGGATCACGGGCCACACTTAATAGCTAGCCGAACAGGTCCCTAAAAACCTTCCTAGCTCGCGTGTAGCCTTGTTCTGGGTCCAGCATGGTACGCTCATCGATAGCTTCTCTTGCTCGGCCTCGACAGTAATGAGTCAGGAAGAAAAGCCTTTGTCCGGGGCCGGGTATCTTGTTTTCGAGGGAAGTTTTGAACTGCCTGATTAACTTGTGGTAGCTTTCAGATCGCCCGTCTAAAACTGTCAGTTCTACTCTTGGCAGATCGATCATTGGCTGCGTCTATGTCTTATATTCGACGGCCAGCGCAGAGTTTCCTATTTTAATTTGACCTGATCTGTCGGATAAGTCGTAGTCGCTGGCCTTTTGCTCACGCTCGTTCTGCCTACACTCCTCTTCTGCTTCCTGGGCTTGCTGCCTGGCCGATAACAGTTGCTGTTGTAGGTCTAATATCCTCAACCTAAATAGGTCAACATTCTGGAAATCCATATCACCCTCAGTAATACGTGGGCTGGCACTGACAGGACTAAGTGACCTAGCATTAGCTAAAGAATCAAAAGTACCCAAAACCTCCCCAGAGACTTGCCATATCATTTCATGTCCAGCTTCCGACTGCTTTGAGCCTATTCTTATCATGTTATGTATTTTCTCCTTCCAGGTTGATCAATTGAGTATTTTAATACGCCTTTGAGCAATGCGCAGCCGAATTCGATACAAATCCCGAAATCAGAAAGCGATTATCCGTGAAATTCTGCGATACCAGATTATCAAATGAACAGTCACATAAAACAGATAAGAACCAAAATTATGCGGTCACAAGAACTCGGAAAACGAGAAGCAAATTGCGGCGTGCGAGACAGGAGCACGTGCGTCATGTAGGTCCAGAATAGGATATGGCAGAGCAGCGCGCTGGACGCGAAAAGCAAGCGTTAGTACATGAAAATATACAGTGCACAAAAATAAGCCAATAGTGTAAATGAGTGAGTGATGTCAGGGAAACATGAAATCGCAGCGTTTCTTGGGGGATTTTCCATGACCGGTCGCTATGCCAGCAATGATAGGACCACTGACAAAACTATTTAATACCCCACCTGAACACGGGGTCCGGCCTGAGGAGTGACTATCTTCGACAGCCAATCCCACACGCAAACAGGGTGGTAGAAGTAGCTGTGATAGCTACCGTCCAGTACACCTAACCTCCATTATGCTGAAGGTCATGGAGGTGGTCATTCGGGACCGGATGGTGTTGCGCCTGAAGCAAAACAGCATTGTTCGGGAATCCCCGCACGTATTCGTGCAGAAAAGCTCGTGTCTGTCCAACATCCTGTGCTGCTCAGTGGAAGTTAGCAGGAGAACAGATGATGGGTAGCGAGATGAGGCCTCTCACTCGGACTTCCAGAGTGCCTTCGGCTCAGTGAACCCTAGTATAGTTATGGAAAAACTATGACGGTTTAGACGGTCGGACAGACTGATGATATTGATTAGGGGACGTCTCTTTGACGGGACCTTCCAAGCAAGGATGGGGAAAGCTTGCATCCGGCGGGACGCATGCACATTTGAGTAACCCAAGGATCGGTCCTTGGACCCCTGCTGTTCCTCCTGTATGTAAGTGACTTAGAACGTGGTCTAGAAAAATCTTGCCTCAAATTTGCCGACCGCGCGAAATTAGTGGGATCAGTCAACAATGAATCAGTCCAAAGAGACCAGGGTGGAGTCCAAGAATGGGTTGCAAAGTGGGACATGCCAATAAACATGCAAAAGTGTATGCTTCCACTTGATGAGGGTTACCTCACGGACTGAGGGTGCTGAAAGTGGAGGGTGTGACAGTAACAGTACCGGCAAGAGGTGGGGTACAGGGCTTGGGGGCCATGGCTATGGTTGATCTCCATCCCAAAACCCAGAGTGAAGAGCCGGCAAAAACAGCTTCCACGGCGCTGTACCAGTTCCGCCAAACAATAAGCTCCAGGGGACAATCGGTGCTTGTTCCACTGTGAACGACTCTGGTACGGCCTCAATTGGCAAATTGTGTCCAGGCCTGGAGTCTATATCTGCTTCGTAACAGGCAAGTTCTGGAGAAAACCCAGGGTCAATTTATCAGAGTCTTCCCCTTGGTAAAAGGTAAAATCCACCAGGAAATCTTTGGGTACCTCAAGTTATTCTCCATGGAAATAGGGTTGAAACGAGAGGGCCTCAATGTGGATTACACGAACCTCACTGGCAGGATCGACCTGGAGACCTGGTGTATGCCCTCCTGCCGCCGGGAGCAAACCACAAACTGAGAGGTCATGCCCCAAGGCTGATGAAGAATGGGTCACGGACAAAAATTCTGGCCCGGTCCTTCATGCAACTTTTGGTTAAGGACTGAGACATATTGCCAAGGGAAGCGGTCGAGGCAACCACAGCGGCTGGGTTCAGCATCGACTGGATAGTGCAGGGACCCGAGTGTTCCGTTGTGGTCTACAATGACTGACAATGTGGCACTGGATTTGTGGTGGTTCATTCGATTAAGGTTTCCAATCTGTCCATCTTTTAAGTTTGTGCCCTAACGTTGCCGTTTGCTTTCCTTCTGCTGGTCCTTCCGTTGTTTCCTATCTGTAGCCAGTTCTCTCTACATACGTGGAGTCCCTTTAACCCTCCCAGTCCCCATGCGCTACTTTCCATCATTACTTCTGACTTCGTCTTTTTGCTCCACTGTCTGTTCTACCACCTCCACTCCCCGTCTCCTAAACCGAACTGAGGGGCCTGTCCACGTGGTGGTTCACCGTCATTAACTGTGAACCGCACGGGAGGGGACACAGGAACTGAAGCCTGAAGAACTTGTCGCTCCTGTTGTCACAGAGCCGGGGAATCCTTGGAGCCAGCGTGTTAAAGAAACGGGACCTGTTGCCTATCAGCCGTGCAGACCTGAAATTTGCCACGTTAGCAGTACAAAAATGGCCACGCAAACGGGACTTTCCACTAAACCTCACTAGGGGCCAATGCTTGACTTCAAGTACAGAGGATGTTGGGAGTGGTGTAGGATCGTTGCAAATTGTCTTTCAGGTCAAAGATTTGGGCATTATAGTGGAAGACAATTTCAAGCCGCTGGAGCAGTGCATCGCAGCAACCAATGTGGCCAGGTGAGAACTCTTCCGAGTAAGATCCGCCTTGTCGAGTAAAGTGCAGGGGATTTTTGTCCCGATATACCAAGCCATAGTGAAGCCGCAAACGGAGCACTGTGTGCAAGCATGGGTACCGTACTCTGGATCCTATTTCGATGAAAAAGAGGGGCTTTCGAGGGGATATGAAAGAAACTTTCAGGATGGAGAAGGGACTGTTAGTCGTAAATCTAGAACGCCGTTTCTCTAAGATCCCAGAGAGAGGCACAAGGGAGCATAGCCTTAGGCTACAGAGAAAGCACTTAAGGCCCCACACTGGGGCGAATTACTTTTCGAATAGAGCGGTGCCCTACTGAAATAAGCTCCCGGGGGCGGTCATAAATACCACAAAGGGGAAGGCTCACAGGAAAGCAGTAAACCCGAGCTGGGTGGCAGTACACCCAGAATCACTTAAGGCAGATTTTAGGGTCCCATGCAATTTATTTATTGTTTCCACCTTTCTCTGCCAGGGCCGATACTGCACTGAAAGTCTACCTTTCAGAAAAAGACAATCACGCAGTGATAGGAGCTACGGAAGCGAGCCGACGACACCACCATCTGGTCACAAAGTCTTGTGCAAATTGAACTGGACTGAACTGATTCTGAGTGTTCCATCCTGCGCTACACCGGCAAGTCTTCCGACTTGATACTTGGAATTGTATTTTCTTTGGTTTTGTCATTCTGTGGACTATAATTTGCCCACGTTGCCTCCAAAAACAGTCAAAAATGTTGCATCCAAGTGGCTAGTTCGTTCAAAAGTTGTTCTGTCACGCGACAGATCTCTTCAGTGTGATGGTTGTGATGGTTGGGTCCATCTCGAGTGTTCCGAAATAAGTATTGATCTATACGAAGCCCTGGACAAATGCCGTGCAAAGTTGCTCAAGGTGCTGTACAACAAATGCACCGAGCTATCAACACCTGTGTGGCCGGCAAGGCAGTCGGCGGAAATGGTTCTTCCTGTCACAGATACGGCAGCGTCATCAACTAACTGAACTGAACTGAACTTCGTCATCATCATCATCATCGGCACCATCAACCAGTTCATCACCATCAATGGCAGCGGAATCAGCGGCATCATCATCGTCTTTTTCTTTGCCACTATCATCACTCTCGCCGTCATCGTTGCCGTTAGAATGGGAAAATTCCGCCGAGGTATTTATTTCTGACTGTGCTACGTATGCAGAGGTGGCATAAACATCGGTCACTGAGCCAACCGGAACAAAAAGCCGCCAACTCCATAAGCTACGTAAGTCTGCCCGACACAATGCTGACCCAGTTGGCACAGATGTGGCCACTCAAGCACCAGACGGTATCATAGGAACAAAACCCGGCCAAAAGAGCACCACCGCGCATGAAAGTAGACCGGCCTGGATAACAAAAGCGGGTCGTCCACGAACAGCGCCAACGTCGCGGAAGCAGTGTTTCCTAATAGTGAACTTGCCTAAGACAAAAGAGACCACTGCACAGGCACGTCTGAACCATGATATCGCGAGTCTCCGGAGTATACTAACAAAACATTTTTTCCCCGGGGAGGAGGAGACTGAGGAGGGAAGTTGCGGGTAAAATCAGCCTTCCGAATCGGCAAAGCCAGTGGCGCTGAAAGCCCCCGTCCACTGAAAGTAGTGCTGGACTCTGAGGAAGCCGCCACTTCTGTGTCAGGAAGATCCTACCGGCTAAAACGCGAGCAAGTGTGGCTGCACAGAGATCTAGACCCTGCGGATCGCGAGAAATATAGAAATGCATTGACTGAACGACGTGAACAAATGGAACAAAGAGAAACGGACCTGATCACTCGGGATTTTCAAGCGCAGAAACGGTGCCCTCACTTCCGGTGGAGGCCGCTGACGCTAGTGTCCCTGTCAGTCCCCCCAAGCTAGGACGCTCTGAACAAACGGGGGTGGTAGCAAGCCCGGCAGCTTCGTCTAACGTCCGTGGTCTGCTGAACAACAGAGACGACCTGGAACACTTGCTGCAGTCCAGCTCACCTACTATGATAGCACTGACGGAGACGTGGCTCAGTAACAACGTTCTAGACTCTGAGGTGTCCCTCCCTGGCTATACCTTGTTCCGAGTCGATAGGAATTCTATCAGAGCTGGTGGAGGCGTAGCACTGTTTGTACGATCAGACATCCCAATAGCCCAGTTAGAGGCTTTCGCAGATCCACTAGTAATCGATGAAGCCGCGTCAAACTTACTGCAGTAGGCTTTAGGACAGTTGGAGTCATCTATCGGACACCTGCGGTCACTCCTCCGGACATGATGAATTTATATAGGAGGTGGGCGTGCGACGGCCGCTGCCTCGTCCTGGGTGACTCCAATGCTCCGCGTATTGATTGGACATCAGGCAGGACAGCTGCCGGGGCAGATCTGTTCTCTCGGGAATTGCTAACAACGGTCCAAGAACTTGCACTGCACCAACACGTTCAGGAATCAACCCGGAGGCAATTCGGTCACCGTTCCATTCTAGATCTGGTGATTCCTACCAGGAGCTCGGACGTCGATAAGGTTGAACATCCCCCTCCTCTTGGAAGCAGTGACCATATGGTGCTAGAAATTCACTGGCGCACTGGTTCTTGTCCATCCCCTAGACCACACATCGGACGTAATGTTTGGCGCACTCCATTCGAAGATGTCCGAAGAGCGGCGTTAGACGTCAACTGGTTTCCCACTGATTCAGATGTCCACCACGATGTGAACGAAGCTTGGGCGTTTATTCGTGACGGTACCTTGTACCTTATGAATACCTACTGCCCCCTCAACCGGCGTAGACCCCGGGTTAAGGGACCGCCGTGGTTTGATCTGGAGCTCAGACGCCTGCTCAAACGACGAAATCGGGCCTGGCAGCGGTTCCGATGCACAGGTGAGGGTTATGATCTCTATCGCAGGATTCGTAACCAGTGTACCGAGCAAAAACGGTTAAAGCGGATGGCATTCGAGGAGGCCCTTGCGGTCGATGCGGTGCGAGCACCCAAGCGCCTGTTTGCATACTTAAAGCGCAGCACCAGGGCGAAGGTGGGTATCCCGGCGCTGACGAACAACGACGAAATGGTTACAACAGATGACGGAAAGGCTGAGACACTAGCCAAACATTATCGGTCAATTTATTCTGTGGAGGAAGGTGCGCCAATCCCGATGGTGGATAGCTCGCCGCTGTTCATTATGTGTGATTTTGGGGAGCCGGAAGTGAACAAGATGCTCAAGTCCATCAAAACCCATAAGTCACCGGGACCGGACGACGTGCATCCGTTGATGTTGAAGGAGTTGGCGGACCAGCTAACTACACCACTAACACGGTTGTTCAATTTGTTGTTGGCCACTGGAAGTCTACCTCAGGAGTGGAAAAAAGCAGTTGTTGTTCCGCTGTACAAGGGTGGGACAAAATCCACCTCGGCCAACTACCGCCCAGTTAGCCTCACTTCCAAAGCTGGAAAGGTCTTGGAAAGGCTGGTGGCTGTCCGTATACGTGGACATCTGGAGCGCTGTCAACTGCTATGCGCAGAGCAGCACGGTTTTCGGCGGAACAGATCATGTCTCTCAAACCTGTTGACCGCCCGTGAAAGTTGGTCGAACTCCAAGGCCGAGGGATATGTCACGGACGTCATCTTCGTGGACTTTAGTAAGGCGTTTGACAAAGTTCCTCACAAAGGGCTGTTGCTGAAACTCCGGGCCATCGGCATCTCAGGGCCCATGCTTCACTGGATCGAGGATTTCTTGGTCGGGAGAACCTTTTCCGTGGGAGTTGCACAGTCCCAGTCCGCGTGGTATCCAGTTGGCAGTGGCGTGCCGCAAGGCTCCGTGCTAGGACCCCTGTTGTTTCTAGTGTTTGTAAACGACCTGCCACAGACCATTCGATCCCAATGCCTTATCTACGCCGATGATCTCAAGAATTGGCGCACCATTCGATCGGTGGAGGATCGCGAGATACTACAGGAGGATCTGCAGGCCCTCGTCAATTGGTCGACCACCTGGGGTCTACCGATAAACGTGGACAAGTGCGCGAGCATGAGGATTGGTGGCCCCAATGATACTTCCGGCTACTGCCGTCACACGCAGGAGGAAAAGGACCTCGGAGTTGTTGTCACCAGCAATCTGAAGACAAGAGCACACACTGAGAGAGCGTGCGCCTCAGGTTGGAAGATACTTGGTCCTATCCGCCGTTCATTTGGGCCTCTACCCCGGGACACTTTCCGACTGCTTTATGTCTCACATGTACGTCCTCGTTTGGAATATGGCGGTCCGGCTGTCTACCCGTGCACGGCGGCGGAAGTAGCCAAACTGGAACGGGTGCAACGTGCTGCCACACGCCTCGTGGCCGGACTGCGTGAGTTCAGCTATTAGGAACGCCTAAAAGCCACCGAGTTGTTTCCCATTGCCTATCGACGGCTTCGAGGCGACTTCATCTATGCCAGGCGCATAATCCGCGGTGAGTTGGGCCGGGAACTACAGGCGGAATTCCCGCTCAGGAATAATGATCGTACCAGAGGACACACCCTGACGCTTCGTAAGGTGCATTCTACAGGCTTACCGGTCATTTGTCGATTGTCAAGGAGACTGACCAATCCCTGGAACGCTCTACCGACCGAAGTGGTTGAAGAGGAAACCGAGGCACTATTCAAGAGGTAATTGGATCAGACCCTGAAGGTTAATTGGCGGAGCACTGACATCCAGCCGAGTCAATAGAGTACGATGTGATGGGACTCATACGTGATGACTTCCCACTGCCCTTTACCTGAAGACTGAAGACTGAACCCGAACCTGAACCAGAGCCTAACTTGAGCTAATTCGGTGACCTTGAAGCACTCATCGTTTGCGGCGCGTTCCCCGAGGAGCTTTTTCTGCTTTATCGATTTTTATGGCAGATCACGGCCCGTGGTACGTCAAATATGCAAGTAAGGCCCTAGGGGTCGTGACTTCAGTCGGTAAGTGAAAACACTGACACCTCAGTTTTTCAGTGTGCTTCGTCACAGGTATTGTGAGTCTCATCGGACTGTCTGTGGGCTGCATTATCGCAGGAGTAATACTTATGTGAGTCGAATATTTTGGTGATATTTTCCGTGATTCGCATGCGTTTGATTTGTTTTGTCCTCAACGGAATGTGAGTCGAATGATTGGTTGTTTTGTGAAATTCAGGGACACCAGTTGGTGTCACGCTCCGTTGGGCAGTGTCCAACGGCGTTGAGCAATGTGCCACTTAAAACGCGTGGGTTGTCACGAGGCCTGTAAGGGATGATTCCCTCTAATTCTATTACTAAGAGTGAATACTGAATTTGTGCAGAACAAATCTAGTGCGACTTTTGTATCACTGCGATTTGATTTGAACTAGTGTATGCATGCAATTTACGGCCTAGGTAACATGCGGAGCACGAATTAATGCCATCTCTATGTGGGTTGGGTTTGCTGAGCACTGACCGTATAGATTGTATTCCATGCTGCTAGGAGACCGTTTCTCATGCTAGTCCAAAGTTGCTTCCTCGGATTGGAGATCTAACCAGGCATGAAGTCGGCGAAAGTCAATCAATCGGAGCGCATTTGCACAGAAAGAGCTGCTTAGCCCGTGTGGATTTGCTTGACACTAAATGAATAATTTTTGTTCTTTTTGTGGTTGCGTCGGAGCCATCTCAATGTTACGTTGTAGTTATAAAAAAATTTTAAATGAAGAACAACAGTCGTCTGCAATCTTTGTTTTGTTTAGAGTAGACTGTTCTATTTCAAATATGCTACAAGTTAAAATAAAAGGATGGTCACTAGGCTTTGGCCTTGTACCGTAGAGTTCTTTCCGCCCAGTCAGCACAACAGTCCACAAATTGGCACCAAAACGACTCCAATAAGGTCCTTAAACGATCCGCAAAAGAACATCGTGAAACAAAATGCGGGGGCGTTCTTGGCCGTCACCAGAAAAGCAGCGACCTATATTCGGTAATTATAACCCAACGAAAGGAACTTGATATATTTTGTCTGTAGGCCCTATTTCGCATTGGATACCATGCAAAGAACATCGAAAACTAAAGGCGCTGGTTGCCAGCGTTCAGCGCGTCGATACGAATGTTGGATTATCCCCGTTGTCACACATCCCCACACAGGCCCCTATCTCGGCCCCAAAACCACCACCGTCGGGATAAGTCAATTAGCCCAGCAAGAAGGCGCAACAAAATGCACTTGAGTTCAGAATCTCATACTTTTATTAAATAAAGTCATTTAAAAGATAAGTAGCAATTCACAAAAGTGTGTCCGGTATATGAATTTCTTCTTCCGTGGAGTGGTTAGTCTGATGACTATTGTTCCGTTATGTCCTGATTTTCAAGCGTCTAAAAGGGGAACAATAAGCACACTTTATACAGTATGATAGCTATAACAGTATGCTGAATAGTATAGTTGAAGTACAGATTTAATTATTACGAAATCTAACCGTGATGGTTGTTACTCTTTTCATTGTCATCGCATTGTGACCGCATTGTACGCCCACATCGCGACACAGCTTAGTCTTGCTCTCCAACTGAGTAGATCTACTTCTCTGTAGGCAGCGCCGCATTTTTCACTTGTCATTGGTGTGGTTGCACCAGGGTAGTTTTGTCGACAAGTGACATCTGTCGAGTAAACGTTTCAAAAAGCCATTCTGACCTAGCACAAGGAAACTCGTTTATTTCGGTTAGGGCAGTTTTCCCATGGACCTCCTTCATGTTTATTTGAGCCATAACTAACATTATCATCAGCTGACGCAACATATTCCAAGTGCCGTCCCCAAAGTTGGTTCCGGATATATGTTGTAAGAATGTTGCCTGAAAACTTGATAACCTGATTAGACTTTAATTTACCACTTGCTCGTAGAATGAATTATTCTTGAGGCGCTCGTTCAGAAACCTGAAATCATCACTAAAGTTTACCGGAATACCCTACTGGGATACGGCATTGGAAGAAAGGTTGGGCAGCTGGTGCTGTATGACAGCCAATTCACTCCTTATCTCACGGTTAGACTTGATGAGTGCGGCTAAGGAAGCTGGAGTTTGTTATCAACATTAAATTGAATTCATGACCCACCCGTAATTTTGTCTAGGTAAATATGAGACGCGTTTCGTATTTAGTTTGCGACGTAAAACGTATGCAAAATGTTTAAGTAAATCTCTACATTGGGTGATATAATAGATAGTTTTCGTCACTTAAGAGTCAGATCTATGCCACGGAGACCCTTGTACGCGGACGACGAATTCACTTTCGACGGCTCTGACTAAATCTATGAACAGCATTTGGATGCCCCAGAGGAATTTTGGTGTTCATGGTCCCAATGCCGTCGAGGCATGTAGACAGTTAGGAAGACATCTACAACGGCTACGTAGGTTCCACCTACGGAAACAACCATAAAGAATAATTCGGTCCGGTGGACGAAATCTACAGGCGTTGCATGCTTTACCAACTGCGGCTGAATGTGTATTGAACCGCTGGCCCATGGTCTGTTGTAACAATGGCCGCAGGGGTTCACTTGCACCGTTAACTGATGATTTATTACTTGTAGGGTCATCCAGGAGCTTCACTCCCGATTACGAATTTGACATCACAAGATGTTCTAAATGGTGAATATAGGTGTAGCGTTGATCGTACATTTGGGAAGCCTACCGAAGCACAGAGACAGCTTAGTGCAGACTAACGCGTGGTCGGAGTCAAGGGGAGTGCTCCAGTACGGCTGGCAGTCTTGCATGCAACCCCGCCACTTGTAGCTGATTGCGACGTGTTCATACTGGTGAGAAACAGGCGGTGATCTAAACACAGAGCCAGCAACTGTTTTCGTTTTCTGAATTACGGGAGTCGAGGCCAAAAAGACCTTCTGAATGCACCTCGTTCAAAGACAGCCGACTGACTCTAGCATTTATGTCTGCTAAAATCATGATATCACCCCGTTTTGCTTTATGTGGGTGGTTGAATAACTTTTGGTAGGAGAAATCTTTTGATTGCATCTGAGCTGTAATCTGTGGAGGAACAAGCCGAGACGACAAACAAATTGCGTCTATCGGGACGGCGTTTGCTTACTTTGCACAAAATCTAAGTCTCAATGCACTCAAACCGATTGTCAACTGGGATCCAGTCAAATGGAGCAGACTCAGCCCTCTCACAGAGAGCCACACCTACACCAGCAAGATAAGCAGCCGGAGCCTCAGGGTCCCGAAACGAACGCAAATGAAACTTTACAGAACTGGATGGGAGCACCAGTCAAATGATCGAGCTGGAGTCTTGGATGCGAGTCGCTTGAATACAACACGCGTTGGTGGCAAGGATCTCCAGTGTACGAGCTATATATATCTGGTACAGACAATGTGCCAAAAAGACCACGAGATAGTAGAAAAACCATGTACGAAAAAAGGACAAATGTTGGAAAGTTTTCTTTCAAGTTTTTCCACACGCTATTTTGATTTTTTTGTTCGTATCATTTGTGGTTTTCATATATGGAAGGAGAAGGATGGGGAAGAGACACAGCATTGCATACGGCATTGACGCCACTGACTCCGATTTCGGGCCATATTTACCAGCGTATCAAGCCAACTGTTTTCGGTGTCAATCTTCTCCAACCTGGTAGACGACAGGACCCCACTGCGGCTAAACGGGGGTCAGCTTTTTTAAACTTCTCCTCCAGGTCATCGGTTGTTCACCAAGCCGCCGTTTCCAATCCTGTCCAGCGAGCGCGAATAAAGCGCGGAGAGGTAAACGCTGGGCGGGCATCCGCAAGACAACCTAACCACCGTAGCCGACGAAGAGAAACAATTACACTGAGTGATGAATGGTTCACCCCGATTATTCTCCTCCGCACCTCGTCATTACTGACGTGATGCTGCCACCATACTCGTGTGATTGTCCGTAGACACTGGTGGTCGAATACGGTCAGCCGGTGCAGATGTTCTGGAACTGGCCAGGTTTCGCATCCATAAAATAGCACCCAGCGAAAGCCTGATGTCGTGACGACGCCATAGGTGCCTTAGATTGGCAAAAGCCGAACGAGCCTTAGAGATGCGCAGCGAGATCTCGTCTGCGATACATCCACCAGTGGAAATACAACTGCCCAGGTACGCAAAGCTGCTGACAGTTTCCAGGCGTTCCCCACAAAGAGTGAGTGCAAGAGAATCTCCTTGCCAGTCTTCAAGAAGCATTTTGCATTTGGATGGAGCAAAGTGCATGCCGTACTCGGTAACTTCGACGGCCAAGTGGTTTAAAGCATCTTGGACGACTTGAGGGTCGTCTCCCAAAAAGGCGACGTCGTCGGCATAATCCAAATCAACAATTCTGACGCCCGGTAGAAGTTCCACTCCACTGTTTGCAACACCGTTAAAGGCTCTTTAAAGCAAATCATCCATTATGAAGTTGAGGGCGAACGGAGAAATAGGGCACCCCTGCCGAACGCCACTTGAGACGATAAAGAACTGGGATAGTTGCCCATAGACCCTTACTCTTCCCGAGGTCTGTCGATAGAGAGTTTTCAGAATGGAAATGTACTTCCCGGGCCTGCCGTTCCTCAACAGGCAAGTCCATAGGGCAGTCCTATTGACAGAGTCAAAGACGGCCCTAATGTCCAGAAACGCAACGATAGTTGGCCTTTGATACACGTGACGGTGTTCAAACAGGAGGCGGAGAGTTGAGATTTGGTCCGTGCAACCGCGGCCGGGGCGGAACTCAGCTTGTTCTTCACGACAATGGGGTTCGCGCGATGGAGAAAGTCGGCGGAAGACAATGGCCACTAGGAGTTCTGAAGCAACGGAGATCAGGCTAATTCCCCGATGATTAGAACACAGTGTACGGCTACCCTTTTTAAAGATGGGCACGATCGTCGATTCCCCCCAGGATGTAGGAACTTTTTCTTCGGTCCAAACCTTTGAGGACAGGGTTGTCAATTCTCTCACCAGAACCATCTCGCCATCTTTGAAAAGCTCAGGAGGAATACGATCTGATTCGTGTGTCTTGTGGCGCTTGAGGGTTTGTAGTTCTTTTCGAGTTCCCGCTTCTATCGGGGGACTGTCTAAAACAGACCACACATAAAGTGTAGGAGTTCCAGGTACAGTAGAAGCAGCCGGTGGTCAGCTAAACGGAGCGAAAGTGTTCTGCCCAGCGGTCTAGTCCGCGCGACAGGTTGGTGACTGGTATCCCATTGGTTTCACGGACTAACTCGCTAACACCTATTTTTCGTGGTCTGGTGGCGCGAATTAGTTGAAAGAGCTTCATGGAGTTGCCAGAGGCAGAAGTTGCTTCCATCTCGAGGGCACGCTCTGACCACCACATCTCACGATCAGCAAGCAAACTGTTCTTCAAACGCGAATGGAGTTCACGGCGTGCTTTGTTGTATCTTGCATCAGCAGAAATATGTCGGGGGTTCTCAAGCAGTGACAAGGAGTCTGAAGAAATCCAATTTTTCTGGGTATGGCGGACCGTACCACAGCTGGTCCGGCCGGCATTCAGTAAGGCTTCTTACAGTCGCTCTTAGTACTCGTCGACATCAGGTGGGGTGGTGGATTCCAGCGCCTGGGCCAGCGTAGTCTGAAAAGATTCTAGCACTAGAGGGTCGTTCAGCTTGTCTCTATTTGGGCGAGCATGATTCGAGTTCTTCTAGCCCCCAAACAGCAAGCAGATCGTAGGGCAGACTAATGCGTGATCAAAATCGAGGCAGGTTGACCAATAAGAGCGACAATCTAACATGCTGCCGCGCCAACGGTAGCTAATCGCTACATGATCGACTTGAGACCATCTCTGTGTTGAGGAAGGGGGACGCCAGCTGGCGGTACGTCGTTTGGAGTTGCGAAAGTTTGTGCTTACTCGAAAAAGCTGGTGATCAGCACACTGTCAGCAGTCTGTCCCCCCATTGTCTGAACGACTAGAGTTGAGGCCCAACTGCCCCCCTGGGCGACGTTCACTCGCTGCCAGGCGACTGACGCGCTGTAAGCAGGAGCATGTGAAGGTGTTGGTAGAATTCATCTTTGTCTACCTCCGGACTGTAGTCTGTCGGGGCATAGGCGGAAATGACGAATAAGTCGCGTGTACGATCTCGATGTCTAGTTACTGGGCAAGAACCTCGCAGCCGGACTGCACAAAGTCGGCTGTTGACAGGAATCCAGTCTGACGTGACCGCTTCAGCTCTAGGACTCGGAGCAACATCAACACCGGCCTGGACGGCTGCTGCGGCGTCCGGGTCTCCAGACAGGCGTAGATGAAACTTGATGTTGGGACTAGCTGAAGACGTTAGTCTGGTCGTGGAGCTTGCGTCTTGCATTCTTGTCTCTGAGAGGCAGCAGATATCAATCGAGAGCGATTCCAGTGTGCTAGCTAGACTCGCCTGTTGTCCGGTTTGCATAAGCGTGCGTACGTTGTAGTTGGCCAATTTGAATCGTAGACGATGTTGAATAAAGGTGGGCTCGGTGGTGTGATTTGCTGTGACAGTCGTAGAGCAGACGGTCCTAGCGGAAGTCTAGTCACAAGTGGTGGCAGTGGTGAGGCAGTTTTGCTGCAGCGTACCGACGTGTCTGGCACAAAACAACGGGAGAGAGTGGATCAGTTCCGAGTTTGGTGGTGGATGAGCATATGATCTTGCGATGGCGAAGGAGCGTGAAAGAGAGTGAGATAAAAACGAAGTTGTATGAGAGTCCTTGGTTCAGTTTGCGGGATTAGTACTGCCAGGTTGTCCAGGCCAAAGCAGGTGGTTTTCTCAGGGATCTACAACCGGGGCCTTGAGCTATCCAAAGCCTCACCCGCAAGGCAGTGGGACGAAGCGCGGGGTCCGAAACCCACTGGGGACCGGTGACTGATCATTCAGTTTATACGCCCTTCGGATGAGGCCAAACATCCTGAATGCCCAAGAAACCCCTCCGCCGCAGATGCCTGTGAGAGTAGTGTTGTGCGCTTCATACGCCACCCGAAGTTGGTTTGGAATCAGGGTTAAGCCATCTCCCCTAGAGTGATTATTAGTCAGTCAACCCGGCGGAGAGCGCCGGGCGTTCGCCTTTGCCCTCACACTTTTGTGTAAAAACACCCGCCCCCAAAAGGCAGTGTGTAGGACTGCCTCAGCAGATGCTACTTGATGCGCGTGATCATCTGGGAGCATCTTGAGAGGCGTTCAGGATGAGCAGCCAACTCGGAGCCTGAGATACCCACCCCCGACCATGCTGAGGCAGTTTGTCCGAGCTAAACACGCCTTTTGTCCTATACGCATCAGCGTTCGTACAGTAAATGTGGCCAATTTAAAAGGACGCCTGGGATGAAGAAGAGCATTAGCTGGCGGAAGCGGGTTCGGTGAGACTTAGATATTAGACGAAGGAGGATGCGAGAGAACAGGAACAGGAATTCCCTCAAAGACACCACCACAGGTACGGTTGACTGCAGTTCCCGAAGAATATGAAGATGTTTGTGTGCAGAGATGAGATGTGAAAGTAGGAGAATCAGCGTGTGTGTACGGTATGAGGGCATCAGAGCGAACATATGTTTATCGAGAGTAGCGAACGTGTAATAAGAGATCCATCGGTTTCATTGTTGGCGCTAATACTGCTTTGAGCTGCCGGTGAAATCGTTCTGCCATGGCTTGGGCTACCGTTTTGCTTGCTGAATTTGGCAAGGCTACTGGCCGTTAAGTAAAGTAATCTGCGCAAGTGAGTAGGTGAATGGAGCCCCTGCAAGACGGCAGCGGACCCACCAAGTCGGAATGAACGTGCTGGAGACGTGGATCTACTACGGGAGATTGAGATCATGGGCTTTTTGTGTCTAGAAATTTTTGAATTTCAGCATTGAATGCAGTTGTGGGTCCAAGTAGTGACATCGCGATTCATACTGTACCGTTCGTAGCGGTTGGCTATTAACCTGGGAGAAGCCTTTAGGCCTGGGTGCGAGAGACTGTAGAGTTTCGAAAATCCCGTTGTCTAAAAGTTTATGGAACGACGGGCCTTGGACGTCCTTTAGACACATCGCACATTATCTGACTCTCCCTAAAGGAATATGGGACTGCCTAAAGCTTCAGCGACGGGTTTCTGCGGAGCGGCTCTAATTCTGGATCGCTGGTTTGAACGGAAGCAATGTCCTTGGCGTCTTCGGGGTTAAAATTGTGAATGCGAGATAATGCGTCTATCACCGGATTAGCAGCACCTGAGGTAGGACTCACGTCACTCGTGAATCGAATGATGTAATCAAGGTGCTGAGGTTCCCTAGAGGAATACCTATCTACGGTGGCATGTGGAGCGTGAACGATCGGCTTGTGGTCCATGTACACCGTGGAATCGCGCCCCTCTAAGATGTTTCTAGAGTGCATTACACTCAAATGGACTGCTAGAATTTCATGTCCAAAGGTGCCATACATTCTTTCAGCTGGCCGTAGTTTCCACGTGTCGTCCACCCGTTGTTGCAGCACGGCGTCTACAGCTGTATCTGACCATCGGTTACTAGCGCGTTTGGGGCTCCTGAGTGGAGGTAGGTTAGAGACGTTATATTGCCGATGGCCTGCCTAAGCTGCTCAAAAGCGACTCTTACCGAGTCAGTAAAATCTAGCTTCTTTGTGTTGCCTCTGAGTAGGTCGATGATGCGTCGCATCATTTAGGGCACACTGGTAAAAAAAGGCCGATAGAAATTTAATAAACCGTCAAAAGGCCGGAGCTGTTTTGTCGACGTAGGTTCCAGGTAGTCTAACATGGCTTATACTTTTTCTGGCAAAGTTGTGATCCCCGTGGACGAAACCTCATGTCCCGGGAATTCCAGGAATTCCACACATCGCGCACTTTTGATCATTAACCATGACCCCGTGATAGACCAAGCGGTAACAAAGTGCTCACGAGTGTGTCAAATGTTCGTCTAGTCGAGCTAGCGACAATGATGTCATCTAAGTAGGCGAACTTGAAATCTAATCCCTTACAAACCATATCCATAAGACGCTGAAAAGTCTGAGCAGCGTTTCTAAACCCGAAAAGCATTCCCATGAATTCAAACAACCCAAAAGGTGTTGTGACCGCCGTTTTGAAGATATTCGCTTCGGCTAATGGTATTTGATCGTACGCGCGTACTAAGTCAATTCGGCTGAAAAAACGCTCACCGAACAGACCTGCTGCAAGGTCAATAATATGCGGTATTGAATGACGATCGGGAGTAGTCACTTGGTTTAACGCGCGATGATCCCCACACGGTCTCCAATCATTGACCGATTTCTTAGGGACCATGTGCACGGCGAGGCAAATGGGCTGTTGGAGGGCCGAATTATGCCTAAATTTAGCACCTGTTGGAATTCCGCTCGGGCAACTTTCAGTTTGTCTGGGACCAACCTACGAGGTCGAGCGTGAGCATGAAGACCTATCGTCACTGTGAACTGCTACTTCGGCAGTTACAGGAGTTTCGGAAATTCGCTGGAAAGTTTGCTGAATTCTAGGTCTGGTGTGGGAGTCGGAAGGATTTTGACTTGGAAAGGAGTGTGTGTCAGTAAGCCGACGACTATGTCTGGCGTTCCTGAATCCCTGATAAGGCGGTTACGGGGGTCGACAACCAACCCGTAGTGTTCCATGCAATCTAAACCCAAGGTGACCCAGGGAACGCCAGCGACGACAAAAACCCACGGAAAAGGGCGATGTAAACCAAGATCTAGGGTTAGGAATGTGTTGCCGCATGTTGGTATGGTGGTGCCATTTACGGCTTGTAGGGCCGGCACCATCGCTTGGGTGGTAGCATGTTTTATGGCGGGTAGTATGCTGATGTGCCCCGTGTCTTTTTTGGTAGACATTAACCCACTGTCGTCCGGATCGTTGCCACACCTGACCTATCGGGACTTCATGTGGTTCTCCACTCCAAGTCTGAGGGTCTGGTTCTTAGTTATCCCTAATAGTAGCTATGGAGTATATACCCGTTCTACTGCACTCATGATCAAGCATGTAGTGAAAAAAACGCGAATTGCTGGTCCCCTCTCTAATATACAACAGGTGGCCGAGGAGTGCCGGTAGAGGTTGTCGCCATTACCTTCCGGCTTGGTTGTTTCCCCACTGTTTGTGAAGATTGCAGGGCTTCTCTCATTTACGCGCTTGTGAATCAAAACGGCGATGATGGTAGCATGCCCCAGTTAAAGTGCTGGATCGAGGAGACCGCGGTATAAAATGCTTACGACTGGGGCTTCTGTTGCGCAAGATGTTGATCGTGGTTTCATGTCGTTCTACCACTTGCACTGAACGCCGAACATTTTGACATCAGTTTCAGTTTATTCAACCGTTAACCTCGCACTTCTGTGCTCTGGTCTCGGTCGCTACGTTCCAGCATCGTCCAGTAAAGGGGAGAAACAACAGAAGCATCAAGTAAAAGGATCCCAAAGAAACAAAGTATCAATCGGAAATCAAAACGACAAGGAAAGAGCCCGAATGCAACTACGCCAGCCATATCACTTATTATCTCCAACCATTTGGTAGGTAGATCACGTGGACCACAACCCAGAAGTCTAACACGTCCTACTTAGCCAAGTCCACTGGTCAAGGTTTTTATGCCTTTTTACCATGTCATGGACTGATCACCTCGATCTGCCTTCCAATCACTACCAGCATCAGAGAACAGTGTGCGCCGAGGAAGTCTATCGGTGGGCATGCGTAACACGTGTCCCAACCATTTTAACCTGTTTAGATTCAGTACTTGATCCAGAGACTGACCTCTAGTTCCCAACACTACGACTAACCTCAGCATTGATGATACGGTGTTCCCACCATATTCGGGCAAGGCTACGGAGTCATTGAGGCTTGGACACCGACAGTCATTGTCTGTCTTCTACTTTTAATTTCCATGTTTCTGAAGGGTATAAAAGAATGGACCTAACTGCCGCATTGTACGCTCTACCCTTAACAGACAATCGAATATCACGCCAGCGCCACAGATGACGGAGGTTGGCAAAAGCCAAATGCGCCTTCTGTATACGCGATGACACTTCATCCAATGTGTGTCCGTCATAGGGTCTGTATATCGAAATCGCGGCTGGGAGGCGGTTGTTGGGCAGTATCTGAAGAGTAGCCGGAAACCTGTTGTGAACCCATCGTTGCGTTGGCGAACGTGCGGGTTATGGGGTCGAACGTGTGCGCCTGTTCGGGGATTATGTCGGTGGCCTCGGCGCACTTTTCCAAACTCTGACTCTGGATGAAAACAACCAAAATGCTTTGGACACGTGGCGAAATCCGCCACATCCACTGCTGTCGTTGAACCGTGTCGTCCATGGCGTTTCCCCCTATGAAGACCTCGTTTTTCTGAGGATTTGCAAGGGTGTTAGATCACCCAGTTGAATCTCGGAGAGTACGTGTTATATACGCTTCTCGTAAAGCAGCGATGCGCTTGACAAGCGCCGTATGGGTTACGCTCCGGAGGATTCATTGTAGTGTCCCTAATCTGTGGGATCGTATTTGTTGGGATGGCTGACGAAAATTTTTTGTACTTCGATCTCTGGCTCGATGTGCGAGCTTCCTAGAAACGGTTCTAAAATGGCGATGAAAGCTTCGGGATCCTTCATATGCACTGATTGACAGGCTGGTGCGTATTCAGGTTCACGTTCGTCACTGATGATGAAGGCAAGGCTATGCTTACGGCTCCAATAAAGCAGAGAAAGGAATCAAAATGGATGATATATAACTACTGGAATAGTTAAGGGTCTCAGGGAATGCGTACATGTATGTATAAAATTGTCTCAGGAAAACTATAAAAACGAATGTAGTGGGCTCACCAATTATATTTGCGAGATAACCCCTCAGTGTGTGCGACCAGCGATCGTCGAGTGTGGAGACGAGAATAAAACCGATGAATACCAACCCCTTGTATTTGGTAAAGGATTAAGTATGGAGACCAGACTTTGGCTTGCGCCGAGTTGTGTCGGAAGATGCGCTTGCACTTGCGGCGTACACGAAACGTACATATAAACAAGGTATAGATGGGGGTGATTAGATCATTACAAAGCAAAAACATCCAAAGGTCTTGTGACTGCAGGAGCCTGCACACGACCCGCTCTCGTTTGTATCGACGCCCCACTACCTTGACGTGTCATTTTTGTCTTGCTTCTTAAATCCCATATTTAGCCCCGTGCGTCGTCTTTGATCAGTTTCCCTTTTGACAGCTGGTATTTGCTCTTTTTTCCAACACCGGTGCACCAATACATGATGGTCTTCAAGTGTTAAGAGTAACAGAGCAACTGAATAAACACATGTGTTTACATTTGAATACCACTGGGTCAAGTTACAAAGGTGGACGAACCTACTGACATTGTTAGATGCAGTTAAACTTCAGGTCAGTTTTAAAAGCGATTAACAGCGCAGTTCCATCTACCTAAGGCCCCAACCAACATGGCGCATGCCTTTTTGGTTGTTCACTTTTCAGTTAGCCGTCGTTTAAAAAGGCTTGTTTATGCGTATCAGTCAATACATTTAGGGCAACTCAGTTCTGTTTGGATCAACCTAAATGTTTGTGTGGCTAGGTGGGTGGTTGAGGTTTTCTGATTGAGCATCATGAGTCATGGACATGTATGAATTAACTGGGCGAGCCGATCGAACGAGCTTAAGTACAAAGATGGCTCACACGGTCTGCTCTAAGTCAGCTACTCTGGTTGAGGTTCAGAAATATCCTTCTGCTCCGTCGTCTTGTGTGAGATGTGCAATGCCCAAGATCCTTTAACTTCATCGCGAAACACTCCTTATAAACTCCTTTCTTTTTAGTCGAATGGTGTATCAACACAAGGTACCACAATTAGTCTTATGTAATTCCGAATGGACGTTTATCGAAGGTTGAAAACAGGCTAGACACAATTTCCAAACGTGAGCGTCTTCATCATCATTTTGCTCCTAAAACAGTCTTGGATGCATGATTCACCCCCGAACGTCTGATTATTCAGCGTTTGTTGCTCGTGGCCATGCTAGTATTGGTGCTGCTTAAAATGAGGGAGCTGGGCGCGCACTTCTGTCCTGTTTCAGCCAACAATTGATTGTGCGCGTTACATGTTACGCTGTGGATTACATTTCACTTAACAGAATTATCGTTGGATCGAACAAGTCAGCCGTATGAGGGAGAAGCAGAAAGAGGGCCGTTCAGTAGGCTTTATTCAAAAAACAACTGACACACGATAGCTGACAATACAACAAACAGATTGACAGATAGCAGCTGTTCAAAAGTGCTGTTTAATAGTACTTTCTTTTGTACTATGTTTTACTGAACTCGGAAAATATGAATGAGAATACGCCCCTCTTACGAAGGTTTTCTCTGTTGCTAAGTATAAAGAGACGATGGGTTTGGGATACAAGGGATATCCCTCTGTTATGTAATTGTCGTTTGATGCAAGACTGTGAGTCAGTCATATTGTCAGTGAATGGAATCTGCGCATTTCCCGTAGAGTCCTCACCATGGGAAGGTAGTGGTTGATCCTGTCCCGCCAGTGCCAAGTTACAAGCTGGGACTTTCCCTTGCCGTCGGGGAAACGGATAACTGCGCACCGAGTTTTGCACTGCATCAATTTTACTTCATTAACCAGTGAGTCGAACTTTGTTTGTTTCACATTACGACGGATTAGTGCGCGACTCGGAGTCGTAAGCCTGCTAGGGAGTGATATACCTGAAGTTTACTTTCGACTATAGATAAGTGGGGAGTGGCATTCGTGGCAGCACACAGTAGAGAGCGAATCGATTGAAGGGCACCAAACAACGCACTTTCCCACTGAGAGATGGCCAGATCCTTGGACTTCAAGGAGAAAATAATTGCCAGATAATTCCGTTTATTCTTTCTGCCTGTTCGTTACTTTGAGGATCAAAACGGGTTGTTTTGCTAACCGAGATACTTTTGCCATCGAGGAACTGTTGCAGTTCCTGTGACACGAAGGACGAACCTCAATCGGACGTAAAGCAGCATTCCAAAGATTACGAAAAACGGATGACTATGGTATCAAAGGTCATGTCCGTACATGCGAATGCGAACGGGGACCGAGAATATTCGCCTGCGGTGGCTAAAAAGTATTTTTTTTGTTTGATGCCGATGGCAAAGGTTCCTGTCAAACGGATGTGTTGCTTTAATAAGCGTTCCTAACGGTTGGTGAAATCTAGGTTTCACTCCAGCAAATACATTGCAGCGAGATATCATTGGTCGTACTCTCTCCACGGAAAAAGTTCACTTCCGGGTGCGAACACAATGAAAGGTTCCGGTAACTCCGGGATGGCACAAGGAGTCATGAAGCTGTCAAACATTCAACGCACTGCACGATGTTGTGCAACAAATGCGGTATAATGCGTCGGAAGCTATGTTATCCTTTCATTGTCGATATACCACGTCAAAACTGTAACACATCAGTTCGATACGCCACCGTTGGGTCTTGTGATTCCTCATTCTACTTTCGTGAATAAGTTTGAACATGAACGCAGCAGATCTCTGACCGGTGATAGTAGAAAGGGTACTGACATGGTGGTGGCACCGCTTCCGAACTGATTCAATGATGGCGTGTCCCTCTTTTTCACTGGGTGAATGACGCTGTTCTCCAGGCTTAAGTGTTCGGCAGGAGAAAACTACCGATCGTCCATTTCGAGTAAGCGTCGCAACGATAGCAACATCCGAGGCGTCGGTTTTCAGGATTGGAGGAAAACGGCATCGTCGGCGAAGGTGCCGATTTCCTTTTTGATGTTCTCAAACGACTGGTAAATTTCAGATGGGAAAGAAATGTAACGGTTATGAACGAGTGAGCGGATCTTATCTGGGAAACGGAAGATCCACGACTAACAGTAGGCAAATGGCCCTACGGCTCGCTGCTGAGTCTTCAGACTTGTGTGCACGGACAGGTTTCCTAATAGCTACAGTCAACCTGGGCCGGGTCGGATGGTCTTGTGGGAGACATCGAACCGTAGCAGTTTTACTGTTCCTAAATGAATTACAATCTTCGACTCAGTGAACGTCAGACGGTACTTTTGAGCGACTTCGTGGAGTTTTCCTTAATTCTCATCGTGCTCTTCTGTAGTTCCGCACACTGTTATGTTGTCGACGTAAGCGAAAGTCACATCCAGGTTTTCATATTGTATTGTCTTATCAATTATTCTTTGAAAACAAGTATTTCCGTTAGTTACCTCGAACAGTATTCGGCAGGACTAATATAAGTTACCACAGACTTCGAAAGCTGTGAAATTTTTGTCGCTTGCTTTGATAGGTACTTGACGACAAACGCCTTTTTGGCCTTGAGTGCCATACACAGAGTAGCGTAAAAGTTTTTCAATGAAGCGGTCCGTCCTAGGAATAGAGTGGGCATCCAGGCGTGTGTACTGATTTATGACCTGACTGTAATCTACAACACTAGGCGTAAAGCTTTCGTTTGTATTCACCAGCACTTGGGCTTACCAAGGTGATACAAGCGGGTCGATAGTACCGTGCTATGACAACCTATGGACCTCCGATCGAATACATTTCTCATCTGATTCTGGGTGTCTCCTTGATCTTGTAGCAGTTGGCTTGAAGTTTTCTGCGTAATTTACAAACAACGATGGTGGTTCAGCATCGGCAGTCAGTAACCCACGTAGTGAAAATGAAGAGTGACCACCCGAAAGTGAAATCTCGGCAGACTGATGCAGCTTTGGGAAGTCGCGTCTAAAACCGCGTCAGAACAAAGGTCAGGGAGAATCAAAAGCTCGATATAAGGATATAAATGATTTTTGTAACGTAGAGTAACGGAATAGTGGCCGTCTGTGGAGCTTACCAAATGTGTCGCAGCCATTGAAATTCTGCAGCGTGATCTGGTAAGATGCCAGTTATGCCTCTTAACGAATGACGCCGAGATGTAACTCTCAAAGCTCCCCGTATCCACAAACTCCTTTATCGCAGTGTCGTTGATGAATACTTCGGTGATCTGCGAAAGGCTACTAGTTGTTGCCCTGACGGTCATCGGCGATGGTCGAACAGTGTGTTTTGAGGAGCAGCACACTTTCCGATAATATCATTTTTCACCACATCCTTTACAAACAGCCACTCGAGTGGGACACAGATCGGCTGTGATTGTTAAACTCACAACAGTGACACTTGTTACTCCACGGTGCAGCAAAAAACAACAGGAACACTCAGCGGGACACCATTCTTGCCAAGAGTCGGTGTAGGCCCCGGAACATTGGTTGTAGGTGCGCTGTAGACGTGTTCCTACCGATATAGCTACGAATGATAGTGGGCCTTTTCTGGGGATCTTGATTGTTCACAGGTGGTACGATGGTCTGGTGAAAAATTCTTTAAAAAAACGTTGGCGTTTGACTTGGGAACGAAGTTCAATTACGAAGGCGTCTCAGACAGCTTCCTGTCAGTTCTCATCAGCCGTTACGGATTTGAAATTGCAATCTTGGGTCAGTGATTTCAGCTTTGGAAACTGGTCTAGGCTTTCGTCAATTGATTTCTGGCATGTCACCATTAGGGGACGAGCGAAAATCTCTTGTTTGGTTTGATGTAAAGATCCTGAAGTGTCTCGATGGCTGGTTCTTAGCTGTGGCATTCTTTAATCTAGCCATACGCATTTGAAGGCAGTTGGCAAGCGTTCCATACTGCGCAAAAGATAACTAAACCAGTGAGTCCACTGTTTGGCCCCGCTTAAACAGGATCGCCATCAAAACGTTCCTATCACAGCATTCGATCCACTGTTTGTTTTATAGATTGCCGTAGGATCAAACAAATCAGTTTTTTTATTATTACATGCTTGCACATAAGTACAGTGGAAGGGGTATGTACCCCATAGCCACGAAGGCCCACTGCACTATTGGAAATAACCGGTAACCGGACCCTGAGACTTGGAGTGATGAAGAACCACATGAGGTCCCAACAGGTCAGTTGTGGTAACGATCCGGGCGACAGTGGATTACTGTCTGCCACCAAAGTAACCGGTGATGGTGGGGATTCGAACCTCTGACCTTCGAGGTGGTATGCAGATGCTCTAGACCACTCGACCACCACCGTCAAGTATGATGGAAAAACAGAAAGAGGGATGTCAAGCAGGCTTTATTCAACAAATTAGACGCACAAGAGCTGAAAATAGAACAAATATGAATGACGGTTATGGACAGAACAGAATTTTTGTTTGATGGTGCACGAACGTCAATCAACAGTATATTAGAATAAGACAATTTCTGCTGTGCAGCACGCATATGGTGCATCCAAAAGCTATGCCTCCCAAATAGTTGCCTGACCAATGTTTGGTCATGTTTGAGCATGTTTTTTATTTAGTTAGATAGTAAGTTGAATGTAGTACCGGCATCCGATGGGAACGGACGGACTAATTACTCAGGTTTTCTCCGATACTTAGTCCTGCCAGTGACATCTGTCCGTGTATTTCGGCTAAGTGGGTTACATCAGCCGAGGGATCGAGAAATCTGGTGGTCTCATTGAGCACAGTTTAGTTGGCCTCTAGCGTCAGCCTCTCCCATAGCTGTTCCAGCACACGTCCAGTCGTCACTTTCGACAAATCCACCGTCTGAGGCCGAGATCCGCAAGAAAATCTATGCCCTAGGACGTCACAAAGCGCATGCTGCGATGACCTTTCCTTTGCCCCATTTAAAGACGGTAGAATGGAGCTTGTTAGAGAAGTTCGAGCTTTGTTCTCCAAGGTCTGGCATTCCGAAAAAGTGCCCTCCTTGTGGGGGAATCGATCGTTGTCCCCATGTTCAAGAAGGGCTCGCACAGTGACTGCGTCAACCACAGGAGTATAAACCAATACCGATAGCGTCTAAGTTGCTGGCGTCTATCATTCTTTGCAGGTTATATAACACGCGTGATGAGCAAACTCGCAAGTGACAGCCTGGGTTTCATACCGGTCGTGGATGCACCGATCAAATCTTCACCCCCGACAACTGTTAGAGCACCGTTACGCCTTCCACAGACCAACGATCGTTGTGTTCCTAGATATTTGCGCGGCCCTTGACTCTGTCGATAAGTCTGCATTGCGGCACTGTTTGTTAAGAAATGGTGTACCTGAGAAGTGTGTGTCTGTCTTCATACAGTTTTATCGTCATACCTCAGGTCGGGTTAGGGCTTATAGCCAGTTTTCACCACCCTTTGCCGTCTCCAGTGGGGTACGACAAGGCTGCCTAATATCCCCGTTTGGTTTCAACTTTTCTGTAGAGGACGTCCCACAGAACGCTTTGTCTGGTCTTTCAAACGGTGGAGTTGAACTCCTACTAGGGAGCAGAGTCTTTGACTTACTGTACGCCGATGATATCAACTTGCTGAGCGGCAGTGCACTGCCAGTTCAACATGCATTGGACCGCTTGGCGATTGAGATATCCAGATACGGTGTGCTTTGCGCCTTCAAAGTGCAGGGTGCTTGTTCATGACTGACAGGAGCCTGTGCCTGCACTCACTGTTGGTAGTGATCGGTTAGAGGTAGAAAATGGATTTAAGTACCTCAGGAGCTTGATCGCAGCTGGTGGTGGTGTTGGGGAGGAGGTCACATAACAAATTGCGAAAGCCAAAACAAATTTCGCAAACCTGCGTCGTCTGTGGCGTCGCCATGACATCCGATTCCCTCTCAAGGGAAAGGTGTACAATGCCACAGTTCGTATTCTTTACGATTGTGAGACCTGGCCCTTTCGCGTTGATGATGCTCGGCGGATTTCTGTATTCGTCCACGGGTGTCTCCAAAGCATTGCTCGTGTCTGATGAGAACATCGGGTGAGCAGTGACGAGGTTCGTCATCGTGTGTTCGGTGCTGATAGTCGCCCCCTGACAGAGATAATCGCTCTGTGCCACCTTCGATGGCTCGGGCACGTTTTGCGTATGCCTGCCCATCGTCTACCCTTTCGTGCTGTTTTTGCATGTAATGGGGAAGACTGGATGAAAGGACGTGGCGGCCAGGTTATGACTTGGCGCAGGAGCATGAAGAAGTTAGTTTCGGCTTTGGCTTCGGTTGGTGCTTCCCACCTTCCTGGTTGGGGCCCAAGAGATGTGGATCGCCGTTGGTTAGAGACGCTGAGAGATATAGCTCGGAACCGAATCCAGTGGCGCGAATGCTGTATGGCCTGTTTGTTGACTTCCCGTTCCCCATAAAAAACTGAACAAAACAGACAAAAAACCAACAAAACGTGTACGGTGAAAATACTAAAAAATTTTGATTTCACTTGTTGTAATCTTTATGTTGACTGTTTATCCCCCGCTCTTCGACTTTGTATTTTTTCTCGGTTGTTGTTGCGTTGGCACCATGCCTGCTCTCAAGCCGGTGTAAAATATAAATTATATATATATATATATATATATATATATATATATATATATATATACATCGACAGAAATATACTAGGATTCCAATGCTGCATCGTATCCATGTATGTCCTCATAGTGCAGTTCTAATAGCAAAGATAAGCCCTCCAAAGTTTGCGATGTTGAGATTTCAGCACCCAAGTCAGATGTCTACACGAGACAGAAATACACAAGAAGTTATTACGCTGTACCAGGCAATCTAAGGGGTAATAGAGGTCGACGGTAAGGTATGCCCACAGAGGCGCAACTTGTTAGAGAACTTCACATTTTGTTCTATAAGGTTCGAGACTCTGAGCAGTTCTGTCCTTGTGGAGGCATTCGGTTGTTGTCTTCATTTTCAAGAAGGGTTTGTACAGTAATTGCCCGAGACATGTGGTTAGAAGCCTGATCCCGGTGGCTTAGAAACTGTATGGGTGTCTGAGAGGAGTAGCACTTTTGAGTTGGTTGACTGTCGTGTCCCTTGGGGCATCCTCCATCTCTTTGGGCTCCATCATTCACCCAACTCTCACCTGTGGCTCCACGAGGCTGAAACATGCATCAGTGGCCACACCCCAGCAAACCGCTCAACAGGCGGGCTAAACCAGGTTGAGGGTTACCGAGGTCTAAAAAACTTCGGCGAGACGGTGTTCGGCATGTAAAGACAGATTCTTCTGAATGGGCGGACGAGATCTACTGATCCAACGGCCACAAAGGAGACCTATTCAACTGCCTGATCCGGCATTCCAGAGGAGGCGAACGAACCGTACAGCAGGTCACCGGCTCCTCTGGGAACACCCTGCTGCCTTGCAGTCTGCACTTGGGTGTGCAAGGGCTAGAGGTGCAACCTCAAACAAAAAGGCCGAACGGTGCTGGGGACACCGCTTCGTACCCTACTCCCGCGACTCTCTATGATTATTCACGAAACCTTCGCGATATCGATGGAGCCGACTTATCCTCTCGCAGGAGATAGTCGTGTAAAAGTAAAAGTAAGTAAGTCTACCAAATGGTTGGAAACATTAAGTGATATGGCTAGGTGTCGCTGCCAGTGGCGTAGTTGTATTCGGATTCTTTCTTTGATTCGTGATTTCCACTCATTACTTTGATTTTTGGATCTTTTTCACTTGATGGTTCTATTCTTTCTGCCTTCTACTGGTTGATCCCGGGAGGTAGCAACCGAGACCAGGGCACAAAAGCTCGAGGTTAGTGGTTGTATATGCTGAAACTAAACTGAGTGATGCCGCATGTGTAGTGTAATAAGTTTTTGACTGATTGACGATCGAGGTGTCTATATGTGTTATTCGCCCCACTCAATTGCAAATTACTTTTACAAGACTAACAGGAGCTGTGCTGGTTCTCATTATTTGTTGTGAGCAGTTAGAATTACTCAGAACTTGTAAGTACCTCGGGATCTACGGTACAGCTGGAGAAGAGATCACATTACGAATACCGAAGACCAGACTGACTTCCGTCAACCTTCGTCACTTGTGGCTCCTCACGTCATCTGTCTCTCATTGAAGCGTCGGGTCTGCAATGCCACTGTGCGCTCTACGGACGGGAATCCTAATCGCTATGTGCTGAGGACGCCCGGCAACTTTTCGTATTCAACCACAGATATTTGCAAAGCATTGTTCGCGTTTTGTGGGAACACCGTGTGAGCAACGATGAATTTCGTCGTCGGGTGTGCATTGCCGCTACCTGACAGAAGTAATCACTCTACACCGCCTCCGGTGACTTTGACATGTTCTGCGGATGCCCGATCCGTCATCATTCATTCCGCGCACTATATGCGCTTCCTTGGTATGGCTGGAAAAAACGACTTGGAGTTCAAACCATGACTTTGTATAGGGGCGTAAAGAAGTTGATGTCAGCACTGGCCTCGGTTAGTGTTTTCCGACTCCCTGGTTGGGATCAAAGGGATGAGGATTGTTGTTGGTTAGAAAAGCTGAGAGATATGACTCAGAACCGAAGTCCGTGATGCAAATGCTGTGCGACGCGCTTAAGAGATTCCCGGATTCCACAAATATAAAAAATGCCGAAAATGTGCACAATGCAACAGCAAAAAAAGTTTCTTTCTTCTCCCTCGTTAGCCGTTTCTGTATTTGTGGTTTAGCACCGTGTTTGACTCTAGGCCCAGTGTATATTAGTATCAATAATAATCCACTCATTCAACTGTTCTTAGCACCAGCTTCCTGGCGAATACGGATTTCCGGTTAAAAGGGGCATTTCTACATCGTTGGGCTCATGGACCAGATTCCTGCTAGTTACGATTTATGTGGACCTACCCCAAAACTGTCACTCACTGGTCAATGTCTGTTTACTCTTACTACGGTTCTTTCGCGAGCGTTTTGTGTACATCTCGCTGGAATTCGAAAAGTGAAAACACTGACCGTCCCGAACGGCTACTACTAAATGATGTCCATGGTCCTACTTTCTAAGTAGTCAGCTACTCTTATCGGTGCAGTTGAGTGATCAAGAAGCAGGGAAATTTTAGGTGCAGGTAAGCAGGACACAGCTTGCGGCTATCAACACTGCACAGTAAGAAGGAGTGTTTTAATCAACTGGCTGATTAAGCAGTGTAATAAAATACAGCCCGTGGATTTAGAGAATACAGTGGAATCCTGTATTTCGCAAACGTTGGAACAAAAGGCCAAATATTCTCGGCGGCAACCGGCATTCAACAGTCTAGGTGTACACATTTGTTCACTTGCGCTTGTCGTAGCAATGTTCAGTTATGCGGACTGGTGTGATCGTTCTCACATCTAAAGTCAAATTTATCTCTGCTACAGGGAGTAAGAACGAACTCTATCATTTCAGCAAAGTCTTCAGGTACTCGCACCCCAGTTTGGCTTTCCTGCTATTTTCTTTAATCTTGGTCTCCATTTTCTAATGATTTGTATCAAAGTTTTGATGGATTTAAAAAAAAAAGTATTTTTTCCCGGACGCAGTTTAATACTGCAGAACCACGTTGCTAAGATCCAAAATGGCATCAGTATGAGTATCAGTTGTTACACTAATACTTTTCTTCTGACCTACCAATCAGTCCTAAAACTGAATTTTGTCAACAGAATGATTGTGCGTCTTGCGCCGGTGCTGATTTGTGTGCCGCCCAGACTCAGCGGCATAAGACGGCTTCCTTGAGTCGGAGATGCAGTCATGTCCAACAGGTTAGTGAATAGAGACCAGAGAAGGTCCAGTCTCTCAGAGCCGGTTAAGAGGCAGCATATGATTCCGTACGACCAACTACCACGGCTCAAACAAATAAACATACAGAAAAATGGTGTACCGGTCAAAGACCTCTATTAGATGGACTTGGAAGCGGAGTACCTGGGGTTACTCTCGACGGTTCAAGAATTTACCGCACCTCGTTGGGTAGCCACCAGTTGTCAAAGTTAATCGTCCAAAAGATGCTGCCCTGTCCGAATTCCGCTTACTCCATTTTGTGCATGAAGCTCAGGAGTTAAATTGAAAACTGGTTCAATGATTGCGGCTCCAAAAATGGAAACGAAGCAAAACTCAAGAGGCGGACTCAACTGCCAATGTTCACGAGATAAGTGAAGTGCTGCTGAAGTTGTGTTCCGGTTATGTTCCTGAGTTGGATCAACGCCCCATGACCTTGTTGGTCTAGTCGAAAGCTGGGTTTAAGATTTACAAAGAAAGCGCTCCCTGCAAAGTGAGTGGTCAGTAGTCACAGTAAGGTCAGAAACCTCCAACTCCATTTTTGCTCAGTGACTTTATAAACTTTCTACTAATTTCAGGTTGTGCAAGATATCAAGTAAATTCAAAGCCAAGAAGACTGCTGATGTCATTGATGGTTCAAAAGCGTAATAAGCTACTCACTAAAAACTTAATAAAGGACAGGGATATTTTACGCAGTGCAAATATGTGAAAAGGACTGCTACGATTCGCAATAGCCGTAACCCTTATTGTTTGAATAATAGTGCCAGTCCTCGGAAACTAAGCGTAAGACATGTAAGCAATCATTCGACGATCTGTTTCTTCCCTCTTACAAACGCCGTCTGTAAGGTTCTGTGAATCAATTAAAAAAAACAATGCAGTTGGTCAAAACAGCGTTGACATCAATTTTTTCATCCTTCTACGCTGGTTCATAACCTGACCACCATGTCGTATCTCCCAGCCTTGCCCAGAACTTGCAAGGAAAGCATAAAGAGGTGAATAGGCGTACGCGAACAATTTCCGGGCCACCGTGGACCACGAGAAGTGGTTACTTCGATTAGAAAACGGCTGCCCACATCCATAATAGTGTGCACCGTAGCATGGTACACCCATTCCTCTAACGAGTTTAATTTGATGTCGGTGACAGAAATTTCGTAGGCTGACGAATACCATTCTAGCCTACGTGTTGTGATCGCCTTCCCAATATCACGAGCTATGATGCTGCTGCCGAGGTACTTGAAGTTATGTATTAGATAGATCATCACAGAGGTTGATTTCAGGCTCAGACCCCTTCCGATCTTGAGAAAGCACCCTGCATTTCAGTGGAGCAAAACGCGCGGCGTACATAGACACATCAATCGTCGAACGGTACGGAACATTGCACTAGTCATGCGCTATCAAACAGCAAGGCGACTAGTCAAGGACTGTACATAGGATGGAGTTGGATTCTACCGCCTAACAAGTCGGACGAGGTCCTTCCTAGTACACCTCTCACGACGTATTCAAAGTTAAAATTGGTTGTTCAGTAGATTCCGGAAGACACTTAAGGGACTCGTTTGCTATCCCGGCTGATCGCACTGACAACGGCCATCGTCTCATCCGGCTGTGCTCTAAAAACATTGTTTCTGGCGAGCATGAAATTCTGCCATAAGAAGCGGCATAGACTCATGTGGTGTTCTCCTACGTCTTCACAACGTTGAACTCAGGTTGACCACGTTTTCATTGGTCACTGCTGGTGTGGATCAAATAAGGATCACCGTTCATTTTAGTCTACGCCTGTGGACTCAAATCACGCCTTGGTACGTGATCGCTTCTGTTTACGCCTTGCCTGAGGTCGCGCCAACGCTAAAGTCACCCATCCCGCACAGCTGCTTCTAAACGATGAACGACGATCTGCCTTTCAGCCAGTACTTTCTACACAGTTATCTATGCCGGATATCCAAGACCCAGGTGAATGGAGCAACAGCTCAAGGAAGCCTTGAACGTTGCACAAGACTCTGGTTCGTGTAGACCACCTAAATTTTGGATATATTTGATATCAGTTACTCTGTTAGACATTCATGTCAAGTGAAGTCAGTAGTAGATTTATACACTGTATTGGGTCCACTTGAAAAATCTCTCAATGGTTGTGTAAATCAGTTAGTTGTGCCTTTCTAGATTGCGCATCGGCGTTTTATAGCATACCACGATCCTTCTAAAAAAACTATAACCTTTTAGTTGTCCCACTTACTTAATTGGTTGAAATATCACTTTTCAGGAAAAACACAGTGTACCGAATTTAAGAGAATGGTTTCAAAATATCTAATAAGCAGTGCTGTTTTTCTTTAAAGCACTTTTCTTTATTAGGATTTATTCTCCGCCTACATTCGCAACTTAACCGTAACCCACTCAGCTCGTCTATTCAGTTATGCTGATGACATTGTTTTTGTTCGATCTGTGTCCCAGCAGTCTGATGTAGATGAGTTTGCTGGAAATTTTTCCCACATCTAAAACTTCTGTTGAACAATGCGAAATTTGAAGAGTGCATTTTTCCACTTAGCGATCGTGTTTTATAGAATATCCTACCACCAGTAGCTCTACTTCTCTTGCACTTGTAAACCATGTGAAATATCTCGGTACAGCTTGACAAGAGAACTTGTACTGGTCTTCATACATGAAATTACCGCTGGAAAACTGCGTCGGTTATCCCTCCAAATTCGTAAACTTCGACAGTTTAGTACTCCTCAGTCTGTCATTTCTTCCTTCGGGCATCCGTGTAGATTTCCCATAACTGAAATAATGACTAAGAAAAGTGAACCGGATGTTCATCTACATCCGTTGGAGGAGTTCATGCTTGGGAAGCAGGGAGTAGCGACAGATTGATCGGTAGGTGCAGGCGCAGACACCGAATTTGGGTAAACCAGATAAAGGAACAAAGTAGTTAGGAAACTAGAGGTGGGTGATGTCAAAAAGAGGACAAAGGGAGACGAAGATTAAAGGAAATGATGTGCTGAGTCAATATTGTCGTTCAAATCGCGAATGTTTGTGGGTTTCAGATTTGCAGTAATCAACGCTGAGCGATCATGAATGATTTGTAATGTGTAACTTTCATAAATGTGTGATATGAAATTGACAACGTAGACCTGGGGCCTGAACTGATAGTCATGTAGCTTTAGTGGGTGTTGATACTTTTCCGGGCGATTCGTCTACCACCGTCATTCTTTTCATGATCACGCTTAGTGCAAAAAGTTCTTTATATTTATGCTTCTCATCTTCAGCGATATCCGTAGATTCACCCAATTATTTCAAAAGTTGAATGATGGTCTGTTTACCTGTGATTCTGTTTAATAACAGTTTGCTTTGTTTTCAAGTTAGCCCTTCAAAATGATCACCAACTTCGTATTGATCCGTTAGACATTGCCCTACCTCCCTGTAAGTTGTGCTTTGTTTTTTGTCTAATTTGATCGACGAGATTTGCCAGATGTTTGTTAAATTTTGCACTTGATGAATGCGGTTCACAAGCAGTGTTGCTCAGGAAAGTCACAATTTGGCATTTAACTGTGCCAATCAGCAAATTGTCCTGGATATTAGTTGTTAACTCTGGCCGTATTGAGCAGAGTAATCTGAATTTCCACCGGTTTGTGATTATGGACCCAATCGGATTGTGCGCAAGACACGGGCCGTCATAATACCCAAGACACGCAGTGTGCTAAATGAAAGTGAGAGACAGAGAATTCGTTTAGTCTAATGTTTGTTGTGTTGTTTGTTTCGTTTCATTCCGTTTTCATTTACTCAAAATATCTACTAGTCTTTAAGTGAATTTTTGTTCATTCGTCGTTATCTACTTTTCTCTCCGCTAGATTGATCAGTATAGTGGTAATGACTCTAGAAGCTCCATTCTGCTGTGCGATGATACCTCAGCTGCAAAAACTCAATGATTTCTCCGAGAGACGATCACCTCTTCAACGGATTATCTTCTATGGCATGTAAGCGAGCATATTTTCCCACTGACTAATCCACAAATTCTGTAGCGCCGCAGTCTTACCAGTCAGTATGTGCTTCGGGATCTCGACAATATTTTCCGCCTTAGTACTTGGTGGTTCTTGCGCATTTAATGTGTGGAAGTACATTCAAGAACGGTAAGTGACTGGCATGGTGTGTTGTAAGCTGTCCAGTTCTCGAAGTCAGGTGTTTACCGCCTTGGAACTGTGTTGATTTTCCTCTCGAATTACCACCATGAACTCTGTCTGAGGTCCGTTTTAAGTTAATTCAAGTCACTGGTTGCCTCATGAACCCAAAATGGTGGATTTTCAGCCTTTCACACCGTTTCTGTGGATGAAAATAATGTAGTGTATGCACAATTTCAACAAAGGGAAAAACAGTAAAAACGGATTAATCTTGGACCTTCAAGCTGTTCCGTAGTTCTGTGAAACTATCTCCCGATCAGCAAGCAGACGAACAGGATATAGCAAAACAGAATTACGATATACAGAAGTGCGGGTAAACTGAAGTTTGAACTTTGGGTGTGTGGTGGATGTGGATACAGCCTTTGTAAGTTCACTGTATAGGGAATGATGGAAATCAGAAAGAATTTCGGTGATGGCACGGAAGTGTTTATATATATTACACCGGCTTGAAATCAAGCATGGTGCCAACGCAACAACAGTAATTACAAAAATACGAGATGGGAAGTCGAACACAATAGACAAAACAGTTAGTAAAAACGTGCTGCAGTTTTATTTTATTTTCCCACCGTATACCTTTTGGTGTTTGTTTTATCATTTTGTTTATCGGAACGACAATGTTTGTGATTACGGGGCACGAGAGTTCAACAAACAGACGGCACAACATTCGCGCTACTGACTTTTATTCTGAGCCATGTCCCCCAACGTCTCTGATCAACGACAATGCTCGTCACTCGGGCTCGAACCATGGAAGCAGGAAGCACTTCAGCCATTGGTAATGCTAGCTTCTTCATAACTCTACGCTGAGTCGCGACCCAATCGCCACGTCGATTCTTCCACCCTACCCAGCACATGCGAGTAGAGCTGGGAAAGGTAGACGGTGGTCAGGCATTCGCAAAGCATCACCGAGCTGCTGGAGCTGATGTAGAACGATCACTTCGTTAAGACGGCGGTTATCCGTGCCCAACACACATCAGCGCACCTTATCACTACTCATTCTGTGTTCCCACCAGACGCGAGCAATGCTTTGGAGATATCGGTTGTTGAATATAGAAAGACGCTGATCATCCTCAACTCGAAGTGTCCAGGCCTCGCAACCACAAAGTAAAACGCTACGAACCGCGGCGACGTACACTCGTCCCTTAAGAGAGAGCCGGATATCGCGGCAACGCAGTTTTGCGAAAGCTGCCCTAGCTCTTAATATTCCTAAACTGGTCTCCTCCCCAACATCACCTCGAGCTCCCAAGATACTTAAAGTTGTCGATTAACTCAAGCTTATCTCCACAATGGGTGAGTGCAGACACAGGCTCCTGCAAGTTTTTCGAAAGCATTTTGCACTGAGAAGGCGCATAGTGCGTACCATATCCGGATACCTAAGTCGCCAAGTGGTCCAAGGCGTGTTGTATTACCGTGCATTATCACTCAGCAAGGCAATATCATCGGTATATTCCAAGTCGAAAACTTTGTTTCCTAGTAGGAGTTCGACTCCATCATTTGGAAGACCACACAAGGCGTTTCGTAGAACATCCTCTATAGCAAAGGTTAAGAGAAATGGTGATATAAGATAGCCTTGTTGCACTCCACTGGAGATGACAAAAAGGGCAAAAGCTGGCCGTAGGCCCTAACCAGACCTGAGGTGTGACGACACAATTTTTTTGAGGGTTGCTACATACCTTTCAGGTACTCCATTTCTCAACAAACAACTCCATAGTGCATCCTATCGACAGAGTCCAGGAACACGACGATTGTTGGTCTTTGGAAAATGTGAAGGTGCTCTAGTAGTTGTCGGAGAGGGAAGATTCGACTGATAAATCCACTACCGGTACGAAACCCAGTTTTTTCCTCGCGAGTCAACTTCTCACGCGTTTGGTCCAGCATGCGAAGTATGACAGATGCAAGCAGCTTTGACGTTATTCAAATAAAACTTGCACTCCTATGGCTAGCGCAGTCAGTGCGCGAGTTCTTCTTGAAGATGGGGACAACAATCGATTCCCCACACAAGGAGGGAGCCTGTTCAGAATCCCAAACGTTTGAGAACAAAGCATGAAGTTTTCTAGTTAACTGTACCCCACCATATTTAAAAACGGATGTAGGAAGGCCATCGGAGCCCGGCGCTTTGTGACGTCCTAGGGCCTGAGTTTCCGCCTTGTTAGTTGGATCTGTCGAAACGGACCACTGAACATGTACCGAAAGAGCTTTTTGAGAAGCTGACACTGAATGCCAGCTAAACTGTCTGAAATTGATCCACTCAGGGTTCGAGACGCCGCTGTTAATTGTGAATTGTCGAACCGTCAGCTTCACAGATTGTTCCGCTCACACCTGGCGGCTTTCTACCGGTGACTCAAATGAGACAGAACAGCTTGTGAAAATTTTCCGTGTCATCAGCAGATTACATCTCTGATGCACGTTGTGACCACCAGATTTCATGGCCTCTGCGAATGACGTTAAGTGCACGTCTCGTTACGAGTCACACTTCATTGTACTCCCTTCCATCCAGGATCGACTGGCCTCTGTCGAGAAGGCGCAGATATTCATCAGAAATCCACTGTCTCGCGGCCATAACTTACTAGACCAGTGGAATGCAAAACATTATTGATTAGCCACCAGTGCTGGTTTATGTTATCAGGTGGGGCTACATCTAGCTTTTCAGGTCTCGCGTTTTGGAAGACGAATAGGCAAAATAGATCGGAAAGCTTATTACGATCTAACCGTCGTTGCAACATACGTTTGGAGCGCCGAACGAAGCACATGGACGGCTTAGTGCGAACTAACACCTGGTCGAAATCAGCAGGGGTGTTCTAGTGCGAGCAACAGTCTTGTATGCAACGCCGCCATTTGTGGCTTATAGCGATGTGGTCGATCTGGGTCCACTGTTGACTCGAAAAGTGCGGACGCCACTTGGTGCACCGGCGATTAGAACATCTGAAATTCGTACTGGCGAGGAACGCGATATGACCTGAGCGCAGGGCCAAAATAGTTCCCTGTTTTCTGAACGACAGGAATTGAGACCAAAAGGACCTCCTAATTGCACGTCGTCCGATGATAACCGACCAACTCTAGCGTTCAACTTTGTCTAAATCACGATATCGGCCCGGCTTGCTTCATGCGGGAGATCGTGGGGCTTTTAATAAAACTTGCTTTACTGCAATTTGTGTGCGATCGGTGGGTGCATACGCCGAAACGACGAAGAGATTGCGTCTATCGGGACGGTGACTACTCACTTCGCACGGATCCCGGAGTCTCACTGCGCATAAACGACTATGGACTGGGATCCACTCTTGGAGCTCCGCTTCGGCTCTTCCACTAAAAGCAAACCGAACGCCAGAAAGACCAGAAGCCGTAGCCTCAGAGTCCCCAGAAAGGCGTATGTGAAACTTTATGGAAGGATTAGATGGAGGCGTCACTGGAATGATGAAACTGGAGTCTTGAATACAACACACAAGGATGGCAACGGATTCAAGCGTACGAGCTAAATCCGCCTGTTGTCCTATACGCATCAGGTTCGCATGTTGAGTGTGGCTGGTTTGTATGGACTTCGAGGACAAAGCAGGGCATCAGTTGATGGTAGCGGGTTCGGTGAGACTCGGAAGCTAGTCGAAGAAAGACGAGAGAGAACATAGTCGCGATTTCCACCAGCGGCATAACGGTGGGCACGGTCGGCCGAAGAACCCATGGGGTGTGAAGATGGAAAAAAGTTGACATGGGAGAAAAAGTTGTGTGCGATGTTGGAGAGCGATGGTTCTTGCGCGTGGATGAACAATCAATCATAGCTGTAGAATTTTTCATGATTTGTTACGTTGCGGACTGCTGTATTACTCCGTCGCCCAGTTCGGAGTAGGCTTTTTTGTTCGACAATGCACCCCTAGCCTTTGCGCAGCCAAGCGCGCCCTACAAGGCAGCAGTGTTCATCCAGATGAGCCGGTCGCCAATTATATGGCTCATTCGCCTCCTCTGGAAATCTCTGGGAGCAGTTGACTAATTGCTCAGTTCGTTCGCCCTTCGGATAAAGCTGGGCATCCTGGGTATGCAGTACACCCCTTTTCTACAGATGCTCTTGAACGTGGTGCTGCACGCCTCGTACGCCACCCGTGGTTGGTTTGGAATCAGGGTTTAGCCATCTCCACTAGACTGACTACCAGTCCGTCAACCCCGTGGAGAGCGCCGAACATTCGCTTTCGTCCTCTCACTTTAGTAGGAACACCTCCGCCACGGAAAAGCAGTGAGTAGGACTTCCTCAAGAGAGGCTGTAGCAGATGCATGGTCGTTTGGGAACACTTCAAGAGGTCATCTCGGAGCCTGAGACACCCACTCGTGACCATACAGATGCATTTTGAGGCACATAAGTGTTTGTTGGCGATGGTGTCAACAAATGTAACTTAAGATATGCCACCACATCGCGAGATGTATTTTATGGATCTTATGATCAAACGGAAGTTCTTTTTCAACACACCAGAAAAGAATACTGGGGAGAAACAGCCAGTGGGGAATAATACAAGCGGTTACAAATTTTGAGGTGCATTTATGAGGTAGGAAGAGCACACGTAGTCTGACACAGAGAAGGGACAGCTTTCTGACCTTGCAAAATACCTCATTGACATACATAGGCTGCGAATGATTGTGGATAAGTAAAACCATAGTTTTTGAATGTGGACAATGAGGTAATATCTTCGTTGTATACGGATAAGAGAGGAAGTCTGTCAATATTATTTTGGTTTGGTCCTCTTAATGATAAATAAAATGGTACATCGTCGCATTTAGATACACTCCAATTCAGAGAACCTGATGAAGGCCAATTTACAAGGCCGTCTAGTCTGCTTTGAATTATGGGAGTGACCTCTGGTCTAGAACGCTCACATCCAAAGCAATATTGTCTGAATATTTACATGAAATAACTGAAGATGTAATAGATAATTGTTTTACATATAAGGAAAAGAACTAGGGTGCGAAGATACCACTCTGTATGATATCATCGTTGACAGGTAGTGGAGAGGACATCTTTACATCAAAGGGCGTAAACTGTGTCCGTTCAATGGTATGGTCAGAAATCAGTTTGCATAAACTCTGGTGAACTTCTGGTTCAGACAATAGATTGAGCAACACTGATCTGTCGAGCCTGCCGAAATCAGAAATAGCATCCTAAACATTTTACATTTCTTGTCTAAAACGGCCGCAACAGAGTTTACCAGGTATGCTACAGCGTCAGTGATGGATTGAGACGATCTATGTGCAAAATGATGGATATCTTTTCTGGCACTCTCAGTGACATGTGGCGGCAGAATTTTCTCCAGCGTCTTGAGCACCACAGGTGTACATGCAATGAGGCGGTATGTGCCAGGCTTCTTCATCGGGACAGGCATTTTCTTTTCAGGTCTCAAAATGTTTGGAATCTTACCGCTTTTCAGACAGAAATCGAAAATATCCGCCAAGGGACCCGACAGGTGCTCTGTTAGACCTAATATCACTGAAATCGTCTGAAGTGTGCTTTTGATGCATGAGTATCCGAATGTATTCTCTTCATTTACCCTTTCTGAGTGAAAGTCCTCCTAGGCCTCTAACAAAAGCAAATGTTTAAAGACATTACAGAATTTGAATCATGAAGACGAACACATCTTCAGTTTTGTTTTATTATACCTCCCGATTGAGCAAACGCCTCGAAAATTAGTATATCAGAACAGTGTGGAGTGTCACCGTTTCTGTTTTGGTAATCGCAATTGTAAGTAGTTAGCGATGAGTGGTCAGCAACAATCGTAGACTCAAAACTATAGTTGATCGTAAGGCTTTACTCAGCTCGTCAATTATACATATAACTGAAAATATAGTGTGATAATTAATGTATCAGAGCCGAAATTAGTTCGGAATGTATCAAAAAATGATGTGCCATGTGATTTATTATACGTAAGTGTTCAGTGTTTGGTAATATCGTTGCCGGAAATGATCTTAGTCGGTCGACGTTTCGGTTATCACTAGACCGGCTTACAATCGATTGTAAACCGGTCTCAAGAAAGTTTCTCCCCGGCAGCCGAAACGTCAACTGACCACGATAATTCCCGACAACGCTTACGTAAAGTGTGCTGAAAATTATAAGTACAAAACCACCATCAAACACAAACAGTAGTAAGCTAGTTCACCACAGTCAAACCTTAGAAAATAAGCAATTGGTTGGGCCTTGTAACTAATTCCCAAATGTGGCGAGTCTTGAACCAGCCTTAGAAATACTGTATCACTATGCAGTACCGGTACGTTGGTGCACTTTCTTACCACTCACTGTTAATAAGGCAACTGGAGTGTGGAATTGTATTGCCTTAATATAATGGAAAAACGCACTTGCATTTTTCACATCTAACAGTTCAACGCCAAAAGCCGGAATTGAACCGACGATATTCCGCTTACGGGGCAGATGCTCTACCAGCTGAGCTGTCGCGGTGCGGCCAGTCGGTTGCGAATAACGCAAACGAGTATCCAATGATGCACGAACCACTATTCCAATGATACACAATAACTGTTCTGGTTTTAACCGCTGGACTAGCGCCGTCGGTCACTTCCCCACGAGAGGAACAACACACGGTTGAACGTGATTCAATGGACAATACAATACATTCATAGGATGTATTATTGGCACGAAGAGCCTGAATGCTGTATAATAGAAAAACCACTTGCATTTTCTACATAAAAAGTTCAACATTCTATGGACATATTTCAGTGTCTATTGGATAGCGTTCAGCCGCGTTCTGCTCGCCCCATCGGGAAGTGACCGACGACGCTAGCCAAGTGGTAAAAACCAGAACAGTTATTGTGTATCATTGGAATAGTGGTTCGTACATCATTGGATACTCGTTTGCGTTATTCGCAACCGACTGGCCGCACCGCGACAGCTCAGCTGGTAGAGCACCTGCCCCGTAAGCGGAATATCGTCGGTTCAATTCCGGCTTTTGGCGTTGAACTGTTAGATGTGAAAAATGCAAGTGCGTTTTTCATTATATAAGATCCAAGCTCCTTGTTCCAGTAATACATGTTACTGCAGTTATTGGTTGGAAGACTTTCCAAACTTAGGTGACTGGTATTCTGTTCAGCGGGGACTAGTACGTTCATAGAGCACCCTCTAACAAACACGAAAATTGGGCTTTGGTCAGGCACATAATAATGGGGACGCCATCTCCAACCTTCTCATCATCACTTGCACAAGTAAACAAATAATCTCTAACGTTCCACCACTGAAGATGAATGCATCAGTAAACCCCTACCAGTCTGGTAGTAGTAACTAGAAGGTAAGGAGCGTTTCCCGTACCGGGAAACGGACAAGACGATGCCGTTCAGAATGCACTGTGACCGAGCAACTTCATCAAAAACCAAACGCACTATTGTCTGCATGTTTCAAGTCTGAAAGTGTCTCACTAGGTGCTGGAACGCCTTCATTTCTTCGGTTTTTCCGGGCTTCCCTGAAGATGTCGTCAATCTGAAATTTGATCCAGAAAACGGATTGCGGACAACGCTGACATATGCCCACATTCCGTTTGATATCTGGCGGTTGAGTAGTGCTTGACTGGTCTTGACCTGTCTAACGAGACGATCCCAGAGGACAGCTATGTCAGTAGAGTCAAAAGCTTCTCAGATGCCGAGAAATATAACTACCGTTATTCTGCGATGCGTGGCGAGGCTCTATTATCTGACAAACTGAGAATCTGGCCCGGGCACGGTTGGATCAGAAAAAACTTGTCTGTTGTTCGCGGATTTGCTGTTAGCGTTCTCGGGGGGCATTCTCCGAAGAATTATGAAGACTACTAGGTTCGAAGTGAAGAAGACAAAACTCCTTGATTGGATCAAACGTTGCGAACCCGTTCGCGTACACTAGAATGATGTTGCACATCGATAGAACACGTTTGTGAACTCGTATCATGGGGAGGGTCAATGAGCTCTCTCGAATGAGTTGCATACCACCATCTTTGAGTAAAGATTGGTCTAGTGGCAATTGAATGATCGCGGTGCACGATCGGTGGGCGACCCGGTACAGACTGTCCACAAAGCTGCAGTTTTGAAAATTCACTGTTTGGGGAAATCAGCCTTGATAACCACTTGAATGGGTAAACTGTATAACCTATATGCAAAATGTCCGAAGCCCTTCGTCGATCAGCTGGTAGAGCACGTGATGTCAAAACATGTGTGGCAGCCGTGCCTTTGTGAAATCTGTCCAATGGTATTTCATTTGTTGCTCGAAATCACCCGCCCAATACCCAAGACCACGTGAAATCCGATAAATCTGTTGCCTTTTTTGCTCGTATATTGTCTCTTACACCAGGTTCATTGTTGCCCCTAGCTTGGATAAGTTTCCGGACGTATTCGGTGGAAGTAGTTTGTTCTTCATTCGTTACGCGTTATGATCACAATTCTTCACCGTGCCAATTATGAAATAAATATAAATAATCTTTCATTTCCTTCTGATTTATTATACAACAGTGTGAAAATTCATCCCCAGCTGAGTGCAGACATTGTGATCCTCACTCACTTACGGTATGAGTGACATTGAATTGGATAGATAGCGGTGGGATTGGGTATCGCTAACAGCTATTAGTTGAAAAAGACTGTCTATCACGTCGGTTTATTGGAATATTGAAGAAATCAGTTTCCTCGATTGGCGGTTTTCTGAACAATCTGTGCACAGATTGGTTTTTCAGATGAAGGTGACTGAAAAGCGTGATGAATCAATAGGTTTCTGCTACTTGTTCATAAACGAACGAGTCGATGCGCGAAGCCTTTTCCTACGTGGTACGTAAGCGGTAGTGACAATCCTTATCATGTTTTGGGTACGAGACGGTCCCCTTCAAGCTGTAGGATGAGAAAATATTTGTACTTCGCTTTCATCGCCAAAAGCCCCGTTACTTTGTTACAAATAGATGGTGACATCCTTGGCTGTTCAAGTTTTGTCCGAAAATCCATGCCGAGAATGCTCAGTTAGATATAGTCGGTAATGACAGGTATCACCGGCTCGAGAGGAATTGCACGTGCGTCCGATAAATCCTGGTTGTCTACAACCCAGACCACCGGTTCACGACACGACAGCGATCTATGCCTTTTTATTCCAGATTTACGCATAGGTGCCTCACTTATGGCATTTTCTTTGTTTCAGAACCGACTCTGAACATCGCGCGCTATTTTATTGTCTTTGCAGGTTCAGGTGGGTTTAAAACCCGGTTGCTGTCGTATCATTTGACTTTGGAGCAGAAAACTCGCTGAATTTATGACGTGGAAAAAAGAAATAAAACACCTGACCAGTGGACTTAGCCATATAGAGCGTGTTAGGTTTATTGGGTTAGATACATTGGAGAATATGACTAAGTGCCTTGACCAGTGGCGCTGTTGCATGCACACACTTTCTTCATCGACTTGATAATACTAATTGTAGTTCTTTTCATGGATTTTCCATCCTCTGGATTGTTTTGAATTCCGATTGGGGTTATCGTGGAAAGTGACTAGAACCGTTGCACCCAGCGCATGCTGAATGATTATTCCAACGAAACTGGACTGAATCAGTTGTCCCTTGGCGAAATACATGCTACTTTGTTTTGTTTCTTCTAAATACATCGGTCTAACTTTATACACTGCTGACAGATACACGTCATACACGCCGTTCGATCATCTCAAATTAGACCCTTTATTATTTCTCTTTTGCTTTGTTTAGGTTTGTAGTTTTATATCAGACCACATACCCTTTCTAATGAAACCACACTGAAGACACTCGGCATTTGCACTTGCGCTTTCACCAGATTGTTATGGGTCGTCTGGATACGAAGACGAGCCGCTTTAAGCTAACCAGGCTAATGCATTCTCACTCGGTAAGGCTTTCACGTCGCTCACTCTGTTCGACTAACCGTTTTCTTGTTCTCTGTATTTAGACGAGCTCCGCGAACTGGGGATACAGCTGGCATCGTAATCGGTTCTGCTCCGCCATCGTCGGTAACAGCCGAAATGGGTCAGGCAGCCCCGGCTCAGTCTTCACAGATCGGATTGCGTGACCAGCTCGTGGAAAAAGCAGCTGTGGGCGCAGTCCGTGGTGCAATGAGTGGTGGATATCCGAGCGGACCATATTCCGGGTTCTAACTCAGCTTAATTCCTTTTGGGAAGCGTAGAGTAAGATGAAACAAAATCATTCCATGGTTGCGAGAGTTCCTCGGCTGATCACATTCACACGAGCATACCCTCCGTCGTTTGCCCTCGCTTTTCCGAACGCTGTGGTGATAGATGCCCCGGTTGTGCCGATTTTTATTCAATGTGTTGTCATCTATCGTGGCCACTGGGGTTTACCCTTACTGACTACTTTATTACAGTACTGTGCACCATACATCTGTTATCTTGCTCTGTGATCTGGTTCTTGTTGAACCACTGTCTTGGAACACCTTCGGTATACCACAAGTGCATGTTCATCTTGCCATACTTCTGCTATGCATTTATCTTAGGTTTACTGTTCACGTTTCCCTGTCTGTGGATATCGAAATAGTTATTTATCGTTCTTCTGTCATTAAAAATCTGTTACTCTTGGATTTTTTACATCAGTATTTCTCCACACCAAATTTTCCCAAGCTTTTTGATGTTTATCCCCACAGTTTACACTTGGTCGGATTAATTTTTGAGTTCATGTACGAGGATGCATTCCCATCAGTTTCAGTGTTGTCTTGGGGTTATCTGTGACGAATAAATTTGTTATACCAAATTGTGAGCGACCAGTGTTCCATCTTCTTTCTTCTCTCTTTTGAACTAAACATACGCTTGAAAGGTTACACTCCACAGTCACATAAGCCCACTTTACTTCGAAAAATGGGAATAGTAAACTGTGTACGTCCCAAATAAGCCAACTGGGTTTGTAAGCCGGCAAACAACGAAACTGTATGTCATTGCACTCTGCAGGATACACTGAATCTGTGAAATGTCTCACCCCTTGGGCAAGGGAAAAGTGCTACTTTTTAGACTGCTACATTTCAAAGTTGGAATGTTTTCTCGCTACTGGCTCATTATAAGTAGCGAATCCCCGATACTCCCATTAATGAAGTCGAAAAATCAAAACTGCTTTATCCTTTTACCCGCTTTTTAGTTGTTGAATATTCGCGATTTGCTTGAGGCTGTTCATGCTTATTCGTAAGTTTAAATGAAGATTTCGTTCTCATATTTGTGTTTTTTTTACATCTAATTTTTACTATGCAACATGCGCGGTGGGTCTGTCGGAAAGAGACCGAGGCCGACTAATAGACTACTTAGGGGGGAGGTAAACCGACGGCGAAGCGTCTTTGATTCATGTTGCTAAAACCCAGCTTCTCACTTACGGGTTTTGAAGAGGACACAGTACTTCTGTCCACATTTTTCAAATATTTTTGGTGACCTCGATCGTCCCAAGAAAATAAACAGTTTGAAGATACCATTTCCGTTTTATTTTCTCTAAAATTTACCCTGAAGTATAATCCGATGGTGCCACGTTTATTCGGTTGCTTGCGTTCTAATGAAATTAAAAAAGGCGACATTTCCGTCGATTTTGATTTTGCACGCTTGATTTTTCGCTTTCTATATGCACTGGGCTCGCTTTTTGGCATATCGGCATCTTTTGACTCCCAACGGAGCACGTTTCTTCGAATTTCCTGACCAGTCTGCTTGCAAATCAGGTGGACTGCATTGTAGCAAAAACTTGATTGAAATCCCGGTGACTAAAGGAGCGCATCTGATTATCGGTGGATAATTCGTTCATTCTAGCCCTCAACAAATGACGGCCGCTTTAGCCCGCCCCAAAGCCCGTGAACCATTCTAACTAAGTATTTGCCACCTGGGCCAAACCTAGTTTTATTCTTGCGCAAAAACGAGGTCATTGACTTAAGTGACCTCTCACCACCACAGACCCTATTCTGGTCAGTGTGCTGAATGTAAATCACAGCCACTTTGCCGCTTTATGATCAGATCATGATAAAGCCGCCTTCCTCTAAGAGTACAACTTTGGCTTTTAAAATGACGTGTCACGTGAGACACAAACCGTTTGCTCCGCAGTCCAAAGTGGACGTACTTTTTGACTGGGTGTACTACGTAATCGAAAGCGATAGTGGGGAGTCAGCTTAATCATTCATCAAAAACCAAAATGCACACGTAAACGGTGAACGGTTTGTTAGGGAGGAAGGCGTGAATTTTGCTTTGTTTCATTCCCCCTTGGTGAACAGTGAACATAATCCTATCACATATTCCATTCTTTCACCTGATGGAAACGGTCACGTCATCGCGTAAACCTCCGTGGTTGGTGGTGACAGCATCGCTAAGTCCGATTCTTCCTCCTTTTCTGAATCTTGTTCGAGACTCTTCCGTCTTTTAGTGTGGCTCCATATCTGTTGCCCCAAATCTAACCAGGAACACAAAATTAATCACGTAATTTTTACAATACCTCATCCGTGTCCACATCAGTATGCTGCATCTGTTCGAGAATAAAATCATGAAAGTGCATGATAGTTCCGGGGCAATTTCAGCATCCATTGGTACATACTACGTCCTAAAAAAAGCCTTTATGGCGGTTTCAAGATGCAGCTCTGTCCAGGTCTACTTATTAAGATGTACAGCCTTTTATATTTCAAAACTATCCATCAATATTTGGTTTTCTGCGCTATCCTCTACACGCTCAGGGAGTTTTGAGAGCTGCATTTGAACGACCAGATGGTCCATAGGCTGCATGACTGACACAGGGTAGTAGAAATACTACCTCGATATTAGACAACGGAGCACTAGCTCAGTGATGAGAAGCTTAGTCCAAAACCAGCAGAATTATTCGCTTCCCATGATTCATCTGTAGTATGCAAGGATCAGCGTTCCTTCGCGGGGGTTTGTTTGTGTTCGATCTGCAGAAATAAAAAAAGTAAAATCTCAATGAGCACAAAGACTCAGTAAATTCATCAATGAGACCCTACACTTACATTAATCGAACAGCAGTATGACTGCTCGCAGCGCACTCACTACACGTCCAGTTGTTTAACTCTCTTGGCTAATTATACCACGGGGCAGGTGTCATCCGTGCGTTTCATGGACTGTAGCATTTGCATCGTAGCCACGAAAAAATGTGGGTTCACATGCGTTCCAATGACACGTGGGGTCAATTTTTAACCAGAAGCACTGCAAGAAACCAGCAAAGTTAGTATGGATTCCGAAAATTTCTTTCCAGAAGTCCAAGTATTCACGTGGATTGACGAGTCCGGTAACCGCAGTTTTCGAGTACTGCGGGTTTTGCCGACGGGTTTACTACATGACATTTCTAATGTGCTTTCGGGAAAAGCACAATAGTACAATACAGCTTCGCCAGCCTTGGAAACATCCGATTCCGCATGATGTAATTTTCAGTTTCACAGCTTGTCTGAAAATCGATCTATTTCATCATGGCTTGCCCCCCTCTCCTTTCGTTTACCACGTATCTAGTAAATAGTGGAAAACCAAAACCCCACTTTGAAGAATCGAAACCTGCAGTTCTCCTTCCAACAGTTGAACCAACCTTTGGGAGCTTTGAAGTGAAGCTTACCGCAAGTGGCAGCAGAGTTCACGGCCTTCTTACAGGTGGCACTTTCCACTATGGGAATTTCATCGTTTTTCGTGCATCTTCACGAACCACTGGAAAGTGGCATCATTTACTTCATCAGATTTTTGCACCACTTTCAAATGACACCTTTTGCCGACTGTGGCCCACAGAGACACGATCTTGAACCAGAGTCTTCTTTGTGACCACACTCTGCATGGTTTTCCGCGAAACGCCTAAAAGTTTCACCACAGAGGTTGGCATTGCTTTGAGTTCAGAGTTCAACTCCAGAATCTCCACCTTCCCATTTATTGACGGTTTTCTGTTCCTGATCTCACACGGAGAATTCGTACTGACTTCCTGATGAATAGATTCAGCATCTTTTCACGTCTTGAGCGGTAGACTGGTGGTATTGATTGATCCATCGCCAATGCACAGCCTGCTTTTGCTAATTGCTACTTAGTTGGTCTGTCCAATAGATAACGTTTTAACTAATCACGTGGGAGGAGAGCTTTGGCCAGTCGGGCGCTTATTTCTGGAGATCCACCCCTACAATGATTCAAAGAGGTTGGTTTGAGCGATGTTGGGATCAAGTTCGATTAGACTGATCATCTGTCGTAGAGAAAACCTATTACTCCATACTGGTCTGGAAAGTGAGTTGATTAGTTTTCAAGCAACAAGTGCTATTTTTATTGATCGTCTGCATCGCTCAAGTCTTTAAAATATGATGGAAGATGGAATTAGCTACCAATAAATCATTCTGACTAACTAGTGAATAACTTTTTCAGCTACGACATTTTAATTTCGCTTTTGATATCAGTTTGTTCTAAACCAAAAGAAATCACGTTAAATGAAATGTGATAGAAAACAGACAAGAGACCAAGTCATACGCAGTCCCGTTTACAACTGCGCGGACCACCAAGCTCTATAATTTCTATTCGACCCGAATAGGTCCGTTGCCAAGTTTACAGCCGCCAAGGTAAAACGGTGTAATATTGTCCTAGCTGGGTATAATCACGACATCCTTCACCGGTCTGGCAAGGTAATCCCGCGTGCTAAATTTCTATCAAGACACTCGCGATTCGACGCATCTGAGCAATGCGATTCCGTGTCACCGTCCACTCTTGTGTCGAGGGGGAAGATACGAAAATACAGCGAAATAAGCTACTCGTCGGTGATTTCTGCTGTCAAGAAAGGCTGGCAGTTGGAGGTGAAACGAAAGTACCCGCAGTTTTTCGTGAATCGAGAGGAGGTGTGCGTGCAACCTGATGTAGTAATACACCGTGGCTAACGGTTGGTCATACCTCCTCCCCTGCGTAAAACGGTTCTGGAAGATCTGCATAAAGGTCACCTGGGCGTGGAGAAGGCGAAGACTTTGGCTCAACAAACATGTTAGTGGCCTGAAGTGGATGCGGACATATGTACAACAGTCAAAAACTGTGATTTGTGTCTTCACAAAACCAAGTCGAAACCAAACAACTGAAACCTGTGGCCCGACAGCTACATCCCATGGAAACGTGTATGTGCCGATTTCTGCGGTCCGTCCCTGAACATATACCATGATCTCGTGTTGATCGACTTATACTGGAAATGGCCTGAGGTATTATTAATATCAACGCCAACCATGTCACTCGTAATCCAGGCTCCGAGGAAGTGCTTCAGCCGGGAATGTATCCCACAAGTGCTTGTCACCGACAATGGTTCCCAATTTTGTGCATCATAGTTGAAATGTTGGTTGGATAGCATTGGCTGTCGATATCGAACGGCATCTCGTCACCCGTCTTCTAATGGTGCTGAAGAAAACCTGGTACGTACTCTAAACAGTGCTCTCCTCTAAACTAATCCGAAAACACTGTCAGAATTGGAGGCATTTTTGGACAACTTTCTGTTACAATATCACAATGCGGTGTGTTTGACGGCTGAAGAAACTCCAGCCATGTTGTTCGAATCGAGAGTTTTCAGATCATCACTGAGATTGAAAACATAACTTTCCCAATACAAATATGAACATAGAAGTCAATAGCATTAGATTGCACGATGTATTCCGGACCATTTCTTTGAATCTTTACTAGTGCATATTGCAGTCAAGGTGATCATTTATAAACGGTAAATTAAACGTTCTCATGAGACCAAAGGCAAAAGTGCAAACACACACACAACTAATGATAGAAAATAAAAACACGTTACCAAGGCAAGGCTAACTTAATTATCCATTCTCGCTGTTTGCACAGTTGAGAACGTTCAATTTACCATTTATAAATGATCACCTTGACTGAAGTATGCACTAGTGAAGATGCAGCGAAATGGTCCGGAATGCATCACTAAGATGTCTAGATTCCAGTGATATAACACTTCCGAGGCAAAGATCTTCGATCAGCCAATGGAGTCATTACAAGACAACTTGGTCAATCCATGGTCGAGATCACGAACCGTTATAACGCAACCATACACCGACGATGCCTTAGTCAGCATCACTTCAGAGAAGGAACTTCATGCTCATCAGAAACCGTCGCCGGGAATGCTGATGACGCTGCTCCTGTCGCGGACGAAACAGTGAAGGAAAAGCAGTCACTCTCTGCCGTCCCAGTTCAAAGGTCAGTATGTTAAAGGAACCAAACAGACGAGGAACTTCTGAGGCAGAAAGGTTGCAGCGTTTCAAATACCTCCGCACGTGGTGCAGTACCCGACGGCTTCATTTCCAGTATCGAACTGATCAGGTAAAGTCGGGCTTTGACAGAGAAATCGTGTAGGTACAGCGGAATCGCTTCGAATTTGGTCAGTACGTTATCAGCTCATAAGGGCATACATTTTGTATATAACCGAGGTAACACCAAGCAAATGTGACGGAGTACGTTTCTATTATTCTTGTTTGGCCTTTTTTCCTAGTGCACGCAGTCCGCCTACGGGATATCACGTAACGTACGATTGGCCGGGTGGATACGATTCCCACACAAGCTTTCCATTAATCAGAATACATCGGACATAGCAATCAGAATATACAGATTATTAAGTAAAATTATTGGATTTAAAGCGTTATTCAAAATTTCCCAACTTCGTACGCATAGTTTCTATCCGATTTCAGGCTATCAAACTAATTTGTTAGCCGATTTTTGAAATGATGTGCTTGCACATGAGTGCGCTGGAACGCGTAGAGCCCATGGTGTCGAAGGCCCACTGTATCTCGTGGATAGTTGGATTTTCGTTCAATCACGTTTATGAATGTGGTGACAAACGTATTTTATAGACGCACCGATCCGGTGGGCAGACAGCGTGTCACACCACCCGTCCAGAATTAAGGGCAAGGTTGATGTCAACGAAATAGACAGCACGTCATCGGCTGTACAGAATCGGGGGCAAGATTGGAGCCAACCAAGTGAATCACTGAATCAATCGGTGCCTAACAACTGTCTAATCCGACTGGAGCCAAATCAACCAATTCGAATGCAGCTAGACTAACCAGCCAGAACAGCCGTTCATGAATAACAATTGGACCAAAACGTTTACACGCAAGAACTTGGTTATGTTCACCACACATCTTATATAAACGATCTGTTTTGTATCAATAATGGTACGAGGACAGAAGTGTCTTCTCCCTAAAACCGGTGGGCAGCGTCTGAACGCCAATGACCGGCTATCTATCAGTGGAAATTATTTTGCTCTGGTTCAACTCATTGCTGCTACGAGAGTAGTTGAACTGAATGTGTATTGCGGCTTTCTTTTGCACTGTTTTACCCTCATAACAAAACGACGATGTCCACGCTTCGTCTTCAGCATAAACAGTATCATAAAAAGCAAGCCCACAAAGAAATTTTGAACTTGATCAGGCAGAAGATGGAGCAAACATAAATCTTTCAACAGAATTACAAGAGCATGGTTAGGTGGATCAGTCCCCGTAGTCTTCATGAGATATAATTAGATGCAAATCCAGTTGTAAACAAGCGATAAGAGGATCAGTCATGATCTTTGAATGAAAATGTTTCGAAGTGGAGAAACGACACTTGCCTCCCAGTCTACCTAGGTTTTAATGGCCACTTTTTCCTTTGGTCATTACGCTCCCTCAAAATAGGTGCCCATTGCGCCTCATCTTTGGATAACGCACACTCAAAACTGAGTACTGCGCAACAAAGTACGTCCTTCAATGTATTTCATTCTCTAGTTAACAAAGTAAGTGAAAAAACCGTCAGTTATGCTTATTACTAGAACTACGTTTGCTGTAAAGAAACCCAGCGTGCCTGGATGTAGGAGTTAAAGTGTGGAAGCTATTGGTCCAACGGATTTGCATTCTACAAAAGACGTGAAAACCTCATCGCCGCATTTTTACGATTCGAGTAAGCCGTTACCTTCGTGAACTAATCCGTTCTTCATACGAAGCGCACCTCATACATATTAAACCAAATGATTAGTTCCACCCTGTCAGCCTTTTCTAAAAAGAATGGCAAAACCTACGCGATTTTCCCCCATTGGATCCCAAGAAGTTCTGACGACTTTCATTATTCAGGGTAAAATTAGTTACCACCGAATCGGTAAACTGTGGATTCTGGGATCTTCTGTTGTTTATATCCTAAATTCCATAAGTGTATGTGATGCCCACAAATCCTTACCGATCTCGCGTAGAAAAGCGGCGGGGTTCTTGTAAGGAATCCGCGAGGTGAATATGGATTACATCACCATCTTTCACTCTATTGCACTAGGACGGATTGATGCGAGATAAGCAAGTTATTCCGGGCACATCCAGTAGAGTTTTCCAATTTATCACAGACCAAGGCATTTGCATGAGTGGCTTTAGCAGTAAAATTAAGTGCTATTTTTAGGGAAGCAAGACCAACGATTGATGAGAAACACAACTCTGGTTTTGGATGTGTAGCTTTCCAGACGTTGGAAGATCAAAGAGTGTGCAACCGTAGATGAAACCGGGACTGAAAGCTTGGATTTCGTTTTTGGGGAATCAGTTTTGGCTAGTAAACTGAGTAATTAAGGCTAAAAGGAAAGTTACGGCCTTTTTTTAGAGGTCCAGAAGGGAAATTCATTCCAAAATTTAGTTTTTTTATATTGTCAGCTTCTTTTGCCTCACAGTGAGCACCGCGACCAATTACACCCTCAAAGCCCATTCTTTCGAACGAGAGCTTAAACTAGCCGTGTCTTAGGATTGCACGCTTCGAAAGTTCTGTTTCTTTGTTCGATCCACGTAATTTCTTGGTGGGACCAGCAACGGATTGAACAATGGTCCGTTGCTAATCGAAGGAAAAATGACTGAAGGTGGATGTGAGGGTACATATAAACTCATTTCTATCAGACAGCCAAGTCAAGTTGACAGTCAGCGCTAGGGCGATACGAAGCCCAAGGCTTGAGACAACGGAATCTCGAGTGTCAGGACAGCCGATTAGTGGGGTGGGTCGATAGATTGAGTGGTGAATTACGTCAGCGATGTTTAGACCTCAAGGCTTGGTCGCCCACACCAGTCGGACCCATACGCTGAATGCAATGAATAGGTACATGGACCAGTATCCAATTTATTCATTGTTCGAGATGATTCGAAGACAGAAAGAAAACTCGCTCTGAAGTTAGTGGGACGGTTCCGAACAGTGAAGCAGTAAACAGTCAACATTGACGTCCTAAATTTCCCACGCCTGTGTTCATGGTCTACGTTGCCAGGGTTAGGTGAGACAAGCTAAAATGACCCATTTTATAAATTTCCCAAGGTAAACTAAATTTATTAGTAGCCTCGTCAAACACGGCCAGCAAAACCTCAATCAATGTAGTTACTTTACTTGACAAAATAAATAAGCCATTCTTGTATCTGCAGCCTTTTATAAGGTTGCAAATCCCGTCGTTTTCTTGTTGTGTGGCCCTTTCAGCGTTCGGATCGATAACGGAATTACTGCAGTCCAATTTTCTGACTACTTATCGATCCGTGCCTACTGGCTACCACGATCACTCACACGCACGCATCTTGCATGCGACTGAACCACTTTGAGCAATCACGTTTCACCGCTGGCCGGTCGGTTTTGCTTGGTCGTGCCGATTGCATGCACAGGTTGTGCTTGCTCAGATGCTGCACTTTCTTGGTTGCCTGCGGACCTGCTAGCTTGTTTGCTCACGTACGGCGAACAAATGGATTATTTACGTGCTTCCTACTCCCATCAATTGCAGCAAATATACGTCATTTACAGACCTAGTGAGAAAACAAACTGTACTATTTGTAATGCTCTTATTGAAATCCCTCCAAACCAGAACTATGCGAACCGAAATGGCAAGAAGACCAAGGCTGCGGATTTGCACATTATTTCATTTGTAGAATCAATTTGTAGACATATGAAACCAACGAAGATGATTGGTAGATCACAAGTCGACCAGTCGCAGCGAGCTTTGTTGTGTTTGTTCTCCATGATTCTGATCGGCTGGAGGTACTCACCAAATCCAGCCACGAAGATGTACTGCTCCGTGTGCAGTGTAATGCCTGCTGACTCACTACGCTAACCCAACGCAATCAATACGCCAGAATATCGACTAAATGAAATTGAACTGTGTATTTAGAGTGCATCAGGGAAGAGATTCTTCCAGGCTGGTAGTAGAGAAACCTATCTACTGTACGATTCTAACGGTTTCCGAAGCTAATGTACCACGAAAATAGCGACAGGTAACTATTACCAGAAGCTGTTGCAAAAATACTCTTGGACTGTATACTTTTAGCGAGCCATATGAGAGTGGAAAATCTAGGTCTGTGGATTGTAGCTTTTCAGGCTTTATCCGTGGTGTCACTTTCCAAATGTTTAGTGAGGTACAGAAAATCCGTTACGGGATCGATTTCGATAAGTTGACAGTTTTAACGGGGAAGCATTATTTCGTGTGCGTTCTTTTATATATAGAAAGACCCCATATTCCAGAAAAATTTGAACGAAGTCCAGAGCATTAGGTTGCACTTTAAATTACGGAGCACATCGCTGCATTCTCACTAGTGCACATTGAGGTCAAAGTAGTCATTTTCAAATGTCGGACTGAACGTTTTCATAGGGTTGAAGGTAAACTCATACAGCAAGAGTCATTCGACGAGTGTTACCAGACACGGGAGGAGTTAGCGATTGAAACCACTTTATTACTTTACCGCTTTATTTTTATGGGACCTTATTAAATGCAAAAAATCACTGAACATTAGAATGAACCTTCCATAGTCCCTACCACTGCGGTGACCAAACTACCGGAAAGGACATGAGATCACGACTAATAGGAGAAAATACTGTAGCTGACCAGTAGATAGTCTCCATTTATGAAATCGGAAAATGAAACAACCAGAAAAGAAATAAAACGACACAACTAAAGCTGAACCATTCCTTCTCTCTTAGCTTCTCTCTCTCTCTCTCTCTCTCTCTCTCTATATATATATATATATATATATATATATATATATATATATATATATATATATAATGGTACGAGAAAATGGTGCACGAAAGGGTAAACGAAGGGCAGGCATATGCGAACCAAAAACCCAGGAGAAATGAATTTCAGTGTGACAGTCGAGAGGTTACCACAAAACTCCGGGTCTTGCTCATCATTCGATTTCAGTTCACCCATCTAGGAAAATAGGAGTCTGATGACTTTATCACGTACGCTGGCCTTCTAAACTACTAGTACGAGTGTTCAGGCAGATGAAAGGTGAAAATGCCTTGTTTTAATTTGCTTCCTACAAAAATTCAGAAATCCGGACTCGTCTCCTATCAGAAAAGTAGCAGAACACCAAGGCCACAAGCTGCGAACTGGTTGCCGCGCACTAGATGCTGCTCAACCCCAAGCACAATTTCCTAACGAAATATAACTCTAAAAACCCAATTCAGCCCACAAAATCGCAACGATGAAACCATATTTGTCTGACGGACAACGCAAACTCTCACCAAGGTCCCCATGTTGTCACTGTGTACTCTGGCATTTCCACCGAGAATATACTTTTCACCAACTTCGTTCGAAATGATGTCATCAGGTAAACACTACGAAGGGTCCTGCCAACATCCATCGATCAGTAGTGACAAACCTTGTCCTGTCGCATCTACTCCTCGAGCAACGCTGTTCATGGGAACGTGAACCAAAACCTTCTTCACTTGACGATACCTGAGATCTATCAGCAGCATTACAAATCACTGGTGTTCGTCGGAGAAACTAAATTGGCGTTCTGACTATTGGTTAAAGAAAACCTATTTCGTCAGCTGACGCGGTGACGGACGGAAATAAAAGCAATTCAATGTACGTGCTTGTTACTAAGGTTACGAAACACGACAATGTTGGCGCGTAACTCTCTGAGGAACTTTATATTCGGAGCTCCACTTTACGCACGTGATTATCGGTTCGATTTTCCAGCATCAGAGGAAGCAGTCGTAGCGGCTTACGTATAAAACATGCTTTTGGAGATGACATGTTCAAGACACCAATGGTTTCGGCATCAAACTGCCTCCGATGGCAAAACAGACAAAACAGGTTAATTCGCACTGCGGCCACCGATTGGCTCAGACGGCTGCAGTGAGAAATGGATGCCACAATGGGGTCATCTTTGTGAGAATGCATCCAAATTTCTAACAGCATTTCATGACTTACCATCTGGTTACGAAAGCTCACCTCACACATTCTACTGGTTCCGTGGTAAGAAGTCTTTGACCAACATCTATTATCTTCGCTTTGATTCTGTCACAATTTCTGAATGCTGCAAATACATACACAGCTGATTTGTCCACCAAAAAAGAGTCCAAGGGGAATGGCCCAGCACGTCTCAACTTAGCCCCACAAAAATGTTCAGCCATATATTTTAACGTATTCACTCACCTAAACCAACGCAGTTTGACTTCAAACCCTCTATGTCAACCATCTACATCATCACTGATGTTGTCAATAAGAGTGCTGTTTTTGATGCGGAAGCCATACTGTTGGGTTGATATTGCTTGGCTATTCGAAAGCTTTTAGTTTCTTTCACAGGAGCACTATAATCCGTATTCTTCATAATGATGATGTCTAATGACGTACAATAAACAGCTTGCACAATTACTTCTTTCGCCTACATACTGTATGGTTTCAATATTCTTGTAAATATACAGGATGCCACGATGATTTATGTACCGTGACGTTTTTGTAGAAGACGTTCCAGAGCGGCTGGTGAACGTGTCTCCTATTGAGTCTAGCAGCGGAATACCAACGTTATCCCCTCTATCGGACGAATAGAGAAGACGCGAGTCGGTTTACAGATGCAAGGTGTATTCTATACATCGTGGCACCGAAACAGTACCGATACGAGAGATACACCATATGGAAAACGAAATGAAACGCAAAGGCTATGCAGAAAGCGAACCGCGAGCGTGTACAATCGGCGAACGACCGAAAGTGAAAGTGATTCAAAACGAGGTCGACGGAAACCTCGGAAAAGTCAGTCCAGTAAAACGTACGCAACCGGAGAACACTATGAGGTCGATATCAAACGTCGGAAAAGATCGTAGAGAAAATAGATCCAAAATGGTGTCAAGAAAACAGTCATTTTCTCAAAGCAATCGAGGTCACTACATTCTGACCAGCCGTCGGCCATACCAATAGAAGTATCCCAAAATCAAGACGGATTTCAATAGCATAGAAGCTAACCCAGCCCTGTGAACTGGCAGAAGAAGCCTATACGAATCAATTCACACCTGAGATCACATGAAGAGTCAAATATTCAAAAAAGGAAGGTGTTGGGGTCACATGATTGCCCTAATAATAGTGGCTCGCTAACCTGTGCCACCGAAAAAGGGACAGCATTCAAAGTTGTTTCGGTTTCAAGTCATGTCTCGTAAGTGTTTTGGCGTGCCTCTGAACCTGGACCACTAATGGCCAAGCACTCGAATTAGTCCAGATAGGTTCGAGTAAAACGAGTACACTACATCCTGTCAAACACGTGCGATATTAGTGAGCTTTAGCTGAACTACTCTACAACGGGTTGTACTTACTCTTCCTGGATAGAAATAATTCGTGGTTGCGGTGTTTTCCCCGCGGATTACACTAACCACGGCTTCCCAAATGGCATTGAATGTAAAATATATTTGTTTCATTTGTTCCGAAATGGTGAACCCTCGGGATAAAGCTTTGCAGTGTGCTGGTTGCGATGGCTGACTGCATGTTGCATGCATCAGCCTCACTGTGGTGTTATCTACGGCAGCGACGGAATCTCCTTCGCCATCTATTCAGATTTCGCGAACGACCTGTGCGTCAACCTAGGATAGTAAATCTTCCAAGCAAACTCCGGCAGTGGCGTGGAAGTCGGAGATTCCAGCTCGAGCTCCAATAGATGAATTCAGGATGGCATGAATAAACGTGCACATCGAGGGAAAGGCACACGGAACAAAGGTTGGTCTTCAAAAGGACACATCAGTACTGACATTGTTCTTCCCCAAATGGAAGCTTCCCCTCCACCTATTTCTACACCAGGTAATCAGCATGAACAAAAAGTGCACGAGACGTCAAAGAAACCGCAGCCTTTGCGATCGCAAAGCTTTATAACAGTAAACGTGCCGGAGCCATTTATAGTACCTGCACAAGACAGGCTGTACCAAGTGCCCCAGCAACTGTGGACCACCTTCCGGAAGTTGTTCACTGAAGATGAGAAGAACTTGTCTGAATTAACACGCGGTAAGGCGGCCTTCTGTTTGGGCAAAATCTTTGAAATTGGGCGCTCTAGACCCTTGAAGTTTGTTTCTTCCTCTCCTGAGCAGACTCAGGAAGTACTACTTTATTCTGATCGCCTCAAATATGAGTTCACATGATTGCTTCAAGAAGTTGATCCGGAGGATTGACACAAGGTCAGGCAAGCCCTTACGGAACTGCCGGAGTGCTGTAAACGAGGTGAATAAATAAACATACTAAATACTTTTTTAATACTGTTTTTAGTTCCTTCTTATTTATTATTACACGGCAGTGTACAGCAACTAAAGAAGAGAGCCACGGCTAGTGAAAGACTGACATACGGGAAAGTTGCCAACGGAGGCGGAAATCGAACCACCCGGGTCATTTGTGTCCAAAGTCAATGAGGATAACCGTTTGAACAGCTAGTTCATAAACGGCCAGGTAGCAGAAGTGTTTCTCAGTGATGTCCGAGGATTACGTATCAAATGTGACTACTTAAAAGGGTTTTCGACAACAGAAGGCTTGTAACCATAGCCCTCGTTGGAACATGGCTGAATGAGAAGACGTCTGATGGGAGAGTCTTTCTCGAGCTACTGGGTTGTTCGTTCCGACAAAAATCGGCTAAGTGGTGAAGATGATGTGAAGATCCACATCAGAGAAGGATTTACCGGCAACTCAGGAATTCGGTGAGGCCCATAGGCTTAGGGTGAAACTAGCCAGCTGCGGATGCGTGGCACTAGGTTTGGTCTACAAGACACCAGCTACACCTCCATTGAATATCTTACACACCGACCAGTGAGTGGAAACCAACACTTAGTACTGTGATTAACACATGCTATGATTCGGCCGTACGGGCTTATTCTCAGTCATTCTATTCCACTTAATTGCGTAAATGTTCAATGGCTCTGGCTGGTCATTGTCGGATTAACATACCAACACTTACGGGCAAATATTGGATCTTAGATAGAAGAAGTATCTGAAGGCTTTTACTACGACTCAACAAATACTACTGGTAACCTAACAGACCCCATTACTTAATTGACTTGGGCAATGATCATGACTCAGTACACAGTCAACATGTCCCAAAAAACGATGTGGGGTCTGTTATTATTGATTGTTTGTGAGTGAAAGTTAACTACATTGGAATTATTCTGTAATCTCATCGAACCTGTTAACCAGACGGGGCTTTGTCAAGAGGCTTTGCAACTGAAATGTGAAAAGAGAAACGATCAACAGTGATCCCAGTATGCAAGAAGTACTTACGTTTCCATCGTTTATTTCATCAAGACAGCCCACAGTAAATAAGACAGAAATGCGTTCCGGTCACTGCTGATTGTAATAATGATGGATCTACTTGATCTTGTCCTCGAAAACTCGTTTCCACTGAGATGTGTCAATTATGAAGTAATTTTAACCGTTGTAAAATGCAACCGATTGCGTGAAATGAGTCAACAGATTGAACTACAGTGGATAATTTAACATCTCAATAGGTTAGTTTCCCTGACACCATAGGATTGTCTTCTTAGGAATATAGTGAAAGTGAGGGTATGGTCTGGTATACTGTCGATAGACGGCCTGATTCAGTGTCAGATAGAAAGCAGTGGGCCGTCCAAAATCAAGGGTAATTTCGGATACAAAGCAGCAGGCGGCAGGTCTTCTACTGTTCAGATTCGTTGACAAGAGTGGAGCCAGTGAAACGGTCAGTGAACCAATTTAGGGCTAACTTTTGTCTGAACCTACTAGAGGCGAATCAATCAATCTTGGTGCAACCAGACGAACCAACCAGGAGTATCAGTGAAACAGTTAGCTTTTATACGAAACTTTGGGTATGATCAGCACATATCTCAAATAAACCATTCGTTTTGCATCAATGAACCAAAATGGTCCGAAGCCCGAAGAGCCTTCTGACGGGATCTCGTGGGTGGCAATAGAATAGTGACCAACAGACTTCGACCTTCATCTGTAAAGAAGAACTGTTCACACAAGGGGCACCCGTGAAAGCTACTTCCACGACCCTTCCACAGTACCAAAAGTGAAGCCTCTACGTTTTCACTCCAATGCAAACTTGATGTTGACACTTTTTTCGGTTTTCTCTTCAGCCATTCTTTGGAGGCCGTTAACAGCGTACACACACAAGACACCAAGAGGTTGGGCTTCCTAATGGACCAGGTGACTCCACGAAAAACTATTTTTTAGCAATGGGCTGTGATTTACTTTCTCAGAATTAAAACGGTTTTTCCACATTTAACAATTCACTCTTATCTTCAACGACCGAATCGGAATCAGTCCAGCGGGAAAAGAGAAGCTGTTCTGAAGGCGGTCAAGAAAGATGGACTATACTTCTTTCACTTGGTGTAGTTGGATAAATGCACAGCTTTGTCACGTGACTTTGATCTCAGTCAATCTCAACGGCTGTTTATTCAACGACGACTACGGCCGACATTCAGTGTGAATACAGCTTTATTGAGACCCTAAGATTCATCCTATTTTGATTTGTAGAATCCATTTTTTAGAGTATTTTGCTTCCTTTTTTATGACTCAACAATGCACAGCCATTCAGGGAGGAGCCCGCGGTCAATGAAAGGCTGACAAGCGGGAAAGCGACCGTCGACGGCGGTAATCGTACCTGGGTGGTCCGTGTTCAAAGTTGACGATGATAACCTTATGACCACCACGGGACAAGACGTGGACTAACGAAAGTGGTTACCACGCAGATGCACCGATCCGTAGTGGAATGAGTACAATACTGAATTTAAACAATATGAGGAATCAACCATAAATGGGAGAAAGCTTATATCAAGAGCACTGTTGCGGAGAGATAGGAAGGGAGAGGAGGAGAAAAAAGAGTGAAATAAAAAGGAAGAAAGAACGAATGAATGAAATAAAGAAAGAAAGACCATACGAGATCAGAATCAAGTAACAAAATATTCTTTGGGACCGAGTTAACCTGTGGTACAAATGTTCCATACCGTTTATCATCAGTTCTGGGGTATTCCAGGATGCCATATTATCTGTCTTCTTATTTTCCACTTACATCTGCAACCCACCAGCTCCTTCCTCGCCTTTGTCAGGTTATTTCCTACCCCTTCGTCTTCAGAATACTTAGTGAAAATTTATCACGAATAGGACATTTTCCACCCAATCTGGTTTAAAACTGAACCTTTCCAAGTGCCTTGATTGTGTGTTTAAAGGTTGCCTTTCCTTTCCCTACAGATTCTGTTATTTTTAGTTCCAAGTCTCTCTCTAGAGTGAGCGCAGACAAGTGTCCGGGTGTTGGCCTAGGCGCCAATCTAAGATGGACGTCTCATATCCAATACGGGGTTGCTAAGAAAACTCAGGCATTTTCGAATACACCTAACAACTGTTTCCAAATTCATTCTTCAATGCTTTCTTCCGATCTTACTGAACTATTATTCCGTAATTTTCCTCGACCTTTGAAACAAGACTTCAAAGCCCTTCGCCGACCAGTGGTAATTATTATCCGAGTATCATCCCTCTCCTTCGCTGTTCTTTTGACTAAACTTGTCAACCAGCATATTAAATCTTGAGTAGCTCTCACCCTCAAGATATTACAGGATTCAGCGCACCTATTAAATCCTGACTTACCTCTCTGTCGTTCTCACTCATCCTTTGGGTCTGAATTTCGGCATCTTTCTTCCTGAATTACTAAATAAAAGCTCTCCTGTGCCACATTTGGGTCGGGTACTGCCCGACAAGGACAAGACCAAAACGGAATTTCTTTCTAAGTTTGGTTGACATTTCCTTTTTCACTCTTGTTGTATATTTCATTTAATTATCCCCAGTCTTGTCAGAACCATTGTGACTGAAATGTAAGCAAGTTGTTTGCAAAGGTCTGTCTTAAAAATGCAGATACAAAGGCAGAAATGATCCAGCAAACGAATGATAGGAAGAGTAGTTCTAACGAAACGCAAGTGCACAGAACAAATTAGAACCTAATAAAACACTGGATGGAAAGTAATGCTGTATTCAGCTGAATCGGGGAGTGCGAGTAGCTTCCCTTTGACTTTCTAGTCTGCATTGTGGACATCCGCACAAGTCGTTCGTTTGGGTTTTGACTGTATTATTGGACGACTCTGATCATCCAACCATCATATCGACCGATCAACCGACCGATCAAGTGACAAAACAGATAGACTGACAATCAAGCAGCACAAGTGATTACCCGTAAGAAAAAATTACACCTTCATTCAAATATCGACATTACCTGCAAACGCAACTAGTTATAGCACACGATAGATAATAATTCCGTTCTATTTTCTCGTGTCAGGGTCGAAAAGAATAAGCGCAGATTATCCTTTCAGTTTGGAAAGACCAACCGAGGCCTTCCGTCGCGAACAGAAGTGTGATCGGGTGATGTGCTTTGTCAGATGTAAGATGCCTGTGTAAGTGTCAGCGTTGCACCCAATGAGCAATCAGAATGTCAGACTTGGCGCATTCTGTTACGAATCCGGAAGCTGACAAAACCACTCAGCACTTACGCTTTATTTTCTTTATGATACTTAATCCCTGCACCACTTTCCTTATCTCTCAGACTAGAAAACTCCTACCATACTTTCTCGCAGAGTTCCATCCCATCCATAGCGTGATGGTATCATAACCGATGTTGACAGCAAAAAATGATTCACTTTGTGGCTAAAGTGAAAACCGAACGTATCTGAATGAATAGTAAAACCCAAGTGTGTATCAGATTAGGCGTTGTTCACAGATATGCTCATAAATAATTCACTGTACCCTATGTTCCAATAATTCTCAAGGTGTCCGAAATTACCTCCGACGTCGTGACCAGCCTGAGCAGTGTCAGTCACGAATTAACTATTCCAAATGATGCAAATCATTTACCTCATAGAAGTTCCAATCCATACATGGACTCCGCTTACGCCTTAGTATGGAGTACGCGATCGACCTGGTGGTCATCACAACCACACGGATTCTAGCACAGTCGTAAAAGAGCCGCCGCTTCCCCGTGCCAAATCAAGCTGTGTCTATCAGTTCACATGTGGATGTTGAGCCGTCTACATAGGCAGAACAGAGAGATAATTGCTTCACCGAATAAATGAACAAATTCCGATGTGGCCTCAAAAGGCGACGAGTGGTCGGCACGCAGTGATGACGTTTTCATCGAAGGCGAAGACAATGGCGTCATCATTTACGCAATATCTGATTGAGCAAAAGCACGGTGTTACTCCAGGCAACTCGTTTTAGTACGTATATCACGCAATTACTTGCGAGTAGTGTAGGATTGCTTAATTTTTCGTTTGACTGACTGTCCTTTTGGACTCCACGTTTCACGCGCAAACTTCAGGTCATCCGACCAACCTGCACTCGGAAACACCAGACTCGAGTTTCGCTCTTGTTAGAGCTCATCAGTGGTGCATATCCTCAGCCACACCCAGGGTTTGAACCCGGGCCCTCCCATCTCGAAGGCGTGTGTGTTACCACTGCTTGATTGCCATCCTTTCGAAAAGCGATCTACGGGACTCTAAAAGATTACGATGATTGCCGATGGACCCAAAAAATCTCCACAAGCAAGCGAGCCGTCCTTCGCCATATCTGAATTAGTTCTGAAATTATGTAAAAATATTCTGGGGTGTCAGCCCTATAGTATGCGGTCACCATGATGCATGATGGTCTGACCTTGTCGTGACCGGAGCTGTCAGTGGCTGCAATAGATAACCGAGTAGCGATCGATAACCAGATCAGCAAGCAAGGCAGGTTCCTCAACCCGCCCCCACTTTCCAAGTGAGCGAAGTAGCAAAGCAGGTGAAATCGTATTACAGTCACCGAATGATTCTGAGGGTAGTAGTGGAAGAAGAAGTGAGATGCGATGCGGCCACGTCAGTGTAAATCTGTCCTAATTTCAACCAGTTCAGACAACCATTAACTCTGCTTTGGGTGCGGTTACTTTGGCTGCTTTTTTCAGCAACAGCCTCTATCGGGGATAATGAAAAACCCAAGAGTATGACAAGAGTAATAAGGGAGATAAAAATAGTGGTATCAAGCGGATACAGAAAGTTTGTGGGTTCAAGAGCACCAATGATCGCGACAACTAACCCTATTCTCCAATATATCTAACCATAAAGCGAGAGGACCTCTTGGACCCCACCCAGCAAGTCGAACACGCCGTACATGGCCAAGTCCACTGGTTAGGCTTTCCAAACCTTTCCGTCATGTCGTAAACTGTCCACCCTTACCCAAATCCCAACTGTCACCCGCCTCAGTGAAAGTAACGCGACAAGAAATCCTAATCGGGGAAGTGCTCAAAGTACGTACCAACCATGTTAGTAGGATAAGCTTAAGTGGTTTTCGTACCTGATACTTTGTGGTGGACCTCAGCATTGCTGATACGCTGTTTCGACCTGATTCAAGCGATGTCACGAAGACATCGGTGTCCGAATACCGACTACACTTGTATGTCCTCCACCCGCACTGGCTACATTCCTGAACCATAAAGAAGCACCGACCTCATAGCTGCTGAGTACTCTTAACCCTCGATAGATCAAAGGACGTCATGTAGGTTTCCGAAAGTCAAACAGGATTTCCGTACACGGAAGGACACTTTCAACCAGAATTCTGTGAATAATCTGGCAACTAAAGGTAGCATTAGAAAATTTGCTGGTCTTGTATCAGCAAACTCCCTTTGACCAACCTCTTCAAATGTACTTTTGCCATGAAGAAACAGTAGCTCAAAGATCTGCCTTGTCACTTGGGCTTCTACAGGGCGCGCTGGGATAAAGGAAACAGCTGACCAGCAAGGGGCAACGAAAATCCTAAACCTCTCGTCCTCAGCACGCACACGCACAGACGCTAAAGTTGCTTGCTTGTGACACACAGACTCGGCAAAGAAGCCCACTGCTTGGTCAGGGCTGCTTCATTATATGTAAACTGGCGGGAGCCCACCTGAATCTGGAAAAACCGAGTGACTTAAGGTTTCTACGGCTGTCCCACATGATCTCAGTTCTGACATGGACAAGCAAAGGAACTTGGCAGAACCGGGTTCACGGAGGTCACTCGTGGTCTCGGTAAAAAAGAGGTGATAACGAACAAGGGATGGAAAGATTATACTCCAAACTTTGCACACGTATTTCGGGCATGAACCAGAAGTCGATTCATCTCATAAAATGTGTGTGAGGAGGTGCGAAATGCTATTAAACCCACACCTAGGCTGATGCCTAAACAAGTACCTGATTGCGAATCAGTGATCTTTGAGTGTGAGTTGCGGAAGACTGGATTTCTTCATAATAACATCATTCACCACTGAGTACTCGCAAAAAACTGAAACCACATTGAATGGTCAGACTATTCCGGATCACTATCTTCTTGCGAATATGCTTAATATGCTCTCCATACATAATTCCCCTAGACTGCTTCAAAATGACAAAGGTCTATTAAGTAGCCAAAATTTCTTCGCTGGATTGAACGTTGAAGAATGTTCTCCTCACCCACTGAACTTGAACTGTTGTTAGGCTACTGACCCAGTCCAGTTGTTAAACCGCGTGTTGATTAACTGCCGGGATTCGATTTTTTATTTTTGTTTCACGTATAATTACTTTCTGAGTATTTCATACTTCGCTGCTTTGATTCTTGCTCTCGGCGAAAAATGGGAGTGCACTTTTACTCATCTACATCGTACAGACTCTTTGTGGCTTCGACAGATATTGTGAATTTGTTCCAAATTCGTCTTTAGCCTTGACTGGATTCACTTTGGTGATGCGTGGTACTCTACTTCAGTATTTTCCGTAGTTAAAAAGTCAGACGTCACAGTTTAAGAGCCTTGCGCTGCAGCTGAAAAGCCGTTCACCAGTTTTTCTCGGACTGACTATCCCACGGTGGAATATGGGGTATTTTAACATCTAAGCAAAAGTTTTCGCGGCAGTATGAATTCCAGAACGTGATGCAAACAGGATTTTGCGGCCAGTGCCAACACGATAGCACATCGAAGCCTAAAAAGACTGTAAATTCAACGATACCTCATGTGCGCATGGAACAATTCATTTGCTATGGCTAGTGATTGCCGCTTTCCGGTGTCGATTAAGCATAGACACGTGTTTTTGTTTACGCGGGGTATGACGTGATTACTCACTCTCAAGGATGATCTCTGGACGGATGGGTGGAGAATTTCAAGGGACAGTTCAATTGACCCACTTAAGCAGTGGACCTTCCGAATATATCCGCCAGAAAAACGACACAGGAGGATATCACCCCTCCATCAGAAATGGAGGTTATGAAGCAGAATAGGTTAACTGAAAAGGTTCGAAGATGCTCGAAAGAACGGGTTGTCTCCATCTGTTTTCAAGGATGGACGCGAAACTTTGGTTTCGGAGTTAACGAAACTCCTCCGGGTCATTGGGGATTGCTAACAGACTTCCCGGGGAATGGCGTGAACCGCTGACTATGCTGATCTACGAGAAAAGCGTCCGGTTCTCTTGAGAGTACCACCGAGGGATTCGCTTGGTAGGTATCACAGTCAAACTGCTCACCGGAATTATTCTTCAACGATTATTTGTCGCTCGTGAAAGATATGCGCGAGAAAAAGAAATTGGATTCAGATCCGGTCGGAGTTGTACCGACCACTTCTTCTGTGCTTCGAAAAATTTTAGAGCATAGACACACCAGCCGTAGGCCCACGGTCTCTGTATTCCTTGATTTGAAAGCGTGGTTCAGCTTGGTGGATCGCACGGTTCTCGGACGCTGCCTCACTGAGGGGTGTGCCAGAAAAATTCACTTCTCCTTTAAGACTTTTGTATGCAGACATCCGAAGCCGAGTTCATGTTTGCGACGAACTTACTCCCCACTTCAACACCCGAATCGGTGTTCGTCAGGCTTGCCCTCTTTCGCCCTTAACCCTCAGTTTTGTAATTGAATTGATCCTTGAGATAGTCCCATCTCCGTGGCAGAATAGCCGCATCGATCTTTGCTCCCGCAGTAAACTGTATTACCTAGAGTATACGGACGGTATTCTTCCTCTGAGTGATGATCTAACTGAGATGCAAGCTTTTTTAGATACCCTAAACAACAGTGTGGTTATGCTGGGAATGTATGATGCACCTTCAAAGTGTACAATACTGTTGCAGGACTCGGGTGGATCTACACCAAACCTTATCTTGACAGGTAAAGACTTAGCTAGAGTAGATACGTTTTGTTACCTGTAAAATTACATCCCAGCAGGTGGACGGATGTCGGATGAAGTGTCATCGCGAATACAGAAGACGAATTTGACTTTTGCTAAGCTAAGTCATGTGTGGCTCCAGCGTGACATCCGATCATCTGTCAAGCGTCGAGTTTACACTGCAGCGGTTACATGGGTTCGCTTATACGACTCAGAAAAATGACTGCTAAGGGTAGAGGATGGGCGATGACTGTCAGTGTTCGAACATCCATGTCTCTGTAGTATTGCTCGAATACGGTGGGAACACCGTATCAGCAATGCTCAAATTAGGCATGGGGTGTTCGAAACCAGAGGTCATTCATTGGAATAAGTTCTGAAATTTCACCATTTATTTGCTTGAGGCATGTGTTACGCATGCCCACCAATAGACTTCCTCGCAGTACGCCGTTCTCTAAGACAGGTAATGGTTTGAAGGTAGGTCGAAGTAGTTTGTCCATGACATGACAGAAAAGTATGAAAACCTTGACCTGTGAACTTTGCCAAGTAGGACGTGTTGGAATCCCGAGTTGGGGTTCCCTAAACCCACCTACCGAATGGTTGGTGACATTAGGTGGTATGATTGGGAGTCGCAGCCAGTGGCGTAGTTGCCTCCGAACTCTTTCTCCGTCTTTATGAATGCTGCTTCTCACCTTACTTTCGGCTCTTTTTCACTTTATGCTTCTATTCTCTCTGTCCTGGACTGGACGAAGCTGAAAGATAGCAACCGAGGCCAGAGCACAGAAGTGCGAAGTTAATGGCTGAATAAATTAAAGAGAATCTAAACGACTTGATCAAGTGGGTTTGATGGGGTGATACGATGTGAGCTCCACACTGAAGGACTTACGAGAGGGTGACTACTAACCACTGGCTTTAGGCGGCTCTAGGAAGCCCGGTAACTTTTAACTTACGATATTAATGTGAGGGTAAGCAAATGTGTCATTCGTAAAACGAACAAAGCAGAACGAAGATGTCCGCTGAAGAAGTAGCGTAGAAGACAATGATGATCGGTCTCAATCGACAGAAAGAAAGTCCCATACACAGAAGAAAGACTGTCAACAATGAAGATCTCAGACGCGTTGTGCCATAAATATAGACTGTTTGATGCTGATATCTCACCATTTTGGAACGAACATCAACACCTTCAGAGGCATTGCAAAAAAGGATCATAAAACTGGGAGAAACGAAATCTTACAAACGGGGATTTTCGGACGGTATTGATAAGCTATGCAACTTTGTGTACGAGAATCTTTCAATAACTCTCACTTGGATTAAAATATCAGTTAAGTCTGAAAGTTCTAGTTGTCCGCTAATGAGCGACCCTTATCGATCGATTTCTTGGTAAACTTGGCCGTAGCACGAAAAAACTTATAGTCCAACCCACTGAGATCAACAGCACCGATGCCAAGACAAAGTGCGCCCAACGCGCAGAATAGTTACAGGCACAGCGATGCTTTGGTTATGACCGTAAGTTGACGAAACGGATTACAATATTTGGTGCCCTCGATCGATCGGGCGGTCTGTTAACGGAAACCCATATATGTAAACCTTGCCGTTAAATAGAGGTGCAAACCTGAATACCGTTTCATGCTTTTCGACCCTTGGGATGTGACACTAATAATGTCATGCAAAAATCACCTGTTTTTTATTAGATTCATAGAAACTTTCTAATCTAAGTTGAGCGCTGAGCAGTCCGATGCTGAAGTAGTTTTTTGATAATAACCCTGTGTATCGATGGGAATCTGATGCCCCTTTGGTCATTAGACATTCTTTCCGTTTTCTTCCGCCGTACAGTTCATTTTTCAATCACACCTAAATCAAGGAGACATTTACCTACATTCAAATTTCGGTAAAAGTTCTATTAGAAGAGAACAGAGAAAAATTCATGAGTACCTGAAGAATATTACGCCAGAATGCACAGGTTACATTTATTACAAGAAATTTGCCATGAATCCATTCACAGTATCACAACAATCGTATGTGCTTCCTACGATAGGCACAATTTCACATTCACACAATCATCCAAAGACCTTTCACATTTATAGTTACGTTTCGTATGTAAAATAAATGGTATAATTTATATTTTCACGCAGAATTCATTACTTGTTGATGGATGGCTCTTAAACTACTGTGCAGTGCTTCTAAACAGTGACACGAAGCTTGTAAACTGCGACATCTGGTTCTTAAACTACGGAAAACACGGTACATTGATACAGTAGCTACGCCTTTGTTTAACGTAAAACAATGGTACACTAATTTTGGTGACGGTTATGAATATGATGATGGGGAGGAGGAGGATGATACTGGGAGGAAGGGATGCAACCCATTGCAGATCTGTGAAAGGGGCACATGAATCATCCCGGGTGAGATGCTGGCCGCTCAACCACCGTTGGTCTTAATGCATAAAATATTCCACTCATCCGATTGGTTTGTATGTTTCTCGGATGGTCCACACTGCAGCCCGTTTGAGTGGAAATGGAATGCTACTCATTCCGGAAAGGCTTATTTATGAAAGGAAAGACGAGTGGGTTCCATAAAGTATCATTAGAAGGATAATCAAGCTTGGGTGATGGTGATTCGTTTCTCAGTTGGTTTACGCAGAGATATACCAAGAATCTTGACGGTAAACTAACCTAACGAAATCAAGAACTTCATGACGGAAAATCTTGGGCTCGGATCAAAACAGATAAATGGTGATAAATTATATATATTAGAAAGAGTGTATTGATTCTTTACATTTAAAATTCAGCACAAATAATGAAATGTTGTATCAAGGAACGTTATAGGACAAAAGAGGAAATTTGCAGATACACGGAGGAATACGTAATGATGTCACGTGCGAATTTGATTGACGAACTGTGCTAAGAAGGCTAATAACATTGGAAAAGTTTGGACTGAAACTATGCTTCACAGTCCTTTGTGATTACAGAGGGAACATCAAACGTAGAAATCCACTGAATTCAAAACATTGTTGAAATTACTTCAATGGACATGTCAGCAATAGGAACAGCCGCTCCTCAACGCACAAAACGATCAACACATGGGAAGAACAAACGTTATCCGTCGGACCGTGGTAATGAACCAGCACTATTAGAATGGACATGAGAAAAACGTGCGTTACTGGTGGTATTTTGGCGGGACAGAAGAGCACATGACGACTAATTTTGCTCCTTTGACACGGGATGCGTGCTTCAGATCGAATATGCACATCTTTATTCATAATCGTCCAACCGCAGCGGTTGAAAAAATTTTGATAGGAGGTGGGTAATCCGAGATGAGACATGAGAAGCAATGGAACCATATACGTCAGAAAGGGCGAGATTTTCAGCTTCTGAGAAGAAAACTAGTGATAGATGAATAGATCCTTGTCATTTCTTTACTAGTTCTGATCAGCTGAATGCACTGGGTTGACTAGCTGATGGAGAACCGGGCAGGAAAGAATATCAACAACAAGATCACTGAACCACTAAATACTTGATATTTGTGTGTACTGGGAAATCTAATCAATTTGCCAAATTTACCTTGGTGAGTAGCGGTCACCGTTTAAAGCCAGTCAAAGGTTTACGACCGATGCAAGCAATAAACTTCCTACCTTCCAGAATATCCCGAAAAAGCTTGATTGAACGGTAGGTCACAAGAGATTCGCGATCGATGGTGCTACAAAGGTTCTGTCTTTTGCAGCTTTTGAAGAAAGAACATCAATGGCTGTGTAGCACCGTTAACTATCTGTTGCATTCCATCGCCAACCGTTGTTTGAGATGCGTCTATTCGAAAGATGGGAGCTGTTTTATCGTCGATGCTTATACGTGCGAGCACGGAAACGCATTTTTGTCTGCGTGGACTGCCGAATAAGCTTCGTGAGTCACGGAAAACTTGTGCAACTTGTTCTTTGAAGTTTTGGTAACTGCATGTAACATAGCCGGAGAGTTTCGGATGACCAGGAAGACGTAGTTCATAATAACCAACAAAAGGCGACTTTTGAACGATTGAGGCTACTGGTAGCCGCATATAGCACTCAGTTTGTTCTGTTGCGGTTGGATAACACCTTGGTCGATACAATGGTCAGAGAACTCAACGGACTAGATACCTACCTTTGAAGTACCTGGCACAAAAGCTCACTGCGTCCGAGTGTTGGTGGTGGGTATTTTGTCAATTTACACTAGTGTACAAGAATTTGATCCATGAATCACTGGAATTTTTAGGTGGCCCTGTTTAATCAAAAGGCATATGCAAGAATATAGAGAGCCTAAAAGATGCTTTCATGGTGGTTTCCCAAACACCCTGTGGAACGACAGTGATACAGCAATAAGTACTTACCAAATGCAGTTCAAAGAAATTCGCTTGTCGAACAAACTGTTAGAGAAGTGGTAAGTGTGGAGTCGGGTAGCTGTCAGGTACAGTTACATCATTCGGGGGCGGTGATCACCGTAGGGGAGCCAGGCAGTGTTGCTTTTTGGGACCATGTAGAGTGGGAAAGGTGTGGGAATTCAACCTACACGGTCAACCGTACGTAATGGAATGACTCATACCCGGACTACGCGCATCAGCTGCTGACAAGACGAGCATAGCAAATGTGTACTCTGTCTACATCACTTAGAACATCCTTGTAAATATGAAAAGTAAGAAACGACCCTGTTAGTAGATAATGTTCTGGCCAATTATGAAACAACCTCGTTGTGTCTGGACCAGCTGGCTGTCAAGGTCAGGCTTCATCCTACTGCTTGAATCCTAGGACGAAGCTATAGTACACCTGACCGCATGCGGAATTATTCGAATCACCACAGAGGCACATCAGATTCTTGAACGGCCAACTGCCCCCAATGCAAACATATATTCAAATTCTACTTTTTGCCACGGAGTCCATCTGGCAATAGTCTGCGAGGATTTCCGTTAAGGGAGGACTTTTGATAAAGAAAACGTAGAGCTCAATGTTATATTGTGCTTGTGATGAAGACGTTTATGATTTTGTGACCATAAAATACGGTCAAAAATGAGGAAAATATTGACTGTATTACCACAGGACGGGCTTCAATCGTATTTAGGTATATGTCTGCGCCGTACATTCTCATGGATGTGCAGATCTCGGATATCTCATGGTGTTTCACATCAACCACAAGAAAAAGAGCAGAAATAAAAACCAATTCAACGAAAGTTCGCGCCCATTAAAATCCGAGGGAAACTTAGCCGAAAATTCAGGTCAAGCATCTGTAGTTTGAGACCGAATGCCCGAATTGTAAAGTGAGAGTTGCAGATTATCGACTGTGTTCGCCGGATGAAATGGGAATAGCAATAATCTAGCTACCCATGTCACTCAGAAACCAAATCACAGTAGCACGGTCAAAAATGTGCAAAATTCGACCAGGTTCGGGTTTAGTGGTAGGGGTCACCATTACTGAAAGGCCATCTCATTTTCTAAAATATTTGTTTTGAAAACACGCGGGGACTGGTATTGACGGGCTTTCACCTCGAAAAGCCGGTGGTACCATCACTGTGATTTCCAAAATAAAGCCGTAAAGCGTTTTCGAAACCTTCACGAGGCGGATACGGGACGTTTTCCATTGACGTCTTTGAGATCAGTATCCACCTAGGACTTTAGGTAGTTAATTAGTTCTCTGAGTTGCGAGATACAATCGGAAGGTATTGTTGAGAAGTCTTGATGGCTATCATGGTTCTTTGATTAGCCTCACGTATTATATCGGTGGCTACAGCCAAGTCTTCTAAAGAGATGTATTAGCTGAAGGACAAGAATTCCCTTGATCAACCATGGTTCAAGCAGCAAGTATCCTAAAAGCGAGTCACTCCTTTTATAGGACCCCTCAAGTCGTAAAAGTTGACACTGCTTGCAATCACTGAGTTCAACAATTTGGCAGCAATCATTCGGGAAGTTTTAGATCTTCAAGTTCCATAAGATGGCTCCCTGCTCTTTCGATAGTGTCACAAGGGTCACTCGAGGGAGTCTCATATATCAACTCACAATTTTCTTCAGCCACCTCGAAAGTAAGGCCTCATACAAAGTGTGGAGCATCATTAGCTGAGAATGTACGGCTGACGTGAAAAATCATCTCCTTCGGAGCAGACCGCAGTCTTGGATTTGAAACACAAAATAAAAGGAGTTTTACAGTGAGCTTTTGTTCGTTCTCGGCAGTACAATAATCCAAACTGGGTGAGGATAGTGCGTAGAAGGTAGTGATATAATACTTGGATGAGGAGCACAAACCACAATACCCGGGATCGAAAGAGTGGGTTCAACACCGTAGTGAAAAGACCACTTTGGTGCAACTGCAAACACGTTTATCACGACGGTGAACGTTCATACATTTTCACAAACGCTCCATACGCAAGTCCGCAAAATCAGCTGACCACAGATTGACGCACGCACAAAGTGAAGATGCGTGGATGACTCAGAAAAGATAACGAAAGAGTGAATTGATCGAACTTTCGGACTTAGGCAGTCCTGGATGGTATAGAAATCTATACACGCTCTACACTATAATACTGTATTCAAAAACCTTCTTGACCTAAGAGTCCTAAAACACAGTGCAAATAAAGCCATTGTGAGGATCGCACATACTCGACTAGTCGCACTTTATGGAATACCTCGTACCCGAAGTACGTATACCAGGAAACAACAAGGTCACACAAGAATAGCTGGAATTTATTCTGTCGGATTTGGTTGGTACAAGTTCGTTTGTATACTAAAGAAGGTATGCACTTATTGACAGATGACGTCCTCACCGATGATGAAGCTATTCCCTTGTAACCACACAATATGTTTGGCAACATCTCACTCAATCTGATTAGTTGGAAAGTGGAAACGAAGCTATAGCACACTGGACCGCGTGCGGAGGCATTTGAATCATTACAGTCATGCACATGGTTGCAAATTTCCTTGCAATCACAGTGTACACATTTTAGCACCAACCCCCTCATTGATAAAGGTCAATAAAAAAAACACGATAAGCGCTTTCGCTGTATTCCCTCCCTCCATTGCATGATCTTTGTCGGGAACTCAACGAGGAACGAGCCTAATCTTGTTTTTAGGACGACGTTTTTAATACAGTAGCTCCCCTACCCTAAGATTGCAACCTGCCTGATTGCAATAACCTCCCCGAAAGAATTAATTTTGCTGTGCAAATCAGTTTCCTGTGTAGAAAACATCCCACCACGCAATGAAATCCTTAGAACCGAGAGGGAAATATTTCATTGGAATTGCACCCCTCCCCCTCTCCCTCCCCCCAAAAAGAGACGTGCAAGTCGTAATTACTTGGGAATTGTTTTCTGAACCAATTGTTTCTAGTACATTTGGGTTAAGGGACAACATCCATTAGAATCACTAGACCACTGGATTTGGCGAGTTCCAGTCGTGTAGACCCAGTTTTATCCGGACCAGAAATCATTAACGATACGGACTTCAGTGGATTTGGAGTGGAAAGGTTTCCGTCTCGTTCCAAGACCTCGATGTTGTTCGCGTGTCGAGTTAACCTACCCAGGCATTTATCTATATCGATACTGAAAAAGTGACCGGTAATCATGATTCTAGTAAACCCTTTTATGCCAATTTCTGATGAACTTTGAGATCACACATTGTAGCAACACCGGCTAAGCTCACAAATCGTACGCAGTTGGTTTTGCGGTTATCAAGCCGATATAAGTTAGTAACGATCATTCAGTTGGATTTATGCAGCCACACTTGCATCATGGGTCCACCAAGTAGGAGTGATAGTGATCCAGCTGAGTTCATCCGGTGAAATTGATCGGGAGATGGTGGAAATAACCGGTGTCAGTCATTTTCAGGTATGGCGTATGTTGCAGAAGAAAGACCCAATCGAACAACAATGGCTGAACGGTGCGAATTCAAGACGGTTGTTAACCCCAGAGCCTGCATCGATCCTCACCTTGGAAAGAAAATATTCCATTGGCTCCTAATGTCTAATCTGTACATGAACATGATGAAATTCAATTTAAGAAACTAAACGCCTCCGTAAAGCTCATTCCCATTTTCCCACAACAGAAACAAGAGGTTCTAAGATGTTATTTGTTTTGTTCGGTTCAAGCAGTCAGGTGCGCAAACAGACAGTCTCGAATGAACGCGCACAGTGGAAAATCAAGTCACTCACATGCATGGGCACATGCAGAGCTGATGTTACTCGTGTCTCACCCCGGACTACTCTGACCAATCAGATCATGTCACGTGTTGACTAGCCTTGCCTGGCCTGATCCAACTGTAGGTTTGGCCGGCGCTTTTCGCTTTCTTACAGCTATGACCCACGTACGTGTGCGTGTTCTTTATTTCATGGTCGTGCTTGTGCTTATCGTACATTGATCCTGCATTCAAGTTCCATCATACGTATGTATTTAGGTTCTGCTTGCTCATTTTCGGAAACAAATTTATTCATACCTTGTGAGAATTAGATACGGAGTGGATGTTGTTACTTTGAATGCACGAGAAAGTTTCTGCAATAAAAGATAGTAATGCCGGATATTGAATAATCCTTTCGGTTAAATTTACTTTGAAGAATGGTTGAAGGACACAAAATGTATGTTTTTAGTAAAAATAACACTACTTATGTGACTAATTCCTTTAGATCACCTCCCTCCTTGGATGCAATGCCTCCGTGATGATTTTTCAGGTAATGTTGGTTAAGATGCATTCGAAATAGTCCCTTAATTCAATGAAAATAGGTCACAGGTAGGTAACAGTTTCTCAGGATGACGCCGCATGTTATGTTTCACGAGAGGCTAGTAAACATATGCAAAATGATTTGTCTGTTCATTACTCAGTTCATACGATTGCCTCCTAATAGCTCAGTTTTAAACGTTATGTTGATAAATTCCCTGTTCTGAAAAGAGTAGCCGAAGAGCTACGTGCACAGTGATCATTAGAATCAAAAGTGCACGATGTGGTGCAGCATAAGACAAAAAATTATTTCGTCACCAGTACGGTGAAATCTGAAAAATTCTGAAGGAGAAAGACAGACCAAATATTTAATACTATGTATGACCATTGTGTTCTTAGTAATGTTTGGGATGATTCAATGTAGAAGAATCTTGTCCGGTTTTTCTTCAGTGGCTCATATTCCGTCATAGTTGCAGCCGAAAGGTAATGACAAAAATAGAGCTTCCTCTGCCTTTTAGGAACATTTGTTCAACGCGTACGAACAAATCACAAGAATTATTATCCTTAAACCTAGCCAATGTTTGATAGTTGTCTTAAATATAAAATCATGTAGTTCTGCGGCAATGCTTTCATGTACGAGAACGAAACGTACGTATCAGACACCCGTATGCGTCAGTTTGGACAATATCTGCATAGGTATTCTGCAGGACGCGGTAGGATACAGCTACATGGCTGCATACACTCAGAAGCCAATGAGACTCACGTTGAACAGGTACGGCAAAAGCCCGTCGTGTTTGGTTAACTTGTGATCTGGCAGCTAATGTCTATGATGTCGCACTTTTATACAAATCAATCCTACAATAAGATCGACCTGCAGGCTTGGTTTTCTCGCTATTTCCGTGTGCATCTTTTAGCATTGTAGTGACTTCAGTACGTTATCTTAGTTCAACCCTTACCCCCACCAAGAAACAGTGTGAGCAATCCGGACTACGTTCTTCTTCTGGAGCGGACTATACCATTGCACAATAATTCAGTTTTAATACTCTAGAAGCTGATTTTGTCGGATAACAGAAAACCAACAAGCCATTCGTCTTGTTCGAAATTCTACACATTGTATTTTTCTGTTTGTGTTGCACCACCCAGATCAAAGTTTCGGCTGTTCAAGGAAGACTCCATGCTTCTTAATATTAACAGCTAGTTTATCATTTGTCTGCATATTGCTGATGAATACCTTGGTTCCAAGCGTTGTTCAATGTGCTTCGCTCTCACGAACAGTCTATGGAAGCCATAATGCATGGGAAAACCATAATTATCAAACTGCGGAAGCTCTGGACGGCTATTTCGTGTGAGTGTATTGTCAGGCTCGTCGTCTATAATATGGCCTGGTTTGTTTGGCAGAGAGCACATCTGCACCCATCCGGATTAGAGGGAAAATTTGAAATCAGCAATGCGGAGCGATGGGCTGATAAGTGACCAACAGTTGTCTGAATCAACCTCAACCGCATCAATCAATTGGGTTGCAACCAGACCAACCAGACAGAAGAGCCGTTTATGAATGACAAGGGAACCAATAGGTTTTTGTGCAAAGTTTTGGTGATGAACACCACGCACCTTAAATGAACTGTCTGTCTCTCGTTGATAAAACGAGATAGTTGGAGGGCAGAAGAGTTTCACACTAGAGCCAGTGGGACGGACCAGTAAATCTCTGTGACAGCTCGCTAGAGATAGGAGACAAAAAGCAAGTACGTCAACAGAAGGCTAGTTTACAGAAATACGATGCAACAGAAATAGAAAAAAGGATGACCCACAGTATGCCCATAATGTTCAGCGAACTGATGTCAAACCGGCCACGTAAAATTGCTCCTCAAGTTAGGCTCGACACAGCTTTCGAACAGACTGTTGCTTGTCGTTCGAGTAGACCCTAATAAATCCACAGCTGGCTGCCGAGTCGTGGAAAACGCACTAGAAATACGTTTGGGTTTGTATGAATTCGGTCTTTATTGCAGCAGGTCAGAGAATGTACACAAGCAATGCAGAGAGAACAATCCGTAGCAATTACTTTCGGGTGCTTTGAAAATGGATCTTTATTAATTCGATAGAACAATAAAACGTGTACGATACAGTGAGAACAAAATGGTAGAATATGCGGAATGTACAAAGTTTCACATCTTGTCTTTGGTAAAAAAAATCACCAGTGCTGCCGATCCACCGATCATGAAAACTGGAATTCTAGGCCCTCGGTGCACCATCGAGCCACACACACACACACACACACACACACACACACACACACACACACAAACAAACAGGTAAAACACGGGTAAGGCAGTTGAACGTTGCTCCCATTATTTTCTACGTTGAATTGAGTGTTGATACTGCCAGATAAATCATCTCATAAACAATATGAACCTCCTACTACTCAGACTTTTACTACTGACTGGCGAAATCCAAGTGCAAAATTTGAGAGGAAAATATTAACCATAATCCTTGATCCTACCAATGACTGAACTAATGGCTGCTTACTACCCGTACTGACAAGTCTATTGATCTGCATTTGCGGTAGACAAAGTTTTCAGGACTTATTTACTGCATCATAGGGGACAATCATTCATTTTACAAAGGCTTCATAAGTAATTACCAAGAACACTTAACATGAATGCAAGAGGTGACACTTGTGGATAAGCATATATTATGCGCGTACAGTAGTGCTTCTCAGATTGCAACCTCCCTGATTGTAATAGCCTCTCTGCAAGAAACACTTTTGGTGTTCAACAAAATTTTCCCCATAGAAAAACATCCCACCACACAATAACCCCCCACCCCCCCCCCCCCTTACACACACACACACCTCCCTCGTCAGAGAACCGAACAAGAAACACTTTCATTGGGATTTTACTGCAAAACAATAAATATTTTCGGGTCAAATATATTCGAGAATTTCGCTAGCCAAAACAAAGTCAGTTACTCTCTTTTGTTTAGGGATACTATATCAGTTTCTGGTTCGTCAACAACCTCACCTACTGGGGCCTTATATAGTTCCTCACTCCAAGTGGTAAACTTTGGTTGAAGGCTATTCCTAATAGTGCAGTGGGCCTTTAAGTTTATGGGGTATGCCTGTTCGAAGGCATCCAAGCGCAACCATTGGGTTTCGTGAGTTCTAGTTATGTTGACGGAATCTTGTCCAGGTCAATCATCAATAATGTTAGTGACCTTAGTTGCTTGTGAGTAGAAGGGGCTACCGTCTCATGCTAAAACGTCGATATTGTTTGCTCATCAACGTGACCCAAGAAAATGTTGAGGTGAACGGGGCATTCTTCGTGCTAGTAAGCTGCCTGTGTATCACATTTTGATGAACTTTGAAATGAAGCATCATAATATCGCGCATTTCACTCACGAATCGAGTTATTCCTATGGTTATCAAATCGACACGTCCTTCTGGTTAGATCTACTTTGTAGAATGGTTGAAAGAAGCATAGTATTTTAAAAATAAAACTCCGCTTTAAAAATGGTACCACTCATGTGACTACTTCCTTTTTATCGTCTCCTTCCTGAAGGTAGTACCTTTCAGCAAGAAATAGTTTGAGCGATTCCTGCTGGTGTTTCTTGCTGAAGGGGGTACTGTATATCAGAGTGCCAACGACTCCTCAGTGGATTTAGAACTACGCAGGGCCAGAAATCAGGCGGTTATTTATGCCAATGAGAGAAGTAAATTCGATTAAATAAGAAAAACTGGAGTGGATAACATAAAGTTTCGTGGAACCCTTCAGTGAGTGGTTTCGCTGAAAGCAGAAGGTAGCCTATACGGATCACGCAGCAAGAAGGAAAGTTACATGGCTGGATGCCCCGAGCTCTTACTATAGTATTCCCGAGGTAGAAAGGCAGAAAAAACCGCCTAATTTACCCTAGCTCCTTAAGTACGTTCAAAGTTAAATGTAGCCAACCCCTTAAAAGGGGGTAGAGAAGCCGTCCAACCAAACGGCTTAAGGTTGGTCATTACTTGAGAATTTGGAACTTAGAATACGAGAAAGTTTGTACCAACTGGGAATACTTGGGAAAACGGAACGCGTCTACTTGCCAGGGACCTACCATTTAGGGGATGGATCAAAGATGAACGCAAGACAACTATGTCGGTCGCTTAAGAAACCGACTTCCAAATTAAATCAATAACACCAAGACACACATAAACCCCATTTACGTCTGCGTTTTCGAACTTTTGACACAGACTCATTAGGACGCGTTTTCCAGTTACGAAGTGAGAAAGTGGACTTTAATTTGAAGGGAAACATCGTTGTGACGGTATCCGAGGCCCTGAATGGTTCATTTTTTTCGTTTACATTTGTCTTATGTTTACATAAATCTATACATCACATTCAGGGGCAGAGACAACACTGTGGCGTGATCCGCTCTACTTCGATTGTTTGCTTGCGTGACTCACTCGCCTCGTCCAATCAGCATTCCCCGCATTCGCCTAAACCAACTTGCTACGTGTCTGTTCATCTATGACCTTAGGAACGTTTATCCGCATATTATTTCATACCATCGATCGCTTTGACTGATTCGACTAGTGTTCATATAGTGAGCATGCTGTTTAATCGGCACATCAGTTATCCGATTCATTCTGTTTTACCCCAATCAGTTTAGATGGATCATTTAAAATGCTCGGTTTTCTCTTCGATTAAACCGCTACTAACCCATTTTCACTGTTTGCCTTTTTAGTTGGTCGTGTTTGGTTTGGATGACTTCAAGTCCTAATCAATAGTAAATGCGCGGTCGATAGCCCGTTGTTAATCGGAATACGGTTCTGTAATTAGGTGGTGTTAGCAAAAATAAAAAAGATGGTGCTACTACATGTGTTCAAGTCGCATAGTCCTACGGAAAGTAGGATACACGCAAGCGCACTGAGTCGAGCTTGGAGCAATATTGGTCATGAAAATGACGTAGTCTCGTGAAGAGCCTGCTGACACGGCGTGTCTAGGCCCTCCAAAAGAATAGACATAGCACACGATTTTAAGGATATTTCACTTGTTTTGGTGTCGGCTGCCTTTGGCGTGGTTAATTTTGCGGTGAAAGGCAGTCTCGCCGCGGCTAGCAGATCGGTCTTGCCAATGACGGACACGCAAGTGGATGGTCCGCACTCAGACCCGATTGGTCGGTACAGCCACTGTTTAGGCTTGAATAATGACTACGCGATACGTGCGTGTGTGGGGCCGCGCTTGTGTACGTGGATGTGTATCCATAACTGAGATAACACATACATTTTCTGGTGTGCGCGTGTGTGTTTACGCACGTGATTGCGCGGGTGACCGTATGTTGGGAACGTCCTACCTAGTCAGTCACCAATATTTTATAGATCCAGATTTATTACTTGCGAAATTAATCTGCCACCGTTTGATGACCAAACTTGAACTTTTGTCATTTGTTTTAGTTTCAGATGCTTGAATTAAACAGCATACGATAGTACTTTTAGGGAATCTATTTTCCATGATTGCTGTATTTAGAAGGAAATAAAAAGTGGTTTATTTTGAGAATGTCTACGTATGTGAGGTGTTTCTTTAACTGAAAGTAACTGAAAATGTTCGATATCGATTGATAAAACTATTTAAATGCTAACGTAGGCTGAGTTCACACTCGTAAACAGACTGAAATCATGTAAAACGTCGTAAAGATGAACTCAAAATCTGTCATTTCCCAGGAGAGTATGGTTAGACAAGTGTGTAAATAAGCTAGGTTTGAGTCACTTGGTTTGATCGTGTTAACTGGCTAATGAGAACAGAGAAGGCCAAACATATACCTAATACTTAATTAGCTCTGGTTAGTTTTGTGTTGTCCCTTGTCTACTTGGGAGACAGTTGGTTTTTGTCAACTGGAAAGCAAACTTCAACTGTCCTGCTTGCTGAAGGTTGGACCTGAGCTCGGTGTCGCCCTAGCCTTAGAATGTGGTGAAAAAAATACATCCTCACAGTAAACTGTATCGTTCACTACGTCTAATGGTTTTTCACACACTTCTGGAAACCGTTAGCATATTAACGAAGCACAGCAGGGTAACAGAATGCACCGGAAAATCATTGTGTATGGTCAGACACGAAAGAGATTCCATACTGTGGTAGTTTGCTAGAAGTTCAATAAAAACAGATGCAACCGAGCAAAGAATCACATAATCGAAGCCGACCTTCAGGTTCAGTCGTGAATAACGTACATCTAAAATTTTGTCTGAGAGCTGTACATATTTTCCGAACAATCGATATCAATACAAAATCTCTGGCCAAATAACGGGACGGGTCGCTGTCAAATTAAAGCAGCAAAAAACTGGCCCGGTACTTCCCAGAGAGAGAGAGCAAAAATCTTTTGCGGCACATGGGTCTACCCGGACTACTTACTCTTACTTTTACACGACTATCTCCTGCGAGAGGATAAGTCGGCTCCATCGATATCGCGAAGGTTTCGTGAATAATCATAGAGAGTCGCGGGAGTAGGGTACGAAGCGGTGTCCCCAGCACCGTTCGGCCTTTTTGTTTGAGGTTGCACCTCTAGCCCTTGCACACCCAAGTGCAGACTGCAAGGCAGCAGGGTGTTCCAGAGGAGCCGGTGACCTGCTGTACGGTTCGTTCGCCTCCTCTGGAATGCCAGATCAGGCAGTTGAATAGGTCTCCTTTGTGGCCGTTGGATCAGTAGATCTCGTCCGCCCATTCAGAAGAATCTGTCTTTACATGCCGAACACCGTCTCGCCGAAGTTTTTTAGACCTCGGTAACCCTCAACCTGGTTTAGCCCGCCTGTCGAGCGGTTTGCCGGGGTGTGGCCGCTGATGCATGCTTCAGCTTCGTGGAGCCACAGGTGAGAGTTGGGTGAATGATGGAGACCAAAGAGATGGAGGATGCCCCAAGGGACACGACAGTCAACCAACTCAAAAGTGCTACTCCTCTCAGACACCCCATACACTGTTTGTTGAACATCTACACTACATGATATAGCACCCTTCCGTCACTGGCTTCGAACGGTAACAACCCGCCTCCCACACAGCGATCGACTACCGTGAGTATTGAAAAAGCTCTTGACCGCAATAAGAGCTGAAAAGATGAGAATAACGGCTCACGGCGTCCGACTTTTCGATGTGAAAAGCGTAATTGAATTTTCCACTACATGCAATTCAGGCTCCTAGTGCAAACAATACATCTTATGAATGTATGCATTCTGTCGACTTTAATTTCTGTACATTCGACTACATTTTAGGCAGGCTGTGTGCAGTGATTCCGTGTGCATTTCATGGCCTTGAATATTAAGAAGACTCAGTCATTTCGAACCACCATGACCAGGTACAAACTAGGCCAGCTGTAGACGACTAACCTGTGATTTTCCAGTTGGAGCACTTGATCAAACTTATACTCGCAAATGATTCCTGTGATAAAATTAACGTAAAATTCTGTAATCTGGGTCTTATTACTTTGACTTTCGCTTTTCAGAAGCGGAGTCTTTTTAATACGTGTTATCGGTTGAAGTATTCCGATTAGTATAGTATGACATTATTAGAAGGTAATGTACTGACCAGTCATAAAGCGATCTGGTTGTATCAAGGTGATCCGATCACCAGGGTCTGGCCACGTCTGACTGGTTAAATTCTGCGCAGGAAACCGGAGCTCACAGCACCACGTACTGAAGCGTTCAAATCACATCTTCAGTTGAAAGTGATCTTGGATACAACCAGATCAAAATACTGATAAAGATATTTTAGTGTTAGTTGTGGAATTTCTAAGGTACACATTATTAAAGCTGTAGTTCAAAAGTCATTTTAGCCTTATGTAGTAGAAGAGGTAGGTGTCCACTAGATATTCGCAGTCAGATATCTTAACGAGCAGATTGCTTTGTTCTGGTGTTATTTAAAATCCCATGATCTCCGTTGGCATTTGAAAGTGAGATGGTTGTATGTGATTTTATCACTATTCATTGAAACACAAAAAATTGCAAAAATGGAACAGAGCTTACCATTATTTAGTTAATGACAATAAAAGCAAAAATACATTATTCTGCTCAGAAAGAATATTAAAGTTATTTCAGTATAGACCGCTTCCATGAACTCGGTCGTTGCAGTCGGCATCGGTATCAGTTTAGTTTATTAAATCAATTGAGCAACATGCAAAATCTTGAATCAATGGTCATATTCTATTATCAGTTGGTTGCATTTTTGGATTCTGTCATGATATCATGAAAACAGCTCCCGGAGGGACTGTTTCGTCGTTGTCAGGAATCTTCGGCAGTGCATATCAGCAGATCCTAAACAAGGATTCACACTCGGACGGTTTGACCATCAGTGGAACATCTTACCACAGGGCTACTAGGGGGAGCGTCCAACAAGTTGGTAGGCAATGACTCCAAAGTGAAATATAGCGCACGATAAAGGAACCAGTGATTTTCCGCGGGTTATTGTAAGTGTTCGATTCGAAAGGACAAATCACAAAATACTGCGTGAGTACGTAAGTAGGTAAGTTGTTTAGTTAGTAAGTAAGTAAGTATGCAAATAATTAAGTAAGCAAGTAAGTAAGTATCTCATCGGGTTCCCACTCTCACATTAACAAAACTCCACAGCCTACAGCCTAACTATTACGACTGTGTACAGCCGTCACTGGCCTTGAAAGATGACAACACGTCACCCACACCACCGTAGAATCATTCCCCTTGAGTACTTAACTGATGAATTTGGCTCCTTATAGCAAACAACAAGTAGGTATCAATGACAATTGATAGCAGAGATCCAAAATCCAGGTATCTGGCTCCTAAATACTGAAAAGCCCTGTGCATTCGTGTTGAATCTACTGTGTCTGGTATCAAAACGCTTTGCGTTACTTGTTTACGTGATTTGGGCGGATAAATAGTATGATCCAAATGCAGCAAGTATGAAGGCCTTTGATGTTGCTGTACACGAGATGCTAAAGCTTAGGGGGCCTCTGTGTGTGGGTTTCAATCACGCCGGGGTCGCTAGGTTCTCAAATTTGGGTCAAATCAATACCTGTCGGTAAATTAATCCACGCAACACACACAATGCGTCCCATGACTGTTTAGTGACATTAGTATCTAACGGGTTATAGATTGGTACCTTAGAACCCACTGACTGCGGTCATTCAGTCTGATTTTGCACCGTCATATTTCACCGGACAACCCCCCCCCCTTTTGTGCGTCGTTGCTTCATGTTGGTGTTCTTTGTTCACTTCGCCAGACTGCTTTGCTAGGTGGTTCAATCTCTGTCGGCTTCGCGTGATGACTGTTATAGACATTACATTGTGCTGTTTTATTAAACCTACGAAAGCTTTCACATGGCAACTTCGATCGAATTCAACGGGTGTTCACACACCTTCGGGATACAGTTCGGGCCGAAGCGTTTACTACGTTTGTTGTGGGTAGTACTAGTTCTCGATTAAATTTTCTTTCATCATACCAGGCTTCGCGCCCGGCTGATATCATGGACATTTGTACGCAAGTAGCACAAAGCTCAACGGAGTTGGGCGCTTCCCAGAGGAAAGTTCCGGTGGCACACCTTTGCCGTAGATTTTACAAAATATATAAATTGCTATGAAGTTTACTTATCACTATAAAGTTGTTGCTTTCGTGAAAATTCCGGATACCAAGTTAGGGGTCAGTTAGGCCCGTTTGTTTTTTTTCATTGCCCTCGTGACCAGTCGGTTTGGTGTTCGCTCAGCTGGAATTGTGCTGGTAGGGGATTGTTCGTTGTTCAAGAACGTAGTCCAGTAGTAAATATCCTGGTTGTGATGCGTGCATGTCTCATGAAATTAGCATATTATATATTTTTTTCACGATATATAAACAGCTTGTTTATGACACAAAGATACTTATTATAATGAAATTTTTTATAGTACTCATGACTGCAGACGTATAAAACACGTGTTGACATGCAGAGTTATTACCGTGCGGCAGTTTTCGTTGTTTCAAAGCCGTGTTACTTTTTATTTCTGTCATCTTGAAAAGATTACGTCACAAAGCTCAAAGAGAGTAAGTGGCTCGGGTATCGCGAGCAGGGAAGGTCGAGAGGGTTTTCCGATGTCCGGTTTGTGGAAAGGCCACTTTATGGGAGCACCGATTGTCGTGTAACCCAGTAAGAAACCGGGGTACGTAAAAGTCATAAATTATCCAATGTCGCATTATGGCTTCATGTTGAGTTAGTACATTTTTCAACTGTAGTCCGTCAATTGAACCGGTGCAGAAACCACCTCAAGCAGAAGTTCGAGAAGTTCATGCACATGTGACAATGATTGCTACCACATCGGTTTGCTGTCTTAACACAAGGTTAGTTTTTTCCCGTCAGATGTAACACCGTATTTCAACAACGAAAAAAGTGCATCTCGGGAGTAACATATCCGTCCACATCAACATGGATTAAACGCTGGAATCACTGTTAGACGTGTTCGTCACTTCTAGTTTGAGTATTGCGCAAAGCCGTGAAGTTTTATCGGTTCTGCGTCAATACTTGCCTAGTGTTCCCCATGATCTGAAAGTTTTCGTTCAAACACCACGGTTGTGTACAAAGGTACAGCTGGATGATGGTGTGTACCTACAGGTAGGACTCAAAGATGGCCTGAGTCGGTGTATCGGCGGAATGACCTGTGCTCCAGATAGTGTACCGCTGCAACTGTAAGTCGATGGACTATCATTTTATAGATCATCCATTGTACAACTGTGACCCATCCTAGCAGGAATAGCTCGTCCGATGTGCCAGAAAGTAATAGCAGCTGGCTTTTGCGGTGGTAAGAAGCCGCTGCTCTTGGATACTTACCTGCGGGATACGGTTATGGAACTGAAGGATATCCTTGAAGAAGGCATCCCTTACTGTGGATCCTACATAAAATGTCACCTGACTTCTGTTATCTATCATACACCAGCCAGGGTTTTTGTTATTCATCACGTTGAAGTTAGCCTCTTTCTTTCATTACCTATTGATGTGATTCCAACTTTCTCTCTACACTATTTGCATTTGGTTCGCCTTGGCGTAACACAGCAGTTACTCAGAGCCTGGCTCAGAGGCGGCCGTTCCAGACCCCGTATCAGCGCTGCGGCAGTGCAGGAACTTGGCGAGAAGATTCTGCAAACACACAGCAACCTCTCATGTCACTTCCAGCGTTTGTGCCGTCATGCATGTGATCTGGGACGCTGTAAAGCAACAGAACCTCGCCAGTTCCTACAATAAGTAGGTCCAATTTGCTTAGTTGACGTTCTACCCTGTCAATTGCATACTCAATTCTTACTTTTATTTATGTTTGTACATATTTGTTCACATCCCATTTGTCACCGTCAGTGGTTCGATTTTGCACACTGACTGCTGGGTGTGTTCGTCCAGCAAAATTCGGATTTCTATGGTACTGAGGAAACGGTGTGAAATATTCACTGTCTAATTCATTTGGCCAATGATGTCACAAGACACAGGACTTTGGACAGGTTTTCTAGTTTTCCTTATGAATCCCATCTGGGTAAACTGAAGTATTTAATTAAAGGGCCAGCTAGACCAGCGGAACAGCTTTAGGGATGCTTACACGAAATAAGTACCGCCTGTCCGAGAGTTGAAACAGAGCCCGTGGTGGACAACAAGTACATACCGATTCTGCGTATACGCAAAACGACTTCCTCCAGTGTTATAAACGGGACTTTCTTTTCCAAAGTACAACCTGATAATGTCATTTTTATAAAAAACTTTCACGCAACCATTGTAAATATTTTAAACGAGGAAGTTCGTTTTACGTACTTCAACGTCACAGAAGACTTTTTACACATGGGTTGCTTTCGACCAGTTTGTACATTTTTTGGTGGACGACTTTCTGCCGAACACATTAACCGCATCTATTCACACTATCACACGCAAATGTTTACTGCTTCCAAGTAAATTGCAACATGTAAGTATTTCTATTTTGCATATCTTTTATAAAAGTTTTTTTCACTTCTGCTTTTAACCATTGCAGTACCATCGTTAAATGTCAAAAGGTTACTGTGAGACTGTGCTATGCCTTCAGTGTGATACATGTTGGTTACACCATTTTATTTGCATGCATTATATATATATATATAACATTCAGGATGTCCTCGCAGTGTTGTTTACGTGAGTCCCTTTCATTAATTGTTAACGTCCGGGTGTATGTTTGTTCAGCTTTTTATGCATGAAAAAGAATGAATTATCTTAGATGTACTAGGAGGCAAATTTTGTTAGCGAAGACTCATACGCTGTGGTTCTCAGCAAATGGCTTGTTGGAGGAAACCGCTATCGGTGGCCACGGACCAAGGGTCATGGAAAGCATCGCCAATTGCTCCTATCAGGTGAATATCCACCAGATACAGTACCACCATACGAATTTGTAGAAGTGTGCCACACAGGTAAATGTTTCGTTTGTCACATTTGCCAGACAATTACGAAGACGCTTTTGTTTTCCAAAACAAATTGCTGCAAGTGTCTTCTACCTGCAGCTCAGACTACACTGTTCCACAGACTTAATTTGGTCAACGATGTTCAGTAAGAAGAAGGTACGAAATTCAATCAGTTATTACCTCTTTGTAGGACCATCGACGTGTTTTACTTCGGATGACTGCTTGGAAGAACGAATGAACACAATAGCAACACCACCATCTCCACCCACAGTGTTGCAGAGAGTCGTAGACATTCCAAGGTAAGTATACTGTCGGCTAGCGGGAAACTCGATGTATTTAGTATGTCAAACGTGACCCATTATACCCGTTCAACACCAGTGTCAACTGAGCACTCAGTACCACTGGGTGGTGACCACGGTCCTGTGAAGGAATAACTCAGCAAGTAACGTTGTTTAAGTCAACCGTCTTACAAATAAATTCTGGACTTAATAGTACCATTACCGTCAGTCCGGAATTCATAAACCCTCAGCTGGATCCCATTAGGCAGCAAGTTCGTTCAGTCATCTGTTGGTACCGTTTGCATTTCGTTCTCATGCAACTACAGTTGGCTTCCAAGAGCTACGAGTTCGGTTGAGTAAAATACAGCTCAAGCCGGAACGACTTACTGTTGCACTGGCCGCTACCCATGCATCAGTCTTTCCGGTGAAGCCGCGACGAGCCGAAACGTTAGATTATTTTATCAACTTGAACACTACTCTCCTGGCGCAGGAAGTTTAATTCAGTATGGTAAAATTTTACATTTGAATGAAAATTTCAGGTCGCAACCCTAAAAAATTATGCTTCTACTGATTTTTCTGACAGTGCGTAGCACACTTCGCGTGCATCGGTGAGAGGGTGGCAATAGCTTGTCGCTGGCTGGGAAGATCACCAGGAAGAGTAGTTCATGATCATAAATTGGTCCCGGCACGCAAGGGTAAGTTCATCAAATTGTTTTACGCGAACACCAGACTCCGTTCACAGCACTGACAGGTTTGCCGAAGAACCAATGTCTGTCATAGACAGACATATTAAGCATCGGTTTATCAACGCTCGGGATAGGGGCAAATCGAGAAGAATACGCGGGTGAGTATTTCCTTCATCTGTTGCCCCATTATTCTGCCATCATGAGTTCTGCGTTCTCTATTAGGGTTGTTTCCGGTGGCCGTTTTCAAATACGTAAGTTTTCATAGTTTTGTGTGTGCATATGTCAGCTTTCAGTGACCTTTCCCATTGTAATAACATGTACATCATATGACGGGTCACATGATTCATTGTTGCAATTCCATATCATGTTAAGCGATTAAACTAAGCACATAGCATACCTTTTACTCCCAGAAATTCAGCATTACGTGATCGCTTTTCATTATAATAAAGGAACGTATTTTTGAATATCGTCGTAATTCGATTGACGTAAAAATCACTAACATTTACGTATTTTTCTTTCACAGATCCCGTGAATACGTTGACAATATTCGGTGAACATCCCATGGATGCACAGACTGATTGTATCAAAATATAATCACTTTTTGTACATATAATATACTTATACAATGTAATACAGTCATTTCCTTTATCTGAGTGCCGGTCATTTTGTTTACAGATGTGAGCAATTTGTTGACTAAGTTCGAAAGGATGGGGAATATTATAGCAGTAGAACAAGCGACAAACAGAACTTCAATTTAATGCGAAAGAAATGAACCGGTTCTGTAGGTTTTTTAATGCTTTCGGCATGTCCAACGCTATCCCAACGTTTTTCAATGAGACGCCCAACTTTCCGACGGGCCAGCTCAATCCTATCCCAACCCTATCCGGATTGGGTAAACTTTGGGTTTGCTGTTTTCATAATTTAGAGACTGAATGTTTTTAGTATTGCACGAGAGGTTCAGGATTACATCGAGCGTTTCGAACTTTAGTGCCTAACTCGTAAATCTTTGAATTCTGCCAAGATGGCTGCCTATTTTGTGACAGTTCTTGGAACGAATGCGTATTCCTTCGTAAGGAATTTGGCTTTTCCGAGTTCTTCATTATTTTCGCCTTGAAAAAGTTACTTCTGAAGCATTTTCAAATGGTGCTTTTCGAGGCTGCTGAACTGGCCAAATTCCACTCACGGATATGTGGTACCAACCAAACAATTCCAGATTTTGTGGGGCAGTTATAGACGCGGGCCATGGAATGTAATTTTGGTGATCAGTTCGAAATGCAGTTAAGAGACGAATGCACTTTCCAATCAGCCACACTTCTCTGTCAACAAATCAACAAGTGCGTGGTGCTGTTAAGAACTAGCCCCCGGTTTTTTCAGCTCGAAAAACCTGAAATCCTCCTCTGATCCACGATTGAGGTCAGTGAAGCACTTTCGTCGAGCAGTCAATTTGGCCACAATTCTCACTCCGGGCGAGTTGAATCAATCGAGCAGTGGAATGAACGTAACTTTTGTGGTCAGAAACATTCTCTACTGATCCACCGATTTCGTAATGCCAAACGTCACAAAGGTGGTACGGTGTCATATACAGTCTGTATGTAGAAGTAAAAGGGACATGTTTAACCGATCGTCCGTCGGAAGATTCAAATCTACCTTCAGGTTGAAATTCCTTGCTGTAACAAATAACAGTTCCGAACCCTCTCGCATTATTACCTGTTCGTTTATTGTTGATCACAAGTTTTCACATTCATTCATTATAGACACTGGCCGTATTAACTTATTTATCTCTCATAAGGTTTTTCCGAACATTATTCCTCCTGTATAGCTCCACTCAAATTCTATTTCAGTTAAAGGCATTACTGGTTACCAGTTACACGTACTTAGTTCACGTGAACTGCTGATGAACAATCCAATGTGTATAAGTGCCCTTTTCTTGTATTTGACTTGAATGTTTCATTACTAGTTTGAAGTGTATACACTGTATGTAGGCTGCACTGAATTCTTATCTGATTCTCAACAGTTCTGTTTTCTGTGTTTGATTCTTGGTTGTTCTGATGTCTCTAGTGGTATCAAAATGGATCCTGTACATTTTGAGGTGACCGGATCTCCAATTGTTGTGAAAAGCTGCCTCACTCCCCTTGGACTTATTAGGCCCGTGAAAAGGGTGCCAGACGATTTGGTCCGTGAAGGAGTAATGACACCGGTGAGTTTTTCAACCTGGGCCACGCCGATTGTGACCCTGCCAAAACGCGATGTGGAAATTCCCAGAAGATGTGGTGATTTTCGTATTACAAAGAGCAAGCTGCTTAAACAGTCTAGTTGTTACACTTTCGAACCATCAATTCCACGGGTCAGAGTATTGCACGAAACTTGACCTGAAAGATGCAATTCACAGATTCTACTTGATGAACAGCCCCACCAACTAACCACCACTAATACACCATTCCGTTTGTATCAGTACCATTTTCTGCCTTTCGGTCTCAACTTTTCCCCTAGTTTTTCTCAAAACTAATAATTCTCTTATTTTTCACCCACAATGTGTTTGGGCTTTCAAAGATGACATTATTATCCATGCTCCCACTCAAGATTTGCACGATAAACGTTTGCGTTTTTTGCTGGAAAAATTTCCTAAACACACCGTAGCCATCAACTCTGATGAGTGTATTCTCTGTACTTCGGAGTTCTCTTGTTTGGGTGATTTGGTTGAGTTTCACGGTTTTCTTTCTTACCCCAACCGTTTTGTTCCGTTATCCAGTACGCTATGACTTGATTCTCCTGGATTCTCTTCAGAATTGCTACAGATTTATTTCTAATTTTGCCAACTTTACTCGGTCTTCTCTCCCAGCAGACTTTCCAGTGGTCTTCAGCGCATGAAAAAAAGCTTACGTGATTTATTGACTTTTTTGTCTAATAATGCTGTGCTTTACGTTTTTTCCCACTTGTACTTTATACTGTTATTGCGGAGGCGTCTCCCACCGGCGTCCAGACCATGCTAGAACAAAAGGGTCATCCAATTTTGTGCCTTTCTCACGGACTCAGCGCAGCTGAATGCAGATATTCGCAAAAGCAACGTGAGGTATTCGCTATTAATTGATCCGTTGCTTGTGTGCAGGAAAATTTGTTTGTCAATCATTTTACCATTGCCACTGATCACGAAGAGCTGAAATTCATCTATAATCCGCGTCGGTCCCTGACTGAATCTTCGGCAGCCATGGCTCAAAGTGTCGCTTTATCAGTGTATTCTTTTGACATTCGGGATCGCAAAGCAAAATCCATTTCACACGCGGAATGATTGTTCCTTCACGCCGTTTCTGGTCTCCAAATGCCTCACGGGTCGCGGATAGATGTCTCAGGCTTCCTGTCGGCGTCCCGTCTGAATGCCTATCAAAATGCTCTCATAAGACCGCGTGTCTCGAACAGCTTTTGCTGGGGAAATCCTACTCACTGACTTCTAGTGAAGGAGGTTTTTTCATCTAAGTGAGGGCGAAGGCGAGGGCCAGGTGATCTCCACCGGATTGGCTCACTGATAACCAATCTATGGGAAGTGGCCAAATCCCGATTCCAAACCAACCATGGGTGGAGTATGAGGCGTAAAACACCATGCTCATTGACATCTGTGTCGGAGGGGTTTGATGGGTACCCAGGATGTTTAGTCTCATCCGAAGGGCTCATGAACTGAACAACCAGTCACCAGATCCCAGAGATTTCCTGAAGAGGGGAATGGACGGTGTAATTAGTCACAAGCTCATCTGGACCAACACTACTGTCCTGCAGGACTCACTTGGCTGCCCAAAGGCTAGAGGTGCATCGGCAGATAAAAATGCCTACTCCGGACGGGACAACCGAGCAGTACAACAGCCCGCCACTCAAACAGCAGTGTAAGTGGAGGATATTTTAGAAAATCACCGTTACTCGATTCAAAGACACACCATTCACACATGTTGTCTATTCAAATTCCATAGCTCGGCTTCCCACATTTTCGCATTCTCTGGAAACCGCAGTCAACCGTACCTGCGGTAGCCTCTACGAAGGGATTCCTGTTCCTGCTCTGTCGCCCTCCTTTGTCTGATATCCAAGTCTTATCGGATCAGTTTCCACCGGCTGGTGCTCTCCGTTACCCTCGGCATCCTTTTAAACTGACTACATTCAATGTGCGAACTAATATATATATATATATATATATATATATATATATATATATATATATATATATATATATATATATATATATATATATATATAATCTGAATACACTTTCACTACTGACTGTTTGCCAACACAGCCACTACCTATTAGTCAGGCAGATCTATTTCATGAAACCGAGATCTACTTTCATTGCGTCAGATTTTGTGTTCGATACTGATAGCGAGTGGATATTTGGCATCCACTGCTTGAGTTCTTGTCGATCGTGTACGTGAAACATGTCAGTTTATGTATGATAGGGTACATGGGATAAACAGTGGAAAAATGAGAAAAAATGTTTATCACAAAGAATACTGCGATTCGTTTTGCGTTTGTAGCTAATACCAGAGAAGACAGATTATTTGCAATGATTGTTTCCGTGCACAAAGAGGAGGGTTTTCTGTCTTGATCAACATAGCTTCGCTGAACGCCAGCAGTTTTGCATTTCGGTTGCGTGGTCGTACTCTGAATGATCGGGTTAGGTCAACTCATTGACCTGTTGAAAGTAGACTCCTGGCGATAGCCGATGCTGGGTTTCTTGTTTTGTGCAGTCCAAATGAGTCATTGAGTGCAAAAGCCATGATGGAATATGTTCTGTCACTCTTTGAGTCAAGTATAGTTCTATTCTGTCAATATACATGCCAATACATCTGCAAGTGAACTGGTAAACAACGTGTGAGGCATTAAGAGCAATATGACTGTCAGAGTGATCCAATTTTAATTCTCTAGTGGTCTGTACTACGCGTACTTGGGCTGCGATATATGTTCTGCCTAGAGCGGAGTTTAATCCATGACGTGAATGATTAAAAATGTGATCACCTTCAAAAGGAGCAAATAAAATAACATTCGTTCAGCTGTTAAAATGGGCTCCGTTTCACATCGTGGTTTGCTGTGGTGCTCGATGAAAGCTTCTGGATAACCGTTGTCCAAAAGGGTTTCCTTGATAGAATTTTCTTCCTTTTTGCAGTTGATCAGGCGTGCAAAGGTTTCGGGCCCTGTCGAAGGGCGTTCTGACCAAACCACGTTTGTAAGCAACTGGCGCGAAACTAGGAAACCGCATATAACGTCCACTCCATACCGCTCTTCTGTAAAGAGCCATTTGCAGTGCGCCGTCCGGACTCCTTGTAATTAAAATGTCTTGAAAGGGTAAACTCAAATTGGATTGTTTCTCATAGGATACAGATAAATTCGAATGTATAGAACTTAAAAAATTAAAGAACTGAATAAAATCATCGTCACTGGTAATCAATAAAATGTCATCAATATAACGTTTGTGCAAAGGAAACTGGGCAATTTGACCGGTCTATCGATTTTCGATCATTCCCAGGAAAATGTCTGCTAATGAAGGACCTAGAGGGCTTTCCATTACCACCACACCAATCAGTCTGTATGCTTCTCCCTCAAATACAAAACGGATATTTTCTGAGCATAAAAGTATAAGGTCCTTTAAGTAATCAGCAGGGATAGGCAGTGCAATATTTTTGCACTAAATGACATCACCAAGGTAATCAACGGTTTCTCGAAGAGATACTGTGGTAAAAAGTGATTCAACGTCCACAGAATACATTCTATGAGTCTTTACTATAAAACTGTCAAGAATTTTTGCGATTTTGAATGAATCTCGTAAGCAATGAGGAGCTGGGCATTTTCGGATGGGGTCAAGAACACTGACTAACCATCGTGCAAGTTTGTGGTAAACTGAATTTTGCATGCACAAAATGGGCCTCAATGTAACTCCACTTTTATGAATCTTTGGTGACCCTCTCCGATAAGGCGTTTGGGTTCCGATTGATTTCAGCTTCTTGTACTCTCTTTCCGATAGGAACCCGTGTAGCAGTAGGATTTTTAAGTGTCCAGATATTTGTTTCTCGATGAGCAAGTTGTTCTCTGGTGTTTTGTCCAATACGAATCTTTGGCCGTCTAAGAGAACGGTGTTCATCTTGCCAATATAGTCTTTCTTCTTCATGATTACCACTCGTGAGCCTTTATCTGGTTCCAGCAGCATCAAATTGTCCATCTGTTCTAGTTGGCAACTCTGTGCTCCGAAGCCAAGCAGCATCCTTGGTGGATGGGGACAAAAATAGATTGATCTGAAATATGCACAAGTTTGGCTTGGAACCACCTGACCTTGTCTTTTGATGTAGGTTGTAGGTCTTTGACTTAATCATATAAATTCTCAAACTGTACCCTTGGTTGTAATTCCACCGAAACGCGTCAACGAGAGAGAGAGTAAAGAAATTTCAGTGACCTTTGGTGGTATCATGTGCCACTTCGATAGAATCGTTGTGCCTTCCATATTGCGAGCAGCAGTTTTGAAAGCTTGACATTCCGGACAAACCTCGGTATTAGAAAAATGAAATCTCTTGCTCGTCTCAGTTGCTGGTGGCCCGAGGTAAATGACCATCTACACCATATTACCAAAACTTGCAGTGAATTTGTACATATATTTCACACGCAGCCATTGACATTGCCACCGTGGTCTATGTCTTCAGAGCCTTGGCAACGTGTCCACTCTTATTATTGTGATCCATTTCAAGACAAATACTATGCTCTGGTTATTACGGATTCCTACTCTCGTTGGCCGAGGTGTATTTCACTAATTATCCTAATGTGGATTTACAACCCTAAGCAAAACATTCGTTCGAGAACGTGTTCTATGCATGATTGGTACTGACAATGAAAGTTAATTCGCTGAGAAGATGTCTGATTGGCTGAAATCATTAGGTTGTCATCATACGCAAACTCCGCCTGGACATCCGTAATCTAATGAGGCAGCTGAAAACTTTGTCTGTACTTTGAAAAGTGCAGTCGTGTCTGCACATATCAGTACGTTCGACGAACTCAACAGAATTATTGGTCATTTCCTAATTCAGTACTGTAAGTTCGCTCGTTCGGCAACTGGAGAGAGTCTTGCCAAGTTCTTTAGGAGCAGAGTATTACGAACGAACATTCTCTGTTTGGAATCAACGGAAGTTGTTCATCATCAAGGAAATGGACTGTGACCTTCAGTGGTATGATTATTATTAATCAAATGGGTAAGCCACTGTGTGAGATACATGATTTGAATGATCGTTCTGTACATCGCAGACAATTTTAGGATTCTGCTAAGTTGAGTCAGAACCTGCTCCCATGTAGGATCTATAGCCCCTGGTTCTCGGTTCACGACACGATAACGAATGTACTCAGCAGCGCGCAAAAGAGCAGAACTCAAAACTCTGGGGCGGGATAACGTGTGTATCGGAGGAACACAACGGCGTGCAGAGGGTATACACAGGGGAGCAAGTCGAGCCACCAAATTCGGTAACTGTTTAGATAAACAAATTTATTAGTCTTTGTAATCGTGTGTCGAATCGATATCACTGCGTACTCAAACCAGGTTGCTTTTAGCAATGTTTATTTCTGATACCACTTCTAAATGTCATAATTCCGATGTTTATGAGCCTGTTCCAGAAGATCGTGGTTCCAAAGCATCTGTTGCCATTCCGGCAGTACCAATTTGAAGATCTGAAACACAGCACCACAAAGAACAGATGAGTTACAGAAGACCGGAAATGCATTCAAGCTGATTATGTGATGATTACCAGTGACATTACTTTGTGTGGTTTTAGTATATCCATGAATGCTCGTGCATAAAAATTGTGAAGAGTAGAATTTCATATTTCTTTCCCACTGAACCGGTGTTCTCACCCCATAAGTGAGCCTACCTCGAGCAGGAGAGTTTAGTGTACACGTTGAGGATAGTATTAATTCTTGAATGAATTTCCGACTATCACCACCGGCTTTTTGTCCCTCAGTTTCCGTTACAAACCACCGCGCCTTCTTCAAGATATTAATTATCCGATGGACTAAGTGGAGGCCATTGCTAATTGAAATTTGGATTTATTATCAGTATTTTGTCAGTATTATTTTTGTTTACGTGTGGCTTTCCATCAAGACTAGACGGCACCTTGCCGTGATGAGGTGGCTCGCGTGCCTCCATGACCCAAAGAACTATACAGGATGGCTTCCTTATACCGGAGATGCAGTCATGCCTGACAGTCTCTGAACCAGTTGATGGACAACATCTGGTTCTAACCCCTACGGCCATGTAGAGGACACACCAGCGAATAAACACGGAGAGAAACAGTTTACCGGTCTAAAAACCTCCACTAGATGTACGTACGAGTGGAGTACCTGGGATTACTCTTGACGGTGGGAGACGTCATCGCGGATCACTTGACAGCTATTGCCTTCTTAAGTTGGGCAGCCCCCGGGCCAAAGGAAGCTGCCCCGTCCACATTCCGCTTGCTCCATTGGGTGCATGGGGAGGAGGACTGAATGCGAAACGTGGATCGATAACAAATCACCAGCGAAGACAAGACATAATGCAGGCCACAATCAGGTCTCACGTGACAGACCAGAAGAAGTTCCTTCACGGGTGCTTGGGTTATGCTCTCATGCTGACTTAATGCCGGACTTATTTGTGGATCAGATTGTTTGGTCGAAGGCTCCGGTTAGGGTTCACAAAAAACCTCTTCTGCGACGTGATCAGCCGCAAAGTATGATTTGCCCAGAAATCCTGCAAAGCTCCTCACCAGTTTCTCCACCCCCAATTTAAGATCGGAGCAAAAAGCCAGGGATAAATGAGGCTCCGAAAAAAGCCATAGTTCAGGAGTAGGGCATAAACTGAACGCATTTACTAAGCCTACTTGTTCCCTTCACTTGGCTGCCTTACAGTCCGAAAGCTGTCAGACAGGACAACAAGCTGCCCTCGCTAAAACACTTGACACTTTCAAAATAGATGTATGGTATCTCCGAAACACGTATAAAAGACCCTACTTCTGTGACCACTCTTCGCACTCCAGATACAACCTCAGTCTCTCGCTTCACTCTTCGTGTGTCGGGTGATCCGGTTTCTAGTTCTAGTAGTTAGATTGGCATTGGTATTGCTCTGAGCGTGAGAGCTGAGCCCGCACTATTAGTTTCGATTCCAGTCAGCAGTCATTTGTGTGCAGTTCGGTTCGATGGCCATCGAACCGGTTCTGTACGTGTCAACAGCAACAGGCAGAAGCTTCAATGCTTGGCTTGTCGTGTCTGTACGTACGCCTAATGACTGCGGTTTCTCTGCCCGAAGGCAAGTTCGTGCTTACGACCATCTTTCCCCTCACTTCAACACCCGAATCGGTGTTCGTCAGGCTTGCCCTCTTTCGCCCTTAACCCTCAGTTTTGTAATTGAATTGATCCTTGAGATAGTCCCATCTCCGTGGCAGAATAGCCGCATCGATCTTTGCTCCCGCAGTAAACTGTATTACCTAGAGTATACAGACGGTATTCTTCCTCTGAGTGATGATCTAACTAAGATGCAAGCTTTTTTAGATACCCTAAACAACAGTGTGGTGATGTTGGGAATGTATGATGCACCTTCAAAGTGTAAAATACTGTTGCAGGACTCGAGTGGCTCTACACCAAACCTTATCTTGACAGAAAAAGACTTAGCTAGAGTAGATACGTTTTGTTACCTGTAAAATTACATCCCAGCAGGTGGACGGATGTCGGATGAAGTGTCATCGCGAATACAGAAGACGAATTTGACTTTTGCTAAGCTAAGTCATGTGTGGCTCCAGAGTGACATCCGATCATCTGTCAAGCGTCGAGTTTACACTGCAGCGGTTACATCGGTTCTCTTATACGACACATCATCATCATAATACTACTACTACAGCATTAAACAGCAGGTCGAACCCCGCCGATCAATGCCTTTCTCACCATCTTGCACGTTGAATAAGAAAGTATGAATATGCAAGATAGACAGGGTTTGGACCTACAAGGGAGGCGAAGAGAAAGAACACCCTAATAACCAACAAACGGAATGCGCAGTCCAATTGGGAAAAGCACGTTGATCAATCATTCTGATTGGACAGATAGTGACAACACGATTGCCACTGTTCACGGTTCTCTGCCATGTCCTTCAGTGTTTCCAGCTAACGAGTTGAGGGATATTTTGGACCCCAACCACGATTAAGAGAGGCGTCTACTTTTCCTTGGTTCGCTGTACATTTTCTCATTGCTCGCTGCCACGTCATCTGTTGACCTTCATGTGGTTTTTTCTACTCCCTAGAAGGAAAGGAAAACAGGGCTCGGTACGGTAGACTTGCGGCTGCCATACGTAACACGTGCCCCAACCAAAAAAGTCTACTAATCTGGATACGCTGTGATAGAATATTTTCTGAACTAGTACCCACTACCCGACTTCTGACCTCAGCATTGTTCACTCGGTCATTGCATCCAATCTTAGCGATGCTACGTAAACATCGGTGGTCAAAAACCTCAAGGCTACGGACATCTTCTGCACGCTGACTTCACATCTCGCAACCACACAACCCAATGGGGCTCACCGAAGCACAGTACACACGACCTTACAAATTCAACGAGATATTAGGTTGGGGCCGCAATTCCTTCAGTCCAGTGTACGCAGCTCGAGCCTTGGAAATACGCGTGCTCAGCATTACTATCGAGCTCCCATCCGTCATAACACTGCTGCCGAGGTTATGAAGGCGGTCGACAGTTGTTAGTACCCAGCCATCGAGCATCAAGCTCGGAATCGATGACGGCTAGTCTTGCAACATCACTTGACACTTTGAAGGTGCAGAGTGCATGTCGAATAGAGCTACAGCTCTTGCGAGTCTATCTTGTGCACGCTGTGCACGTTCCGTGGATTCGAACAAGCAGACATGATCTTCCGCGTAATCTAGGTCACACAGCTATTCCTTATTTCCCAGTTCGACATCCACATCTTGGATACTTTGCAGTGCACCCCCCGTTATTTCGTCCGTGACGAGGTAGAACAGGAGTGGAGACATGGGACGTCCCTGTCAAAAGCCGCTAGTCGTTTCGAATCGACTGGATAGTTCACCGTAAACCCTTACGCGGCCAGACGTATGAGAATACAATAATCTCAGTAGGTTCACGAACTCCTGTGGCATATCTTTTCGATTAGGAGCACCGAATTGTGTTGTTCGATCAACTGAATCGAAGTTGCCTTTCAAGTCGAGGAAAACCATTATTGTTGGTCTACGGTGTGCGTGACTCACTTCCAGTAATGGACGAAGGGTAAAAATCTGGTCCATGCAACCTCGACCTGGGCGGAATCCAGCCTGCTCGTCGCGGGCGTTCCTGTCACAATCCCTTGTCAGATGTCTCAGCAAAATCGAGGCTAATACCTTGGTGAATATTGGAATCAAGCTAATCCCACGATGGCCACTGCAGTAACTGCCTATTCCTTTCTTGAAGATGGGTACAATCAATGACTCGCCTCATAACAGAATACTCTCCTCGTTCTATATGTCATGGAGCAAGATAATAAGTGATTTTATCAACGCACCACCACCCGTTTGATAAAGAACTGGGGGAATCCGTCGGGACCGGCCGATTTCCCTCGCTTTAGTGATCGAATGCTTGATTCTATTTCCACGTCCGATGTGGGCTCAAATGACACCCCCAAGGAATCACGGTTGCTGACGTCGGAGCAACTACGTCAGACGTCGGCCAACGAAACCGCTTCTTGAAGTATTCGCACCAAAAGGGTGAGCCTTTGCTGTTTGCCATGAATAGGATCTCCATCTATCGCATATCGTTTCACTGACTGGGGTTCGCTGTCCCACGGTGTCGCGAATAAGTTTAAACAGTCTTTCACTGTTACCTGAAGCAACTGCTATCTCCATTTCTTCGGCTACCTTCATCCACCATTTTTCGCGATCATTTCTAAGGCTTTTCGTAATTTGCCTTTGTAGATGTCATCGGATCTTATTCATCTCCTTAGAGTTCGAGAGCTGACGTTTTTGTTCTATTGGACCAACCGACTCTTGAGAAATCCGCTTTCTTCGATGGACATCAGATCTTGGACCGCAGGCGAAACCTACTGCCACGTGCATTGCCTGCTAGATATGGTCCCAATGCCAATCTTCATTACTGTTAGTCATAGATCTTAGCTCACGTCCTAACTTCTCTTCGTAACTGGTGCAGACTTCTGGATCAGACAAACGTTGCACGGTTAACAGGGTTTGCGGTTTGCGTCGATGACCATGGAGCTGGAGAGATAATCGCATTAAAACTAATGTATGGTCCGACTCTACGTACGTGGACCAGTAAGATCTACAGTTCTGAACAGAATTGGGCCGCCGGTAGCTTACTGCGATTTGATCAATCTGACTCAGAGTACCTGATCAGTTAGAGTGCCGTGTCGCTGTGCGACACGAGCTGTGTCGGAAATTCGTACTAGACAGGAAGAATCGATTGTCTGCACAAGACTGCAGAAGTCTATCCCGGTTATCTGTACGCTGTACGGGTAAAACACAACGGCCACCTAAACAAACTTCTGATGCACTAAGTTTGCCAGCTTGTGCATTAAAATCGGCCCCTAGCCCTGCAATGTCGGAGCCTTTTCTACTGTGAACGATAGTGGTGAGTTCATCATAGAAATAGTCCTTCTGCATGTCAGTACTGCAGTCTGCTGGGGAGTGCTCCAGGATCACAAACAAATTGCACTTAACACAACTATCCGTTCGAACGCCGACTGACCTCTGTAGTCTTACAGCACGAATATTAATCGGGATACAGTCTAAAAGAGCAGCTTCAGCCTTGTCAGTCAAGACTATTCCTACATGTTGACCCACAGCTCGAGCTACTTCGTCTCCTGAGGTGCGCCGTCAATACCTTGATGAGATACCAGGAGCAGTTAGGTGAATCACACTGCTCGAATCCTGAATACGCGTTTCGCTTACGCACCAGACATCAATCCTCAGAGAATCTATTGTGAGCGCTAGGCACGTCGGTTGACCGGTTTGCATGAGAGTATGCACTGTAAAGGAGTTCAGATTCAGAGGCTGACGAGTCTTGAGAAAATGTGAGTTATGCGATTGTGGATTATTAACGACAATGTTTGATAATGAATCGTTGCGAGTATCGAGCGTGTTATCAGTGGGAGCATTATGGGTGAATAGAGGGGGCAAAGATAGGTGGTTGAGGACAGAAGACGACGGTTGAATAAAAGAGAGGGGACGCTGAGCAGTAGCCTACTTATCACTACCCGCCCGCTCGATGCAATGGGCAGCACGGTCCTCATTATCCTACGAGAGGACCGATGCAGTGTGGAATTCTTTGTATTCGTGCGGTTCATGGGAGATGTTAGGCGGGTACTGCCGGGGTGCCCAGCCTCATAGCAGGAATTATACTACAAGTAAACGTGGCTGTCAAGGGTAAAAGATAGGTGAAGACTGTCAGTGTTCGAGCATCGATATCTCCGAAGTGTTGATCGAATATGATGGACACCGCATCAGCAATGCTCAGATTAAGCATGGGGTGTTCGAAACCAGAGGTCATTCATTGGAATAAGCTCTGAAATTTCATCATTTATTCGCTTGAGGCATGTGTTACGCATACCCACCAATAGACTTCCTCGCAGTACACCGTTCTCTAAGACAGGTAATGGTTTGAAGGTAGGTCAAAGTAGTTTGTCCATGTTAGACAAAAAGGTATGAAAACCTTGACCTGTTAACTTTGCCAAGTAGGACGTGTTGGAATCCCGAGTTGGGGTTCCCGCGACCCACCTACCAGATCACTGGAAACATTAAGTGATATGGTTGAAAGTCGCAGCCAGTGGCGTAGTTGCCTTCGAACTGTTTCTTTGTGTTCGTGATTTCTGCTTCTCACTTTACCTTCGGCTCTTTTTCACTTTATGCTACTATTCTTTCTGTCCTGGACTGAACGAAGCTGAAAGGTGACAACCGAGACCAGAGCGCAGAAATGAGAGGTTATTGGTTAGATAAACTGAAACGTATGGCATCGCAAGTAAATCTTGCACTGTATTTGATTTCTTCTTTCGACGCTGCGCGTAACTCTAAGTGCTCCGGGCACCCAATGTCTTGCAGTTTGTACGGCTAACGGTCGTTGATCATGAGGTTTGAACCCCAAGACTGTCGATCAAAAATGATAGTAGACATCGTTGGGTTTTTATCCGACTCGTTATCATATCTTTCCTGATTTTGTCATCGAAGATTCAGATCCATGGTTGCCGAATCCCTTCAGAAATAGCAAGAATCCACGTGCGAGTGAAATGTGCATTCGGTGCATTTTTGGATAGAAAAAAATGCACTCAAGTTATTTCGGTTTCACATTTTTCGGTTCGAGTCTAAGGAAAGCGAGACACTTCGTCGTTTTTCGATTTCACTGTCGCGATTGGACAAGCAGCAGTGATTCTTGCTTAGCATGTTCGCCTGGTGAGAAGTAACGAAAAGACAGATCTGTGCTCGCCACATTCCGTTTACTAATTATTCATGGAAATGTTCACGATCTTGATCAATAAACCGCTACGTCACTTCACGAACTGCTGTTCTTACGAATTTCCCCACAAAATAATTACTGAATCCAGAAGGAATCGAGAAGTATCTCTTTGGCTGGTTTCCCCTTGTTTTCTGTCTCAAGCACGACCATTGGCATCCCATGCTTTAGGGTTACGCGGATTCCGCGTCTTCCTTATCTAAAATATTAAGAGAATATCTGTGAATGGTGAACGGAAAATCAAGGTAGCATATCATTATTTTTATTTAGAAACTTGAATATGGATGTCGATTATAGATCATATGATAAGTCTGTGATTTTTGTTGCCACCGATGACTAGAGATCAAAACTAAAGATTTTCACTGTTGAGTTTACATCGCGGCGGCTCAATAAGAAAAGGGACTGAAGAATACGGAAAAATGTGGCTTCACAAATTACAGTGTAGTAGGATGAGCGCAAAGTGACTCAACGATCATCAGCAATGTCCAGGGAACAGATATAGAACCGTTCGCGTAGTTGGTTAATTCTACGAAATAGCTCGTCGCAGCTGGACCCCACCCACTGCCGTACGGACTGCCGATTCACTGTAGATATGCTAATAAAATGGCGTTTATAATTGTGTCACTGCCACCGATCTCAAGACGCTCGTGAGAGACACGGAAACCAATCCTCTGCAACCAACTCCGAGTGCGTTCAGATGTGTTTTCTTAAGTTGGTAAAGCAACAAAACACTACGTACAATGGAATGAATAGAATATGGAAGGAGACTTAAAGTGTACCAGGTGCCGCAACATTCTTCCTTATAATCCTAGGATAGGTTAGAAATAATCCCTTCTGGCTTGCAATGAACACACCAGAGAGAATTCCCGCATTGTGATTGTCATCCACAGTAGCAAATATCGTTCTTGGCAATGCCAACCTCCAGGTAAATTCTCAGAACATTTTAGCCATATGCAAATGTTGTCAGACTATCCGCGATGTGGTTTGCCGTGTTCTAGGAGAAGAGAGCATTACCTCACCTATATCAGCCCTAATGTACGACATAGGCGAAACTCGTTTGCTATTGAGTTACATACCATGATTCATCAGACCATTGAAAACCATGAAAGTACCGTACACACAATGCACATCCACCGAACCCCAGCAGGAACTCGAGTACGCGTTGAACGATTTTGAGTCAAACACCCTAACCATAAAGCTGTCCGGGTTGGCTAGCTTTCATCGGTTTATGGAACTTATTAATCACTTTTATCAGCCACTTCCAAGTCTTAGTCCGTCCCATTGATCAAACGACCAGTCTCATCACGTGGCAAACACGCGTGCACGTGCTGTAGGGGGCTTTCAAACGTGTATCACATGACACCCTCTTTGGAGAGTTGGGTTTCCTGCGGTTGTGTACTCGCGCTCATGGTTTCTTAAGTCAGTTTTTTTGTCTTTATCCCCATCAGTCTCGGAATGGGCAACTGTTGCAGTAAAAAACGAAAAGATAAAACGCCTACTGCAACGGCCATTCAAAGCGATGGAATTCCTAGCGGAATTCGGACACCTCCACGCCCTGCTGTGCCCGCAACCGAAACTGTGTCGGAAAAAAGAACCGTAACACCAAGTCCTAAATCAAGCCCTCCTCCTAAGAACAAAGTTATTGGAAATACAGAGTCGAAAGGGCGTGCCGAGAAATTTAAGCTGACGTTTGAAGGTGCCAGGTTATCCAATCAAAAAAGAGACAAGAATGGACAGCAAAGGATATCGAATCATCAGTTCGGTAAAAACGACAGAGTTGCAGAATATGTTCAATCTGGACAACACTTGGGTGAACTGATTGAAAACAATCCACCACCAAAAGATTGGAACGATGAGTTACTCAGCGATTATCCAATTCAATGTATGGTATTCGGAACAGAAACAGAACAACCGGTGTATCAAGTCATCATTCATATCAATGACGAAAGTTTGTCCGTCAAACGCAGCTTTCTTGCATTCTATAAAATTCAACCGCATCTAATGCATCCTGAGGATTTTGTTCAATGGTGCAGAGATAATAAAATGCACAACACTATTGCCGATTTGATCAGCCTCTATATTGCATCTCGATATTACGGCCCAGGCAGTACGTGTCTTCGAGGATTGATGCACGACAAGCGTGTGATAAATATTGAAATGACCGATCGATTTTTCACACCAAGGGGGGTGTACCGTGCAATAGTATTTCGAGCCAGTTCGATGCCATCTGTGTATCGCTTGGTTAATACGTATTTGCAGCGATTGAGCTGGACCGACTATCTGAAAGTACGGTGCACCCTGCCCGATATTTCAACAACTGATCAGTCCGAATGGAAGCGTGAACGATAAATTGGAAAATGTTAGCTGAGTCCTGTCGAACAACTCTGTGGAAGATACTTTATTATTTTCCCCTTTTCACTTTTCAGTTTCACGTTCTGTATTCCTCAACATTTTGCTTTATTTCAGCATTTTACGCTGACTTTGTTTAAAAGCGGTTTAGTTATTATTATTTGCTTTTTAGTTTATACATTCGTATGTTATCCAGATTGTGTTGCTTGAATGTCAGCTGTGTCGGTTACGCAAACGAATCTTCGTTCTAAATCAGCTGGTCACTTAAATTTGGGTTCAGATGAGATTCAATCGTGTAGTCGAAATCCCTAAACAATTCACACCTTGAATAGAAATTTCGTCTTGATTCTTTTGAGGCATTCAAAGGGGAAAAATACAACACACGACATTCATCTCAAAGGTTAAGATTTAAGCACGCTGCAGCTCAAAGTTTGAAACACTCAGAAGGTATATATTGTGTTAATAATTCCTCATCCACTTATGAAAATTCCACATAACTCACTGTAGGAAATCGAAAAAAGAAACTAATTCATTACCAATGTAGAATCCCGGATGTCTATGGATCCTACAGTATTGATCACTCGATCTTACGCAGTCCCAATGTGACGACGGTCAATCAGAAACCGTGAAGATAGATCGAATAGGTTTATGAACGGCGCAACAACAGCAAATATGGATTACAGCAGGTTGGGGCAGCGGCGTTCAATAAACAGTTATATCAGTCGGAACTGGTACTGAATGTAAATATTAATATAATTTCAAGCAGAACATAGGATCAATTGTGATAGAACGGAAGTCTTGGTCAGAAACAGACAGCAGTAGCAGTCATATGATGAATAACTGCAAGAAATACATGCAAATGAGAAAACGGATATAGCATACAGAGGGCAGCAGACAGCGTACGGTTCTGTGGCGTTTCAAAGTTAGGCTGCGCGCTTGTGCTGAATGGAGATAAGAAAGGACGACTGATGAAGACCAGTGAGGTGCGTGCGTGCGTGCATGTGGTGGTGCACGATTGGCCGGCCAGTCGAAGTGCCTGGATTGGCGGAAAGGTTGGATGTAAGGCTTTGATCGGAAAGGTCTGCGATTCGAACCCCCGATGGGGCGACCACCTCTAACGGGAGATCGTCTCATAAATAAATGCAGGACATTCAAGTAGCGGTTGGAAGGAAAGGATCTTTTGTACATCTTGTCCGCGGCGATCTTGGTTGATTGAGCATCACATCCGGGCGTGGCTACGAAGCGGTACCTGGCCGTATCACATGTGACAGCTGCTAAATCACCACAGCAACCTTGGCGTACGTCGACGAAAACGGCAGAGTTTTCGAAAGCTGGTCCTAGGTGCTAACCAGACCTGAGTTATGATGGCATAACTTCTTGAGAACCGACATCTACTTTTCAAGTACTTCATTTCTTAGCAAACAGTTCGGCAGCGTAGTCCTATAGACAGAGTGGAAGACCACAGGAGCGTCTAGGAACACAATGGTTGCTGGTCTCTGAAGGGTATAAGGGTGTTCTAGTAGCTATCGGAGGGTGAAGATTTGACCGACGCATCCTCGACCGACGAGAAAGTCAGCGTGCTCCTCGCGAGTCTGCTTTTCACGCGTTTGGCATAACATGTAAGGTATGATAGACTATAACAGTTTCGACGGTATTAGGCAAAGCCTTATACTCCTATGGTCAGCTCAACTACTGGGGACAAGACTCTTAAAAAACGGGGGAAGGTCATCAGAGCCCGGCGTTTTTTGACATCCTAGGGCTTGGATTTCGTTATGGATCTTCACCCCCGTAAGGGGATCTGCTGAAAAAGACCACAGGGCGTGTGCCGAGGGGGGGAGGGGGGCTATACGAGGGGCCGACGATGATGGCCTCTTAGATTGCGCTTGAAAGTACTGCGCCCAACGTTTGAGACGCCGCTGCTGATAGGGAATTGGCGAACCCTCAGCTTCACTGACTGCGTCGCTCACACCTGGTGGCTTTCTGGGGTGACTTAAATGATACACAGCAGCTTGCAGGAATTTCCCATCGCGGCGGCACTTTCTATCTCTGATTTACGTTACGACCACCAGATTTCGTGGTCCCTTCGAAAACCCGCGTTATACGCCATTCCAGCCTGGATCAGCTGACGTGCATTGGGAGGACGCATAGATCCAGCTACAGTTCAGGGTCCTAGGGCACAATGATGGAGGCCACAATTTACTAGGCCAACGAAATGAAAAGTATTCTCGATAAGCGGCAAGTGGTGGTTGATGTTATCAAGTGAAGCTCTATCTGGCTTTCCGGCTAGCGCAATTCAGAAAGAAAGATAGGCGGGATGGATCGGAATGATCGCCGTAATCTAACAGCCGTTGTAGCGTGCGTTCGGACGACCCACCGAAGCGCATGAACGTCATAGTGCAAACCACCATTAGGTAAGCGCAGATTTTTCTGCCGTTTGGAGTTCATCGGCGATCGCTTAGTAGCCTCTAGCGACTGTCTAGTAGCTTCTGGCGATCTTATAGTAGTCACTGTCGGTTATTTATAAATCACTTCACAGGGTACAGTAACCAAACCTTTCTGACACATCCATGCTGCACAACGTCACATCACGGCTAAGATCTTCCTCTTAATTACCGGGTTTCATAGCCTAATATGGGTCAAGTGAACGGCTTAATGGTGCACGCAGAATCCGCCTCCATCACTTTTCAAGCCACCGTCTGAATCATCATAACAAAAATTCCCAGCTGAGATTAGCATAACAGACATAGGCGAACAAGTGAATAAACATTGGCACCGTGTGTGAAAAACAATCAGTGAATAAGATCGAAGAAGAACTGTCTGCTGTGCAAGGAAAGGTGGCGATTCTTTCTTTCCTAACATATTGCAGGCAACTCCAAACCTGCCGAGCCACTGCCAAACTGTACAGAAAGGACTAGCAAAACGTAAATTTTCCGACGAATACGTTAAGGACCTACGCTTTTTAGGAAAGAATCCCGCGATCACTTTCGGTGGGATGAAAAAAATATGGAAGTGATACACCTGAATCTATCGATCGGTTTATCCTCCACTAATCGTCTTATTGGTGGTCATGGTTACACCACGAAGAAAAAACGTATTAATCCGATCGAGCGAAACAGGATTTATATTGAAAGGAGACGAGCACAATATGCAACTTGTTCACAGGAGCGTAGTAGCACCGTCGTACCATTTATATAAATCAAGCCAATTAAAACTTATGGTACTCGCGGACACGAGGGTGACCAACGAAGGGCAAGCCATACTTTGCCGTCAAACAGTAACTGAAGGAACAAAGAACAACGTGGAAGAAAGTGGCTAGCAACAACAAGGAATGCAATGAGTATACTATTTTATGAATGCCACTCCAAAATGCACCGGTCCATCGACGGGCACGGAAGTAATGCTGGCAACGGTGTACGCTATTCGAAATCTTCCCCAAAGTTCACTCTTTAATCTGGTCAAAGAGGTATTCAGTGCTTATAGGAACTGTCAAATCATTTCTACAAGAAAATGGGGATCTGATTCGTAGCATTCCTTAAAGTTGAAGTATCAAAAAACATAGGTTCAGGATGTTGATGCATGGTCACCACGGGCTACTGAACGACAGAAAAGCCTGTAGTGGTACTTTTACTGTTGGTACTCAATGGGTGACGTATACGGCACTGCATGACAAAACCGAACCCTCCGAAGAAACCTGATTTATACTTACACATATGATCACATTTCCATTACTGTGTTTAGCGTCTGAAGTAGCGATCAGCTTTGAAAAGGTGGCAATTTCAGCTATTAATTATTTCCTTGCGCTATATCATTCACATTAATCGAGCCTATATAAAAAAGCTTGGGTTCTGGTGTTGAGAACGGGGAAAATGCCACGGAACCTTCATTTTCGCAGAAGGCCGCTCCTGAATAAAATAAATGGCATGAGTTAAGTTGTCAGAGCTGCTTCTATGTACCTCAGTGGATGAACATTGAGACCAAATAGGACCAACGGTACTGTCATCCACCACCATGCAAATGATCATCAATAGAGCGTGACTACCTCGGAACTATAGATCCTCCGTTTGGGACACTCTTAAAGTTAGAGTGTTCTGTCGCCGCCCACCAGCTCTAGCGAGAAGACCCTTCTGCCTTCGAACAAACTCCATTTATTTGTACCCATACGACAGTTTACAGGTTGGATGGATGGTGGTCATAGCCAAGTTCCGGTTATTCACAGCGAACTCCTCCGAGTGGGTAGTCTGGTTGATTCGGTTCAGACAACAGTTGGCATTTCATTGGTCCCTCGGTTCGCTTCGTTAACTCTTGTCTTGTTTTCGATTTGGGATAAGCTAAGACGTGTTGGCTGCTCACCAAACCACCGCACCGTCTGTTAAACGAACTAGGCCGCCTATTAACAGTGTATCAACCCATATTCCATACAGTGAAAGACACAGTACTCCATTTCTGTCTTCCCAGAATAAAGATCATGGACACCAACCCTCATTAGTACTCCCACATTGTCTGAGGTGGTTATCTTTTGAAATCCATAAGCCAAAACAGTTTCGGATTTGATAAAATGTCGTTTTATGCCCTGACGCCCATCAGCAGAATTTGCTGGTCCTCCAAACGGAGATTCCGAGGCACTTCGACGTGAACTTTTGATCATCAGTTGCGCTTTTTAAAAAGTTATCTTCATGCAATCTGCTCATCAATGTGTACGAATTTCATCTCCTAAAACTGCTTTCGCAACAAGCAATTCACTACATATACCGAATTAAACTCCTGTCGCTTTATCATGTCATACGGTCAAATTTCCCGGACTGTTTTCCGATCCAATTTGCACAGGAACCCAATTGGCCTATCCAGATATTTGCAGGCAAAGGAAAGCGTGACAACCATGAAAACCACTGTTTGGTCTCATCCCCCTTTCCTGTAAAAGTTCACTGAGCTTGTAAATTCAAAATATTTTTTCAAACCAGAAATGGAAGCTGTAGTTCAAAATTCAATACATGATGCTGATTAAACACTCGGGACAACTCCTCTGGTATCATTTCGTCCATGGCCGTGCTACCAGTCTCTAATTTCAGGCTGAAACGGAAATTCTCGTGGTACAGTGTAAAACCAATAAAGTAACATTATCTTGACTGCTCTTCTCTTTTAGTCATGCATTTAATCACTTGTTGCTCACAACAATGGCCACAGTAGCTATCACACATGAGGTTAAGAACCACTATCGTTATTCTAGCCATTTTGACTAGTCCTTCATCGATCGTCCTTAGTCACGGCCAATTTACTGATTCCTCGGTCGACACGACTGTTCAATTTATCAACGAGAATTGGGCTCATCCGTGAAAGAAGTCAACGTAGTGAGTGTGGTCCAGGCATATATTTCGCGGGGAGGTGACGAATGACCGCAACCAAACCACTCACACAAATTTCGGAGCTTCACTCGAGGTCAAAACGGTATAATTCTACGGCTGAGCAACCTGATCACATTTAGCAGCACGAACGTTATCCATGCCTGATAACAGTCATACTTGCAGCGCACATCAAAGTCGGTGGGATAAAAAGACGGGTTTTGCGGAGGTTAGACAAGTAGAACTCTTGGTTGGTCAATTATTCTGAGAACATTGGTTCGAACTCCACCTTTACTCGCCAACTGTGGTGACAGCTACATCTGCAGTTATCCAATTAACTACCACTACTGACCGATTAGGGCCATGTGCGTATCACCATCACTACGAGTCATGCGAATAAGAATGCCAGTCTCGCTTTATAATGATGTGGCGGATCATTGTAATTAACAGGATTACACCATTATATGCTGCTTATGCTTCACAATGTCACATAAATTGAGATAAGTTGTTGAGTCGTGCATTCAACCACATCCTCGGAGAAGAACCATCGCATTATTCGGGATAATTAGTAATCTGACCCTGAAACTTCGAGTGGAGAACCAAGCAAGATCGCCAACAGGCCAAGTGCGAGCCGTACCGGCGGCTGGGGGGTTGAAACCTCGTACTTCAGAGTTGATAGACGATCTATAGGACTCCACAGCGTGTCGTGTCCTCCTCCAGGATGCAACTGTTTTGAGTTAGCAAAGGCTATAAACTCAGTGAGACATCAGATCACAACGAGAAAAAAATACCATCGAGCAAATGTTGAGTGCCTTGCCTTTTTGGTTCCTTATGTTTATTGATTGTCCAACTAAATAAGAATCACTTTCTCCAAGTCTTTATAAAGTTCGATGAAAAATACCCATGGACTCACCAGGAATACAAGTTTAAATGAGCAATCATCTAAATTCTTAATCACGCCGGAATCGTAAACCCTTGTATGATGTCCAAATGACGCTTTGGAAGCCAGATCCAACGCCAAACGTTTAAGATGTTCATTCAAATGTACATCCTCGGTAACCATACGGATCGAAGACAAATTACTGATGCTGACCACCTTCATCGTTCTCTACTTGTTCACATGCATTTCAGACACACTAACCCGATGGTGCGGCACGACAATTATCCCTTCGTATGACAGCATCATCACTCGCGTTGGATGTGGAACGGTTTCAAAAGCAATACTCGTTTATTCGATAAACACTATTCATCCAGTAGATCCTATTAAATCACTTTACCAAGTGTCCCCAGACTCATCCATAGCTGATCCGAATACGGGCAGAACATGTTTCATAGTTAAATACAAAGGAACCAACCCCCGGGGATAATCAATTCATCACACTTCCTAATGGGATTGCAGTATGACCATATTCAGTTCCCCCATCACACAAATATCATCCAAATACGGTGTTAATCATTTTTCCATTCAGTGGATTTGCCATCATGTAAATTTTAATGGCGTGCTAACGAATGTTCGGAAACAACCAACAGTCCTAACTTGGATCATCAGATACAATATGATACGATGTTTACATTTACTTCCTATACGTTTGGTTTACCGTGCCCGTTTAGGAAGAAACAGTCTACGGCTTACTAAACGCATTTCCATCTCCACAACTGCAGGCCAAATCACCACCGAAATGAAACGCTCACTATTATTGCACCGCGAATCACACTGAGTCGTGAGCGGTAACTATTTGCTATCTTCCCCATTCCCCACTCATCATCGAAGAACAGCAATTTTTATTTTTAAAAACAGGCATTATAAACATAAAACCGCAAATTGTTCTGTCCGATCAAGAAATCCGATACACGGAACTAGAATTCCACGATCAAACTTGCACTGCTGCAGCCGACTAGAGTTACAAAATATCAATGTGGCTAACGGATCTAGCCGAGTCAAACAGTCCGTGTACTGGATACGGACCCTGGCAATGGGTTCTGATACGGTGATCCATTGCCACTCAATACAGGCTTGTTTGGGTAAATCGGTCACATGTGCCCAGATAACAGAATGAGTGCACAGACAGGTATCATGCTTGATATGACTGCATTTTTCCAAGTCCGAACGAAACCAGACGGAACACACGGCCCGATGAAACGATTCGCGCGCTTGTTTTAATGCGTTCATAGATGTGCCCAAACAAAAGGCGGTAAACAGTCCATGCCAGAATGAAGGACATTTGATCTGATGGTTCGCGAAAAGAAATGCAAAAAGACATTATGTACACCGAACACATACGCGCTCTGTGTCTAAACGTACGCCGATCGACTTGAAAGGAAAAAGGCAAACAATAAAGTCAGCTAACCCCTTAGGTCGATTTAAAAGAATTTACTAACCTCTCCCCGTATAACTTGACTAACTTGCCGTGTGGATTGAAGTAACGTGCAAGCATGGTGTAGAAACCTAGTGGGACACGTTGACGTCTGCTGCAAACCGCTTCTGGTGATCGGTTTAATTATCACGTTGGTTTGGACCTGAGGTTACATTAATTTTTAGTTGTCAGCAAACAGGTGATCAATTAAACGAGATATAATGTCAGTAACGTGGCGTTATCGGTGGAAAATTATAAGCCGGCGTTTCGGTTACCGTGGGTAACCTTTCTGCCTTGAGAAAGGTTTTACGTTGGCTTATAGTTTTCCATAGACAACGCCGTGTTACTACCATTATATCTCGTTTAACATATCACATGGCGCATCGTTTTTTCGATACACTCCGAACCTCGTTCGGCCCTGACATACTGAGGTGATCAATTGGTTGCAGCCGTAGCCAATTAAAAGTTTCCCAGTGGGAAATCGAGCTAAGGATCATAGTGATGACTGTTGACCACCCCTAACTTTGGGTTTCTTAGTACAACGGATTGGATAGAAGTCTGTGCACAAACGAAAGAATGTGTTACTCACACGCCTGGGTAGCCACCACAGGCGAGATGGGTGACATTCGGAAGGTAGCCAACGTTGTATAAAGAGATAAAACTCGAATACTGGGTGTGACCGAATAACACATGGTAGACTTCCTCGTTGCATGGTTATTCCCTAAGAATACGCCATAGTTAACAGACCACAGTGTACCCCCACCGATAATCTTAAGTTCGAAGGCTAGTGACCGTCAGTATTTATTATAGCGTTAAAAGTAACAAGGACGACTGCACAACAGGGAGAAATCTGTACTCTAGTTGGGGCTAACTGCTATGAATACAAATATGTACTTACCGACAAGGGACAGAGTCAACGGGCATCGTTTATGAAGAAGAGTAAGCGACAGACTAAAGGAATCAAAGTCAAAGTAACAGTTTCTTCTCCCGAGAGACTATCAGAATAAGGGACAATGGATGACGTATCAATCATGCGTGTATGTTCAATGTAAAGTACTTAATTACTGCCCAGTCAATGTGTAACGGGGGTATGTTGAGTGAACGCAGGGCGTGCCAGTGGAAGCTTATTAACTGTACCGGGAAGGGCTATTTGTATTGGGGAAACGGGTACGGGTATCAATGACCCCTCATAAGGAATAAATATGACGGAACTGTGCTAAGAAATTCACTGGCCGAATTTTTTTTCAAACGCAGAACGACGTGAACAGAGAAACAATGAACGTCTTTGATGATCGAGTGAATACATTGCTTACTAACAAACAGAAGATTTGCCACCATTCGACTGGTGGTGGTCGAGTGGTTCTGGTCATTCACTGACCACTTCGAAGATCGGATGTTCGAATCCTGCCACCGACGCCGGACACTTTGGTGGTGAACACGAATCCACACTTGACCAACTGGAATCTTATGTAGTTCTCTGCTCCAAATCTCACGGTCAAGTTGCCGGTCATCCCCAATAGCGCAGTGCGGTGTGCTCCTTCGAATACACTCATGTGCAACCATGTATTTAAAAAAATATGATGAGGACTTTGAACAGGCAATTATAAACCCTGACATTATTACAACACATCGTTGTGAGGTAGCGCCACAGAACTGTGCAGTTGGCTGGCTAATGTCATTTTCAAATGGAGCAAAACGGGTTTTGGACCCACGGAAGATGTGCATATGCTTGAAGATCTGTCGTAGGATAAAGACGCGGACGATAAAACCAAGACCGGGTCTGAAACCGGTTTGATTCTCACACGTATGACTTCCACCAGTGCTGGGTAATCGACGGAGATCAATAACAGCAGCAGACAGTATGCGATACTTGCTAAGCCAGTGTCTGGGTGGTTTTCACAGGAGGATCCGTAACCTTCCTTGCAAATTGACACAATTTCCGATTCAAGTAATCCCTTGAGGATATTGTCACTCAGACATAATTTCTAGAGTTTTGTTACATCGAATACCAAAGCTTAGTCTGCATCCTTGAAAACGGACAGACCACTGGGTTCAATAGATTTTTTTTCGGATAATCCCTGTTTCTGACGGAGGAGTGATACCAACCTGTAATGTTTTACCTGTGGTCGTGATTAGAAGTTTCATCATAAAGATGGGCTACCCGAATTTTTTTATTACACTAAGTAATTTACAGTAACCAAAATGGGTACCGCCACACGGAGTTTGGGGGAACATTCTCATCAAAACCAGCTTGTTGATATTGCTTTTGAAGAAAGATAGTGGATGGATGAGAAGATTGACAGACGTAATGTTCCAAACTTTGGCAGTCGAGGAAAAAAGGATAGAAAACTGAAAAAGATGACTGGCCGTCTGTGTGCGAGAATAGCGAGTAAAGGTAAGGTGAAGGGGAACCGCCAAGGTAAGCTCCGAAAAACAGAAGCCAAACCAGTGCGGGCAGAAAAGAGATAATGAAGCGATCGACCGACGTTGGGCCGCTCACCGCAGACTGAAGGGTAGAGAAAGATCGGCGATCAGCCGGGTAACCCTACGTTGAACCAGATCAAGAAGAGAAAGAGTAGAAGACGAAGCCTCGCCCCACACGTGACCGCAGTGTTCGAGTGTAGGACGGATTTGGGCTCTGCATAATAGGAGGTGATTTGGAGAAAAGAAACATCTGTCGCGGAATAGAAAACCAACTTTGCACGCAACACATGAAGCAGGTTGAGACATGAAAGGGGACGGATACAGTGTAAAAGTTATGGAAAAACCCAGAAGGAACCTAGTCTGTGGCATGCAAGCGCATGCGGGGAGAACAAATGATGTTTAAAGGAAATTAGAAGTGGAGTTCTTGGAAGAATTAAAGTCGATATGATTGTGGGAGCTCCATGAGATATGTTCGAGATGTTCGGAATCCATTGATTCATTTATAACACCGCCATCAAGACTGATATTGGTGGTGGCACGGCGGGAGGTGGAGTAAGAAAGGGGACAGTGTAGAGTGGTATCATCGGCAGAAGTGTGGATTAGGTTGGTGGTCTTGGAGAGATCATTTATGAACAGAAGAGGGTGGGTGCAAGTGCGGAGCCTTGGGGGACTCCAGCACTAACAGTGAACGGCTGGAATAGAGCCCATCGATTCGGACGGAAATAGTCTGCTTACTGAGGATACTTGATGTCCACGATACAAGCAAAGGGAACCCGAACGTTGGCAATTTCGTCAGTAGACCTTCTTGCCAGAATTGGTCGAAGGTCTTTGAGATGTCGAGTCAGATCAAGTGTGATTCTCAGTGGTTATCGAGTGCAGCCGACCAGGAGTGTGAGACGAACTAGCAGGTTACCCGTGGAACGACGGGACTGGAAGCTGTACTTGTGGTTGCTCAATAGCTCTTCTTATTTATTAACATGCGTGACTGGTTGGAAATAAAGGTTTCGAAAGCTTTCGGAATAATAAACGTGAGGGATATTGGGCGATAGTTCTTGGGGTGGGAGAGAACGCTGCGCTTTGGAATAGGAAAAATTAAGCCGTAGTTCCAAGAGGTTGAAAAAGCAGTAAGATGGAGCAAGAGACAAAAAAGATGCCGTAAAAGAGAAGTCAGTTATGGGGCACACATTTTAAGGACGATGGGTGGAATATAGTCGGGACTAGATGATTTGTGTATGCTCAGAGAACGCAGTGTTTGCTGCACTTTGCTGATGGTAATGGAAGGTAGAAACGAGTGGTTCTAGGAAGAGGAAGAAGTCAGAGTGGGGTAATTGATTCAGGTGAAATTAGAGGCAAACTGGGAAGCAGAAACCTAAGCTTTCTCGCATACAAGGTCACCAGAGGAATTACGAAGTGGAAAGAAATTGGAAGGGCAGAAATTTCAGGAAACTGCTTTGATAAGGCACCATAATGTACAGCTACCGTTAACGGATGAGACCAAGGGTTTGGATTTGTAGCAGACGAAGAGCACTTTGGTTGTGTGTGGTAAGCGAGCACTTGTTCCCAGCTTGCACGAACATGCGTGGTTAAGCAACTCGGGAGATTTTGGTTTGCCGGGTTTTAAAAAGTGTGGGGCACAAAGAGGTATACCTTGAAGGGCAATATCTTTGAACTTAAGAACGGAGATGGATACATCGGAAGTGAATCAACAATCGTTCCAAGGATAGGAAGTCAGAAAGTCACGAAAACTATACCAGTCGGTTTGATTGTAGCACCAAAAAATCCGTCTCGAGGTGGGCGGAAGAATGGAATGGATGAAGTGGTTGGAACAAGAAATAACACAATGGTTCGATGATCCAATTGGAGAAAAAGCAGGGATGTCCGAGAAGAGAGAAGGGATGGAGGTGAGAATAGGAGCAAAAATATGAACACGATCACCGGGTCGATGGGAGATACGTTTGGAGAGGTCAACTATTTGACTCAGGTTGTTGACTACAGCGAAAGTTTCGGCTTCGTGTCCCAAGGTCAAAGTGTCAGAAGAGTGCACCAACCACTATCGGTTGTGAACACTGAAGTCTCCTAAGATAACAGCGTGGAAGCTGAGGTTCGAAAAAAATAAGATCCCAATGTGTGTAGATGGAGGAGTCATCACTGTTGGGAGAGCGATAAACAAAAGAGAAGTAGTGATTTAAAGGGGGGAAATGGAATTTCAGCTACATCAGTTGAAATTCGCGACTGGAAAGGTTAAGTGGTATTCGGGAAGTGGTGACTGATCGGTGGACAAAGACACAAACACCGGCCTTGGATAGAAAGGATAAACGAAATGTGTGATTGGGAAATGAGGGCGGGTGGTGTCTGGGGAAGGGAAGATTTGGGTTTCGGTAAAAAAATGAGGCGAGGGGAGAGTGGAGAAATAGGTGTACGGAATCAATGTAGTGGAACTTACCTCAAAAGGATCCACGCAACATTCTAAAAGACATTTCTAAGAGTGAGTCACTAAGTCACTGATTTTCCTGATTACCCCACTACACCTGGTTTCCGTGAACCGGTACTGCGAAACAGATGTTGAAGAAACCAACTGCTTCCAATCTCTGTAAAATCCCTCCACCTACAAATTTCAATTATTGAGAGATTTGGCATTAACTCTTATTGAAGGGAGTGACCGAGAAATTCACCTTCATCACAAAGTACCAGTAAATGAATTGCCGAAGATGGAGTGGGATTTACGGTAATATTTCACCTGATGTTACCACGAGAAATGACGTACGACATCGTAAATTTTTCTCGCCATTTTTATTTAACTACGAAATGGAAACGGTCCTAGAGGACGTCATTTTGCCATGCGAGGATAGCGGTGTTGAGCATTTCCCGGATGAAAAAGTGTCGGATCTTGTACATGCAGACGGTACATTTTTGCTAATTGAAAATCCAGGTAAGCTGCAAACTCCTGGATAACTTGAACAACAGAATAGCAGCGTTTGGTATGCGCTACGACCCATCCTAGTATAATGTGTTATTGTCGGACTGCGTTTGTTTACCGCCAAACCTATCGCTATCTGGAGAAACAAAAGACCATCCAGGAAGTTGCGCTTCACCTGTAGTTCGGATATCGAATAAAATGTAATCCAATACACAGAAAGCTCATCCGGTTTCGCCAACAAAAGTCGTCTGTGAGGTCTACATTAAATGTATGACCATCAAGGGTGGACGCATCAGAAATACTGAGGTTAGGCGCACAGATCAAGCGGAGGTGGTTGAGATGAGCTGCGCATGTCCCCGAATAGAATTCCTCCACGCGCAATGTTGGCTGGGGCAGAAAGTGGTTGGAAGGTGAGTAAGGGTGGCTAGTCCATGACACAGGAGGTAAATATGAAAATCCCGACTAGTGACCTTGGTCATCTAGGACGTGTAAGGCTTCCTGGTTGGGATCAAAGAGAGCTTCCTATTCAGTGGCTAGATACGATGAAGGGTACGGATCGGTGTCGCTACCAGTGGCTTTCTTGTATTCAAAACTTTCTCTGTCGACTTGGTGCTATCTATAATTTTCTTCTTTCCTCGTCCTATCCAAAGTCTTGTTTTTGCTTCATTATTTACGCTTGGGAATGCCACTCAGAAATACCAACCAAGACCACCGGACTTGGTGCATGGTTATTGATTGTTTGCACTGAACTGGTGTTTCTCTGGGAGAACTTTTTTGACTATTGGACTGTATACCAACGTGTTTTCTCTGGATATCCTACCTAGAGGCGTGCTGGTTGATTGTACCGAACCAGAAGTTGCCCATCAACAGGTTGTGAGAACGGATTTCGACTGGTTCCTGATCAGTGCGCACAGACAATGTCACCTCGACTGGTGATGAAACGTTTGCTACCTAGACGCCAAGCTCAGCGATCAGAAGTCGCTGAAAAAGATGTGTCAGATGCGGTCTGACAAATTCTACGTGCATAAATTTCAGAAATTAAAAGAGCTATAAAAATGCAACCGCAGTAAGTGAGTGCATTGTAAAAGTACCAGGTCGGAAAAAATACTGTTTACATGAATCTTGTTTAATTCTGAAACTACAGTGCAAATGCAAGTAGGCAAATCAAAATTGGGTTACACAAAAATTCAAAAAACCATGCTATTTTAGGCATTTGAATCCGTTCAGCATATACAAAGAAAGATGGTCAATGCAGAATAACCATAAAAAATGAGACTAAGCGTACCGATTCGGATTTTGCAAATAGTAGCAACAGAAGACGCCTTACCTTGGTCACACGATGGCAATGTCGAAGGGTGAGCCAACATTGCCCATTTATATCATGACCAGTCGAATCACGGTCAACCAAAGTCATTGTTTCTGGGACCAAGCCAATCTGCCCAGAATAGAAGGTGACAACCGCTGATGGCCAGTCTTCAACATCGCCTTGTTCCTCCTCATCTGTATCACGAACATCGCGGAAGCGGACCGAAAGTGCTTGACTGTACGGTCCGATATTGGCCGGAGCCCAATGCGAAAGCGATCGAACGTGCATTTCATCGACCGAGGGACCACCGGTAAGTGCACCTCGACCCGCACTAACAGCCAAAGGGCAAAGCACGAGAATCAGTCCAACTGCAGCTACAGCCTGCGGACAGAAACCACTGAATGATGTGTGCAATAGGAACGCGAGGGATGATGTGCAAAAAAACTATCGCTAACTTGAACTTCATTACGTATTTGATGGGTGACCAGTTATCTGAATGGTTACAGATGTAAACAGTACTTTATAGCAACAGGAGTGAAGAGGAAAATTTCAAAGCTGTGGATGCGAAGAATGTAGCTGACGATCAAGAGGGACGGGAAAACTGAGATTTCCGTTCAGTTCAATTTTTTCGACCGAAAAATGGCACTTCCTTGCTCTGATTTCGGTCGCTATCTAGCTGCATCGCCTAAGCAAGAGAAAAAAAGAACAGGAGTATGAACAACAATCAAACAGAAAGAAAAGTTATACGTGGAACTCATGAAGACAAAGAAAAAGTTCGAACGCAAGCACGCCATCCCTTCTGGCACCCAACCAAGTTATCGCTTGTCCTTAATCCGTTAATTTCAAATAGCCATGCAGTGTGTCGTGTTCCACGTTGCCATCTATGAGTGGCAATCTCAAACGCAAATAAGGAAGAAAAAACTAACACTGTTAAAAGGGTAACAAAAGAAGAGAACTATAGACAGTACCAAGTTGACAGAGAAAGTTTTCGATACAAGAACGCCACTGGTCGCGACAATGGGTGTCGACAGCAAATCACTTGTTCGCGATCTACGTTGGCTTGTCACCTGAACAGACGCACCCGAAGTCTATTTAATGTCAGAAGACAGTCATTCTCGGCAAATAATGTGTGGTTCTGAATTGATAAAATAATTACATAAATGATGCATGGCACAATAAACAAGAAAAAAACTCATAACAGGAGCGAAACATACATTCGAGGTGAATTACCAACGGTATCAAGCAGAAAACACCGTCTCTTTATGGTCCAAGTGTAAAAATGGCCAGATTCAAGATGGTCGAGCAGTCAGAGCAAAGATCAGGAGAATCGACCAATAAGATTAAACAAAACGTGTGTTCCAGTCAGAGTCTGACTACTGAAATAGTCGCTGGCAAAACGCGGAGAATGGAATAATACGAGCAGAATGTTACACTCCCACCCCTCGGGGTCGGGGCTCCCGACGGTTAATCAGTCTCCCTGTACTTCGAGCAACACGAGGTCACCTTCAAATGGGCAGTTCTAACGTATGTCTCTTCAACTACGACTTTGCTGTTCTGGCAGTGCGTTTTGTTGTCAAACCATCAGATCCTGGGTGCATATCCTGATTAATTGCCATAGGGCAGTGATCCCGCGGTTCGTCGGCCTCCAGCGACAAAACTAACTGACCAATTTTAGGGCTCGGTTGATGTGTGAACCATTTCTGGCACACGGCCAAAGTTGAAAGGTATAATCGCAACCATTGTTTTCCGACAAAAAACGATATGAGTCGATAGTGCGATGAACAGCGTCTACGTTGTAACTTCTGATCAAGTTCCGAATAGCACAAATCTAAGAAATGTGCCTTTCCAGTTGTCAAGAACAGTACAAAACTACATGCTGAGGTGGATTCTGGGCGGGGACATCTGCACTACGGATCACAGTAGTCATTTATCCGACCAATTTCTGAGTAGACTGAAGGGAGACGTACCATCAAGTTTCGTGGCGCTCTTGGAAGTTGGACGGTTAGCTGATCCTTCGAGATAACTTTAAGATGATAGTTAGCGTTTCATTTACCAGCGCCTAAACAAGTTACAAAGGTCTCCATTTCATCAATACTGGTTGGATGGGTATTGGACTGATCGCGAAGAGTGATTGCATTCAGTTGTTTAATCTCGCGCTGTATCCGTGAATTCAAGCTTTCCAGTTGATCTGCTTTGAACAAAGTTAACGGGTCCGCTTCGGCATCATATTCGATGGGATTGGTAGTGACTAGATAGTTTGACATGGAGTAAGTTCCCTTGGTGAATATGGCTAGTTGCATTTTTGGTTGAACTTGAACAAAGTCAACGACCCGGTTTGCGCCAAGTCCAATATCGCCATCATTTGTGGCGTCTACGTCCAAACCAATATGCCGTTTTTTACTTCTGGTCTCTCCGTCTAAACTGTACTGTGACTTCGGGGTCTTAGAATCTGAATCCAGACCGTAAACGGTCTTTGATATGCGATTGGCTGACGTAGTCAGTCAGCAGAATTGTTTTGATCTCCGTTGTCCGTGTTTTGCATACGCTTGCCACTGTCTGCACGTTGTTATATCGCCATCCGTGTATTCGACTGCCAATGGAGGCTTGATGAGCAGATGTTTTCTGGCAACTGAACTAATACCCTTCCCGCCTACGCAAAGATACAAGTCCTGAGGTAGAAAAAGACCCATGGATTCACGGAATCCTTTAGTTTCTTGTGAAATCTCACTGACTGCAGAACAGACGCCTTTTGTGGATTCGGCATCATGGAATGCACATTCAGTCATTTCTTTGTAAATCAAACTTCAGCGGCTGTGTGCAAACGGAAAAACCCGTAATGATAGACAGGCGCGTTGTATCCAGTCCGCCAAAGGAACCAAGGGAGAATCCAGTCACATTGATTGAAAGAGCGACACGATTTTCCGGACCCAGGTGACGTAGAGAACCTGGTAAACTGACGACTGTATAGCCAATACCACTCATTTCCATGGGAGAAACGCCAAGTGTCTGATTTGGACTAGTTGAGTTCCAGCCATCTACTCCCGTGTATTCATAAGTTATATTCTGTCCCGATCCCGAACCTTGGAGAGTACCATAGACTTGACCGGCCACAGCTGCACCGTATGCTTCAGACAAACCGCCGATACCAGCAGCTCCAGCAGTCGCAGCAAGGCTCCCTCGGAATCAAGCAGCCTGTTGCTGTTGCGAAGCAGGTTGAGACTGTTGCGGTTGTTGCTACTGTTGTAAGAGCTGTAACGGGTTGCACGGGATCTCAATAAGAAGCTCTTTAATCAACAGAAGCCGAGCCAGTCGGATCTCATGCAGATTTGACTGAGGATGTTCCAAATTACCCCTCAGTTGGACGTATTTCTGTACACGCACTGCGGAGTCAGGCAGCTCTGATACTACTTGGATTGCATTACGCACGGCAGGTGAAAATCGCGTAGCTAGTTGGGTCAAACCATTCGAAATTTTCGTCATGTCTTCCGCGGAATATGGCTAAGCAGGTTGTTTGGGATCAGGAGGCTTACTCGATGTGTCTGAGCAGGAGCCGCCATTGGTGTTAAGCATACTCGTAATTCCTGACTGCTTCACTGTGGTGTTCGGTTGAACGGAGGCTCCGGAAGGTAACGTCACGGATCCTTCCATTGATTGGACGGGTTTTTCAGCTCGGGGTCATATTGGCTCGTATCAATTTCGGTTGTACCAGAGATGCAGCACCGGCGGAAGTCGGATTTCTGGGGATAACAGCAATCACTAGTCGAGTGACACCCAATGGAACTAACACTGTAGGCCTTGTTGTAGGCAGTTCTGTGGCACTGACGTACCCGAACGAATCAATAGGCGGTTCGAGCCAGGCTGACTGCTGGAATTATTACTCTGATAGACCACTTTTTGCCCTGGGACAGGTGTGTGGATTTGTACAGTTCGACCAATGCCCTGTGGTGTATGTTGCTGCAATCGGTCTGCGGACCCAGTGTTCGTTGTTTGTTGTAATTCTGGAATTTGTGGAGTTTGCGCAGCGTTGGTCATCTATGGATTTTGCAGCAGAGTCATCAATACGTTCCAATTTTTCTTCCTGAACAACGAGAAATTTTTCAAATTACTTACGATTTTACATTAGGGTTTCCACTGCGTTTAGAGTCACCAACATCCTTGTTCCGAAACACAGCTTCTTGTTTAGACTTTCAACACTCGGCTTGTTGTGTCACGATAAACGAGCTGAAAGGCTATACACTGTCTAAGCTGAATTTGCTGAGCTTTCCACAAGTTGATAAGTGTTTTTCATTCACGTTTCGACTCTGAAAGCTTAGTGGCTACATCAGCATTGTCGGCGACACCATATTCAATCAAATCCTTTTCTTCTTGCATACAAGTCTGGAAACTATCCTCGCGAGGAACTATCCGCGCCTTGTGTTCATTATGGCGTTTGACGCAAGCTTCTGCACCAGCAACGTCTATCACAAGTTCATCCCCCTCGATCAAGCCTTCATTTTAGATATCCAGAGATTCAAATCTTGTCAATCCACCAGGAATCGTTGAAACTTAAACGCCTCATCGAGTCTTCGTCGTTTTTCTGCAGTTTCGGCTTTGAGCTTTTCCCACGCGTTTGGAGGAGTACGACATTTTTCTTGAACTATTTCCTTGAAGTTCAAATGTTTTTCAACTGATGCCTCAGCGTTTACACCTAACTGAACCAACTTTTCCTCCAAAGCTGCGAGGTCACTCTCCAGTGTGTCGTGTTCACGATGAATTGCTTGAATCGACACCGAATCTCGCCCCTAGTAGCTAACCGAGATGATCGACTTTGCATTCATCCAAGATATCACCTTGTCAGTATCACGGTAGCAACGTCGAATTTATTGCTCCTCGAACAGCTTCTGGTTTTTGCGTTGTGTTTTTTCTATCCATCCAGTGCTTCGCTAACTTCTTTTGATTTTTCGCATACCACACCATCTCCATGGAATCTGTCTTTCAATCACTCATCTTCTTTATCGTATAATTCTTGAGCCCGTGTTTCTTGAAGTTGAAGATCGTACAGAACCTCACCAAACTCTTCGAGGTCATCACCATATTCCTCAGAATTCGCATAAATTTCCTTTTCACAGATGCAGAATATGGGTGTTGAATGGAGACGTCTGGACTTTTTCGCAAAACATCGCCACCAGTTTCTCTCGGTCACTGATTTTGCATTGCAACTGTTCCAGTTCGATAATCTCTTTGAGTTCCACTATGCGCAGTCTTGCAAATTCTATCTGTGCCTCAGTCCAACTAGATTCCATTCGGTTAACGAAAATTTGCGATCCCGCACGTGAATGTTATGTGAAATCGAGATAGTTCTTACTTTCGATAGTCTCAGTCATCTTTGGGAATTTTCGCTTGATTCGCTTTGGGATAACACTTGGATAACTTTGTGGTACCAATCACATAATTTGCAGTAACCCCTTAATAACTTTCTGGACAACAAATCAATTATTCGCGATCTACGTTGGCTTGTCACCTGAACAGACGCACCCGAAGTCTATTTAATGTCAGAAGACAGTCATTCTCGGCAAATAATGTGTGGTTCTGAATTGATAAAATAATTACGTAAATGATGCATGGCACAATAAACAAGAAAAAAACTCATAACAGGAGCGAAACATACATTCGAGGTGAATTACCAACGGTATCAAGCAGAAAACACCGTCTCTTTATGGTCCAAGTGTAAAAATGGCCAGATTCAAGATGGTCGAGCAGTCAGAGCAAAGATCAGGAGAATCGACCAATAAGATTAAACAAAACGTGTGTTCCAGTCAGAGTCTGACTACTGAAATAGTCGCTGGCAAAACGCGGAGAATGGAAAATTACGAGCAGAATGTTACACCGAGCTGTATCGTTCATCGTATCTAACCACTGAATAGGAATCTCTTATTGATCCCAACCAGGAAGCCTTACACGTCCTAGATGACCAAGGTCACTAGTCGGGATTTTCATATTTACCTCCTGTGTCATGGACTAGCCACCCTTACTCGCCTTCCAACCACTTTCTGCCCCAGCCAACATTGCGCGTGGAGGAATTCTATTCGGGGACATGCGCAGCTCATCTCAACCACCTCCGCTTGATGATCTTTGGTGTTTCACCTAATGATTTGGTTCACGTGTCCAATACTGTGCGCCTAACCTCAGTATTTCTGATGCGTCAACCCCCACCAGATTCGAACAATGCTGCGAAGAGATCGGTGTTAGAATGCCGACAATCTTCGTACATTGCCCAGCTACATCAACCATGTTTCTGATTCATAGAAGAACTGACGACTGCTGTAGCGTACAGTTGACCGTTATATCACATGCGTGTGAATTCATAAGATCCCTGAGATACTCGAGCTGCTTGCTGAAAAGTGGTCTCGGAAAGTCAGCAAGAAATAAAACAAGGAGAATATTTCGAAAGCGAAACGATTATCGTCACGAATATCGCGCTGGGTGGAAAGTCGGATTACGAAAGTAAGCTTTGCTAGATGAGTCTACCAGTCATCATAAGCCCCAATGTTCGATTACTGCTGGAGAAATGACGGAAATGAATGATTCTGACCATAATGGAGTGTCATTCTCCTGAAAGAAACCTGGCTCCACACATAATGATTTATGAAGTTGCCACAGTGGATGATTATGCTGCCCTCTCCGTCGACCACCCAGGTCGCTACTGTAAACGGGGCGGATGTACCATCAGTGTCATGAGTGAACGATGGTGTAAATTGACGAAAAATATTTCTACGTATCCCACATCTCACGTCAGTTCTTGAGTGCAGACTCAAACACGTAAGTCATCAAATGTCTGTCATTCTTGTTAACATGCATACTTTCCCAACTTGCCCTCTCTCTGAGCTTGATGCATTCTCCCATCTAGCTCCCACAAATCCACTGAACCGTACTGACTCTTCCCCGTTTTGACTGTGGCGACTTTAATAGGTTCGACGTGAGATTCCCTACATCTCTTGACCTGATCAATGTTGTTACCCTCGTCGCCAGATTTCACGCCAGGCTCGATCTTTGTCTCGTAAATAATCCCAACTTGTTGCATATTGCCTATCGTCCTACACTTGGTTGTTCCAATCATTCGATTGTAAAGGTTTCTCCAATGATTTACCGTAGGAGAAGGCATAAGTTTCATTCATAGCCGCAACTGTAAGATACACATGCGACAATGGCATTCGAAAACCCTCGCGTGACTCGGAGATAGGGTTGATAACTCTGAACTAAGCATATTTTCACACTCCGACACCTTGTTGTGTAAACATTTAATTGAGTACCTCAACTTCTGCTTTAGTATCTGCCGTCCACGGAAACTACGTCCGACTCGACCGTCACTCTTTCCCTCAACTGAAGTGATCACATCCTATGAAGGAGCTGCATTCGAGGTAGCAACCACAGTATCGTGAGAGCTCTATCACAATCAATCAAAGCTAAGCTTCATAGACTAAATGTCCGGTGTGTTCCATCACTAACTACAAGCAACAATCACTGAGAAAAATGGGAGACGATTATGTGCCTAAGTGGTGCTAATTCTCATCAGTACTTATTCACTTCATCGTAACCCGTCACAAGGCATGTTTGACAATCTCTCGTAAGGTTTTCGCTGACAACACACATACCTCCCTCATTCTGATCATAGCACTTGCCACTCGATCCCGGTACAAACATCTGTTTGCTCGGTCGTTTCTTCATCAACCGATATTCTACTGCCACTCATTCGATTAAACATACGTTTTTTTGTTTTTTATGAGCGATTTTTGCAGTTCAGTGACAACGTAGCAACTGAATATTCACCCTCGGATGCATAAAATGTATACTTAATTTGACATGAAAGCGAAAGGTGGAAGACGCGAAGTATGCTTGAAACCTTTGTCATAGATGTGTGTTGCAATCAGGACGTCCAGTCCTATCACTCGGCCAACGCCCCCGTATAATCGTTGAATGAGGCTTCACTTAAAACCTTCTGGGACCCTCAAGATGCAGTTTCTGGTCTTGCCGGTGTTGGCTTTGCTCTTATCGAGGGAGTTGAAGCTGCGCTATTAGACTAGATCCCCTTGGACAGTCGGCTTTGAGTAGTTGGGCTTAGGAGTTCGTGCAAAGTGAGCGGTCGCCTTTTCCTCAGATGAAATATGCTTGTTGTTTCGGCGTATGCACCCACCGGTTGAAACCAAGGTGCAAAGATGATTTCTACCAAAAGTTACACAACTTCTCTCGTAAAGCGAACTGGGCCGATGCCGCGAGCTTTGGCACGGGATATGAATGCTAGAGTAGGTTAGCTGTCGTCGAACGAGGCGAATTTAGGGGGTCCTTTTGTGCTAGATTCCTGTCCTTCGATAACTGGAAACGGTTTTTGGCTCTGTAATTTGATCATCGCTTGCTCCTCTTCAGTCCGAAGTTCAGACGCTTTAAACGCCTCTACGCCACGTGCTGTGCGCCTTCTTCTAGTCAGGAGCAGGCTGCGTTTCGGGCCGGTCTTGGATGTATTAATAAAAGCTCCACTCTCCGACAGCTGATAGAGCCACGCTATACACTTCAGAGACCAACAACCGTCAAGTTCTAAGGCAATCGTATGGCACGAATAGCGAGAGCCGTCGTATATATATATATATATATATATATATATATATATATATATATATATATATATATATATATATATATATCACGACCAGTAGTGCTTTTGTTTTTGCACACTTTATTGAATTATTATTATTATTTTTGGTTTACCCCCGAGACGGTGGGGGTCAAGTGGTTTGTAGCGTTTGCATACCAACTCGGTGGTCGGAGGTTTGAATCCCCACCATCGCCGGTCGTATTGGTGGTAGACAGTAATCCACTATTGCTCGACTCATTTCCACACCCGTCCTATCGGAACCTTGTGTGGTTTTTCACTTCAAATCTCGGGGTCTGGTTGCCGGCTATCCCTAACAGTGCAGTGGGCCTCTGTGGCTAAGGGGTGTGCCCTTCCAATGCGCTTATGAGCAAGCGTGTAATAAAAAAAAACGAACGATATACTCCTTTTACTGAAGAGCTCGGTCTCGTAATTGATTCTATGAATTGAAGAGCAGTCAAAAACAATAGAATTACTCGCATCGAAGATATTATTTACTGGAATATATATATATTCATTTCTTCATCGGTGCTGAGAACCTGACTAGTAAAAACAATCTCATCAGATGAAGGTTAACAGGTTTTCATTTATTATGATTTTTCTCGTCACGATATATACATTTGTAAAATAACTCAATCGTCCCTAAAACTAACCCACCTCATTCTAGTGGTCCTAACCCCTGCTAGATTTGGTAATCTTGGAGTAGTTGGAAGACGACCAAGGTCCTGTGACTCGTCAGCCTACCCAACGGTATGTACCGGTGAACATTGATTTCTAGTCAAAAAATACAACCAGATCATCTGTCTTTGAGTATGCACGAATCGCCGAGAAGGATCGGTGAGCTGAATTTATGGATGATTAATGAAACTGTTACTGCACTGTAAACTGGAATGCTTGTATATTACACTATGATTTGGATGTTACGTGCACTGATTGATTTTTGGACAGAAACTCAAGCTGTAACACTCGACAACAGATTAGCCTCAAAGGTAATCAAATCACCGAATGTGAATGATGAGAGACAGGAAGGAAATTTTCACAAAAGAAAATACATACGTACTTTTGAATGGAATGAGGTCCCAACTGAGGGATCCAGCAAAGGATCGACGGTAAAGCAAGCACGAGTCGGTGGAAAAACGCGTTCCGAATGAACCGCAGCCAAGGATGGATTTAATTCCCAAGGCATACCGAAAGCATCGGATGTGTACACTCGGTTGAATGCATCAAATATAACAGATTCAAGCGGTTGGTTCAGTACCGCCCAACAATGTACCGCCTGATCCATGGAATAGCCTATTGTGCCTGGGTGAATGAGCGTGTGTCAGCAGGGAATAAAGACAAAATAAGACATAGCGAGATTGCACATAGGGGATCAAACAACAAGAAATTAAGCTATTCTATGTTGAATACAGCATTATGTATCAGCGCCACATTTACAGTGGGTCACTTGATCGCAAGCGAGTGGATACTAAGAAAGAAGGCAGCAAACTAGCGGTTGTCCGAAGGGGAAAATGTGAGGAAAAACAAACAAATTACGATGTTGACGCATGGAACACCGATCCTACACTGGATGCGTGTGTGAAGACCGTTACAAGTCTATTTGAACACACTGTGGACAGAAAGAACCACAGGCATTCAACTAGGTCAACCAACGCTGTCACTTTCCTGATCGCTTCAGTATGTCTCTAGTTCCTCGACTTTTAATCATGCAGTTGACCCAGTAGCAGCGTTTTGCTTTTCTATAGAAAAGCACAGAATCGTTTGATTTATTCATCGGGCGTGCTTTCCGTATATGTCACATTCACTACAGTGTTCGTAAAGATCGGTCGAAACTACCTCCCTTAATTAAGCCGGTATAACCACACACGTGTGTACCTATCACCAACACTTCAGTTCGTCCGTGATGGACCATCAGAGGGCAGAGAGACTTTGTGAGTAAGTAATGAGTGATCGTTTCCAAGCCAATCACTTGTCTTTAGTTGGAGAGCGTTGCAACTGCTGGTTATAGTTGAAGTAATGATAGATTTACTTGAAGTTAAAGCTGTGCATATGTATAGATGTGTAATGGTATTCGAAAGGCAAATCAGTGTGAAGAGTCTAAGTCGTGTATGGGTTGATATGATGTGCAAATGCCAGCCTCCTTTGATGTTCGTTCGAATACCTCTTGACAGGCTGTATATCGAGAATGCGACAAATATTCACCGAAAATACGTTTGGGTGTTGCACAGTACCCTGACATCAGTCACTATGATATAATTCGACCCAAATCCGTGTCCGCGCTTGAACTAAAGAGATGACGCCGAGGGTGTCTAGTTATTTTGTTGGCCATGCAGACGGCATGCGAAATCTCGTCATTGGCATTTTACAAGCCATTTACGAGCCACACTTTAGCCCCAAGTGGAGCTGAGTGGAAATGCACTGCTGATAATTTCTAGTTAGGATTAAACAACGAATTTTTAATGCGTTGACAATCTCGGAGAATTCTGAGTGAAAAGCTATATTAGTCGAGCCACCAGGTATCTGACTGATCATTTAGTTGGACATCATCTCCGACACTAGTCGCATCGATAACCAAAGAGGACCAGAAAAATAACTGACGGAAACAAATTCCTCGATCATAATACACGGTGTTTTTTTCCTGATTAGCGTTATCTGGTCATCGTGTTCTGGACCAGCACAGATGTAGCCTCATCAACGCAATATACGAGACGAGGCTGCACATGAGAACGTACCAAGTCATTTTTAATGTTCTATTTGTTTTTATTTATTAGCCGAAAACTACTTTTTGCATCTGCACCATATGATAACTATAATCTACTCACCATTGATGAATGAACAGGGAGATCAAGTGGCACAACTGCTGATCACCTCGAGGGTAAGAGATTCGAACCAGGCCGCAGCCGACCACATTCGTGGTGGACAGTAATCTGCTGTCGCAGGTACGGCTCATCACGACGCGCTTGACTATTATGATCCTCTACTCCGGTTCTCCGAGTTACGATTGCCGTTCATTCTTCACAGTGCTATGGACCCCCGAGGCCACCATGCTGTATGCCACTTCCTGACCACTCTTGCTCAAGCATGGGATAAGAAGTATCTTGTTCTGGCTAATTTACAAAATCAACACATCACTAATGATGTGAAGAATACATTACAGACAATCTTGCAGCTACTGATTTGAGTGTGAATGTTTCAAAATCCGTTGGGCAGACTTTCGGATGTAACAGTTAAGTGGTGCTGAGGACAGCCTTATGCACCACATTCTAATAACTATTTACAGACGTCTCTCGCGATCACAAGTAAATTCAAATTGCCAGATGACTGAGAACATGTTTGGAGTGAGGCATTTTTTCGGATCTTACAGTCTGAACATGTATTTCGGAAAACTCAACACCCTTAAATCGTCAATCAACCAAAATTGTTTGTTTGCGATATGTCTGGTATGGATGAAAATTGCGGCGGTATCAGAACATGGAGAAATATACGTACCAAGTTTCAAAAAAATTATTCTGAAAAACCTTTTTTTGCATGGCGTATATATATATATATATATATATATATATATATATATATATATATATATATATATATATATATATATATGCCCAAAACCCTTAGAAGTAGCGGATTACCAACTGAATTTCCTTAGCCTACCCAGAAACGTCCGAAGATTGGTTATTGCACACTGGGTAGCCTCAATGACCGCCTCTTCCAATCCATTCGCAGGATCACAAGTTCCAACGAACATGGGAGTAACCCATAAGTTACCATAACACACAGGTCGCAAACTGTTGAGGGATGGTGCGCGAGTTTGGCAAAAATAACGGCTCCGAATCGCAGCTGTACCATCCATTTTTCCAGCCAGGTTTTTAACGTAGTTCTCGAAGTCTTCAAGCATCTCTCGTTGAACAGAAGTTTCCAAGTCCAAAAGCCTTTGCTGAGGAGTAATGAAAGGGCGAGATGAGACATCCGTCTCAGTCTCGTTTTTGTGAATCCACTTCATTTTGAGAAGATCGGAAGCAGTACGGCATATCGACTGAAGCGGTTTGGACTGAGCGCAGATGATGGGATTAGACAGTGTCGAATAAGACCCTAATGAACCGAGACATCAGGAAAATGTGAGGCAAGTTTACCTGTGCCTTAGAAACCGAGAAAAACTTGTTCATTAGGGTCTCCGGCACAATCTCTCTCTCTCTCTCATCCGAAAAATGACACGCGGAAAACCAAGGTTTGTTACTGGAAATTGGTGTATCTTATTTTTCCCGAACACTCCAGAGACATTATCACTGAACACACTCAATCACTCACCAGAAACGTTCACTCAACATAAGTGGTTCCGAAAAACTAAAGTAGCCGGTTGTGGTCAAGTGATTTAGAGCGTTCCATTACCACATCGGAGGTAAGAGGCGCGAACCCCGCTACCATCGATCACTTTGGTGGTAGACAGTAATTTACTGTCGTCGGGCTCCTTGCTACACCTAATGACTGCAACCCGTACCCACTGCACTTGTCTTAGTTCTTTGATTAATGAATATTGACGATTAATTCTGCCATTAACGAAATGACGAGCGTTAGTTCTTTTACTCCGAGAAACCTTACGAATCTTCGTTGTCAGCAGGCAAAACTCTAATCAAATGCCGTCGTTTAGGTCTTGTAAAATGCCAGTTAGTTAACGGAACAAGAGCCTGCTGCGCCCGCAACTTTCGACTCTACATTTCAATGGCTTTTACCTCCGACAAGCCATTACTTGACTTGAATAGCGATCAAAAAGGATATTTGGTCAGTATTGCAAAAAAGGACGTAAAACATGTTAAGTGCAAAACACCGACACAAGTGGGCACGAAATGCTATTAAACCCACCCTGTCCTTCTGTGATTGCTTTTGAACCAAACCACTCAGGATGACCTAATTTGGCATGGTGTGTCAACACAGTGCCAGTTCGGTACTTTTGCCATTGGTCTAGGGGTGTATTTAATAGAATTTCGCACCCTCTAATTTGGGATCGTGATTAAACTTCGTGTACATTTGGTGTAGTGGTCGTTTGACACATCCTTTGGGGTTTCGTCCAAAAGTAACCACAGAAGAACAGGATGTGTTTAATATTATTTCAGGCACTATATAAGGCTCTGGATTCCGTGAACATTTCCTTAAATCGTACTCGAAGTGGTTTTCCAACACAAACCTCAGGTTCACGTTGCCGGCTGTCCTCAATAGAGCAGTGCGCCTTCAATGTTGTCGTATACCCCTTCCACTGCGATCATGTGCATGTATGCTACAAAAAAGGAGCTGGCAGAACAACCATTCAATTGGGATGAACTAGAAAAAACCGAATGAATTTATTAATGAAAGGATAATATTGGGGTCCGTCATAAAGTGCAATGAGCAGACCTTCGGACCACAGATGTTATGATTTTATCGTTATTGTTTATCTTTAGACTACTCTTGAGTAGCAAGATTTTGCCGAAGTAAATCAACCAAGAGGTTGACCAAAGTTCAGGTCCACCGTGCGCATGGCTGACAGCTAAACACGTATATCGATCCGTGCGTAGCAAACGAATTTATCTGTCAAAAATATGCTGTCGGTAGTGATCACGTTGTCTTTTATCAGCACTTTACCTGTGAAGCATTCAACAGCCACTACTGCGGGGGAGTGTACACACTACTGACTGAATAAGTAGATGGTTGCCCAAAACACAACTATGGACAATCGTGGGTCGACAACAAACGCCACTACGTGACGGACCGAATGTGGTATGGTAATGGAAGGCATGTGAACCACGTGACTGTATCCTCCGACTGAACGGCAACCGTTTTCAAGTGGACCGGACAGCTATTATGCAAGTAAGCATTGCTGCAACAGTTAATTGATTTTGCCGATTTCCGAACGAGCGATTTCCAAAAAGCAACCTCCCTACCCGGCACGTCTTGTAGATCATAATACTACTACTACCACTGTAATAATCCACAAGACGTACCGAGTAAAAAGTTGCCCATTTCAGATCACATATCGACAAAACCTACCAAGCATAACAAAACTGCGTGTTTGCTTTTTCGATACGAAGCCATACGAAGCCAGTCGTAGTCCGATCGGGGATGCCATCGTGTGATTTGTATGTCTTTCTTCTTATTGCAATCAGTTCATGCAACGTAATCATGTCCACTACCTCTCCATAACTGTTCACTAGTGTGCTCAGAGCTATCAACTGTTTATTCAATGAGTAGTATGCAGACTTCTCCGCGCTACTACTACTACTACTACTTCTACTGCTACTACTACGACTACGGTTACTACTACGACTACTACTACGATTATTATTGCACATTTCAAATTTTCAATGCAGATAATACAGAAGTTTTGATCACTGCGGATGACCTAATACATACGTTTCGACAAAGGTTTCTGCATTTAGCCGTTCAATAGATTTCCGAATAGTTTTTCAACCACTATACACCCGAATAAAGTCAATATGATAACGATGCTGCATTCAGTGACAAGCACAACGTGATATGTCACGATGCTTCCTCTCGGATATTTGGGTCTGGCGACATAAGATCTTGTATGCACTGATAGAGGCGTTCCTCGCCTTCGATCAACACTAAGTCGAGACCAGCTTGGGCACATATCCAGCCTGAACAGTAAAAAAACAGCCCATCGTAATCAACACAGGAAGAAAAACTACCTCAAGATTGAGATTTGTCAGCCTCAAATAGGCTACCGGATAGCATTCATCATCGGAGTGCACGACCATCTGGGGAGGCGATTTCAATACGATACGTTTTTCAAACACCGGGCAATCTAGCGTGAACGTCTCGTATTCACCTCCCTCCCCACAAGCGTTTAGGTGATACGGGGGGCCAGTTAACCGTATCAATTCAGATTGCAAATCGCGTATACTTCGACCCAAATGTAGTTTGCTTTCCAAGCCAAATGAGGCAACCTGAATAGATATTACAAAAAAGTATAGCATAAGACCAATGGGGAAATATGGTAGACAATTATCAGTGTTAACCTCTGTTCAATGCGATTCTACGTAGCGGCAGAAGCGATAATAATGAGAAATGAAATGGATAAAAGGACAGTGATCTCAAGCGAGGATATTGTGACTTATTGAATTACGTCCGCAATGCACCCGGGCAGAATGGAAGAAATCAACTTACCTTGACAAACACCATTTTCTTGAGTGAAGTCGCGCTTGATTTAGTAAAAGAACGATCGAACTTTGTTGAGAAAAGCCAACTTCGGATTGAAATAATGAGTATAAGGAGGGAATATCAGTGTTTACGACTTTCCCAAGAGATGAGGACTTTGCCGACACCGCATGATAGTGATTAAAACTTGATCGAAGCTTAGAAACGAACGATCGTCATGCAACGAATAATGATCCTAACAAACAACCCCAGCCGTGCTGAACCATGAAGTTCCTTTGTTGTCTTCGTTCGGAAATACTCGTTTACTCAACTGACATTGGTCTTGACCCATGTTTCTAACGCTGTGCATTGGTTGTGTCTGTCGGTAAACCCATTAAAAGATCAAGTGTGTTGCTTGAATTAATCATGACTGTACGCGTATACCCACCCATCAGTGTAATTCTGAAAGACCGATATAGTTTATTGAGTGTATAGTCCCATAACAATAGGCTGTTAGGTGAACGCACAAATCCACGGTGAGCATTTGAGTCGTTTCATCAAAGTCACAGGTTCAAACGCACCCTTCCGATTGGAACAATCAGAGACAAACGAGAATGCTCAGCCAAACGTGTCATGCACGATAATTCCGACCGAACCGAAATGTCCAACTATTATCGCAACCGCATATAGCCCACGCGGTGTACCAACTTAACCCTCTGCACGAGAAACGACTGCTGTAATGGTTGCATTAATTAAATCACTTTCTGCAGCAATGGATGAGCGAAACTACTCGCAAAATGTTTGCACCAACGAACTAGATGGTAACGTTGGGAGTAGGTAGTTGAGTAGTTAGGCAGGATTCGTTAAATTAGTGCTGAATTTGGCATACTTTGAAATTAGCATTCGCGACAAGGAGCTTAGCGTGCTTATTGATTGACTGAGGTGTCCAGATACGGCACGTACTTTGCGCCTTCAAAATACAGGGTACTTCGTTAAGGCTGGCAGGAGCCTGGACCTGCAGTAGCTCTCTGTGGTGATCAGTTGGAGGCAGTCAACAGCGCTAAGTACCTCGGGAGCTTGATTACAGCTGGCTACGGTGCTGGAAAGGACATCACACTACAAACTGCGAGAGCCACAGCGGCTTCCGCGAACCTGCGACATTTGTGGCTCCGTCATTACATCCGGCTGCGTAAAATGCCTCAGTTCTTGGTGTTCTTCCTCACAACTGCGAGACCAGTTTCAGTTTATTCAACCACAACCTCACACTTCTGTGCTCTCTTCTCGGTTGCTACCGTCCAGCATTGTCGAGCAAGGGGCAAAAAGAATAGAAGCTTAAAGTGACAAAGAGCCAAAAGTAAGGCGAGAAGCGGAAATCATGAACACAAAAAAATAGTTCGAATGCAACTACGCCACTGGTAGCGACACCTAATCATATCACTTGCAGAAAGATGAGTTCTATGATGCCCTCGCCACTCTCGTTCGCAGCAGTAAAGGTTCTGACATTGTAGTGCTAGCTGGTGACTTCAATGCACAAGTTGGCAAACTTAGTGTGTCAGAAGCCTGTTTAGGTGGGCGTTGTGCTTTATCTGCTGAGCGTACAGATAACGGGGATAGGCTTCTCCAGTTTTGTGCAGACAATCGATTGTTCTTGTCTAGCACTAATTTCCGACACAGCTCGCGTCGCACAGCGACATGGCGCTCTAACTCTACAGGTACTTTTAGTCAAATTGACCATATCATCGTAAGCTACCGGTGGCGCAGTTCTGTTCAGAACTGTAAATCTTACTGGTCCACGTACGTAGAGTCGGACCATGCCTTAGTTTTAATGCGATTATCTCTCCAGCTCCATGGCCATCGTCGCAAACCGCAAACCGGATTAGCCGTGCAACGTTTGTGTGATACAGAAGTCCGCACCCGGTATGAGCAGAAGTTAGCACATGAGCTAGGATCCACGGAGAACAGTAATGTAGATGAGCATTGGTCTCATATCAAACAGGCGATGCACGTTGCAGCAGGTTTCGCCTGTGGTCCTCGATCCGTTGTCCATCAAAGACACTGGATCTCGCAAGAGTCGCTGAGTATAATGGAGCAAAAACGTCAGATTACGAACCGTAAGGAGATGAATAAGATGCGGAGAAAGCTGCAAAGACGAGTTATGAAAAGCCTCAGGAATGATCGCGAAAATTGGTGGGTCAAGGTAGCCGAAGAAATGGAAATAGCAGCTACTTCAGGTAACAGTCAGAGACTGTTCAAACTTATTCGTGACACCGGTGGACGGCGAACTCAGGAAAGTGAAACGATTTGGGATAGAAATGGAGAACCCATCCATAGCAAACAGCAAAGGCTTGACCGATGGGCCGAGTACTTCAAGGAACAGTTTAGCTGGCCGCACGCTAGTGTAGTTACTCCCGTGTCAACAACTGTGACTCCTTGGGTGGTATCACTTGAGCCCCCATCAGAAGTAGAAGTAGAGTCATGTAGTCGATTACTAAGGCGGGGGAAAGCGGCAGGTCCCGACGAACTTCCCCCAGTTCTTTTCAAACTGGGTGGTGAGGCGTTGATAAAATCACTTACCGCCTTGCTCCGTGACATTTGGAACGAGGAGCGTATTCCGTTAATATGGAGTGAGTCACTGATTGTTCCCATCTTCAAGAAGGGAATACGCAATGACTGCAGTAATCATCGCGGGATTAGCTTAATTCCGATAGTCACCAAAGTATTAGCTTCGATTTTGCTGCATCGTCTTACACCCGCTCGCGAGAGGAATGTCCGCGAACAGCAGGCAGGATTCCGCCCAGGTCGAGGATGCATCGACCAGATTTTTACTCTTCGCCGACTACTTGAAACGCGTCACACGCACCGCCGACCGACAATAATGATTTTCTTAGACTTGAAAGGCGCCTTCGATTCAGTTGATCGAACAGCGCTTTTCAGTGTTCTTCATCGAAAAGGTATGCCCCAGAAGTTCGTGAACCTAATGAGATCATTGTATTCTCATACTTCTGGCCGCGTTAGAGTCTACGGTGAACTATCCGGTCGGTTCGAAACGACCAGTGGTGTCCGACAGGGATGCCCTTTGTCTCCATTCCTGTTCAACTTCGTCATGGACGAAATAATGGAGAGTGCGCTGCAAAATCTTCAGGATGTAGGCGTCCAACTAAGAAAATAGTGAAAAGCTATGTGACCTAGATTACGCAGACGACGTTGTCTGCTTCTTCGAATGCATGGAACATGCTCAGCGTGTATTAGATAATCTCGCAAGAGCTGTAGCTCCATTCGGCATGCGCTTTGCATCTTCAAAGTGCAAGGTGATGTTACAAGACTGGACGTCAGCGATTCCGAGCTTGATGCTCGATGGGGAGGTGCTGGCAGTTGTCGACCACTTCACCTACCTCGGTAGCTGCGTGATGACGGATGGGAGCACTGTAGTAGAGGTGAGTACGCGGATATCCAAGGCTCGAGGGGCGTACGCTGGACTGAAGCACTTGTGGCGCCGACCTGATATTTCACTGAAGTTGAAAGGCCGCGTATACTGTGCAACTGTGCGTTCAGTTTTGTTGTATGGTTGCGAGACTTGGAGTCTGCGTGCTGAAGATATTCGTCGTCTTGAGGTTTTCGACCATCGATGTTTACGTAGTATCGCTAGGATTGGGTGGAATAGCCGAGTAAGCAACGATGAGGTCAGAAAGCGAGTATTGGGTACTAATTCAGAGAACGTTCTGTCACAGCGTATCCAGCTTAGTAGACTACGTTGGTTGGGACACGTGTTACGTATAGCAAGCACACGTCTACCGTGCCGTGTCCTATTCTCCGCCCCTCCTAGGGAGTGGAAGAGACCACGTGGAGGTCAACAGATGACGTGGCAGCGAGGAATGAGAAAATGTACAGCAAACTTAGGGAAAGTAGGTGCCTCACGTCTTCGTGGTTGGGGTCCAAAAGATCCGTCTACCATTTGGCTGGAGACACTCAAGGATACGGCAGCGAACCGCGAGCAGTGGCGATCGTGTTGTCACTTTCTATCGAATCAGAATGATTGATCGATGTGTGTTTGTACAGTTAGACTGTGTATTCCGTGTGTTGGCTACTAGGGCATTCTTTCTTTTTGCCACCCGTGTAGGTCCACTCCCTCTCCATCTTGTATATTCATACTTTCTAATTCAACGTGCAACATGGTGAGAAAGGCAGTGGTCAGTGGGGCTTGCCCTACTGTTTGACGCTGTACGATGATGATGATGATGATGACTGAATGTCTTGAACCATTTGACAGGCGGGTCACTTGAACCCCAACTAGGAAATCTAACAACCCCTCGATTAGCAACCTTAAACTGGCCGCAACCCTGTTCCTGAAATATTTTGCCGTTATAATAAACAGGAAGTAAATAAAAAGATAGAAAGAAAGAAAGAAGAAAGTCCAATGCTCAAGGTTTCCATACCTTTCTGTCATGTCACGGACAAACCACCTCGACCTACCTTTCAACCCCTACCTGCCTCGGAAAACAGCGTACGCCGAGGAACTCTATCGGTGGGCATGCGTAACACATGCCCCAAGCAAATAAACCTGATTAAATTCAGAACTTATTCCAGTAAATTACCTCTAGTTCCCAACACCATATATCTAATCTCAGCATTGCTGATGCGGTGCCCATCTTCTTCGAACAAAACCACGGAGATATCGATGCTCAAACGCTGACAGTCTTCGCCAACCTTCTACCCTTAACAGCCATTTTTCGGAGCCTATGAAAGAACCGATGTAACCACTGCAGTGTAAACTCGACGCTTGACAGATGACTCACGTTAGAAAAAGTCAAACGCGTCTTCTGTATTCGCGATGACACTTCATCCGATATCTGTCCACCTGGTGAAATGTAACTGTCCAGGTAATAAAACGTATCTACTCTAGTTAAGTCTTTACCTGCCAAGGAAAGGTTTGGTGTAGAGCCACCCGAGTCCTGCAGCAGTATTTTATACTTGGAAGGTGCAATACACATTCCAAAAATCGTCACACTGTTGTTTAGGCTGCTTAGGGAAAGAATGCACCTTACCTGGATCTTCACTTAGAAGAACGATGCCGTACGCATATTCCAGGTCAGACACTTCTCCACCCGCGATGAGTTCAATGTCACTATTTTCGCCTGACAAAAGCGCGGTCTCTAGGACTATATCAATTACAAAGTTAAGTGGGAAGCAGGCAAACCTGACGTACACCACTTTCCGTTGCGAACTCGAATGAAAGACCACTGGTTGTGGTCGCGTGGTTTAGAGCGTTTGATTATCACTTCGGAGGTCAGAGGTTTGAATCCCCGCCATCACCGGTTAATTTAGTGGTAGACAGTAATCCACTGTCGTCCGACTCGTTACCACACCTGACCTACTGGGTTCTCCACTTCAGGTCTCAGGGTCGGGTTGCTGATTATCCCCAATTGCGCAGTGCGCCTTTGTGGCTATGGAGTATTTACCCCTTCCACTGCACTCATATGAAATCATCCAATGTAAAAAAGCACGAAATCGGTTTCGGCTGTTCATTAACACGGACTATAGTGGAAAAGAATTTCTCTGGTACATCATTCAACAAGAGACAGCGCCAGAGGGCTGTGCGGTCGACCGAGTGAAAGGCCGCTCTCAAATCAAGAAAACTGAGGTGGTTGTGCAACGGAAGGTGTGTCCATGTTCTAAGGTTAGTCGAAGAATGTTGTGATCAGCACAACTTCGACCAGATCTAAGCCCAGCTTGATTCTCGCGCATGCACTGTTCGCGAGCGTAAGATGAACAATACATATTTTATGAGTTGTACCTTTCATGGTGGATAACAATACCAGCGAGCAATTCAGACGCGATACTAACCGGACTTATTGCCCTGTGGTTTTCACAGGAGGACCCGTAGGCTTGCTTATAAATCGGGACAACCACCGATTCACACCAACTCTTAGGTACTTGTTCCTTCTCCCATATCAAACCAATGAATTTTTTCAACTCCACTGACAACGCTGAACCACCGTCTTCGAAAATAGATGGAGGCAACCCACGCGGTACGGCAGCCTTATGTCGTTTAAGTTAGCTTATTTCACGGAGAACCTCAGCTTCTGGTGGAAAATTGGTATATACAACTACGACGGTAACCGCCGCGCTAGTTAGCAAACCTTTTGTTGATAAAAGCTCCGCTTAACGAACCAGACGAAGCTCCTGAGTCCGAATCAGTGAGCCATTTGTTTGTTTTATCAGCTTGCTGACGCCTGGCTTTCGAGAACCGGTATTACTAATTGCACGGAAAACGCAGAACTGTTGTCGTAGTTTTTCATCTTCCTACACCTCGCAACCCACTGTAGTGACCTCGATCGCTTTGAGAAAATGACTGTTTTCTGGACACCATTTTGGATCTATTTCCTCTACGATCTTTTCTGACGTTTGACATCGACCTCATAGTGTTCTCCGGTTGCGTACGTTTTACTGGATTGACTTTCCGAGGTTTCCGTCGACCTCGTTTTGAATCACTTTCACTTTCGGTCGTTCGCCGATTGTACACGCTCGCGGTCCGCTGTCTGCATAGCCGTTGCGTTTCATTGCGTTTTCCGTATGGTGTATCTCTCGTATCGGTACTGTTTCGGTGCCACGATGTATAGAATACACCTTGCATCTGTAAACCGACTCGCGTCTTCTCTATTCGTCCGATAGAGGGGATATCGTTGGTATTTCGCTGCTAGACTCAATAGGAGGCACGTTCACCAGCCGCTCTCAAACGTCTTCTATACCATCACTCCTAAAGGTCAGTTCTCAGACTTTGAACCAGTTGGCGTTCGAGGTATCTTATTTTTGAGAGATCATACTTCGCAGCAATATATATATATATATATATATATATATATATATATATATATATATATATATATATGCTGATAGTATGTAGTATGTAAACGTATATATATTATATATATATATATATATACATATATATATATATATATATATATATATATATATATCGTACTAACACCACAAAAAGGAGAAAAAATAATTCAAAGAGGTAAATGTAGATGTAAACAAACTTCGCGACACATTTTTGTAATTTAAAAACACTATTCGGCATTTTCGGAACCCAGTAGTCTCATAAGAACGCAGTACAGCATTCGTGTTACCGGTTTCGGTGCTGAGCCATATCCGCCAGCGTCTCTAGCCAACAGTTACTCCCATCTCTCGGGTCCCAAAAGAGGTCAGTGCTAACGTTAGCTTCATATCCCTACGCTAATTCAAGGTCTGACCACCACATCGCTTCTTTCAGCCATATTTAGTAGGCGCAATCAGTACGCGTTAAGAGGGAAGATAAGCGGTCGTGTGCAAAACGTGTACAAACCACTGAAGATGGTGTTGAGCGACTGATTCTGTCGTATAGCGGCTATCCACACCCGATACACGATGACGAACTCCACCGTTCCCCACGCGATTCCTACCAGACGTGAATAATGCTTCGGAGACATTGGTGGTTAATTACGGAAAGCTTTCGAGTGTCTTCAGTGCAGAACAACCAAAATTAGCAACTGCGGAGTGAAACAGTGCATATTGTGGTGTTGTAAACTTGTCCTTTCAATGAGATGGATCCCGCGGCAGCGTCAAAAGTGACGCCTGTTCATGAAAGTCAGTCTGGTCTTCCCTAATCGTTATGTGATCTCTCCAAAACCACCTCTAGTTGTCTTTTAACTCGCGAGATACACTAAATTATCGAGTAATGGCCCTATGAATGACTTCAATCCAAGGCGTTAGACGTTTACCTGAGCCAAGCGAATTGAACAAGAAAATCCCTTCCTATGAATGAATAAGATCAAAACTACAGATAGTTAGGTGTCTGAAAATCAGCAAACAAGAAAATCCAGTAAATCGACCATCTGGTGGGAAGCCGGTAAATATGAAAGTTTACAGCGCTGAACCATATAACAACCCAATATGTTAGGTATGATAGAGAAGTAACTCCAGAAAGCTGCAAAAACTTCAAAAGAATACCAAATAGGCACATGCAAACACTTCGCTTGGCTTTAATTTCTCTGAAGTTCGTTGCGCGTAAGATCAAAGACTTTCAGTGAGGAAAATAATTAGGCGCTGTCACATAGCCAAATGGGTTCATGGAAATGCAGTACAATTTTTTCATCATAATATTTAGTTGTTACAGTTGAAAAGAGCCGATTGATGGAGGTAAAGTGGAAAGAGATGTAACTTATGTTGTATCATAACTCACTTTGACGATAATGGCCTCCAATCCGGAACACACCATATCGCTCAGTAAAGAACCTTGACACCTTCTCCAGAGGAAAGCTAATGACCTCAGGCCAAGCCGTGAGGCCACCTGCTCTACACGGGTGCGCTGGTATTCAGACATAATCGCACCACTACAAACGGATCTCAAAGTTGGAAACCGCCTGACAGCGTTCGAAAGAGCGATGAACAGATCTTCCACTTCATCGTCCGGTTGCGTTATATAGTTTGCTGCCGTGCATGCAGACCGACCAGTAATCGTTCGCCGTATCAGGGGTACATTGAGCGCACAAGAAATTAGCTCAATACCTTCACTTGCAGCACTCTGGTACATATAACTATCTTGTTCAACAGTACTAGTAGATAGTAGTTTTAAAACATTAAGCAACCGAACTCACCCAGTTTCCGATTTCTTGGGCGCTAAGTGTATGATCACTCGCAACTGATATCCATGTGCAATGGCATCCATGATAGCAAATATGCTGTCCTTACCCCCGCTCACAAGTGCAGCGAAGTCCATTTTTAACTGGAACCATTGACAACAAGGAGTAAGGATACTGCATGTACAATGAGACTGAGTCTTCAGCACGTGTACAACAGAACTGAGATTGATTTTGCAAAGACCCACTGAACTGACAGACCTACATCCGAAATGTCATATATATATATATATATATATATATATATATATATATATATATATATATATATATATATATATATATATATATATATATATATATATATATATATATATATATATTCACTAGGATCTAATTTAAATCGTCTGGAGTGTGAATGGATACTCTTCATTGAAGAGCCCACAAATGAATCACAACTGTGATTTCTTTTAGTTATTCGTGTCTGGGTCACTGCTAACCCAACGAACAACATAACATCGGAAAGTAAAATTATGAGGACGAGTGGGCAGAGGAGTACCGGGTACGCACACCTGATGAGCGGCAACAACCGCGAAACCGATCGTGTGCTTCCGGGGAAATTTTGTCCACACGTTTACATACTACTTACGCAAAAAACGTCGACAAACAAAAACAACAGGATGGGATGGTAATGGTTAACAAGAAAAGAAATGTGTTCCTTGTGAACACCTTACACGGTTTGATGTTTTGTGTTTACGTGGGACACGAGAGCAAAAGGTCGCACAGCATTTGCGCAACTGACTTCTACTCTGAAACGTTCCTCAACGTTTCTAACCAACAAAAATCCTCATCCCTTGAACCCCAACCAGGAAGGTGGGAAGCACCAACCGGCACCATCACAGTGAGATTGCCAATCGACGTGATGTGATAGCTAGCGTGCCTCAATGGCCAAACAAAGCAATGCAGGATGATTTCCTTAAGCCGAAGATTCAATCAAGCCTGACAAATCGATGGGTAGAGGCCAGGCGAAGTCCAGTCTCTGAACCAGTTGGTAGGCAGCATCTGGTTCTACCCACTACGGCCCAGGAGAGGACACTCCAGCGAATAAATATAAATGTAATAGAAGGGGTATAGCCCATAGCCACAAGGGCTCGTTGCACTACTAGAGATAATCGGCAACCAGATTCTGAGACCATGAGACTAGATCGTGAAACTCGGGGTGGATTACAACATAAGATTTCAATAGGTCCGGTGCAGTAACGAGCAGCGGATTACTGTCTACCACAAAAGTGACCGGCGGTGGAGGGGTTCGAGCCTCTTCCTTTTGAGGTGGTAAGCAAACGCTCTACACCACTCGACCATCACCGCTCGTTTCAGGCTACGGTGAGCTCCTCAGGCTTCTCCGCGATTGGAGCACACGACAATCGGTTTATTCCTCAGTGGGTTGATTGGGAACGTCGAAACCGAGTACGACCCATTGTAACAGTGGTATAGGTAAGGGCTGCTGATCCTCCACTTCTGTTGACATCAGTCATCTCAAAAGTAAAGGAAATAAAAAGACCTATTTAGGAGGACCAATCCGAATGAGTTTATTCATGATGAACAACGAAAATTCCCTTCTGAACATCACATAACTGTAATGTCACTGACGTTGCTCCAATGATCTTGGTTTATAACAAGTTTCAGCCATCCACCGCCCTGATAGCAAAAGGTCTGTGGTCAAGGTCCTCACGCGCCGTTCCTATGGAACCTGACTGTTCCTTGGACCCACCAACCCACTGGTCCATGTTGTAACCTTACCGTGGTGATCCGGTTTGCGTGTTATGACGATCCAGAAGGCCACGCCGCTTTGCGCTCCTTCAACGTCACCCATAGCAGACAGGCCGATAACGACCATCCGTACAAAAGTAACGCGGCGTTGTTAGAGGGTCAAATCAGGTTAGGTCACCGAATTTGCGGCTTTGGCCTACTTGATAAATCTCGGTTTTTGCATCAACGAGCTTTCATCACTATCATTATCGTACAGCGTTAAACAGCAGGGCAAACCCCACTGACTACTGCCTTTCTCAGCATGTTGCGCGTAGAAGTGGAGAAAATGGATATACAAATACACAGTGAAGTGGAGAAACGAGCTTTAGATGAATCTCGCTGCGCTCCGATAATGAGTACTCCGGTAGTGATTGTGTGGTTTGATGAGCGGTTCACCTGTAGCATCAGAGCAAAAATCGGACTTGTCTACGTTGTCATTACCCCATGTATCTCTCCCAGCAGATGACCTTCCTAACGTCAGATAGCTAAAAGGACGGGCGTGGCGGCAGTGGTAAGATGAAGTAGCGGAAGAAGAAGAACAAGAACAAGAAAAGTGGATTACCGAAAATGTTTACCTAGGGATCAACGCACGGCCAAAAGGAGGAGATAACGATTGGAAACGGGTGGAGACTTTACGGTTAAAAGCCCAAGGAGCAAACCCAGCCGGGTACCGGCCAGGTTTCGACCAGGTGAAACCAGCTGTGAACCGGCCAGGCCTCAGCCGGATTCGAACCGGGGTCGGGATGAGTTCTCTCATAGATTTGTCACAAATGCTACCTTTGTCCGCTATGTTGCATCATACAATTCCATTTGCACCGATTTCGTGTAACATTAAATTCCATCAAACGCTTGCGTCCCACTCCGCAATATAAAATAAAGCGGCAAAAAATAATATCCGTTTTATTAATAAGAAATGTTGAATTTATTGACGGTTCGATATCTACAAATGCCACGTCGGACTTTGGTGTCATCACGCATAATTCTTCCATTTACTTCTGGAAGAGGAAGGGGAAATATCTGTTTTATATAACGGATAGACAGTTGAATGTAAGTGACATAAATTGGTGTGACCAGCCAACCTAGATTCAAGAGCGGTGGAGATAACGATATAAAATGTTGACAAGTTAAAATCGGTCGGTATCGTTCATACCAAACGTCGTGCTTCGAGAGCGGTGCAAGTTCCGACCTGGCTTGGCGTAATGCAGACCTCAAACAGCTGACGGAGTAACTTTTGCATTCAAATTGAACAAAAACACCGCAAAAGTGTGCTTTATGGAAACGAACTTTATAAAAGTACATTGGTAATTTTGGTTGAAACTTGTTTCTCTTGGTCAAATCTCGGTAATTAGCTCTCCCGTTATTGGCTTAGCCGTCGCAGCTTGTTTATTGGGTTATTGGTCATATATAATCCACAACCCTAGGCTTGATGTTCACTTGCCATTTCTTTCTCGCACTGGCTGGTTCTCGATATGGAGCGAAGCATCGCTGATGATTCTGCCCAGTTCTGTGCAACGGTTAAGAAGATGTACCCGAATTTGGATGCATTCAGATCCAATTTTCGGGACTTCCAATCAACCACTTGTTCGAGGTTTTACGTATACGATTCACGAACAAGGGAAATGGCAAGTAAACGTGGTATTATTTTACCACCTGGCACGCAGTACTATCTCATCAAATATTGCTGCGTCCATCGGAGAAGAAACTGCTCTGGAAGAAGGTAGTTTGTTTCCTTACTTGTTCCTAATGGAAATTGTTTGCAGATACCCCAACCTCGGTTGCCAAGCATTCGTCTCGGTGCGTGCCGTCGGCTCATCCTACATGGTGTCGCAGTGGGCCATGGTCTATAACCACGACTTCTAACGAGAGACCCAGGGTTATTAAGTCCGTAACCGCCGCTTGACCAGTGACCAAGATGTATGATGGAAAGTTTTCATAATACTGCCCAGCTTAGGGATTACAGCCGGCGCATGTTTAGCCGTCGCCTTCGCAGTCACGACTTTCGCTCCATAAGGAAAAGATTAGGTTCCGTTAACCCCACTAAGGGTGCAACGAGTGCAGGTGAGTTACTGAGAAATCAGGGGAATTCACAGGTCATTAGTAACAATAGCATGATTAAGTCTATTGTTTTTTCCTCTTATAAGTAACGAGCTCGTCGGCAGGCTCGGCGTCGTGATGTTAGCCGATGCCACAAATCAAATGAATTACGGTGGGTATGTCTTGTGGCACGTTATGGTCGTGGACGACACCGGGTTAGGGCACAGTATTTTGTATGCCCTTATGGCCAACGAAAGCGGCAATAGCTACGAAACAGCCGTTGAATTTTTGGCCCAATCTCTGCCCCAGTCCATAAATTGTAAAACCATAGTGGTAGGCCGTAGTCTGGCGCAGTATAACACTCTGAGGACAGTACCCGGAGGCGCAGGTTGTATTCTGTAGGTTCCACGTCGTAAACGATATGCGTCGAAGATGCGGTCTGCTGTCACATGTATCCATCACAGATCGGAGTAGAATATTCCAGTGGGTGAGCAATATGGTGTACACGGAGGACATCGCAGCTTTTCACAGGTTCTTATCCGCCGTTGAAAGTCGAAGTTCCGAGGCGTCCCAGTACTTGAAAAGTAATTGAATGTCGTATAAGACTAGCTGGGCTGTACATGCCACCCCGCAGTATTTGCTTCATGGTAATTATACCACAAATAGGGTTGAAACTGAGAACAGGCATCTGAAAACCGGTCCGCCTCGGAGGTCATCGATGTATGATGTGTTTTAACTGTGAAGCACGGAAGCGTCCAATCACTCGAGAGGTGCTGGTGTAACGCATCACTCAGCTGTTGTGGCATGTTCAGTTCAGTTCAGTTCAGTTTGCACAGGACAGGTAATGGCCACGGCCAATCGAGCGTCCAGAATTCCTTCGATGGTATGCACACCAGTTATGCACCCACCACTACCGAGTGTATTTCGTCGAATCCCCGCTAAAAATGAGAGGAAAACGGAAAACCTCATCGCACATCAACTGCGAGAGACATTATGCATCGTGAGCGTTCACTGAGACAGTATGTAATGAGGGAAAAAGTCTGCCAAAACATATTCCAGAAGGACCACATTGCTACCCGTCATCCATCTAGTTGATATACTCAAGGCTCACTACAAGGAAAGATCTCGTACCACCTGCGATCTAGGGCACCTTTGGAGGATTGGACTGTTTGCAGATCTGCCATCCCACCAGGCAGACCGTTCCAACTGTTCACAACCCTGTTGCTGGAGAAGTGAGATCTAGCCATCAACCTAGACCGGGCTTTTATAAACTTCTTCTCGTGTCCCCTTGTTCTGGAATCTACAGACACTTGGAATAGACTATCTGGTCTTATGCCAGAAAAGCCCCTCATTATCTTGAACGATTCTATGAGATCCCCTCGACGTCTCCTCCATTCCAACGAGAAGAGATTCAGGTCACAGAGTCTCCGCTCGTAAGTCCTACCCCTCTGCTCTTCAACCATTCGCGTGGCGAGGCGTTGGACTCTCTCAACGCAGGCGGCGTCCTTTTTGTAGAAGGGTGACAAAGCCTGCACGCTACCCTCTAAGTTAGGCCGTACTATAGCCATGTAAATAGGTACGAATACCTCCGGTTTCCGACAAGACAAAGCTGATCGCAGTTTAAAGAGCTCCCCACGAACGTTATGCGCGGCAGCGTTGCACTGCTCCGACCATTTGAAGTCACTTTTCATGATGATCCCCAGGTCTTTAACCCTACTGGCCGCCTCTACGGTGGACAGCCCCTGATCATGAGCGACAGTTAGGCTCTCTATTGCCCTCGACAACAAATGGCTTTTTTGAGCATTCAGAGGTAAGTCCTATTTGTATGCTCAGTTCAGGACGGTACCTATTTCCCTGCCCAAGTCCGCCCTACCCTTAGATCCAGCAATCTTCACATCATCCGCGAAAATAAAGCTGGGCGATTGAAGAGTGGATGCTAGGTCATTAATAAATAACAAGAATAGGACCGGGCCTAGGACGGATCCCTGAGGTACACCACTGGTGACGTCCACCAAACTGGAGCACCTGTCCCCCACCTTGACGTAAAACGTCCTATGGGAGAGGAAGTCCTCCAGCCACCTATATACTGGCCCACCTATACCGAAAGTCTCCATCTTGCGTAGCAAAAGACGATGATTAACGGAGTCGAAAGCCTTGCTAAAGTCGAGGTAGCATACCTCAACTTGCTTACCTTCGTGCAGTCGTCGAGTTACTTCATCTAAGAAGCACAGGAGATTGGTAAGGCAAGATCTATTTGTCAGGAATCCACGCTGCGCCGGACTTGGCATGGAGTGCTGCAGTAAGTGCTGGCAGATATGGGCACGGATGATCTTCTCCAGGACTTTACATAGAATGCTAGTTAGGCTTACCGGCCTGTAGTTCTGCACATCCGACTTAGGCCCACTCTTACATATTACCACGACTGCCGCGACTTTCCAGTCCTGAGGCAGCTTACCCTGGTCCAACGTGGATCTGTACAGTCTGCATACCGATGGAGCTATGATATCCGCCAACGGCTTGATGATAGCTGGATGAATGCCATCTGGGCCCGCCGACTTGTGGCTGTTTAACCCCTGTAGTTACTTACGCACGCATTCCCCTGAGAGATCTAGCTCGTTTAACTGAGGATGATGCACTAGAGCCAGATCTACTCGTACCCCACTATCTATCCTATGTACACTACCAAAGTATTCCCCAAGGGCGTCTGCTTTGCCCTGGTCATCAGTGACAATACCATAGTCTCTAGTGGATAGCAGACCTACGGCATTTCTTGTTGAGCCTTTAGACTGTACATAGCTGTAGAACTTCTTCGGCTGTTGTCCCACAGACTGGGCCAATTTGAGCTCAAATTCCCGCTTAGAAGTTCTCAAAAGGCTTACAGTCTCGTTTCTCAACTTCGTATAGCGGTTCCAGGCTAGCTGACTGCCGGAAGCTTTGTACTGGTTCCAAGAGCGGTTTCTACGTCTGATGGCCTTCCAACTGGCCGTCGACTTCAGAACAAGGGGACATGAGAAGAAGTTGATAAAAGCCCGATCTAGGTTGATGGCTAGATCCCACTTCTCCAGCAACAGGGTTGTGAACAGTTGGAACGGTCTGCCTGGTGGGATGGCAGATCTGCAAACAGTCCAATCCTCCAAAGGTGCCCTAGATCGCAGGTGGTACGAGATCTTTCCTTGTAGTGAGCCTTGAGTATATCAACTAGATGGATGACGGGTAGCAATGTGGTCCTTCTGGAATATGTTTTGGCAGACTTTTTCCCTCATTACATACTGTCTCAGTGAACGCTCACGATGCATAATGTCTCTCGCAGTTGATGTGCGATGAGGTTTTCCGTTTTCCTCTCATTTTTAGCGGGGATTCGACGAAATACACTCGGTAGTGGTGGGTGCATAACTGGTGTGCATACCATCGAAGGAATTCTGGACGCTCGATTGGCCGTGGCCATTACCTGTCCTGTGCAAACTGAACTGAACTGAACTGAACATGCCACAACAGCTGAGTGATGCGTTACACCAGCACCTCTCGAGTGATTGGACGCTTCCGTGCTTCACAGTTAAAACACATCATACATCGATGACCTCCGAGGCGGACCGGTTTTCAGATGCCTGTTCTCAGTTTCAACCCTATTTGTGGTATAATTACCATGAAGCAAATACTGCGGGGTGGCATGTACAGCCCAGCTAGTCTTATACGACATTCAATTACTTTTCAAGTACTGGGACGCCTCGGAACTTCGACTTTCAACGGCGGATAAGAACCTGTGAAAAGCTGCGATGTCCTCCGTGTACACCATGTATCGAACGAATACTGAAAATCCTTCTAAATGTTCAACGTGCTTTGTGAATTTGACTATATTTAACATTATCTTGGAAAGCTCGCTCATACACCACACATTTTCACGTTTGTTTATCCATGTGAGACATTTGAATTTGGCCTTGAACCGTTTCTGACTGTCGTGCTTGAGCCACGGGGCTTTGGACCTTTGGGTTTTACTGTGAAGTCTATTTGGCCGCATACTTGAGGTTCGTATATATTTGTATCCTTTGTGCATTTCAATTTAGTACCGTAGAAGCTACGAATCAATCTTGTTCTGGTTTTGGGATTCGTTTGAATTGGCTACGCGTTGCTCGATTTGCGAGATTCGATTTACAGTACTCAAGTGGAACCTGGACAAGAAAACTCATTGGAAATACCCAGACGAGGAAGCAAGGACATTTTGAGACAACAGGAAATAACTCGGCAAGTCTCTGGGGATGGTTCGGGTGTTATTGATTCTCTAGATAATACTAAGTTTACTAGCTCTGTGAGTGTCAGGTCATATATTTCTAACCGCGATGCGTTTGACGATATTAGTACTTATAGAATGAGAGTAATAGAATTAGAAAACGAGCTGCGGTTAGCCAGAAAGGAAGCAGAGCCCCTTACACAAGGAACTGGTCTCAGAGAGCCAGCAAAGAGTCCACGTAGTTCACAATGTCAACATCGAAAATGCACTGTGATCGACGAATATAAACCCTTGAGACAGCCTGAAACTACCGAGGTTTTGGCTCTTGACTTGCCGAGAGTGGAGCTGTCCCACTTCGACGGGCACCCCGAGCAATACTGTATATTCATGAAACAGTTCGAAAATTTTGTTGAGTGCAAAGTTGCAGATCCTGGTCAAAGGTTTTTGTATTTATTACATTACTGTCGTGGGAGAGCCAAAAGTGCTATCGAAGGCTGCGCGATGCTTGATCCACCGATGGGGTACATCAGGGCGCGCAGAATCCTGAAAGATTTGTTTGGACAACCATTCAAGGTGGCAAGAAGCCTAATTGATAGTGTTTTATTGGAGGCGAAAAGGACTGAGGGCAAGGCTGAATCACTGTCGAGTTTGGTGATAAAAATGCAGAATTGCAGTATAGCACTGGAGCACTTAGGATACCAGTCTGATCTGAATGCATTGCACACACAGGAATGCATTGTCCGATGTCTATCTATTGATTTACAGAGCCGATGGGCAGAGGAAGCTGAAAAAATAAATCTGCTTGAGCGGGAATCTACGTTCAACGATTTGACGGAGTTCATAGGTCGTCAATCCCGTATCGCCAACAGCCGATTGGGACAAATCGTACGCGAAAGTTGCAGACTGGCGCGAAGGGAACCAACATCTCGAATTGTGGAGAAGGACTGTAACCAAACCCAGTCTTTGGCTAACATGCACATGATAAGTCAAGAACCGGAGAGGTCAGCTGAATGCAAGCTATGCAACTCCCTGCATCGGTTACCAGATTGTCCGACCTTTCATGGGATGAGTGTACCCGATCGGTGGTGCGCGGTAAAAAGGATTGGCTCATGCTTTATGTGTTTGAACAACTCTCATCGAGCATCTGAATGCAGCTTAAGAGTGAAATGCAACCAAGACGGATGCTTGGGTAATCATCACTCGTTACTGCATGGCCTTCTCAACAATAGACCTATTCAGCCAGATGAACCCAAAATTGTCTGTTCAACGGGACATGATGATTTCAAACCGGCAAGATTAGGCATCGTACCTGTCGGTATCGTGACACCTAAAGGACTGAGGAGGGTCAATGCATTTATGGACACGGGGTCGGATACCTCGCTGATTACTCGCGAGCTTGTAGAAAGCTGTGAACTAGTAGGCGAGCCTACCTCGCTCACTATCAGCACGATTGCAGGGGGTCATGTTAGAAATTCTAAGAGGCTGACCCTGCAGTTAACGTCTTTATCTGATGAGGGGACCGTAGAAATTCCGGAAGCTTTCGCAATAGACAGCTTGCCAATGAGACCAGTCGACTCTGTTAGATCGATCGCCAAGAGATGGTCTCATCTCAGGGACATAGAGTTCGAAGAAGTTTCTAGCCCCCACGTCGACATACTAATTGGATGCAATGTACCAGAGGCTCACTGGGTGCTTGAACAGAGCATAAGCAATCGAAAAGAACCATTCGCTACGCGAACGATACTAGGCTGGACACTTCTCGGACCCCTGACGAGCGAACTTCAACAATCGGCATCAATAAATTGCTCAAATGTTGCTGAGAGAAGTGCCTCTGTAGAACACGATCAGCCTTTCGATATTGAATCCAACGGTCCATCTCAGGAAAGCGAAGTTCACTCGAAGGATCAGTCGGCGCTTTCGATGGCGAATTCAAAGACGGGACTTCACAGTGGGCAACATGAAGTTGCTATACCCGAGAGACCACCGTCAAGTCACTTATTGAGAAAAGGAGAAGTTGCCCGGAGGCTTTTGAAATATCTCAAAAAAGGACACCAGCAGGTCACCCAAAGCAGCTTGAAATTTGCCGACCCAGTGACAGTGTACGGTACCTGGGTGAAACTGCATGACCGGCGGCGAAACAAAGTGCCCTTTGCCAAAACAAAAATTGCTGAGCTGAAGTCAGTATCCCTAAACGAGCTCAAAACGACTGCACTGGTATTGGGTTTTAAGGTAGCACGAATGCTAAAAGAGAACTGCACCACCGCCGAACTGAGCCTTGCCTATTGGACAGATCCTACAGTTGTGTTACATTACAGGAAACGGAAGAAACGAAGAACGTGTTCGAGACATCAGAGAGTTAATCCACTCGTAGCAGGAAACAGCGAGGAAAATGTTGATGATTCGAGCTCGAAACCACATACAAAAGACAAAGTAGCTCGCAGATCGCCTCGCTCCGAGTTACTCAGCACTTTATTGCATTTCATGCCCTACAACTAATCAACTGGACCCATCTTTTCTGAAAGGTTGCAAATGTACTTAGTTCCAGTTTCTGTCTAGCGTGCACATAGGTGAAGAGGAGAAATTCACCAGTAATTCACTTGAACAGTTCAGGTGAGGCATACTAGCTGCGAGCACATTGTGAAACTATTATTATCTTTAAAGAAGAACATTTATTTACAATTTATACAATATTGATTGTCACATATTTTGTGCACAGAAAAACTTTGAAATACTCTGATAGATGCCAGTATTCGATCAATCTCCGTGTTCATGTGTATTTCGATACTGTCCGCCGTACACTTGTTTTCGAAATTTATTCATAATCAGAAACCGGTTTTCATTTCTTTCGGAAGATTTGGTGCGTTAATTTTATGTAATTCCACTGGTTCGTGACCTGTCAATTTTACGCGATATCTCATTAGGCGTTGCACCTGCGTTCAACTTCTGCGCTCAAGCTTGTAAACAAAATTAGTCTAACCAGTTGCTGCAATGGGTTACTGCTTGTGATGCTTAGACTTATTTCGTGCGGCGAAACACTTCACTCTGCGAAGCCTTCATCTTCATCGTGCGTCTGACTATATGCGCCGGTTTCCTGGTGAATATGTCAATCTCAAGTTGTGCAGCGGGATTTGGAATTGATTCCTTATGGATTGTGCGATGATGACTACGGCAAAAACCTGTTTCACGTTCAGATAACACAGGAAGTTAGTATCCACAGGCACTGACAATAAGTTAAAGGTAGATAGGGTGAGAATCATGACCCCTTCCTGAACCTTAGACAACCATTTTCGCGGAAGGATTTTGGCCGGCGGTGTAACGAACGAATACTGAAAATCCTTCTAAATGTTCAACGTGCTTTGTGAATTTGACTATATTTAACATTATCTTGGAAAGCTCGCTCATACACCACACATTTTCACGTTTGTTTATCCATGTGAGACATTTGAATTTGGCCTTGAACCGTTTCTGACTGTCGTGCTTGAGCCACGGGGCTTTGGACCTTTGGGTTTTACTGTGAAGTCTATTTGGCCGCATACTTGAGGTTCGTATATATTTGTATCCTTTGTGCATTTCAATTTAGTACCGTAGAAGCTACGAATCAATCTTGTTCTGGTTTTGGGATTCGTTTGAATTGGCTACGCGTTGCTCGATTTGCGAGATTCGATTTACAGTACTCAAGTGGAACCTGGACAAGAAAACTCATTGGAAATACCCAGACGAGGAAGCAAGGACATTTTGAGACAACAGGAAATAACTCGGCAAGTCTCTGGGGATGGTTCGGGTGTTATTGATTCTCTAGATAATACTAAGTTTACTAGCTCTGTGAGTGTCAGGTCATATATTTCTAACCGCGATGCGTTTGACGATATTAGTACTTATAGAATGAGAGTAATAGAATTAGAAAACGAGCTGCGGTTAGCCAGAAAGGAAGCAGAGCCCCTTACACAAGGAACTGGTCTCAGAGAGCCAGCAAAGAGTCCACGTAGTTCACAATGTCAACATCGAAAATGCACTGTGATCGACGAATATAAACCCTTGAGACAGCCTGAAACTACCGAGGTTTTGGCTCTTGACTTGCCGAGAGTGGAGCTGTCCCACTTCGACGGGCACCCCGAGCAATACTGTATATTCATGAAACAGTTCGAAAATTTTGTTGAGTGCAAAGTTGCAGATCCTGGTCAAAGGTTTTTGTATTTATTACATTACTGTCGTGGGAGAGCCAAAAGTGCTATCGAAGGCTGCGCGATGCTTGATCCACCGATGGGGTACATCAGGGCGCGCAGAATCCTGAAAGATTTGTTTGGACAACCATTCAAGGTGGCAAGAAGCCTAATTGATAGTGTTTTATTGGAGGCGAAAAGGACTGAGGGCAAGGCTGAATCACTGTCGAGTTTGGTGATAAAAATGCAGAATTGCAGTATAGCACTGGAGCACTTAGGATACCAGTCTGATCTGAATGCATTGCACACACAGGAATGCATTGTCCGATGTCTATCTATTGATTTACAGAGCCGATGGGCAGAGGAAGCTGAAAAAATAAATCTGCTTGAGCGGGAATCTACGTTCAACGATTTGACGGAGTTCATAGGTCGTCAATCCCGTATCGCCAACAGCCGATTGGGACAAATCGTACGCGAAAGTTGCAGACTGGCGCGAAGGGAACCAACATCTCGAATTGTGGAGAAGGACTGTAACCAAACCCAGTCTTTGGCTAACATGCACATGATAAGTCAAGAACCGGAGAGGTCAGCTGAATGCAAGCTATGCAACTCCCTGCATCGGTTACCAGATTGTCCGACCTTTCATGGGATGAGTGTACCCGATCGGTGGTGCGCGGTAAAAAGGATTGGCTCATGCTTTATGTGTTTGAACAACTCTCATCGAGCATCTGAATGCAGCTTAAGAGTGAAATGCAACCAAGACGGATGCTTGGGTAATCATCACTCGTTACTGCATGGCCTTCTCAACAATAGACCTATTCAGCCAGATGAACCCAAAATTGTCTGTTCAACGGGACATGATGATTTCAAACCGGCAAGATTAGGCATCGTACCTGTCGGTATCGTGACACCTAAAGGACTGAGGAGGGTCAATGCATTTATGGACACGGGGTCGGATACCTCGCTGATTACTCGCGAGCTTGTAGAAAGCTGTGAACTAGTAGGCGAGCCTACCTCGCTCACTATCAGCACGATTGCAGGGGGTCATGTTAGAAATTCTAAGAGGCTGACCCTGCAGTTAACGTCTTTATCTGATGAGGGGACCGTAGAAATTCCGGAAGCTTTCGCAATAGACAGCTTGCCAATGAGACCAGTCGACTCTGTTAGATCGATCGCCAAGAGATGGTCTCATCTCAGGGACATAGAGTTCGAAGAAGTTTCTAGCCCCCACGTCGACATACTAATTGGATGCAATGTACCAGAGGCTCACTGGGTGCTTGAACAGAGCATAAGCAATCGAAAAGAACCATTCGCTACGCGAACGATACTAGGCTGGACACTTCTCGGACCCCTGACGAGCGAACTTCAACAATCGGCATCAATAAATTGCTCAAATGTTGCTGAGAGAAGTGCCTCTGTAGAACACGATCAGCCTTTCGATATTGAATCCAACGGTCCATCTCAGGAAAGCGAAGTTCACTCGAAGGATCAGTCGGCGCTTTCGATGGCGAATTCAAAGACGGGACTTCACAGTGGGCAACATGAAGTTGCTATACCCGAGAGACCACCGTCAAGTCACTTATTGAGAAAAGGAGAAGTTGCCCGGAGGCTTTTGAAATATCTCAAAAAAGGACACCAGCAGGTCACCCAAAGCAGCTTGAAATTTGCCGACCCAGTGACAGTGTACGGTACCTGGGTGAAACTGCATGACCGGCGGCGAAACAAAGTGCCCTTTGCCAAAACAAAAATTGCTGAGCTGAAGTCAGTATCCCTAAACGAGCTCAAAACGACTGCACTGGTATTGGGTTTTAAGGTAGCACGAATGCTAAAAGAGAACTGCACCACCGCCGAACTGAGCCTTGCCTATTGGACAGATCCTACAGTTGTGTTACATTACAGGAAACGGAAGAAACGAAGAACGTGTTCGAGACATCAGAGAGTTAATCCACTCGTAGCAGGAAACAGCGAGGAAAATGTTGATGATTCGAGCTCGAAACCACATACAAAAGACAAAGTAGCTCGCAGATCGCCTCGCTCCGAGTTACTCAGCACTTTATTGCATTTCATGCCCTACAACTAATCAACTGGACCCATCTTTTCTGAAAGGTTGCAAATGTACTTAGTTCCAGTTTCTGTCTAGCGTGCACATAGGTGAAGAGGAGAAATTCACCAGTAATTCACTTGAACAGTTCAGGTGAGGCATACTAGCTGCGAGCACATTGTGAAACTATTATTATCTTTAAAGAAGAACATTTATTTACAATTTATACAATATTGATTGTCACATATTTTGTGCACAGAAAAACTTTGAAATACTCTGATAGATGCCAGTATTCGATCAATCTCCGTGTTCATGTGTATTTCGATACTGTCCGCCGTACACTTGTTTTCGAAATTTATTCATAATCAGAAACCGGTTTTCATTTCTTTCGGAAGATTTGGTGCGTTAATTTTATGTAATTCCACTGGTTCGTGACCTGTCAATTTTACGCGATATCTCATTAGGCGTTGCACCTGCGTTCAACTTCTGCGCTCAAGCTTGTAAACAAAATTAGTCTAACCAGTTGCTGCAATGGGTTACTGCTTGTGATGCTTAGACTTATTTCGTGCGGCGAAACACTTCACTCTGCGAAGCCTTCATCTTCATCGTGCGTCTGACTATATGCGCCGGTTTCCTGGTGAATATGTCAATCTCAAGTTGTGCAGCGGGATTTGGAATTGATTCCTTATGGATTGTGCGATGATGACTACGGCAAAAACCTGTTTCACGTTCAGATAACACAGGAAGTTAGTATCCACAGGCACTGACAATAAGTTAAAGGTAGATAGGGTGAGAATCATGACCCCTTCCTGAACCTTAGACAACCATTTTCGCGGAAGGATTTTGGCCGGCGGTGTAACGAACGAATACTGAAAATCCTTCTAAATGTTCAACGTGCTTTGTGAATTTGACTATATTTAACATTATCTTGGAAAGCTCGCTCATACACCACACATTTTCACGTTTGTTTATCCATGTGAGACATTTGAATTTGGCCTTGAACCGTTTCTGACTGTCGTGCTTGAGCCACGGGGCTTTGGACCTTTGGGTTTTACTGTGAAGTCTATTTGGCCGCATACTTGAGGTTCGTATATATTTGTATCCTTTGTGCATTTCAATTTAGTACCGTAGAAACTACGAATCAATCTTGTTCTGGTTTTGGGATTCGTTTGAATTGGCTACGCGTTGCTCAATTTGCGAGATTCGATTTACACACCATATTGCTCACCCACTGGAATATTCTACTCCGATCTGTGATGGATACATGTGACAGCAGACCGCATCTTCGACGCATATCGTTTACGACGTGGAACCTACAGAATACAACCTGCGCCTCCGGGTACTGTGTCCTCAGAGTGTTATACTGCGCCAGACTACGGCCTACCACTATGGTTTTACAATTTATGGACTGGGGCAGAGATTGGGCCAAAAATTCAACGGCTGTTCCGTAGCTATTGCCGCTTTCGTTGGCCATAAGGGCATACAAAATACTGTGCCCTAACCCGGTGTCGTCCACGACCATAACGTGCCACAAGACATACCCACCGTAATTCATTTGATTTGTGGCATCGGCTAACATCACGACGCCGATCCTGCCGACGAGCTCGTTACTTATAAGAGGAAAAAACAATAGACTTAATCATGCTATTGTTACTAATGACCTGTGAATTCCCCTGATTTCTCAGTAACTCACCTGCACTCGTTGCACCCTTAGTGGGGTTAACGGAACCTAATCTTTTCCTTATGGAGCGAAAGTCGTGACTGCGAAGGCGACGGCTAAACATGCGCCGGCTGTAATCCCTAAGCTGGGCAGTATTATGAAAACTTTCCATCATACATCTTGGTCACTGGTCAAGCGGCGGTTACGGACTTAATAACCCTGGGTCTCTCGTTAGAAGTCGTGGTTATAGACCATGGCCCACTGCGACACCATGTAGGATGAGCCGACGGCACGCACCGAGACGAATGCTTGGCAACCGAGGTTGGGGTATCTGCAAACAATTTCCATTAGGAACAAGTAAGGAAACAAACTACCTTCTTCCAGAGCAGTTTCTTCTCCGATGGACGCAGCAATATTTGATGAGATAGTACTGCGTGCCAGGTGGTAAAATAATACCACGTTTACTTGCCATTTCCCTTGTTCGTGAATCGTATACGTAAAACCTCGAACAAGTGGTTGATTGGAAGTCCCGAAAATTGGATCTGAATGCATCCAAATTCGGGTACATCTTCTTAACCGTTGCACAGAACTGGGCAGAATCATCAGCGATGCTTCGCTCCATATCGAGAACCAGCCAGTGCGAGAAAGAAATGGCAAGTGAACATCAAGCCTAGGGTTGTGGATTATATATGACCAATAACCCAATAAACAAGCTGCGACGGCTAAGCCAATAACGGGAGAGCTAATTACCGAGATTTGACCAAGAGAAACAAGTTTCAACCAAAATTACCAATGTACTTTTATAAAGTTCGTTTCCATAAAGCACACTTTTGCGGTGTTTTTGTTCAATTTGAATGCAAAAGTTACTCCGTCAGCTGTTTGAGGTCTGCATTACGCCAAGCCAGGTCGGAACTTGCACCGCTCTCGAAGCACGACGTTTGGTATGAACGATACCGACCGATTTTAACTTGTCAACATTTTATATCGTTATCTCCACCGCTCTTGAATCTAGGTTGGCTGGTCACACCAATTTATGTCACTTACATTCAACTGTCTATCCGTTATATAAAACAGATATTTCCCCTTCCTCTTCCAGAAGTAAATGGAAGAATTATGCGTGATGACACCAAAGTCCGACGTGGCATTTGTAGATATCGAACCGTCAATAAATTCAACATTTCTTATTAATAAAACGGATATTATTTTTTGCCGCTTTATTTTATATTGCGGAGTGGGACGCAAGCGTTTGATGGAATTTAATGTTACACGAAATCGGTGCAAATGGAATTGTATGATGCAACATAGCGGACAAAGGTAGCATTTGTGACAAATCTATGAGAGAACTCATCCCGACCCCGGTTCGAATCCGGCTGAGGCCTGGCCGGTTCACAGCTGGTTTCACCTGGTCGAAACCTGGCCGGTACCCGGCTGGGTTTGCTCCTTGGGCTTTTAACCGTAAAGTCTCCACCCGTTTCCAATCGTTATCTCCTCCTTTTGGCCGTGCGTTGATCCCTAGGTAAACATTTTCGGTAATCCACTTTTCTTGTTCTTGTTCTTCTTCTTCCGCTACTTCATCTTACCACTGCCGCCACGCCCGTCCTTTTAGCTATCTGACGTTAGGAAGGTCATCTGCTGGGAGAGATACATGGGGTAATGACAACGTAGACAAGTCCGATTTTTGCTCTGATGCTACAGGTGAACCGCTCATCAAACCACACAATCACTACCGGAGTACTCATTATCGGAGCGCAGCGAGATTCATCTAAAGCTCGTTTCTCCACTTCACTGTGTATTTGTATATCCATTTTCTCCACTTCTACGCGCAACATGCTGAGAAAGGCAGTAGTCAGTGGGGTTTGCCCTGCTGTTTAACGCTGTACGATAATGATAGTGATGAAAGCTCGTTGATGCAAAAACCGAGATTTATCAAGTAGGCCAAAGCCGCAAATTCGGTGACCTAACCTGATTTGACCCTCTAACAACGCCGCGTTACTTTTGTACGGATGGTCGTTATCGGCCTGTCTGCTATGGGTGACGTTGAAGGAGCGCAAAGCGGCGTAGCCTTCTGGATCGTCATAACACGCAAACCGGATCACCACGGTAAGGTTACAACATGGACCAGTGGGTTGGTGGGTCCAAGGAACAGTCAGGTTCCATAGGAACGGCGCGTGAGGACCTTGACCACAGACCTTTTGCTATCAGGGCGGTAGATGGCTGAAACTTTTTATAAACCAAGATCATTGGAGCAACGTCAGTGACATTACAGTTATGTGATGTTCAGAAGGGAATTTTCGTTGTTCATCATGAATAAACTCATTCGGATTGGTCCTCCTAAATAGGTCTTTTTATTTCCTTTACTTTTGAGCTGACTGATGTCAACAGAAGTGGAGGATCAGCAGCCCTTACCTATACCACTGTTACAATGGGTCGTACTCGGTTTCGACGTTCCCAATCAACCCACTGAGGAATAAACCGATTGTCGTGTGCTCCAATCGCGGAGAAGCCTGAGGAGCTCACCGTAGCCTGAAACGAGCGGTGATGGTCGAGTGGTGTAGAGCGTTTGCTTACCACCTCAAAAGGAAGAGGCTCGAACCCCTCCACCGCCGGTCACTTTTGTGGTAGACAGTAATCCGCTGCTCGTTACTGCACCGGACCTATTGAAATCTTATGTTGTAATCCACCCCGAGTTTCACGATCTAGTCTCATGGTCTCAGAATCTGGTTGCCGATTATCTCTAGTAGTGCAACGAGCCCTTGTGGCTATGGGCTATACCCCTTCTATTACATTTATATTTATTCGCTGGAGTGTCCTCTCCTGGGCCGTAGTGGGTAGAACCAGATGCTGCCTACCAACTGGTTCAGAGACTGGACTTCGCCTGGCCTCTACCCATCGATTTGTCAGGCTTGATTGAATCTTCGGCTTAAGGAAATCATCCTGCATTGCTTTGTTTGGCCATTGAGGCACGCTAGCTATCACATCACGTCGATTGGCAATCTCACTGTGATGGTGCCGGTTGGTGCTTCCCACCTTCCTGGTTGGGGTTCAAGGGATGAGGATTTTTGTTGGTTAGAAACGTTGAGGAACGTTTCAGAGTAGAAGTCAGTTGCGCAAATGCTGTGCGACCTTTTGCTCTCGTGTCCCACGTAAACACAAAACATCAAACCGTGTAAGGTGTTCACAAGGAACACATTTCTTTTCTTGTTAACCATTACCATCCCATCCTGTTGTTTTTGTTTGTCGACGTTTTTTGCGTAAGTAGTATGTAAACGTGTGGACAAAATTTCCCCGGAAGCACACGATCGGTTTCGCGGTTGTTGCCGCTCATCAACGAGAAGAGATTCAGGTCACAGTGTCTCTGCTCGTAAGCCCTACCCCTCTGCTCTTCAACCATTCGCGTGGCGAGGCGTTGGACTCTCTCAACGCAGGCGGCGTCCTTTTTGTAGAAGGGTGACAAAGCCTGCACGCTACCCTCTAAGTTAGGCCGTACTATAGCCATGTAAATAGGTACGAATACCTCCGGTTTCCGACAAGACAAAGCTGATCACAGTTTAAAGAGCTCCCCACGAACGTTATGCGCGGCAGCGTTGCACTGCTCCGGCCATTTGAAGTCACTTTTCATGATGATCCCCAGGTCTTTAACCCTACTGGCCGCCTCTACGGTGGACAGCCCCTGATCATGAGCGACAGTTAGGCTCTCTATTGCCCTCGACAACAAATGGCTTTTTTGAGCGTTCAGAGGTAAGTCCCATTTGTATGCTCAGTTCAGGACGGTACCTATTTCCCTGCCCAAGTCCGCCCTACCCTTAGATCCAGCAATCTTCACATCATCCGCGAAAATAAAGCTGGGCGATTGAAGAGTGGATGCTAGGTCATTAATAAATAACAAGAATAGGACCGGGCCTAGGACGGATCCCTGAGGTACACCACTGGTGACGTCCACCAAACTGGAGCACCTGTCCCCCACCTTGACGTAAAACGTCCTATGGGAGAGGAAGTCCTCCAGCCACCTATATACTGGCCCACCTATACCGAAAGTCTCCATCTTGCGTAGCAAAAGACGATGATTAACTGAGTCGAAAGCCTTGCTAAAGTCGAGGTAGCATACCTCAACTTGCTTACCTTCGTGCAGTCGTCGAGTTACTTCATCTAAGAAGCACAGGAGATTGGTAAGGCAAGATCTATTTGTCAGGAATCCACGCTGCGCCGGACTTGGCATGGAGTGCTGCAGTAAGTGCTGGCAGATATGGGCACGGATGATCTTCTCCAGGACTTTACATAGAATGCTAGTTAGGCTTACCGGCCTGTAGTTCTGCACATCCGACTTAGGCCCACTCTTACATATTACCACGACTGCCGCGACTTTCCAGTCCTGAGGCAGCTTACCCTGGTCCAACGTGGATCTGTACAGTCTGCATACCGATGGAGCTATGATATCCGCCAACGGCTTGATGATAGCTGGATGAATGCCATCTGGGCCCGCCGACTTGTGGCTGTTTAACCCCTGTAGTTACTTACGCACGCATTCCCCTGAGAGATCTAGCTCGTTTAACTGAGGATGATGCACTAGAGCCAGATCTACTCGTACCCCACTATCTATCCTATGTACACTACCAAAGTATTCCCCAAGGGCGTCTGCTTTGCCCTGGTCATCAGTGACAATACCATAGTCTCTAGTGGATAGCGGACCTACGGCATTTCTTGTTGAGCCTTTAGACTGTACATAGCTGTAGAACTTCTTCGGCTGTTGTCCCACAGACTGGGCCAATTTGAGCTCAAATTCCCGCTTAGAAGTTCTCAAAAGGCTTACAGTCTCGTTTCTCAACTTCGTATAGCGGTTCCAGGCTAGCTGACTGCCGGAAGCTTTGTACTGGTTCCAAGAGCGGTTTCTACGTCTGATGGCCTTCCAACTGGCCGTCGACTTCAGAACAAGGGGACATGAGAAGAAGTTGATAAAAGCCCGATCTAGGTTGATGGCTAGATCCCACTTCTCCAGCAACAGGGTTGTGAACAGTTGGAACGGTCTGCCTGGTGGGATGGCAGATCTGCAAACAGTCCAATCCTCCAAAGGTGCCCTAGATCGCAGGTGGTACGAGATCTTTCCTTGTAGTGAGCCTTGAGTATATCAACTAGATGGATGACGGGTAGCAATGTGGTCCTTCTGGAATATGTTTTGGCAGACTTTTTCCCTCATTACATACTGTCTCAGTGAACGCTCACGATGCATAATGTCTCTCGCAGTTGATGTGCGATGAGGTTTTCCGTTTTCCTCTCATTTTTAGCGGGGATTCGACGAAATACACTCGGTAGTGGTGGGTGCATAACTGGTGTGCATACCATCGAAGGAATTCTGGACGCTCGATTGGCCGTGGCCATTACCTGTCCTGTGCAAACTGAACTGAACTGAACTGAACATGCCACAACAGCTGAGTGATGCGTTACACCAGCACCTCTCGAGTGATTGGACGCTTCCGTGCTTCACAGTTAAAACACATCATACATCGATGACCTCCGAGGCGGACCGGTTTTCAGATGCCTGTTCTCAGTTTCAACCCTATTTGTGGTATAATTACCATGAAGCAAATACTGCGGGGTGGCATGTACAGCCCAGCTAGTCTTATACGACATTCAATTACTTTTCAAGTACTGGGACGCCTCGGAACTTCGACTTTCAACGGCGGATAAGAACCTGTGAAAAGCTGCGATGTCCTCCGTGTACACCATATTGCTCACCCACTGGAATATTCTACTCCGATCTGTGATGGATACATGTGACAGCAGACCGCATCTTCGACGCATATCGTTTACGACGTGGAACCTACAGAATACAACCTGCGCCTCCGGGTACTGTGTCCTCAGAGTGTTATACTGCGCCAGACTACGGCCTACCACTATGGTTTTACAATTTATGGACTGGGGCAGAGATTGGGCCAAAAATTCAACGGCTGTTTCGTAGCTATTGCCGCTTTCGTTGGCCATAAGGGCATACAAAATACTGTGCCCTAACCCGGTGTCGTCCACGACCATAACGTGCCACAAGACATACCCACCGTAATTCATTTGATTTGTGGCATCGGCTAACATCACGACGCCGATCCTGCCGACGAGCTCGTTACTTATAAGAGGAAAAAACAATAGACTTAATCATGCTATTGTTACTAATGACCTGTGAATTCCCCTGATTTCTCAGTAACTCACCTGCACTCGTTGCACCCTTAGTGGGGTTAACGGAACCTAATCTTTTCCTTATGGAGCGAAAGTCGTGACTGCGAAGGCGACGGCTAAACATGCGCCGGCTGTAATCCCTAAGCTGGGCAGTATTATGAAAACTTTCCATCATACATCTTGGTCACTGGTCAAGCGGCGGTTACGGACTTAATAACCCTGGGTCTCTCGTTAGAAGTCGTGGTTATAGACCATGGCCCACTGCGACACCATGTAGGATGAGCCGACGGCACGCACCGAGACGAATGCTTGGCAACCGAGGTTGGGGTATCTGCAAACAATTTCCATTAGGAACAAGTAAGGAAACAAACTACCTTCTTCCAGAGCAGTTTCTTCTCCGATGGACGCAGCAATATTTGATGAGATAGTACTGCGTGCCAGGTGGTAAAATAATACCACGTTTACTTGCCATTTCCCTTGTTCGTGAATCGTATACGTAAAACCTCGAACAAGTGGTTGATTGGAAGTCCCGAAAATTGGATCTGAATGCATCCAAATTCGGGTACATCTTCTTAACCGTTGCACAGAACTGGGCAGAATCATCAGCGATGCTTCGCTCCATATCGAGAACCAGCCAGTGCGAGAAAGAAATGGCAAGTGAACATCAAGCCTAGGGTTGTGGATTATATATGACCAATAACCCAATAAACAAGCTGCGACGGCTAAGCCAATAACGGGAGAGCTAATTACCGAGATTTGACCAAGAGAAACAAGTTTCAACCAAAATTACCAATGTACTTTTATAAAGTTCGTTTCCATAAAGCACACTTTTGCGGTGTTTTTGTTCAATTTGAATGCAAAAGTTACTCCGTCAGCTGTTTGAGGTCTGCATTACGCCAAGCCAGGTCGGAACTTGCACCGCTCTCGAAGCACGACGTTTGGTATGAACGATACCGACCGATTTTAACTTGTCAACATTTTATATCGTTATCTCCACCGCTCTTGAATCTAGGTTGGCTGGTCACACCAATTTATGTCACTTACATTCAACTGTCTATCCGTTATATAAAACAGATATTTCCCCTTCCTCTTCCAGAAGTAAATGGAAGAATTATGCGTGATGACACCAAAGTCCGACGTGGCATTTGTAGATATCGAACCGTCAATAAATTCAACATTTCTTATTAATAAAACGGATATTATTTTTTGCCGCTTTATTTTATATTGCGGAGTGGGACGCAAGCGTTTGATGGAATTTAATGTTACACGAAATCGGTGCAAATGGAATTGTATGATGCAACATAGCGGACAAAGGTAGCATTTGTGACAAATCTATGAGAGAACTCATCCCGACCCCGGTTCGAATCCGGCTGAGGCCTGGCCGGTTCACAGCTGGTTTCACCTGGTCGAAACCTGGCCGGTACCCGGCTGGGTTTGCTCCTTGGGCTTTTAACCGTAAAGTCTCCACCCGTTTCCAATCGTTATCTCCTCCTTTTGGCCGTGCGTTGATCCCTAGGTAAACATTTTCGGTAATCCACTTTTCTTGTTCTTGTTCTTCTTCTTCCGCTACTTCATCTTACCACTGCCGCCACGCCCGTCCTTTTAGCTATCTGACGTTAGGAAGGTCATCTGCTGGGAGAGATACATGGGGTAATGACAACGTAGACAAGTTGTAGGACTGTCACATCTTCTGACGGCAAGCCCGATTTTTGCTCTGATGCTACAGGTGAACCGCTCATCAAACCACACAATCACTACCGGAGTACTCATTATCGGAGCGCAGCGAGATTCATCTAAAGCTCGTTTCTCCACTTCACTGTGTATTTGTATATCCATTTTCTCCACTTCTACGCGCAACATGCTGAGAAAGGCAGTAGTCAGTGGGGTTTGCCCTGCTGTTTAACGCTGTACGATAATGATAGTGATGAAAGCTCGTTGATGCAAAAACCGAGATTTATCAAGTAGGCCAAAGCCGCAAATTCGGTGACCTAACCTGATTTGACCCTCTAACAACGCCGCGTTACTTTTGTACGGATGGTCGTTATCGGCCTGTCTGCTATGGGTGACGTTGAAGGAGCGCAAAGCGGCGTAGCCTTCTGGATCGTCATAACACGCAAACCGGATCACCACGGTAAGGTTACAACATGGACCAGTGGGTTGGTGGGTCCAAGGAACAGTCAGGTTCCATAGGAACGGCGCGTGAGGACCTTGACCACAGACCTTTTGCTATCAGGGCGGTAGATGGCTGAAACTTTTTATAAACCAAGATCATTGGAGCAACGTCAGTGACATTACAGTTATGTGATGTTCAGAAGGGAATTTTCGTTGTTCATCATGAATAAACTCATTCGGATTGGTCCTCCTAAATAGGTCTTTTTATTTCCTTTACTTTTGAGATGACTGATGTCAACAGAAGTGGAGGATCAGCAGCCCTTACCTATACCACTGTTACAATGGGTCGTACTCGGTTTCGACGTTCCCAATCAACCCACTGAGGAATAAACCGATTGTCGTGTGCTCCAATCGCGGAGAAGCCTGAGGAGCTCACCGTAGCCTGAAACGAGCGGTGATGGTCGAGTGGTGTAGAGCGTTTGCTTACCACCTCAAAAGGAAGAGGCTCGAACCCCTCCACCGCCGGTCACTTTTGTGGTAGACAGTAATCCGCTGCTCGTTACTGCACCGGACCTATTGAAATCTTATGTTGTAATCCACCCCGAGTTTCACGATCTAGTCTCATGGTCTCAGAATCTGGTTGCCGATTATCTCTAGTAGTGCAACGAGCCCTTGTGGCTATGGGCTATACCCCTTCTATTACATTTATATTTATTCGCTGGAGTGTCCTCTCCTGGGCCGTAGTGGGTAGAACCAGATGCTGCCTACCAACTGGTTCAGAGACTGGACTTCGCCTGGCCTCTACCCATCGATTTGTCAGGCTTGATTGAATCTTCGGCTTAAGGAAATCATCCTGCATTGCTTTGTTTGGCCATTGAGGCACGCTAGCTATCACATCACGTCGATTGGCAATCTCACTGTGATGGTGCCGGTTGGTGCTTCCCACCTTCCTGGTTGGGGTTCAAGGGATGAGGATTTTTGTTGGTTAGAAACGTTGAGGAACGTTTCAGAGTAGAAGTCAGTTGCGCAAATGCTGTGCGACCTTTTGCTCTCGTGTCCCACGTAAACACAAAACATCAAACCGTGTAAGGTGTTCACAAGGAACACATTTCTTTTCTTGTTAACCATTACCATCCCATCCTGTTGTTTTTGTTTGTCGACGTTTTTTGCGTAAGTAGTATGTAAACGTGTGGACAAAATTTCCCCGGAAGCACACGATCGGTTTCGCGGTTGTTGCCGCTCATCAGGTGTGCGTACCCGGTACTCCTCTGCCCACTCGTCCTCATAATTTTACTTTCCGATGTTATGTTGTTCGTTGGGTTAGCAGTGACCCAGACACGAATAACTAAAAGAAATCACAGTTGTGATTCATTTGTGGGCTCTTCAATGAAGAGTATCCATTCACACTCCAGACGATTTAAATTAGATCCTAGTGAATATATATATATATATATATATATATATATATATATATATATATATATATATATGACATTTCGGATGTAGGTCTGTCAGTTCAGTGGGTCTTTGCAAAATCAATCTCAGTTCTGTTGTACACGTGCTGAAGACTCAGTCTCATTGTACATGCAGTATCCTTACTCCTTGTTGTCAATGGTTCCAGTTAAAAATGGACTTCGCTGCACTTGTGAGCGGGGGTAAGGACAGCATATTTGCTATCATGGATGCCATTGCACATGGATATCAGTTGCGAGTGATCATACACTTAGCGCCCAAGAAATCGGAAACTGGGTGAGTTCGGTTGCTTAATGTTTTAAAACTACTATCTACTAGTACTGTTGAACAAGATAGTTATATGTACCAGAGTGCTGCAAGTGAAGGTATTGAGCTAATTTCTTGTGCGCTCAATGTACCCCTGATACGGCGAACGATTACTGGTCGGTCTGCATGCACGGCAGCAAACTATATAACGCAACCGGACGATGAAGTGGAAGATCTGTTCATCGCTCTTTCGAACGCTGTCAGGCGGTTTCCAACTTTGAGATCCGTTTGTAGTGGTGCGATTATGTCTGAATACCAGCGCACCCGTGTAGAGCAGGTGGCCTCACGGCTTGGCCTGAGGTCATTAGCTTTCCTCTGGAGAAGGTGTCAAGGTTCTTTACTGAGCGATATGGTGTGTTCCGGATTGGAGGCCATTATCGTCAAAGTGAGTTATGATACAACATAAGTTACATCTCTTTCCACTTTACCTCCATCAATCGGCTCTTTTCAACTGTAACAACTAAATATTATGATGAAAAAATTGTACTGCATTTCCATGAACCCATTTGGCTATGTGACAGCGCCTAATTATTTTCCTCACTGAAAGTCTTTGATCTTACGCGCAACGAACTTCAGAGAAATTAAAGCCAAGCGAAGTGTTTGCATGTGCCTATTTGGTATTCTTTTGAAGTTTTTGCAGCTTTCTGGAGTTACTTCTCTATCATACCTAACATATTGGGTTGTTATATGGTTCAGCGCTGTAAACTTTCATATTTACCGGCTTCCCACCAGATGGTCGATTTACTGGATTTTCTTGTTTGCTGATTTTCAGACACCTAACTATCTGTAGTTTTGATCTTATTCATTCATAGGAAGGGATTTTCTTGTTCAATTCGCTTGGCTCAGGTAAACGTCTAACGCCTTGGATTGAAGTCATTCATAGTATGTAAACGTGTGGACAAAATTTCCCCGGAAGCACACGATCGGTTTCGCGGTTGTTGCCGCTCATCAACGAGAAGAGACTCAGGTCACAGAGTCTCTGCTCGTAAGTCCTACCCCTCTGCTCTTCAACCATTCGCGTGGCGAGGCGTTGGACTCTCTCAACGCAGGCGGCGTCCTTTTTGTAGAAGGGTGACAAAGCCTGCACGCTACCCTCTAAGTTAGGCCGTACTATAGCCATGTAAATAGGTACGAATACCTCCGGTTTCCGACAAGACAAAGCTGATCGCAGTTTAAAGAGCTCCCCACGAACGTTATGCGCGGCAGCGTTGCACTGCTCCGACCATTTGAAGTCACTTTTCATGATGATCCCCAGGTCTTTAACCCTACTGGCCGCCTCTACGGTGGACAGCCCCTGATCATGAGCGACAGTTAGGCTCTCTATTGCCCTCGACAACAAATGGCTTTTTTGAGCGTTCAGAGGTAAGTCCCATTTGTATGCTCAGTTCAGGACGGTACCTATTTCCCTGCCCAAGTCCGCCCTACCCTTAGATCCAGCAATCTTCACATCATCCGCGAAAATAAAGCTGGGCGATTGAAGAGTGGATGCTAGGTCATTAATAAATAACAAGAATAGGACCGGGCCTAGGACGGATCCCTGAGGTACACCACTGGTGACGTCCACCAAACTGGAGCACCTGTCCCCCACCTTGACGTAAAACGTCCTATGGGAGAGGAAGTCCTCCAGCCACCTATATACTGGCCCACCTATACCGAAAGTCTCCATCTTGCGTAGCAAAAGACGATGATTAACGGAGTCGAAAGCCTTGCTAAAGTCGAGGTAGCATACCTCAACTTGCTTACCTTCGTGCAGTCGTCGAGTTACTTCATCTAAGAAGCACAGGAGATTGGTAAGGCAAGATCTATTTGTCAGGAATCCACGCTGCGCCGGACTTGGCATGGAGTGCTGCAGTAAGTGCTGGCAGATATGGGCACGGATGATCTTCTCCAGGACCTTACATAGAATGCTAGTTAGGCTTACCGGCCTGTAGTTCTGCACATCCGACTTAGGCCCACTCTTACATATTACCACGACTGCCGCGACTTTCCAGTCCTGAGGCAGCTTACCCTGGTCCAACGTGGATCTGTACAGTCTGCATACCGATGGAGCTATGATATCCGCCAACGGCTTGATGATAGCTGGATGAATGCCATCTGGGCCCGCCGACTTGTGGCTGTTTAACCCCTGTAGTTACTTACGCACGCATTCCCCTGAGAGATCTAGCTCGTTTAACTGAGGATGATGCACTAGAGCCAGATCTACTCGTACCCCACTATCTATCCTATGTACACTACCAAAGTATTCCCCAAGGGCGTCTGCTTTGCCCTGGTCATCAGTGACAATACCATAGTCTCTAGTGGATAGCGGACCTACGGCATTTCTTGTTGAGCCTTTAGACTGTACATAGCTGTAGAACTTCTTCGGCTGTTGTCCCACAGACTGGGCCAATTTGAGCTCAAATTCCCGCTTAGAAGTTCTCAAAAGGCTTACAGTCTCGTTTCTCAACTTCGTATAGCGGTTCCAGGCTAGCTGACTGCCGGAAGCTTTGTACTGGTTCCAAGAGCGGTTTCTACATTTGATGGCCTTGGCTATTGCAGCCTTCCATCACATGGGTTTGCTCTCCCCACTTCTTCGTTTTAAGGGTGCGAACTCTTCCTTTAGGGCAATCAGGGATCCCTTTATGGCCTGCCAGCGCTCCTCGACATTAGCCTCCTCAGCGTGTCCCAGGTCAAACCCATCGCCCCATTACGAAGCCTATCTATGTCCATACTACCGAAATTCCCAATCAGCCTTGAGGGTACCTTCGGTTGCTGCATGCATAGGACTATTTTGACACACACTTTGTCACTGTTTCCCAGCGGTGAACAATAATGCAGTCCAGCCACATCGTTGGGGAATTCCGTTATAGCTAGATCCAGCAAGGATGAGAAGCATTCAGTCCTGTATCTGGTATTCTCCCTTATATGCTGATGCAACGCATTATCATGCAGCCGTTCTAAGTAGGTTTGCTCCTCCGATCCCGGCACGCGCACTTCAGCCACCCAGTCGATGTATGGGGAAATGATGAATGTCTCGGTATAATGCTGTTTCCTGCAGGGATTGATAACTCATTTCCATTGTAAAATGTCTACCAATTTTGCTTCTTCCCCTTATAATTTGTTTACCACTGCGAATTAATTTGACTTGCTGAGTTTTGATTGGCCCGTCTGTCATATAAATGTTTGTGAGCCGCAGTTCCGTCAGTCCGTTACCATGCGTTGAGGGGTACCTTGTGACGTGGAGGAATGGTGAGCTCACCTGCAGCGTGTGCGGAAAAGGAGAGCCTTCAATGGACTTGGTCGAGGATGTTTAACAAGTCCAGTGTGCGAATTTTGGACGGGGGACACTTTCCCGTTGCTCAGCCTTTCACAACGAGAGCTGATCGCCATTCCCTTTCTTGCTTTTTTACAGGTGTAGTAAAAATATGGCACATGAGTCTCATTTTGTGTGCTCAGCCAAGTGATGGGACGCATATGGCGGTAATTTAGTAGTTACACTAGTGGCACATTGCCTACCGCCAAATTCCGGGAACATGCCGGCGACCGATAGGCAGAGAAATGACGGAAATTTCAAGAATCGAATGATGTAGTTCACTCTAATTCACTGTACAGATTATCAATGTTCTATTTTCATGGATATTTGGGCCGGGTAATGGTTTTACAAAAGCAGCTTCAATTGTTTTAATTGACTGGGATTCACCCGCACCCAGCCAATCTGGTCGTGCTTCGTTCTCTATGGCTAACTCTGCTCCTTCAGCTTTAGGCGCTGATGATCCTTGTTGGCTGTAAAGTGTTAGTGACATATCAGATTATCATTTACTGATTAGTGAATGATAAGTTGAATAGTAAAACTGCAGTATTGTGTTATAATTGTACTTATAACCTAATGAGGTTATTTTGTCAATGAAGTCCATTTCACGTAACTGTAGATGATACCCTGGTAGTTTTGAGAAATCCACAAATCTTCAGTTTGTAAGTACTGAATGCTCTGATATCGTATGACATCTGCAGTATGGTTTCCAATTATGTTATGTTGCAGTTCCATTACCTTTACGGTTAACAACTAAGTGTATTTTCGGACCTTTTTGCGTATTATTGACGAACAGTGGCCGATACCACGAAATAAAAGGGACACCATTCGAAAAAGAAGGGACTTAGCTCACTGATATGCACTATTTATGATGAAGCCACACTATGGGTGCTTCGGTTTGGTTGCACTAAGTGGGACTTGCCAGATCAGGTTATTCAGTGGCAATTATACCTCCTGTTCAGACTCGACACGTTGAAGAGTTTATAGGTACCTGTATATTTCCGACTTTCTCCATGATTCTCAACGTCCCTTAGTGCAACACCACCTTGTTGTACAGACGTTTTGATGCAGAACACACACACTCCTCTTTGAACATCACCACCGCGCAATACAAAAGGGCTGTCAATAAACCCTTCATTCTGGCACGGTCTCATCTTCTGATTTAGAGTGTCTTGAAATTATATCGGTAGGAACTAACTGTGAGAAACAAAACATTTTAAAAGCTTCCACTGCGTCACTTGGCACTCCTCTCAATACCATCCTGTTCTGTTCAACGAATGGCTGTCAGACCGAACTGAACTGAAGATATTGGCGGATATTGGCTCCTTGGCGCTCATTTCCTGATCACAAAAACAGCGAACAACTGTGAGTTTGGGTCACACCTTTTGTTTCATTCCAATTCCTAATGTATATGCCCTTCTGGCCTTTTTATCACGGCACGCTCTTCCGCTCATTTTAGTTTCCCAGTGTCGTCTTAGGTATTGTTGACAATAATTCAGTGTACCACATAGACAGAATAGTACGCTAATAATATACCCCTATTTGTAACGGCCTTAGCCGATATCGAATGAAAGCCTTTGATAGTGAGGTAAGTACGGAAACTCTCTACTCCTCAGATGGCGAGGCACGTTGTAGGCTGGTAAAGAAGTAACTAATACGAAAATGAGCATAGAAACAGGCTTAACATGACACTTTCGGCCTTTCTTTAGGTGTAATTTCGGGTTCTCAAACTGTCTGAACCGCTGAAACTGTTTCACCTGGGATACCATGATTCAACAGAGTAATTTACATATCATTGTTGGTTGCGATGTGGAAGCACACGGCTGGCCGAACTTACATCTTGCAATGACACACCCATCTCCGTCAGGGAACACACCTTCGGAAACCGCAGCGCTGCTTTAAACTGTAAATTGCAGCCTGCTACTCTGTCTATGTGGTACACTAAATTATTGTCAACAATACCTAAGACGACACTGGGAAACTAAAATGAGCGGAAGAGCGTGCCGTGATAAAAAGGCCAGAAGGGCATATACATTAGGAATTGGAATGAAACAAAAGGTGTGACCCAAACTCACAGTTGTTCGCTGTTTTTGTGATCAGGAAATGAGCGCCAAGGAGCCAATATCCGCCAATATCTTCAGTTCAGTTCGGTCTGACAGCCATTCGTTGAACAGAACAGGATGGTATTGAGAGGAGTGCCAAGTGACGCAGTGGAAGCTTTTAAAATGTTTTGTTTCTCACAGTTAGTTCCTACCGATATAATTTCAAGACACTCTAAATCAGAAGATGAGACCGTGCCAGAATGAAGGGTTTATTGACAGCCCTTTTGTATTGCGCGGTGGGGATGTTCAAAGAGGAGTGTGTGTGTTCTGCATCAAAACGTCTGTACAACAAGGTGGTGTTGCACTAAGGGACGTTGAGAATCATGGAGAAAGTCGGAAATGTACAGGTACCTACATATTGAAGGCTGTAAGCAAACATGTATCGAAGCCCAAGGACCTTGTTGCACAGGCAGCGGGATTGTTCAACCGCGACTTTGGCAAACGGCGATTATATGCTCATAGGTTTAACCGAAGGCCTCGAAAAGCAGTTGTGCAACATCACTGCCGTAGCCGACGAAGGTTTTCTTCAGGCAAACTTTGAATGCTTTTCCTTGTTTCGTTCGTCGGACTTGTAATCATGTCCTGTCCTCGCCAGACGGCCTAAGCCTCATTGCTTGCCCGTACCTACCGAGGGTTTTTATTGTGGTCGTGGAGAACCATCATAAGCTTCATCTTATACGAATGAAACTATCAGAAAGCAGCACCATTTGCTGACAGAAGGCCTCAAGCTTGGTGAAAAGTCTGTGAAATTTCACCTGTCATCCATAATTTGTGGTTCTTCGGCATGGGCCGTTTTGGGACTAGGGGAAAGTCCTACAGGCTACTTCGGCTGTGATAAATGCATTCACCGTGGGTTTTACTCGGAAAAGCGAATGACGTTTCCACCTGTCAGATGCAAGTTACGTGATAACGAAGCTTTTCCATTGCGTCTATACCACGAGCAACATTCTGGCGTGAGTCCCTTTCTTTCCCTCCCTATTGGCGTGGTTAAAACTTTCCACTAGACTACACGCACCTTACAAGCTTGGGTGTGATGAAGAGGTTGGTTGATCCGTGGTTGTTTGGGCCCGCTTGACGCATGTGGCCGCCTAGACAAGCAGCTACTGCAGAACTTGGAAGCCGTATACTTCAGTGACACCCGGACACACTGTGTGATTTTCAGAGGTTTGTCGACAGGTGCATAATGTTGAACGATGGAAGGCCACCGAATTTCGCATGTTTCGTTTGTATTTTGTGGCCGGTTTGCCTGGAAGGATTGTTGCCGGATGAAGCGCACAATCGCTTTATGTTATTGTTCGTTGCCATTTACATGCTGTACCACCCCTTTTTGTACGAAACTTGTAAGGCATTCCCAAAAACTATCCTGCGTATATTTGTAAAAAAGTGAGTTCCCTTTATGATGTTTCTAACATTGTGTTAACTGTTCGCGCCGTTATTCATTAACCGGCAGACGTTCTTTATCATGGTACATTAGACTCTTCCTCTTGTTTCCCACTTGAGTTCTTCTTACGGACGCTTAAATTCTCCATTTGAGGTCCCAGGAATCCTGCTCTGCAAAGGTATCGGTGTTTGCCTGAGAGAACATTTCCCGATAACAACAAATCATCTGAGGCCATCAGTCATGACTTTGGGGATCCGGCTCACCGTTTCCGGGTATTCGTGACTGCCATGGTGGTGAGGGTAATGGTTCTGCCGTTCTTACCACCAAACAACATTGCCATTGCCGGCCGGAAACCAGCAGTTGTGGAGAGCATTTTCAAGGATTCCATAAATGTTCCGTTTTTCCTGAACGCACGCGATTTTTTTCTTACGCTGATGAGATCAATTCACCTGTACATTTATTCTGTTGACGGACTGGATGACAATTTCGTCAGGTTTATGTTTATACTGTTTTTATGTAAGTGTTCCCGTATTTGTCCCATTAGTAGTAATGTTTTGATGCCTACATTACATACCTTTCTGAAGTGAAACTTCTCTTTTCAAAGCAAATGTCTAAGGTTTCCGCCGTTACTTTAACATGCGACCGGAGTAACTAACCTTTTCGATGTATCTGGTTGTCATGTTTAATGCTGACGACTCAGTAGCCATTGTTCACAGCAATTGGCTTACTGATGGAGACCAAATACTTTGGCCAAAGTCCTCCACTTTTCAGGCTTACCAACGCACGTTGTTGGAGGGTGGATGTTTGCCGGAAGGGGTTCCGGCATACGAGTTTCATGAGATCCTTCAAGCAGGTGACATTCCCAGTTATATGTGTTCTTCTCAGGTATTCTAAAAGAAGCAATGAAATTCGAAAGGTATTTCCTTTCCGAATCTGGAGTTTAAGCCGCAACGGATGATACGGTACACATGACACCACTTTCACAACGATACATCCTTCGCTGACGGTAATTTGATATTTATTATTACATTCTTCTAGAATACTGGTACCATTGACATCGGATGACAGTACTATCGAGGTACCTCTGGCGCAGAGGACTTGAAGGGAGTCTCTGATACCGTCCCCAATTCCCCCGGTGATGTCATGGCCCTCTGCCACTCGTCACCGAGGTAGATCCAGTGCCATCTTCTCATTTCGTACTACTTACAGTCCACAAAAATTAACGTCTCAGAGGAGGTCAACGGAAGATGCCACATTGTTAAAAGCGGCCAGTCCCAGGCATGTTGCGTAGAATTCAATGAAACATCTATATTTCGATCAGCGCAGCACAACTAGCAACAACCCCGGTATCTCTACAGCATACGCCCGCTTACGCCAAGAAGTGGCAAGGTAGTTTTCTCATTATCAACTGCTACGATTACCGGGCTACTTTAAAAGTATGATGTCAAGCCTAAGTGGCCTTCGCAAAGATATGGCGTTGATGATCGCCAAGCTGGATAGCATTATTCGTCGCCCGGAGGCGACAAGTACTACGGCCTAAGAGCCTTCATAGGCAAAAAATATCACAGATCTTATGAAGCTGGGAGGAGATCTTACAGCATTGGATAACTTTACGGGCACTGTATGCGACAGAATAATTTTGCATCATAATATAAGGTTATTGCACTCAAACGTCATATATGCACCGATCTTGGATCAACTATCAGCCGAATGCTTTCGTCCTTGATCGGGGAGAATCTGGCCTTCACGCGCAATTTGACCGGAACAACTGGGAAAATTGCGGTAGGAAGTTTCAAATTTTCCAACGTCGTCACTGGTCAATCTATTGTTATGTAACCTTGTGTTTATTTACAGAGGCCATGAAGTCTACCACTGGTTTCCGGGAGTCTTCTACACTGGAGGTGGAGCGTACTGTGAAAAGATGGTTTACTGACGCCAGAGATCGCGGATTAGGCCGCAAAACCGCCAGGCAAGTTCACTGATCATGCTTTCGTGGTCCCATGATAATTTTTCCGTTTACGCAGACGACGATAAAAAAGTCGTGCTTCACTTTTCTTCAGTTTACTAAATACTGCTTCGGAGTCGGTGACATTGTCACGCTCCCATCTTCAATCGACAGTCGACATAGGACCTCTCGCGCTCCAGCTAACCGGCCTACTACCCATTCACGACCCCCATCTCGGCCATACACACGAAATCTCGTCGCTCACCCTAGCGCTAGTCCACCAGCGCATTTATTTGGTCCCCCGGAGATCCGCGTACCCCACTGCTACATCCCACACCCACAAACCCAGACCACACCGTCTTCACGTCCCCAGATGCAGTACCATATCCCAAATTTTCCACTTAATGTACCACCTCCAAACTCGAACCATGCAGGACGAGTTACCAGCATCGTTGCCAACCGGTACCACAACATGTGGCCCGCACCCGACCATTTTCCGCCTCATGGTGTGCCCCATCTTAACCCTCCGCAGCTTCAACATCCTCTGCTCCCCTACCACCAAAAATCGCCGTATTCTACTCCGACACCACTGCACGCTATGCCAACTGACCCTTCACACCAAGGCCCCTTTCATCAACAGCCCTTTCGCTACTACTCCACCCCCTCACACTCTTTCCATGGAGCCTTGTGAGATGCCTCCCACCTCAACAAACTCTATCCAAAACATCATACCTGTTCCATTAAAATCCCACTTACCCTGCCTTTCGTCCTTCTCCTCACAAGGCCTCCATCAAAACCATGGCTGTCCTTCCTCTACTGCTCCCCGCCCCCTTGCTGACCCCCTGGCATCCTTACTAACTCTCCCCCGATTCATACCTGTTTTGCCTCAAAGGTCCCACCTAGAGTCACCATACTCCCCTCCAGATCTATTAGCCCGCGTTACAATAACACCTCAGCATCCAGTGTTAATCTCTCCTGAACATCATGAGTGTTCGGCCCAATGTACAATGTGCGGCGATAAGGATAGAGCTGTCCAAAAGGAAGTAGCAACTCACATCCTGTCTTCCTGCATGGGTGACCCGCCCATTGATCACCGCCCTGCCACGCACACCCTGGCTACCAAATCCACTGACGCTTAAAAGCCTCCTACAGAAATGCTTACCATAGCACTATTCAACTCCCGTTCCATCTTGAACAAGCTTTCCGCTATAAAAGGACTGGCTGTCGTCCACAACTTCGACATAATCCTGATTACTGAGACTTGGCTCACCGAGAATATACCTTCTGACCAAATATCACTGATCGGTTATCAAACCTTCAGGACTCAACGAATCTACCGCCGCGGTGGAGGTTGCGTGGGGTATGTCAAGAGCAGCCTATCTGCCACCCTACTGGAAAATACCGTGCTCGCAAATGTTGAAGATTCCATATGGTTTACAATTTCTTTATCCCAGATGAACATAGTTGTCGGTTGTATATATCGACCCCCCAGAAATGACACTTCCACATTTAATCCCATCATTGAGGCATTCAATTACATCGCTGACCTGCCATTTGGAGGTAAATTTATAGCAGGCGACTTCAATGCCCCGGGCGTAAACTGGTCCTCCTTTTCTGCCCCCTACAAGTATCTGCAATTTGCCTCATGCATTCGTCTGGGCCAGTGGGCCCAACATGTAAAACAACCTACCAGAAAGAATAACATCCTTGATCTGATATTTACCCTGGGTCTCACGAACGTCTCTGCCTCCGCGCTAAACGACTACACAGGCAGCGACCATAAAATCGTCAGTTGCAGATTTCAAGTCAAGCCACGTACTGTTAGCCTACCATGTAACGGTCCCTCCTTCCGTCACTTTAAATGGGACCATATTCCCTCTCAAATTCGCTCCAGAAACTGGGACGAGTTCTTCCTAACAGCAAATCCCCAGTTCGCCGCTGACCTCCTCTACTCAAGTTTACACTCATGCATCGAAAACATATCACGCCCCTACAATCCATCCAGACCAGCAGGTAACCATATAGCCAAGCTAAAGCAGAAACACGACGAGCTTCGACGGCAGTACCAACGAAATAGAGACTTTTCTACAGTCTTCAGACTGGAACGCCTCTATCACGAAATCCACCGCAAGGCCCGTGACCTACAACTAAAGCAAGAAACCAAAGCGTTACGCCACCCAAACAAAGCTCAAGAGCTAGCCCGGCTACACAGGGCTCGTGCCCCACAATCAACTCGATGCATAAAACAGATCATCCATTTGGATAACCTCATAACCTCACCTCGAAAGATAGCTGACACGTTTAATACTTTCTTCACAACCACCGTGTCTCTCAATCCATCGTGTACCCAGTTTGTCACCCCGTCTGTCACAAACTCCTCACTCAGTTCTATCACGGTTACCACTACGGATATAAATAGATACATTCACACCTTCAAACCGACCTACTATCCCGGTCCTGACGGCCTACCGTCAGCAATATTCGCTCTAGGCGGCCCGGATATTCCCCTACTACTACTAAACCTATACAATTTATCTCTGCAAACCGGGACCTTCCCCAGCCAATGGAAGAAATCTATTATTATCCCCAGGCACAAGAAAGGCGCAGTGCATGACATTGCCAATTACCGCCCGATTAATCACACGCCAATGATCTCGAGGCTGCTAGAAAAAGTCGTAAAACACTACCTGACCGACTTCCTTTCTGCACATAAGCTCATCAGCCCAAGACAGCACGGATTTCTCAAATAACGGTCGTGTTCAACCTGACAATTTGACTTTCTAAATTTGGTAACAACAGCTGCCGACAAAGACAGAGCACTCGTCATCATCTATCTTGATATGACAAAAGCCTTCGACAGAGTGCCACATCTGCAGTTACTCAACAAGATCAGGGGATACGGTATTGAAAACCCCCTACTGAGTTGGTTTAAATCCTATCTACAAGACCGTCGCCAAGTTACCTGCATCAACGGTCAGATATCAGACCCCCACCCAGTAAACAGCGGGGTTATCCAAGGTAGTGTTCTAGGACCACTGCTGTTCTTACTATATATAAACGATATTTGCAATGTCATCACTTATGGCGAAATTTTCTTGTTTGCCGATGATATGAAGATAGTCTATGAATTCGAACGAGGAGACCTACCTGTGGCACTGAATAACATCATGGTCGACGTACAGTCCTTATCCTCCTGGTGTGATCGCTGGAAAATGGAATTTTCAGTGAACAAAAGCAGTTATCTCTCGCTAAACTGCAATATTCCTTATGATACGCTTAAGATTGGCGGTGTCTCACTCCCATATTCCCCAACAACTAGAGACCTTGGACTGCAATATTCTTACACTTTCAATTTCTCTGAACACACTTCCTACATAACTGCACGGGCAAATAAGTCCCTTGGCTTGTTGCAGAGAAATTTTCTTCTCACGAACAGTCAGTTAGAGATATACAAAACTCATATTCGCCCAACCCTAGAGTACTGTACACTTGTGTTCTCAAATATGCATAAACGGGACATTATCGACATTGAGAATGTACAGCGTCGATTTACCAAAAAACTGTTTGGGCCTTCTACGACCCTGACCTACAGACAGCTGTGTACACTCCTGCGGCTTGATCCCCTATGGCTTAGGAGAATAAAACTCAACCTCGCATTTTTGTTTACTTTGCTCCACAAACAAGCTGTATCCTCCAGCCAAGTTCAGTTCAGTATAAACTCGACACATCAGCTGCGTAATAGGGAACACCGTATAACGATCCCTACTTCTCGGAAATCCTTAAGGCAAAACTTCTTCCTGCTGAAATATGCAACTCTGTGGAATAAACTCCCAGCTGATGTACGTTCCGTAGATTCCCTAAATATGTTTAAGTCTAGACTACACGTAGCTCTGGACATCCAAAAACTGATAGCTCTTACGAATCCTTATATGTCTTTTGACAGAGCTTATGAGGAAAGCGTTGGATACTAACCCGAACCCTTGATAATCTAGGATGTGCCACACCATACGACGCAATTGCCATCACCTAAGCGTAAACCTACCAGTTTACAATGCTTAAACATAATAACTCTCATGACTGAGGCCAGTGCTTCAGAAGTCATATTTGAATATATGAAATACCACTGGAAGCATGAAAGATAGTCTTTGAACATTTCCTGTGCTGATTATTATTAGGTTTTTGCCTCTGTCTCTAACCCAAAACGCGGCACCTGCCACACTCCTCAACCTCCATCCAGTAGTCACCATTAGACATTCACAGCTCAAATTCTGTCCCTATCACAGAACTCTAGCATCCTCAACGATAGGTCTATACAACATTTGATACTTAGCCAGCAAAACTACTAACCATCTGTGGATCGTACCGACAAATCACGTTGTTAGTGCTGCAAGTTGTACCCCATCTTTGTGCAGACTGGCATTTTGTTGAACATAAACCCCATCGAATAATCGCAGGCTGTGGTTGACCCTACCTTCCCCTGCATTTTTTGTCCCATGTAAACGGCCTGGGTGTTCTGACTTCACGGATAAGGCGAGTGTTAGCGCGGCACTTCTGCAAACATTCCTGGCCGTGATGGTCTCCCTGCACAGAGTTGACCACCAATAAGACATAAACACCAAAAAGTAAGAGATTGGCACAAAAAAGTGAGAGAAAAAAATATACCCCACTGTTTTGTCTTCCAGGCACACCAGCCTTGTCACATATGACCCATGTCTCTGGGTTGTAGTGTCGCTACGGATTGACTGGTGTGGTTGACCTATTCCCAACGCGGCTTGTTACATGCGGTCCATGTTTCGGCCGGGGCGTGGGAGCTGTGGTCGCCCACTAAAAGCAGCTCCGCCTTCTCTGACAGCCAGATACCTGACTGTGATAAAACCATTAAAAAAAGAATAATAACAACGTCTAAAAAGTGTGGATCATTAATGGAGAACCACGTGCTGGATGCCAGTAGTTGTGTATCGGGCTACCTCCCTACCTGAAGCTGGCCCTTGTGCCGCCTACCATGAGCACCAAATGTAGACCGTTAGAGTTTGCTTCCCTGACGAAAATTCGGACCCACCTCTTACGGTTCCCCAAACCAGTCCTCACATCGGTGTAGTCCTGCTTTGCAGTACGATAACAGCGAAAAAGATACCACGGTAACCATGCAATCATATCCGCATCAGATTTCCTTGCTCACATTGGAGCTTAATCTCAGTACGATAGCACTATCGAGGAAGAGCATAGGTGAACTCGCGTCAATGTTCCAAGACAAGTGACCAATTACCTCTAATGTATCACTACTGTCACCCCAATAGTTCCTTCTACTTTGACTCCTCAGAAACTACTCAGTATAGAATAACCACTATACAGAAAGAGACAGTAACAGCGTAGCGCCACGCAAACAGTATGTTAGTCCTACTCGCTCAGTCTGTCACTTCAAACCTATCCTATCGCCTCGTTGCCCAACCACGTTCTGCGTAAGCAAACGGTATCGAGGGTTATCATAACTAACCACTCTTAACCGTGAAGCCCTAGGTCTTTTATTAGTATCCCAGCGATGCCATGCTCAAGGGCAAATCACAAATCCTTTTAAATGCATACACAGTTACCAAGCCAGTGTACGCAACTTCGTCGGCCTGCAGCAGTATAGCTCAAATCCACTGCGAGTCTATTTTACCCATGCCCCACTCACATAGACCTAACCAATCCATTGTTTATTGTCTTCATATATTATCATAACCCACAGCTGGAACCACGTCCAGACTGCAATCTCCCTTTATTTCAGGTTCGTTGTCTCTCACCATCTCAGTCGCCAAATTGGCTAACCAAGGATGCCGCTTTGACTCGCACGGATAGAGACTCAAGTGGAACCTACCATAGCAACTGAGACTGAAATCAAACCACACAACAGGAGATACCCCTAATTGCTTATCAGATCGTTCAGCGTTTTCTAACGCAACGAACACGAATTCCAGTTCACGCGCATGCCGCTAATATACAGCCACACTCGGCTGATCGACCGACACATACTGTGCCCTGCCAGACGAAACTTACGCATTCGAAGCCGTACATTGCCAGAAATGACGCTCAATAACACTGAAGGCAAATGCATCAACACATACATATATATTTGTCAGTAAAACAGCATAATAACGCTGAAGTCCATGCGGAGATTTTCCCACTTCATTATCCGTTACCACAGGTTATCCTTCCTCCGAACCGTAGCCGGCTGGAAATTGACTCTCCACTCCTCGAGAACCTTCCAGTTGCGCCTTCTTATTTCTGAATAGTACATGTTATTGGCCTTGAATCTAAACTTACCTTTTTATGGACTGCTGTTTCTCCCACATCCACCAGTTCACTTTCACGAAATTGGCCTCATGTCCCCTTGATTCAAAGCTCATTCCGTTTTTTCGAACTCCGGTAAATCCGTCATTCAGGGTCTGCATTGTCTTCATGGATCGCTATCCTCTTCGCATGCGTCGATTTTTCCCCCTCTTCTTCTTGTTAAAAATTTACTCCATCTGCAGAACCTTAGTTGGCCTCCGGTTTCCTTGGCTTGCATCATTCTTGCTCATAATGCCTCCTTAGCACTGCGTTAACGATTTCTTCGACATCTCCACCGCGCACCATTGCCTAGCCCGGATTCGAAACCGGTTCAAAACTGCCGCGCAAACCATTATCAGGATGATCCATTCAAACTGTTGCTGTCTATGTTTTTCCATCTCTGATACTCTCGACTTTCATACTTAGAATTTCGTGAATATTTCATCTTAATGAGTAACGTGTTACACCATGATCATGCGTTAGCGCGTGCCTCTCGACCATGGCCGAGAAATATACCAATATTATATATATATATGTAACTACAGCCATATATATATGTACGTATACAACTATGCATATACACACATTTATAAATATATACAGTTCTCCGTACCACCATTCATGTTAGTCTCATGAGTCACACTTTTGTTTATTTCCTTCGCAGAGCTCTGCGCGAAACAACTTGTTGGGGAGCAGTTTGATAGATAAAATCAGACTGTAAAAATACCTATCTCGTATAATGTTCATTTCCTACAATCTGTTCGTTGTAAAGTGTCGACGACTCGGTATTCGGATATAAGTCTCATTTTGGTTGCGCTGGCCGTCGTGAAACGCTAGATCGATCAGTTCATTACTTTCGTACCTGCCTAAACTTCGGACAAGCTGGAATTACATGATCATTCCCAGTGAGCACATTACGGGAAGATATATTGGCAAACAAGCTCGTGTGTGCTCATTCACTTGTTCCTGTAAGACAAAGTACATTGGACGCACGACCAGGCGTTTTTCTGAAAGTATCCGCGAACATTACTCCGCATGGTTGAACACCGGAGCAACTAAATCACTCACCGGCGCAGTCGCTTCACACCTAGCTGAATCCAGCCACACAGTAAACGTGTCCGAGGCTTTCCGTGCTCTGCATAAGATCCGGGGTCGACAATCAAGACAAGCAAGGTGTCGCATCCTGGCAACTGCTAAGGCTGTCGGCATTGGCCTACACAACCCCTTTCTGTGTGCCCAAGGAAAATTTGTGCGAGCTCTTAAGCTGCCCCTGGACCTCTCTACACTCTACAACAGGCTACAGACCAGGTGAGAACTGACAAAATATTTGGGACAAATCCACATCCGGTCTGGATTAAGACTGGATTACAATTATTTTCCTTACATTCAACAGTGATCAATAATCTCTATGACTCCCTGTTTCTCTAATTGGTCCAGTTCCTTAACTTGTCGTTATATATTGTGATGTAGGGGCATGAGTAAGAATCGCTGAATACGAGCTTGTTCGCCAATCCGTATTCCCATAACTACATGATCGTTGGAGGTGCTTGCGCGACTTCGAAAGTTGGGTTGAAATTGAAAAGTGGATCGAAGTCGTACCCCGATTGCGGATTGATGCCAGAAAGCCCTTCCGCGGCCTGCACCACCCTGGTAATACGGCCGGCGAGCTACGGGCTACCTGCCGGTTCTTTTCCGTAAAGCGTTTGGCAGATTACCGGCAAGCTGCCGGGACCGGTCTGGATCTGGCCCGGAACCCATTTGCCACTAGGGTAAGGCCGAAAAGATCGAGAATACTATACCGGTATTTTAAGCCACTGAAGGAAATTGGAGGTAATGGAATGTTAGGGATTTTTCTCAGTTACTATCTTTGCATAGGGACAATCCATTATAGCACCCAGCTCTTTCGCAAAGCCGGTTTTCGATCGGTTCTCAGTCTGTTTCCGGTCGGTTTGTTTATTGGCCATTTTACTAGGATGTACAATAAACTGATACGGAGGAAACTGATGACCGTTGCAACGTGCAGTGCTTGGCTGGCGTTGTATTTAAATGTATTGGTTTAATTCATCGAAACGTCCAGAAAGCCTCAGCATAGACCACTCTATTTTACTCCCTGAAAGCGGGTGAAGTAACAGCAATTAATCGAAAAATCATAAATTAGGAGATAAAAATTTGTGTCCTGATTCATAATTTGGGGTAGTTGAAAAAAACAGTGAAGCATATCACGCATTTGAGACGATTGGCAAAGACGGCTAGAAACCCGGCCAGAAACCACTTCGAAACCGATCGGTTTTCAGCCGGTTTCTGGCTTGTTTTGGACCATTTTTACTATTACTCAGGTTGGTCTTCAGGCAGTTTCTGAGTCGTTTGCGACCGATTTTCTGAACCTTTTCTGAGCGGTTCTTGTCAATTGTTTTAGTCACGTCATGCGCTTCCTTGATTTACTTCACTAACCCAACTTACCTATTAGGATGCTTTTTCTGTGTAGTAATTTATAATTATCCGAATAAATGTCTTTATTTCATCCATTTCTGGTGGGAAAAGTGGGACGATCTATACTGAGGTTTTCAGGAAATTTCGATGAAATAAAGCAATACAATGAAATAAAACGCCAAACAAGCATTGCATTGTAAATTGGTCGTCAATTTCCGCCGTGTAAATTCAATGTTCATCTGTAAAAATGGCTACTAAAATAACCGACCAAAAACCGATGGAAAACCGATCGAGGTTATAGTAGAAGCGATCGAAAACCGGCCAAAAACCGGCCGTAAACCGATCGGTTTGGGAGAGGTTTTGAACCGATTTTGCTGCGAGAGATGAGTAGAATATTTCACCTATTCAAGGGCAAGAACTGGAGCAGTATAGATCCTGGTACTTCAGGGCTTTTCAATGTATTAAAATTTGTTACCTACTGCCAGAGGATCAATATAAACATGTTCTATCGAATGTTTCCTTTCTCAATGAACAATAAAGCCATTTTTAAGATGATTTATCCAGTTTTTTAGACCACAAGCCAAAGCGACACTGGAATTTATAAACTTTACTAGCACTAGGAAAACGGAACGACGCCTGAAAAAGCCCATAACAATCAACAAAAACCTAACTTTCATGACCAAATTACACCATGTGGATTAGTTCCACAACACTGGATTGTTTTTTTTCAAATCGGCGGCCTACAGAGTACACAGTGCAAAGAACAACTACTGAAAATACTTTCAAATGTTCTACTTGCTTTGTGAATTTGAGTATATTTGACATTACTTTGAAAAGTTCGCCCATATACCACACTTTTTTACGTTTGTTTATCCTTGTAAGACATTTGAATTTGGCCTTGAATCGTTTCTGGCTGTCGTGCTTGATCCACGGGGTTTTGAACCTTTGGGTTTTACTATGAAGTCCATTTGGCTGCATACCTGAGGTTTGTATATATTTTTACATTTTGTGAACTTCTATCCAATGCTGTAGAAACTAAGAATCAAACTTGTTCTGGTTTTGGGATTCGTTTGAATTGGCTACGCAGTGCTCGATTTGAGAGAATTGACTTACATACATTAACCACCTTAGAAACTGCGGTGGGGCAAATTTTTCCTTGGGACTGAGTGGAAGCCATCCCAGGAAACAGCTAGATTTCAGGACCACGCTCCGCGCGCGGCCTTGCCGTAGTCCGGGTTTCTGTCCTCTGGGCCATTGGTTCTGGGCTGTCCGGGTCCGGTTGATGGTTCTCCCGGGGCCTACCTTCCAGCAGACGTGTACTTTTCCGTGTTCAAGAGTAGGTCTCAAGTGGCTGTCCAGCTATGGATGGCATCTAGGGCTTCCTGAATAAATAATAGTTCATTTCGGATAACCCCGATGCATGCTGCAAAGCAAGATCAAACAGCATAGTTGAAAGCCGAATGAAGGTTACAGAAGGATTGTACAATTATGTGAACGAGATTGAATATAAAAGAAAGCATTCGGGTCACTTGTTCGAGGCTCAGAGCCTCAAACCCGTGTAGTACTCCAAGACTTCAAGACTGTTGCAGTACCGCCCGGTGAATTTAACCTCAAGGTCATGTGGTCGATCCGGCTGAAGGTAGGTGTAGTTATTCTGCCAAAGTGTGGAGTGGGTGGGGAATGGTAGAGAATCACACAAATCCTATGGAGGGAGCACTCTCCTGTCGGAGTACCAAACTAGATTGACGGATACATGGATATCATGGAAAAGAAACATTCCTGAAGGAGACGTTTTCAAGTAAAAGAGCTTTGCAATGTATGAGAGGGGTTACGCTGTAGAATTAGACGATAAAAAATGGTGGCATAACACACAAAGAAAAAGAAAACCGGTCGAGGATTACAATTTTGAAATTCAGCGACCGTATATCGGTTGAGCCAGTTGTAAAACAAAACGGACAACACACTGGACTGTGGGCGTTAAATTGATGGTGAAAGAAGTGACCGGATAAAATATATAAAGTTTGAGCGGATTGTTTTGCTTTCAGAAAAAAGGAATGTAGTGCAGCAGCATAAAATTAAGAACCAGCGAACAATCGATGCTTGGTGCTCAACTACAACAATAAGATGGACACAGCTGGCAAAAGCGATGAAGTGTCGGGCAGAAGACTATCAGTTTATGTTTGATACAGAAGGTGTACCACTTTATGGCGACAGAACAGAAATCTGCATAACAAGAGGTTATCAGGTGTGCATATGGGGGACACGGTACCTTTCAAGACGAGGACATAGCAATGCAACAGCCCTAAGTGGGCGAACAGCGGAGCTGTAAAAGAAAGCAAACAAACACAGAGTCATCAGTTATTGGGAATCTCTAGAGATAAATTTCGCAGTGTCATGTACTGTCTGATGATTGTGGTACGGAAGTTAGTGACAGAAACAAATGCGTTAGGTCTCGAGTATATCGGTTAAAGCAATAAAATGTGGTGGGCTTTATCTTAGGGAAAGTTGAAGTTTGCAAATAAGACTGGTGAATAGTTTAGCATGAAACCGCGGGAAGTGGACCGGGAACAACGAGCTAAGAATGTTGATGGGCTTTTAAGTATGCGATAATTGGGCACCAGGGGAAGCAAATTTTTTCTGAAGAAAAAAGCTGTAGGTTATAAAGGCAAATTTAGAATCGAGCACGATGAAGAGTCCGTGTTAGCTGGAGAAGATAGCAGCATATTTGCAGCATTTCGAGTATATTAATGGTGTTCGTTTTTTTCAATCCGCAACCGATGCTTGTGGGTGGGGCTGACCGTGGGCTGGACATCCGACCTGAAAACCACTTCTGAAGGCAGAAGGTGCGATGCGCCAACCTGGTCGCGCCCACATGCCGTTGCAGACGTCCTGCACTCCCGATATGCACCGTCCAAAGCGAGGATCTGTCCGCGCCCCGCAGCGGCAAGATTCGCACAAATGATGTTGGTCAAGATCACACAGAAGTAGAGATGGGGTAGCCTAGGAGATTGCTGGGGATCCTGGAGAGCAGGGTCAATGAGTTAGCGACGGAATGATAGGTGGGTATCAGATTTTCAGCCGGAAGTGTGGGCCAGGTATATCGCCGGTGTTATCTCCGGATCATTCCAAGAAATCTAATGGGAGACGCGCGCCGGTTGGTGTCTGGAAGCACCAGAGTAGAGAGACGCATTCTGGGATGCTCCCAGCTGAGGATCAACGGCCAGTGGTGAAAAGAGAAACCTAGTAATGTAAACACAGACTACTTTGGGAAGAATGAAGACTATGGGCCATTGGGAGTGAACGAAAACACAAAAATAATGACCAAAACTAGGAATAAGAATGACGATTCAGAGGTAAGTGGTAATCGCCGGAATCGGGTTTAGTTGGGACGCTAGAACAAAATAAAGGAGAGGAAATGGGTCAGTTCGGTCCGAGTAAAGTGTACTGAGTATGATGGAGATAGATAAGAGATGCAAGAGCGCGGGAATTGGGGCGAATGTAACAAGAGCAGTGTCAGTGATGTAAGTCATTCTAAGGGATACTTATATGCTGGCGATGGAGAAGGCATATGAGGTGAGTGATGTCGACATTGCGAAGGACGTTATCCGGGCCATGCTTTCTTTATCTGTTCAAAAATCTAGGTTACCCTCATAAGCTTGTTCCATCGTGGTTCATGTGTGTTAATTGTAGCACTTTGGAGACTTCTCAATATTTTGTAAAGACAATTTTGAATCGGTCTAGTGCCTGGCAGGCCCGAATGTCTTCAGGCAGTCTGTCTCAAACACAGGAATAGGAGGTGATAAAGAACCTTTCTTTTAGTTTTGTTCTGAAGCATGGAACTTTAGTATTGTGATCTCGGTTACAAAGAGGTTAGTGTGCGTCTTGAGCGAAACATAGATCAGTGGTGGACGTATGCACCCTAGAGTGTAGAGGGCTGAATAGAAATTAAAAACTGAGTTTCGTACGTCATAGCCACAGGGGTTCAAGTCTTGGTTGCTCACATCCCTCCTTGTAATTCAAGGGAGATGATAAGCCAAATAAGTGCTTGGGGAAGGATCGCTGAACTCTTTCGATCGTAAGTCTGTCAGATTTGCGCATGTGAGTGTATACCAGAGGGCAGTACTCGAGCTGCGGTTTGGCGTGGGATTTAAAGATCAGAAGCTGGCTGTCGCACATTCTTAAATTTCTGTAGACGAAGGCTAGCTTTCTCTTAGTCTTAGCCACCTGGTAGGTGGCTTGTTCTTAAAAGGTGAACGTGAAGGAATACTGTAGAGCGAGATCTCGTAGTAGCGGAGCAGTAGGGATGAATGAAACGTTTAAGGCGAGGGATTCTGGAGGAATTTGACTTCTGAACGTGAGAATGGCACTCTTAGCAACAGAAAAGCTCATTTCCCAAGTGTTGCACCATATGTCAAAAGCTTTCAGGTCGTCAGCTTTGCAGTGAGGGTATAGTTCAAGGTATGGGGTTCGAAGGAACATACAATTTTGATATCATCGGCGAATAGAAACGCGGTGCCATGGCGTATTACTTTGAATACGTCGTTAATGTGGAGAAGAAATAAAAGTGGACCTAACACACTGCCCTGTATAACACCACTTGTGACTGACTGGGGTGATGAGAGGTAACCCTCAATGTTTGCTGCTTACGATCTCATGCTAAGATAGGATGACAGCCAAGCAAAGGGTGGGTCTGCTATGCCGTGAGATTGAGCCTTGGTTAGCAGCTGAGCACGAAGCACTCGATCAGATGCTTTCGTCATATCAAGGAAGATAACGATGCGTGCCATTCCAGAGTCAGCTGACGTTGTGATTAAATTAAGAAAATCAATTTGGCAAGTCAGACACGACCCAGACTTTAAGAAGCCTTGTTGGTTTTCATTTAATAACCCACGGGTGAGGATAAAATAGGCAACTTTATCTTTAATTACTCGTTCCATTATTCTGGATACAATTAGAGTGTGGTTTATGGGACGGTAATTAGCGGGGTCATGTAAAGTACCCTTCTTATGGAGAGGAATGATAACGGAAGTTTTCCACTTGGATGGGCAAATGCTTTGTGACATGGAGAGATTAAATAAGTTCAGCTAAAGCATCACAATCTCCGGGCGGCCAAAACGAAACAGAGCTGGAGGGATACCATCGGGTCCAGGGTGGGCCAGGGGCCGGGTGGTATTTAACAGCCTTCTGTATTCGTTGGCTGAGAATACTACGGTTCACAAGGTATCGGCAGTCAAGGAGGTGAGATCTTGGGTTGGACTATTATGGTCTGTTATGAAGGTAGAAGCAAAGAAATTATTAAATGCCTCAGCGATTAACTGCGGCAGGCTAAAATAAATGTTCTCTGATAGGAACAAGTATGGTATTTTGGTTGTAAAGTGGAAGTTTTGAGTTTTAATAAGGCTAGAGAGGTAAGCCATTTTATTCGGCTGGTTGAGAACGTACAGTTCTTGCATTTTCAGCTTGTTCTCCTCTTCGCTTAGTAGCTGGCCTGAGAGGTGGCTGGGGCAGAGGAAGATAGAGAGGTCGTTGGTCCCTCCATAGGCAAGCTGCAACTTCTCGAACTTAGTTTGCGACTTTTGTTGTCGACAGGTCTTTCTTCTACTGAACTCGGTTATCTCGGGAAATATGATGTTAAGAAAACAGAATAAGTTAGAGTGTATTACATCCGACGCCAGCTGAGGATCAGATGTGAGAAAGAATTTATCCCAGGTTTGATTACGCAGGATAGTGGGTGGAATGTTCCATTTTGCGCAGTACGTGACCTTCAGCTGGAGGAATGGTAACCGGCTGGAGCCACAGCTGTCAGGTGCCACGGAGTTGGTTCATCTCGGGATCGTCTGTTTGTGCGGATTTAATAGATGTGAGGTTCATCGGACTGGAGGTGCCGAGGTCCAGGCGGTGAATGAGAGACAGCTTGTCCTCAAACAAAACAGTATTCAACTCGGCTGGGCGAAATTTAGGATATCGGTGGGCCAACATGATCTCTGACGTGTCTTTAAAGCTTGCACAGAAATTTGTGCAATTTTATTGGGAATACAAAAATTTGCCACATTATTTATTAATGTATATTCGCGTCAGAGAAGCAGCGTATTGTGTTTCACTGAAAGCTCTTGCGGCCAGGCCGTGCCGTGCTGGATTTTATTCTCCGCCGATCGGATCCACTGGTGGATCTTTCTAGGGAGAAAAGTGATTCGTAGCTGATTGAGATAACTAAAGCTCATTTTTACAGTTTATTTTAACTCGGGTACATTGCTATCTCTCCGCATACGTAAGTTCATCCAAATAAGCATGTACATATGTGCATGTGCGCATAGCCTTGGACAGTGAGGTGACTGATTTGTCGTGTTGTACACTGGATAACTTGCCAGACTCCATTTGGCTACAGGTCATCACAAGATGTTTCCACCTTATTATTAGTTGCATAAGTTGAATTAGTTGCCCTCAGTACTAATCAGAACGACTTCTTGCCTGCCGTGGAAGCGTTAAATACCGTCACTGACACACCCGGTCCCAAACCGGTGGCCGGTGACTTAAACACACCAAGCATCCGCTTGCCCAATTTGATGCCCCACCTCATCTACTACTGATAAGCGCGAGGTCCCAAACTACAAGTTCCAATTGCCCCCTGGATGCTTAACTCTTGGTGGGTCCCCAATAGCCAGTCGACCTACTGTCCGCGATTTGGGCCTCAACTATTCTTGCTCCCTCAACTTTTCTGGGCACGCCGCCATCCAAGCGGCCAAGGCTAGAAGAAGTGTGGGCCTTCTCTTCCGCTCCTTTCGTCTCCGGGACAGCATCATCAGCATCTACAAATCACACATCAGGCCTTTACTCGAATACTGCTCAATAATATTTTCTAACATGACGAAATTCGACAGAGTTGCGATTGAAAGCATACAAAGGCGTTTCACAAAACAACTACTCGGTTGGTCCACGTCTTTAAGCTATAGAGAACGATGCCAAAATCTGAATCTTGTCTGACTCTGGCTCCGCCACTTAAGACTAAACTTGGTCTTTCTGTATAACCTGCTCCATAACCGGTCTTTTTCCTTTGACCCAGTAAGCTTCTCCCGTGAAACCCCCTACTCACCTCGGCACAGGCCTTTTACTGTCCCTTCTAGTATAGCTAAGTCGGCCATACGGTCACGTTTCTTCCTTCTTGTCTACTCCAAAGTCTGGAACAAGTTGCCCATCACCCTTCGAGCTTCACAAGCCAAGTCCCAATTTCTGTCGGCACTCATCCCATATCTCAGAGTCACCCGTGCACTACAGTTATCTAATATGTGCATGGCAGAAGAAATAGCTTACGAGAGGGGCCTCGACTTCTAAGACCAACCCCTTCTCCCTTCAATTAAGGACACAATCAACGATAGACAGTTTCATCTATCTGACTGAGTTCTCAACGTTAGACTACCTATAGCCATTTCCTTAATGAACCAAACAAATGGAAATGCCACTAATTTCAACCACTTTGCTTCCACCTAACCCTGTAGTTTCTGTGACTCTTATGCCTTGTCCTTCACTGGTTTTTATATGCCTCCCCCTTCCTAGCTTTTTTTTCAACTTCTTTTATATTAATTTCCACATTTTCAAGGGTTTTGTCCGTTTATTCCATCACTTGTTAACAGCTGATTATGCACTTGGCATGCCTCGGACGTCTCCGAAATAAACCGTTGTTATTATTCATTATTACATTATCATGACCCACAGCTGGAAACACGTCCAGACTGCAACGCCCCTTTATTTCAGGTTCGTTGATTCCCACTATCTCAGTCACAAAACTGGCTAATCAATGATGCCGCTTTGACTCGTACGGACAGAGACTCAAAGGAACCTACCATAGCTATTGGGACCGAAATCAAACCACACAACAGGAAATACTCCTAATTGCTTATCAGATCGTTCAGCGTTTTCAAACGCAACCAGCACGAGTTCCAGTTCACGCGCATGCCGCTAATATACAGCCACACTCGACTGATCGACCGACTCAAACTTTGTCCTGCTAGGCGAACCTTACGCACTCGATGCCGTACGTTACCAGAAATGACGCTGAATAACACTGAAGGCAAATGCATCAACACATACATATATATTTGTCAGTGAAACAGCATAATAACTCCGAAGTCCATGCGGAGATTTCCCACTTTATCATCCGTTACCACAGGTTATCCTTCCTCCGAACCGTAGCCGGCTGGAAATTGACTCTCCACTTCTCGAGGACCCTCCAGTTGCGCTTTCTTATTTCAGAATGGTACATGTTACTGATTCTGAATCTAAACTTACCTTTTTATGGTCTGCTGTTTCTCCCACATCCACCAGTGTTCAGTCTCACAAAATTGGCCTCATGCCCCCCTGCTTCAAAACTCATTCCGTTTATTGAACTCCGGTAAATCCGTCATTCAGGGTTTGCATTGACTTCATGATCGCTATCCTGTTCGCATGCGTTGATTTTCCCGAACACACTTCTTTACAATTTCTCCCCCTTTTCCTCTTGCTCAAAAATCTACTCCATCTGCAGAACCTTGGTGGGCCTCCGGTTTCCTTGGCTTGCATCATTCTCGTTCATAATGCGTCCTTGGCACTGCGTTAACGATTTTTCGATATCTCCACCGCGCACCAGTGCCCAGCCCGGATTCGACACCGGTTTAAAACTGCCGCGCGAACCATTATCAGAATGATCCATTCAAACTGTTGCTGGCTTTGTTTTTCCATCTCTGAAATTCTCGACTTTCATATTCAGGATTTGTGAATATTTCATCCTATTGAGTAACGTGTTACACCATGATCATGCGCTACAGCGTGCATCTCGACCATGGCCGAGAAATATACCAGTATTATTACTATTATTATTATTATTATTACACCTCTTGACCAGCTTCCGTATAGAAGAATGAACTTAGCGCGATGCGTCTGGCTAGAGGTTATAGCACTCTTAACCTCATTTTTACGGGGGGCTTATCTCGTGTACACACGCCGATCGTGATCAGCATCCCGGGGTGCAAAGACTTGCGGGTAAGGTGTGAACTTTCAATGCAAACACGAACCGTCCACCAACCGACCGCGGAAAGACTGCCCAACCAAGATGGCTGGAATCATTTACCCTCACTTATTCGTACCCAGAACTTGGATACATTCTTTTTATCTGGCGATTTGCATACTGTGGGGTATCAGCTTTACGTCGTGCCGAACGCACGTCTTGGAGTAATCACCCCAGCCCAAGGGCCACCTGGATGCTACAGACCAAAATTTATTTGTCCTTTAAAAGAGGAAGCTTTTATACTACAGCTCGAATTCCTTAGGTCGAGAGATTTTTCGTTGTTTTTACAAATGAATCATTTATCTCATCCACTGCAATCAACTGAAATATCCCTCATTAAAAAACAGGAACTAAGGGCACAGAGTCACCCCAGAGGGACAGAAGGTTTATCTTAATTGACGAAACCAAGAAGCGGTCAGTGCGATTCTCCCGTCTCATCTCTTGTGTACAATAACAATTATATAACGAACTCCCAAGAGATCTTGGAGGCGCTCAGTACCTAGCTTGCGTCGTCTCTATAGATCAACAACTTCCCGTTCTTACATCACGTTAAGCAGCTGACATATGAACAGCTATCGGGAATTTCGTTTCACCCAAATGACTGAACAGCACAGTTTACGAAAATTAGGTGGTCATACCATCTTGGGCCGGATGCCGTACCCCCAACTTCTTTTAGCTTAAGTGGAAGTGATATCCCTTTCTTGATGTCAAAGGTTTTTAATTTACTTAAGAGCAGTGGCACCTTGCCCTTCCATTGGAAAGCATAAGTTATGATCCCACTTCCTAAGAAAGGCCCACGACAGCACCTAACCAACTATCGACCGGTGAACCACACCCCTGTATTTTCCAGAATTATGGGAAAATCGAATAGAAGTAAGCTGGAAATTCACCTGCTGAACAGTAACCCCAGTAAATCTGGACATCACGGTTTTCCTCGAAAAAATTCGTGTACCATTTTCGTGAGTGGTTTTCTTAACTCAGAAACTACGGCTACCAGAGGAGGCAAATCTGTGGTCTTAATTCCGCTTGGCATGACTGGGGCTTTTGATCGGGTATCCCGTAATAGGCTAATGACTATGGTGGAAACATAAGGGATGGTTCACCCGATCCTGAGCTGGTTTTTGTCATGTATGACATCCCTAATACAGGTGGTGAACACTGACTGCAGTTTCTCATCACCTTGATCAGTAATAAGTGGAGTTAGTCGGAGTGATGTATCAAGTCCCCTGCTTTTCCTCATGTATATAAATGGCATTCAATGTCATCAAACATGATACTGCTTTCCTTTTTGCAGATGACATTAAAATTATGTACTGCTTTGAACCGGGCTCCTTGACTTTTGCTACCGCTGATACAACAAGCAATTTACTATCGCTAGATCCGCGGAGCAACCAATGGTCGATAAAGTTTTCCGCTGACGGAAGTTGTATTTAATGTATTATTGTCAGGTTCCCACGGAAACGTCTAAAATTAATGATAGGTTTATTCCCAACAATCATGAAGTAAGGAACTTGGGATTACAATACTGGTGCACATTTAATTTCCCCGAACATTTGGCCGTACAGGTTGCTAAATGTAGATGACTAATTGGTCTGGTTGACGGAACCTTTGGTCTTCCGGAGAGCAAGCTAAGCATTTTTAGAACTCTTGTCAAGCCTCTTTTGGAATATCGCACAGTCATCTTTTCTAACAGGCCGCAGGTTGATAGATAGGCAATCGAGAATGTACACACCGACTTACCAAACAGTTACTGGGGCGTTCCTGCTCCTTAAATTATGTAGAAAGGTGGTGAGTACGGCTTTTGGAGCCTCTTTGGCTACGCCGCCTACGGATGAACCTGTCCTTCTTCTGAAATATTACGAAAAGCACACCTCGCAAGTCAGCCCTCTATGTAAAAATCCTTCCAAATATTCTTTACAACATGGGGACTCTATGGTCTTCATTCCGGTATCTAGAAGTGCAACGCCGTCCAGTTACTTTAGTAATAAATATTCTTCCTCTTTTAAGAAGTTCCCAAGACAAATAAGGTCGATATCTTCAGCCTCTTTATCACACTATACCGCGTTCGCCTATTGATGTACACTTACCTGTGAGCAACCTTAACATCTCTTTCTCAAAACTAAACGCCTGTGCAGTTGCTGTATCGACGCAGTCCATATTAATTAATCTTTCATTTCTGCTTTGACACTTCTTGCCAAGCCCTATACAGAGCTGACCTATTTTCTTCCGACCGTTGCCCCACATCTACTGTCCGGTGGTCCGCCCTCCTCGGAACGCCTCAGTTGTTTGCTATATATATGATTTTGCCGGCACCCAACCACCACCTTTTTCCACCATCTCTGCAGACTGATTTATTTCCATGGCAATACATTTCAGATATCTGTTATAAGGTGAACAATTCCGTAGTACAGTGGCGAGTTTTCTGTCCGTATGCCTTTAATATTCTGCAGCATGCAAATAACTCCTTATGCTCCCCTTGATGAATTTCTCTTTTTATAAACATCAACAACATATTCTTTGAATCTGTTCGAATTTCTGACAGTTGTAATTATTTGCTATATTATTTACGTATGCACTCCTGACTTTGAGCGGACCTCATTCAAAGATAGCCGCCCGACTGCCTGACCATGAGTCTTTCGTCTTCCGGCCGTTATCATCATATTAGTCTATTTCAGTGTTGTCCTACGGGCATCAGTGTGCACTTATTCCCTTGTAAACTCCGATTCTGCCATCACTTGTACCACTTTTGCACGCACTGTGACATGTATCGATCCATCCGGAATAAACTGTTGTTATTATAACCCTACAAATCCTATCATTCAAATCCTTTTAAGCTCTCGCGTCAACTTTTATCACTCTGATCCACCAAATTTCCATGACTGACGACCTACTCTACACCCCACTATGTGCGTTTTTACCGCAACCCCTGGCTGGATTTTAGATGCTCCAGTTATGGTAAACCCGACTTTCTATTTCACCTACTCACTTCCCCTTCACGGAGAACACCTTGCGATTCCTTCGGGATGACGTTTCCGTTTTTTCACAGGTGATTAGAACTACTGGTTCAAGCGCTTATCCATCACCACCAATAACTTTTCCAATTTTTTGTGTGCCTTTTTGAAAGTTTTGCCCGCATAATCCATCTCGATAATCTATGCCGATTGTGTACGAATTCCTGGTCATCTTTTTCCCACTCCTGCTTTACTTGATGAGGTATCTCTATCACGAATCCGATTTTACTCGTCAGTAAGCTATGTGACCTTTTGATCTTCAAAGTCAATTTTGCCGGTCATTTCTCCATGCGACCACTGGAGCCTCCATACTCCCCTGTTCTACATATATCCAGTTGACTATCCTGGAACCCCTATTGTGAACCCACATGTACCATTTGATCATGCCGCCGAGCTTGCTTCAGGTGTCTCCAAAATACCCCATCATTATCATTTGTAAAGTTCGTGCTAGACTGGGCACAAATCACTGCATAACTTTGGTTACTCACCTCCAGATTCTGGGAATCAAATTATGTCATTAGCCTAGGGGACGAAGTGATAAAGTTACTGGAGGCGAAAGAAGCTCCCTCGTGCAAGAAGCCTCATTTGTTTCAAAGTGAAATTATGGGAGCACCGGTGGTCGCGGCCTGAATCACAACCAATAGATGAGCCGAGAAAAACCAAATGTTGTCAAGTATTTCTTCAATCCCAATTCATAATGGATAGTTGCTCCTGGTGTTCGTGCCTTTGAAGTGCAGACACAAGACCTGGACCAGCGGCAGACATGGGGTCTGTCAGTCTTTCCAGCAGAGATGTGACCACTACCGGCACATAAAAGTCGATCATCAGTGCAGGTAAGTAGATTCAATCTTTTCAGCCGGTTGAGAAACAAGACTTGCAAGAACCGCAGGCGCCAAAATCAACTTGGATGCCTTTTTACGGTTTTCGTTCCATGATGTTATAATCTCCGTGCTGGCCACTAGACAGCCTCATAATACGCTGCACTCCCTGAGCTACTTTTTGACGGATATTTTGCTTTGGCCGAGGAAAATATCTCGTACAGCTCGATCCTGAGATGCAGCTACCAGTTCTGTTGTGACCTGCCAGTGCTCTTGCCTAGTGGCCTACTTACCCTGAGGGCAAACTCATGAGGTATTCAGACGAATTCATTGCGAGATAGGATGATTCGTCATTGAAGGCAGGCAAACTGCTCTATGCCTGTGTTCTGGAACAGATGGACCACGGGCTAGCTTCCACTTTGACAACAGTGGCAGAAATGAATAACTCGAGAATGCAACTTCAATTCAGATGATGCGGAGCTGCTGGTTTCGGAGGCTTTTCCGAGTGGCTGGGGGTCAACTAGAGATATCGAAAGCACGTTAACTTCGGAGGATGGTTTGGTAAGAACGGCAGCAGCTAGAACCAGTGAAGGATTAGTGCTCCATTACATTAGAAAGATTCCTCTTATCATAGATGAACCGGACACTTGTAGTACATATTCAGAAGCCAGCCCCTCCCAAGCGGGAAGCGGGTTGTTGGACCTGCAAATCCGGAAGGGATAACTGAGGGTTGACGCAATAGTCCAGCTGGAAGCTGCTACTGACGATCACGGGTTCTAAGTTTTGATAGACCGTAGGGCTAGCCGGTGCATGAGGCTGACCTTGCCTGGTGGTGCACGAGAATCATCCAGGTTGGACTTTGGGACAGGCGTGAGGGAGTTAAAAAATCCTATCCGTTGATCAGTATTCATAGGGCAAACAACATTACCCAGTTTGTATGAACTTCTTTTATCGGAATTCCGATTGTTTTTTTTTAATTTCACTAGATCTTCGTCATAAATTAGACCCTCACCTTTGCCTCGAGCATGAGTCGCTCAGCTTGAACTTTGTTGTGAATATATTCGGTGATCTCATCTTCAGTTTCTGACCTTTCCTTGCAGTTCGGCTCTAGCCGTCGAACTATTGCCAGGTTCGAAGCATAAGAGCCTGAAAGGAAAACTATTGAGTTTCGGCCGTTGTGCAATTGCTTAATTTGTCGTATACAGTACAGTAGCTATTTGGAATCCACTTTGTTTTTAGTTGCGTCGAATTTGGCTGCTATGTATTGCCCGAACTTTCGGTTGGCTGGAACCCACAAAATTCATGTTTCTCCGAATGTCATTTCAGTTCTCTTTCTTGTTATGCGTAGCCCTCCAGTTTCATATATTTTTTAAGCCAGTACGCAATTCGATAAAACCACCATCAGTAACCACGGCGCAGAAGTTGTAGCATGACCGATGAAGTATCTCTTAGTTTTTCTACTGTTCTGTGCAGTTTTCCCACTTAATTAGTAGTAAAGTCGTCTGTCCGTGGGGAAGGTAGTTTTGGACACAATCACTGCACCCATTCGCACAACCACTTGTGAATGCTAACCTTTCTCCAATAATCCCTTTTGATGCCACCTTTTTCATTTTTCTAAATTTACATAAATTTGTATTTTTCTCCGGCCTTCGAATAACGTACACATCTTTGAGCCTGACTGCAAACTACCCTCATTGGGCCCAAAGTGGCACTGACCGGTTGCTAGTACAGAAGTGCGCAACGAAGAGCCTTTGAAAACACAGATATATTGCTGCTTTCAGGTCAACGAAATTCCTTGTCTCCGACAACTCCAGACGCTTCTTTTTCCTTCCCACAAACCGGTATCTGTCAACAAAACCATAATGCCATAGTTTATTACAGCTATCAATCAAGGCGAGGCAGAAAGAGAAATCAAGTGGGCAAATCATCGTTTCCTTTGAAGTAAATCTCCGGCCTTATTTTTATTGGAATAGTTTTATTCGTTTGGTGTAACCAACTACTTTAGGCCTTCCGAGGATTATGAACAGCTTGATACAACTCGCCTTTCTACTTGTTCCCTGGACCTAGACCATATTTCATCTAAAAGTTTACTTTTCCGGCGACTGGTGTTGTTTCCGTTAGTATGTTATGAGATGTTACTCCATTCCGTTGAAAACAATTTTCAGTCAAACTGAACCTGGATGCTGTATGCAAAGCTTTGCTGTCCAAAGTTTCTTTATGGGCGACCACCCCAGGCTTCTACGCCCTGATATTTCAGATCGGGTGGGCATGTTACGTAAGAAGGACAAATATTTTCCGAAAACTCTGAAGGATGCTGTCCTCGAGTCGAGAATATGTATAAATATTCCCGACAATATTTTTATGATAAACCCAGTGGTTTACACAGAATTTTTCTAACCAGTGATAAATTAGTAGTTTTGATCGGAAGGACGGATGATAGTCAAATAAACTAGAAGACGGGCAATAAAAATAGATTAATGAAGGAGAAGGTACCCGTTTCTAGCGAGTTCGTCGAATTTTGGGTGTGGTTCAACGCGTTTCCAATCAGACGCACGTGACGCTGCTCGAAGATAAAAAAATATGGGCCCTATGTGGGCCCTACGCTCGCGATAATTGTAAGCTTCTATACGTGCTCCTTGGGTCCGCGTCAGGATTATCGACACCTGAGATATGACGCACTTTACTCGTGAGCTGAGTGATGTGATCAAGATATTTAGGTTCCCTGGGAGGGGATCTGTCCTTCCTGGCACGCAAAGGGTAGATGATTGGTTTAGGGTTGGTGTAAACCGTGAATTCGTAGCCCCCTTAAAGTGCCTAGAGCGATGGATACCTATGCAGATAGCATACATTTCGCGGGAAAAAGTACCTTGATTGGATTTGGCCGGTTTAAGGTTTTCAGGTCCGTTCGTGAATAAAAATTTGGGGTCCTTGGCTATAGGTATGATACCAAGGCTATGTTGCCGAAGGCCTGCTACAGCACAGTGAAATACTCTCATGTGGTTTCCGTGAAGACCAGCTGTCCTGCTCTGCCCTTGAACAGAAGTGTGAGCGGTTTCGTCAACAGTGCTCTAAGCGGAATGAAGCGCCGATAAAAGTTGACTATCCCATCGAAAGGCCGTAGTTGCCTAAATGACTTGTGGCCCAGTATTTAGATGGCTTCAACGCATATTACACTCTTGTTTGTGTCTACAGTGACCCCCTTTCAAGACAAGCAGTCACAAGGTGTGCATGAACGTGCTAGATGCTCCGTTTTGGGTGAGCTAACGATCAAGATGTTATCTAGATCAACGAGTGCAAAATATTCCAACTACTGCACACTTTACCAGTGAAAGGCTCGAAGGTTTACGCGGCCATGCAAGCTCCAAAAGGCTTTTGTAGAAACTCGAGATGGCCAAAGGGAGTCGCTACGGCTGTTTTGGGGATAGCCGCCACCGCTACAGTTATTTGGCTGTATGCCGGCACCAAACCTAATAGGCCAAAAATTACCTCACCCGCCAACCCAGGTGTGGGGTCCGTAATTTGCAAAATAGGACACCCGTAGGGTGTGGCAACTTAGTTGAGTAGACTAGAGTCTCCTCGTGGTTTCGAGTTATCAGGCGACTTTTTCGAGACCACCTGTAAGAGTGATGCCCACGGACTTTTGGAAGGCAGGATAGTTCCCAAGTTGAGACTATGTTGGAAGTCGGAGTAGGCTGCACAGGGGTTATCTAAAGCTAACCTGCGGGGCCGCACGTAGGCCGGGGTTCCTCGTGTGATAATGTGTTGGGCGAGGTCAGTGATGATTGGGGTCTGGACGTTGTTTTGTGGGGACGAGATTAAGGTACACACCGAGTAGACAGCCAGATTCTGGTTTGAAAATGGAAACTTGTTTGATGACCTTTGGAGCTTAGGACCGCGAACTAAAGATGAAATTCGGCATGAGTCCAAAAGTGGGCCCTCGCCTACCGGACTTACCCGCTGGAATTTGACGTTTGAAGTTATAAATCTAGTATAGTCAGGCACACTCGGGCGACAACGAAGACCCTCGAGAAGTGACAAAGCAGGTCAAAGTCTGAGGGGACGAGTTGACTGCCATATTTCGAGATTGGAATGCCATTGGTGGCTTGCAATGTCAGGGCTGAGGGAGATACAGTGGACTGTTTTGAAATCAGCATTATACTGACCTAGGCTCTCTTGTCGATGATAAAAAGCACAATCGCAGTTTTATCTTGAGGTCAAATAAGGCGACTAGGCGCAGGGGTGTCACAGGAGGCTGCCACCATCACCTGTTTGTCTAGTATTTTCCCAGGCCAGTGCGGTACTTAGGGGGCCCTTCGAATTTGCGCTCATGTGATCTGGAAAGGCAATGATAGTAACACTCGCCGGATTATCACTTTGCTCTCTGAGCATTTGGTGTGGGAAACCGGTGAACTTGGCTCCATGAAAGCAGGCCACTGACGGTGGTCTGGTGCAGTCTGATCACCCGCAATATGCGGTGAACCTCCTGAGGTGGCCACTGAAAGTCTGTACTGGGTACTCTATGATGGAGACTTATCGGTACACGGTTAAAGACGGGAACTGATAGAGCAACAGTGACGTTGGGCAGCGTGTTGGGCTGTGTGGCGAATGCGCATCCGCTGGAGGACAGTGTCTGCCGCCTCGGCACCTTTATCCTAAGTCAGGCCTTGCATTAGAACAGTAGCTATGTCCTCAGCAGGTAGTGGAAGCCGCTGCCTCCATAGCTGAGGCAAGACTGAACAGCCTACTGATGTCGTGCCTACCAAAGAAAACATATCACGCAACAAATATGATGAATTCACGTATCCCAGTTGCATTTCGGAGTGAAAGTGCTGGATAGTTTTCTGCTCCGACTCTGCTGTAAGCCTAATAGAGGCCTCTGGAAGTGTACCGCGCTAGCTGTGATCCAGAGGGTTCATACTGATATCTCGGATTTAAGGGATTATACTTAATGGGATTGCTGAGAGTGGTTTATTATAGTTGGATTGTTGACTAGTTGAGCGAGCCTGCTGAAAAAGAGACTCCAGAATGGCAAAGAAGACCTCCCGAACTTCGGGTGTGATATCTTTATTTTCATGTGCACCTCGAGGCACCCCGATTTGTGGTCTGGCTTATGCTATTTGCCCACCATGAAAAGGATGTACCATGGAAATGAGCTAGGTCAGAACCCCAGAAAAATGTTGGATACTTCTGGTGTGCAAGATGTTGGAATAGGTGTGAACGAAAACTGACCGGTACCCTATTGACGAGCAAAGAGAAGAAAAATAGTTGTGCCTTTGAAAAGAAATATGCGCAGTAGAGAGATGCCTACCGGGACGTGTATATTTATATATTCTCACAATAAAAAGATCTAGTTGATGCTAGACCGAATATATGAAGAAAGGAACAAAAAGTATCGATAACTTGACCCGGCTAGGTCACTTCGGTGGAATCAGTTGAAACGACGAATGAAAAGGGGTCACACACTGCAGAAGGCACATTAAGCCAGCTTCTAAGACAGCTTTCATTAAGAAAGTCGACGAGAAAAGACGGAGTAATGTCAGCCGCACGTATTTTCACTGGGCCTGGCTACTTAGGCCACACCCTGGCTTGTGCCGAGGAAGTGGGAAGCCTACAATTATTTAAGAAGAGATGTTACAAGGCATTGCTCAACTGTTGTGATGTGAATGCTGGAGTGATGAAAGTCGCGGTGTATTGCCGAACTTTTTTGGACCTGGTAAGTTGTTTTCGTTGTAAAACCCTGGCCAGTTGAACCCTGTCCCCGGCAATCTGCTAAGTATTGTTAGTTCGTTTGATTTGGTGAGTTTTGGCGGGCTCGTCTGTCATACATAAACTTGCGTAAGCCGCGATTTCGTCGCTTCGCTACTTCGTGTTGTTCCACCCGGTATGAGCGATGCAGAGCGTATCTGTCGATGATTCTGCTCTGTCCTGGAGTTTGGTGGGAAGTATGTATCCAATTGTTGACTACATCAAAGCTAACTTTCAGGAATTCCAGAAAAACACATACACATCCTTTCACGCGTACAGTCTTGAGAACCGGAATTGGCATAGAAACGAGAAGCTCATTAGCCGGAAGGTGTATTTTACTACTTTGTCAAATTTTACTTGGTTCACCCGAGGAGTAAAAGTGGCAAGTTGCCCAGGCAGGTCTCCGTTGATTAGAGGTCTAATTGCTTTCAGGTGTTCCATTTTGAAAAGCCGTGCATTCGTCAGCAATCCCCAAGCTGGCTCGTGTCGTTGCATTGTCAGCTGGTCGGTGAGATATTAGCACGGTTTCCAAGTAGAAAGTTAGGGGTTCTGTTAAGTAATCGTAGGCCTAAGCACGAGCAATAAAATCAAGAATTCCGCCTGATGGGTAGTTTTTGGAATACGCCGGGGTATACATGAGGTAGAAATTTAACCGGAGACGTACGCTCCAAGATTTCTTTTCCGCACGGTCTAGGTTAACTGCGAACGAAAAAGCAACTGCCGGCAAACCGGTTCAGCAAATACTAGGTGCTCAAGGTTATTCCGAGATAGAAACCGACGAGCAGGATACAAACACTGCGTTCTCCGTCCTTCGTTTTAGTACGATGTTATGCTGTATATTTAGTGACATAATGCTAACGGAAGCCACCCATAGGCTCAATCGTGGTGGATATATTTTATAGCGCTTTATGATTTGGGACGTAACAGGTCTGGGGCGCTGCGAGTTTTACGCTATTATCCCCAATGAAATTATTACAAGCCTTCATTGGGCTTTTGAGTTCATATCCCGAATTATTTCGCAAAGCCTTCGCTGTAAGACTTTTGTGGTCTTTCACAGCCTGGCATAGCCCCTTTGCATTTGTGCACGCGTGCCCTCAACCGCGAGTATCATCCTGCAGGTTTCAAATCACTAAAGATATGGAAAGACGGCGAGACTGATTGCGTGCATTGCGGCAAGGTGACGGGTGGCGCTTCTTTTAGTGAACTCCTTATTGAAAAACTATTTTTCCAACGAAATTCAACTTACTGGAGATGTCACAAGTTTGTTAAGTCCTTTGAATAATAACTCAGGTGTTCTTCGGGGTGACGCTCGTTCTCCCTTTCTTCTTCCCACATATGTTAATGACTTGACTACTGCTCCACCGAGACACTATTTTTAAGAACGTTGATGAAGTCGCACCCTGTTCATCCATCTTCACCCACCAGAGCTTTAACACTTTTTCCGAGAACCTGCTTATTATTCTGAATTTTCATCCCATTCTGGAGCACATCTCAACACTTCCGAATGTTCTGAGCGTATTTTCTCCCTTTGTCGTTCCTTTTATCCTAATGAACAATCGGTCATCAACACTTTCCCAATTTCTAGAGCTGACTCAGTAAAATTCCTAGGCGTCACTATCAATCCCAATTTACAGTGGTCTTCTCATATTCCTGATTGTGGTAAAAAACAAGGTAGACTATCTTTTCAAATCCTTAGGCTAAGGAGGTTTAGCCCCACGAAAGCCGTCATTCTTTAGTTCATCAATGTATTCTGCCATTCTTACTCTGCTGTTCTCCCGTAATCTTTTCCGGTCCACTTAAGAAAGATTTTTTCCTTCTGCGCCACAGCCTGGCCTCTATCATCGTGTGTCTTCGAACTTTATGGGCTGTTTTGTCTCTAGATTTGCTACTTCTATATCAAAGCCTGTGAGAAATTAACCAAGAAGATTCTTGCGGACCTCACCCTTCCCTACTCCGTGACTTATGAACTTACCCTCCTCAGCCTCCTACAAGTTTCGAATTTTGACTTACCTAACCCCGCATACGTGTCCACAGTAACTCTACAAAGCCTTGCTTAGCACACGCTCTGGTTGAAAAAATAAAAGTCACAGAGGAACCTTGGACTGACCTCGGTGGCTGAACCAGTATTATTTCTCAAGTATTTGTTTTTATGTAGGTTTCCAAGCCTCCATGATTAGTTTTGCACATTCGGCTAAAATGGTTTTCTTAACCTGATGTAGCCATTAATGCAATACGATGAAATAAAAACAATGGTATTCTCAAGATCCAGGCTTCATTTTGAGGGTTTTCCGGCAGCGACTTGGCCCAGAAATTCGGAGGCAGTGGTTTACCTGAATAAATAGTGGATGCCGTTTAGGCAAATTTGAGCAGGTTATCTGTTGCGTAGAGTAGTGTTACTGAGTATTTTTCAACGAATCCAGTAAAAACAGAAAGTGGGCGTCCTAAAAATGGCCTTCTCAGTCGTTCCGCTGTGCCAGATATGTTTAAGAATGTCGTAAATGCGCTGTTTCTGTGGGCGGCTCCAAATCCCATCAACTGGCTAGGGGCCAAATGTTGGATTCTAGTAGCCCCGCTGGAATACGGTGAATGCTGCTTCTTTTACACGGTAGACGTGCTGAGCTTGCAGTGCGCTCTTGGAGCATTTGCGCAGAGAAACGGAGGTGTCCTCACTTCGAGTCAAGGAGACATGGTTCTCCCGAAAACTTAATAGAAAAATACTGAGGTTCAGTGGTGAGGAACTTCACTTGTGACTCTTCGAGGAGCCGCATTCGGGGAGTTCCGTGTAAATATATACTGCCTGTTGTGAAATACGGCGGTCACCGACCAGACGAAATACCCTTGGGTAGGTGGTCTCTCAGGGCCATAAGACGGCCTACTGCAACGGAGGTGGCTGTTGTACCGGAAGCCACACCATAGCCTCCTTTAAATACCTTTCCCAAGAGTGATCGTTTAGCCAAGTTTGATCAGTGCACTGGCGACTACTACGTGTGTTCTTCCAGACGCGTGGTTCTTGTGCAATTTTCCTGAGAATCCAACCCCTATAGTCTTTGATTCACTGGCGGAAATATTCAAAATATCCGGAACCAGGAAGCAATGCGCGAAGCTTGACCTTTTAACAATTTCCAGCAAAAGCTGGGAAAATACGGTTCGACGAGGGTCTGCAAAGTACACACACGTAGCGTAAGGTAAGTCAGCCCTAAAAACTAGGAACGTAGATGGAGGAAATATGATAGATTATGCGGACCAGCTGCACTCGGTCCACTTGGGAAGACTCCGGATGACCACTTCCACTAGGCACCAAACACTGGCAAATGAACAGGTTGGGCATCAAGTCGCCACACTTTTGGGAGGATATCTGCGGAGTATACGAAAAAGAAGAGACATTCGTTGAACTGGAAGAGGTTGCTAAGTGGGTTCAATGCATGACGTGTGGATAATGGGCATATTTCCGGTGCGCAGCCTTTCATAACGAGGAGAACTACGTTGTGTTCGTTGCACGGCCCAATAACATCAACACCGGAACAAGTAAAAGAACCCTAAGTTCCTTTTCAGGGTCCAGCAGCACCGCTATTCCTGTTGATGCTCTTCCACAAGAGTATTAAACCGTTGGAACATGAGTCTTATTTTGAGTGCGCAGATAAGTGATGGGACATTAATGCTTCCGGTTGTGCCAGGGCCCGTCCGTTTCTATCGCTGAGCATAAGTTAGCAATATCATCGGTCTTGGTTTTGATCGCAGTCAAAACGGATTACTATAGTTGTCGTTACTTCGTTCACCAAGAAGACTGTGCAACAAAGTACTGTGTAACATGGGGCTTTTGAGTGTTAAAAATTACCATTTTAAACCATTCCGTACGATAAGTTCGGTTTTATACTGCGTCACCATTACTTTCCTTTTCTGCAAGGCGGGATGAGGACGTTGTATCTCGCTCCTGAACTGCTTTAAACTTTTCAAACGCACTGCAGTTCAAAGGGTTGCATGCTATCGAACCATGAGGAGAATAGGGCCCACGTTATGATATCCTTATACCAGTAGTTATCGGAGAACAATATACATTGGGTCTATACATCAACAGTAGGAGATATTGCTCAAGACTCCTGCATAGCATGTCACATTTTTGTAAGAATTGGATAACTAAGAATCAAAGGGCCGATATCAACATAAATTATCAATTACTTCCCTCTTCGAGGTTTTCTTCAGGTTCTCCTACTACAACGTAAAGCAATATAGGAGTTTGTAAAAACCACACTCAAATAGCACTAAAAATGAAACCACTTGTGAAAAAGAATATAATCGTTACCTAAACCTTACTTTCATAACCCAGATAGAGCCGTTGGATTGGTCCCATATTGCTGGATTCATTGCTCAACCGAAACCAACCGCCGATTGCCAGCTTAGAAACCACCTTGGAATCGGCGGTGCCTCAGATATTTCCTCTTATTTATTCGAAGGTGAACCAAAAAAATGTGTCTGAAATGGAGCCAGTGATTGCCGCCTGCTCAAGACGTGCAGCCTAATAAGTGGCAAGTAGGGTGCGGTTGGCTGATCACCAAAAAGTAACTCCAATAGGTTCCCTTTGCTCTTCTCCAAATAACAAAGAAGGATAGTGCATGAGAAGGAAAAAAACTGGTATTGTTCTTGTTGATTTTAAACTGTAAATGAGTTCATATTTGTTATCAGTGAAGCAGGCTAATGCAGTGCACTTACCGAACCCACTGAAAAAACCTCGTCGAAGCCCGTGTGGCTTGCAAGCGGTTTCGCTCGTTCGAAAACCAGCCGATTTCTTGTTAAGAACCCGGCCGTAGCTCAGCCGTAGCCCTCTGCGAACACTTTCCAGGTCCGGCTAGTTAACCGTTAAAGCTAGAATCCAAAATGAAGACTCCAGGTCATTCAATATAAAATATACAACACTACAGATATATCCATTGGAAGAAGTTGTTCATCGTGAGCAATCATTTTTCCATTGGTATAGATACACACACTGTCGCTGTGTGGGTGAAGAACAGCTCCACAGTGTCAAAACACAGGCTTAAATGTCGACCGAATGGATTTATAGCAGCTTTATATAGAAAGCTGTTCGTAGTGGTGAACTGGTGTCCGTAGGAATCAAGGCCAACATAGAATGTTGTAGTGCGATTTTTGTTTCAGTCTATTCCGCGAGGATGTTTAAGCTTTATAATCAGGGTTGTATTTCTATTGATCACGACGACCGCTACCACCACCGCTTTGGCCGGCGCACATCGGGCGTGCAGGACGTCTGCAACGATGTGCGGGCACAGCTAAGATGGCGGATCGCACCTCCTGTCACAAAAATGCTTTCTGGTTGGGTGTCCAGCGTACGTTCAGCCCCACCCACCAGCACCGGTTGCGGCAAAAACAACAACATTTATTCACCCGAAATGCTTCAAATATGGAACTATCTCCCCCAGTTATCGCCTATTTTTCTTCGTACTTGTCTCCATCTTCGCCACCTTAACTTACCGCTTCTTACGCCCGAAAAAATCTACCTTCCCTGGAACATAATTATCGCGGGGTTAAAAGACCGTTTCCATACTCGGCTTACCGTTCATGATTCTTTTTCCTGAGGATTCGTGCCAAACCACCCACCTGTTTCATTCGAAAACTTAACCAATCCCCGAGATAAAACTCGCTCTTATTTTATCACAGTTATCCATATATTTGCAAAAGTCACACTTAATGTCGCCATACTCTTCCATCCCACAAAGTCCGATCGGTATATTTCACTGAGGAATATTTGTCTCCAGAGCATCCCATCAGTCGGCTATATTGCGATAGTTCGCTCTCTCTATCAGTCCTTCTGTTCGTCCATGTGGCTGTAGCATCACAATATCCTCACCTTGCAAAGATTCATGCCTTTCCCATATACTGACATCTGTATCGCAGCTTTTTGATCTTTCGCCATCACATGATCCATTTCTTACAAAGACTACCAGCAGATAGCATTTCGCCTGTTAACCGCTTCCCCGTCCAACTTCGCAACTGTATTCATCGGTTGTTTGAAGCTTTTTCATATCCGGTATTCTATCTTGGTAAATACTCTCAGACAAGTTTGATTCTTGCATCTCTCTGGTCTTCATGTTCAGCCCTTAGACGACGATAATTGAACGTAAATACTTACCCGTCATTTAACTACTCATCTGTGCAAACCGTGTATCTGCGACTATCATGGATACGCATCACGTATTTATTTGTCGCCCGGTTCCCATTTCGGTTTTGGGGCGTCACATTCCGCCTTTATGAAAGTGAACAATGTGCGCAACGATTTAACGGACTAAGCCGATATTTGGTAGCTGAAAGCTACAAGGAAAATCTTCGAAACATTTTGATTGTCCTTTATCTGCAAATTCATTCCTCTCATCGTCTGATTTCCAATCCAAAGCCGTGCCATACTTTGCGGAGCGCTGTAGCTGGTTCATGTCTCACTTGGAAACTTCTTTTTCCTCAAGGTGAACAAAACTTTCGTCAATTCTGTTTGATTCTCTCGTTGCATAGCCCCTCTTTTTGTACTATTTCAGGAAGAGACTACTACCCCCGACCAGCTCCACCCTGACTTGGCCGGGCTGGCCACCCGACCTTGAGTTCAAATTTGCCGAGCGCCGCCTTAGAGAGTGACTTAAATACTTTCTCCTGTACAATATTGAGTGCATATACCTTAACCAACCTCCTGAAATGCGGACTCTTCGTCCATTTGTACAGTTTGATCTTGCGTTACAGCATGCCCGGGGGTTATCCGAAATAAAACACTATTATTATTATTGACTGTCATAGCTACGGCTAGTACGGATGATGTGGCCGCCAAAACTGTTGATAATTTTGGAATTTTTGATCGAGCAGTTCGTGAAAATTATAAAGGTTTTACAGAGTTTGAAAATGATTTTCGTACTTCTCAAAAGATAGTCTTGTAATCTCTTATATTCATGCAGGTGATAGTGGCTTGGAGTGGCTGCTCACGCTCCCCGGTGCCGATCCAAAGTGGCTTCCCCATTACCATATGAAACGCTGTTATCTACCCCATCACAGGTCCCAGATGGCTGTTGCAAGGTACCTGCCATGGTACTGAAGTCTTAGAGATCCCTTGGATACAGTGGTATATTTTGTTCAATATTCGTTACCGTCCGTGCTGCCTGGATGAAGCATAGAGTGGTGGGTAAGTACATGGAGCACAGTCGCGATTTTCATTTACTTGATGGCGGGCCGTATGCGAAGAATAGAAGACTGACCTCTGATAAGGAGACCCAAGTTGTCGAAGTGACTGCAAATTTCAGAAATGCCAGGAAAATTTGTACATATACCCGGAATAAACTCAACGGGCTTTTACGGCCGGAGACTTTCATGACTTAAAAAAGTAAGGGCGTTTAGATGGGCGATCAGGCGCATTTAGGATAAAGGAAAAGGTTGGTAATAAGGGAGACTTGCACATTATATCGGAGGGAAGGAGGCACAGGTACCCCCTTTGTGTGCTGCAGCTTGTGCAGTTTCAGCTGTTGAGGACAATAACATCCGCACAACGTCAAACATATATGAAGAGGAAGCCCTTCAAGGAGGCAGTTTCACCCACAACGCAAGACGTCGGCAGCATCTGTCACATGGAATACCCGTCCATAGAGCTGCGAAAATATACGTATTGTGCCCGCTGCAGCAGTTGTGTCCGGTGGGCCCGTTATCAGTGTACAGGTATTTATAATGAAGGGGGCTACCCTTGAGCACGCTGCTTATCGCAGCCACATAGACCACACACACTTCGAGCGCATTATATAGCTTTTTGCAGTTCGAAACCATCAAACAGCGGGAGCTGGGAAAGGAAACCCCTTTGATTTGGTCTTTAGCAATGTGCTCTCTCGGCTAGGAGTCAGTAATCTAGAAGTTGCTTAGATCACCTCGGGGATGCCGAGTACAAAACCCTCCAGTTGGAACTATCGAGCTATTTTAAGTTCGACTCAGGTCACTCTCTTGGGCTGAATTACAAAACGAAATATTTTCCCCCTATTCACTCATTTGCATTGTCTTTCGGCATGCCTTGGAACATTTGACTTGTTGCCTCTTCCATGAACTAATAAATGGGGATGGTTTTTTGCTCGTCACTGTTGATCATTGGGGTTACTTCCAGTGAATTTTGTAGAAGTCCCCGTTTGAATAATAGTTTCTCTTGAGGGCCTCACAAGGGTAAGTTCAGTTGCTGGGACTGATATTTCCTTTATTTTCACGGAAAAAGCTGCACTACTATGTCACTGGTGCCATTGTTTAGTTCTTTGGGGCCTGCACAGAAACAAGCTCCACAGTGGTTATATATTTATACATGTACATAGATATAAATTTGCACATACATATATTTCCCCATCGATTCTTATTCACCTACTAATTTGCAAGCAATACATAATTTCTCGTTTCGTCTGCCGATGACACCATCCATTTTGTCCCCTTTCTGATGGAAGGGCGAACACGGGTAGTTCGCCTGTTGAGGGCTGCGTTTTCCTGTTGTTATATCACTGGGGGTGTGTTCCCTAGATGTTACAGCGAGGGTGCCCAATGTAAAACATACTTCTGTTTTATCGATCAAGGGAAGACAGACTGTAAATATGAATGTTTCGGCGAATTCACCCAAAGGTCACGCCACGCCCGAACAACACCCGAGTCCCCAACAACTGGGAACAAGATCCATTCGTGTCTGCGTCGTACCAACTAGGGCAACCTCCAACCCCTCACCGCAAAACTACACAGATGGCATTTTCCAAGTGTTGCCATTGCAGTTTCGAATGGTACATCTGGGTACTGCGCGGCTACATGCTTGCCGAGTTAAAGTTTGCACAACCGTTTTCAAGGCGCCTCGACTGCGAACGCTGATAGCAAGTTCCGCGGGCGGCAGACACGTACCTGGAGACAGTGTTCTCTGCCCCCCAGTTCTGAAGGTCGACACTACAGATTCAGAGAGTGATACAGCAACCATCAAGTGGAAGCTAGTAAGAACAGGCTCTGAATCAGATGCCCCTGGGTGATAAGTTATCCCTGAGGAGTACAGAGTCTCATCTTGACAGCCTGTACTCCAAGCTGCGTGAACTCAAGATGCAGGGTCCATCAAGATAGGGAGCGTTCGGCAGGCTACCTGCGCACGACATGGTCTTCATATGAACCCTACTGATTGTGCTCCTCCCTCTTCACAGTACTGGCGGGAAGGCCTGGCTGGTTGTCCCTAGGTCCGGCCCCATGAGTGCAAAAAAGACCGAGGGAAAATAATCTGGAGTGAGCCAACCCAGAAATCCACCGAGCTGGCTTTTATCTGAATATCACTCTGAATTCAGGGTGTTAAACTTAGGTGATCGAAACGGATAGCCGGGAAGGACTTATCCTGAATCAGCATCTTACGCCACTCTCCGCAATGCGCTTACCCTCAGCGAGCATTTATTGGTCTAGTTTCCTCCAACACGAATTACTTAGAATTTGCCTAAAGGGGAGACGGCTTATGACCGACCGTCTAAGTTGGATCACCGGGTCCGTACGCAGCGCATCCTGGTCCAGTAAGGTTCGAACCTGGCGGCAGATTTTGACCTACTCGGAGTAGATCACGAGGATAGGATCTACGTACAGTGGACGACCTTTCGCGAAGATAATGAACAACCTTGCGCCTGGCATGGAGCCCCGTGGTACTCTGCTTGCGGTACAAAATCTGCCGGAATGGGCCCCGTGTACTCGAACCTGGAATTTTTGGCCTCACAGATGGGGCCACAACCGGATTACGAATGGGCAGCGGAGCCATAGATAGTATGGTATTCCTTGTGGTGGGGAATAGCTCATCCCGTTGAAGGCCATCGAGAAGTCCATTAGGATGACATTAGTTTGAGCAGCCCTGTGGATGGCCCTGGTGTACTGCAAGTCAGGAATAGCAATTCTAGCAACCTACAGCCATTTCGCACAAATCCTTAAACCAGAACAAGAATGACTCGCAGTTTATGCAGAACTGAGCTGAAAACCGTAAAAATTACAATTATATACATTTTCAAGTAAGCGACCAAATAGACTCACCGATAAAATCCAAAGTTTCAACATCCTGTAGTCCAAGCATAACAGTCAGGCTAAATTCAAATGTTCCGCAGAAACAGAAATAGTGCAGAGGTGTTGTGTACGGACGAGCTTAGCAAAGCAATAAAAAAATTTAGTCACGTTCACCACGTATGCAGAACATTTGGGACAATCTTCTATAAATATCCTTCACACAGCAGGACAAAATACTCCCTCAAAATTCGCGGCCTTAGGTTCAGGATGGCGTCGCGGTTCCCACCATATCTCCCCTTAGATCTATGTCACTGCCTACGACCACTGACCTCCTGCATTGGCTGCGTGAACCGCAAGTTGCCATCGTAGTCATCCTTAAAGCAATTCACCGTTATTCAATTCCAAATTTCGCTTTACAACTGCAAACTGGCGGAGTCGTATGAAGACTGAAGCACGCACATAGAAGCATCATCAGATTATAGACTTTTTAGGATAGAAAGTGAAGCTTCAAGAGTTAAGGCTGCGCTAACCAAGAAGAAAACGATCTCATCTACGGTTTAAGAAAATTTTGCTTACAAATTTTTGCTGTGTTGCTCAATTGGCATACCCCAAGTTTGCCTAATGGGACGCTCAAGAAACATACCTGGGACAAACCTGGGGCCAGCCAAACCGTGCTGTAGCTTCAAAGGGCAAACTTGGGGCAAAACTGAGGTCACCTCTGACCTCAGTAATGATGTCAATAAAATCACTTTTGGCTGCCCCTCCCCGGGGAATACTTCTGCTTCGCTTACCACTGATCTATTGATTGCGTAGGCACCAACTCTATGCAAGTTTCTATCGAACGTCAAACTGAAAACTGAAGGCAACGTTTTCGGGCGAAGAGCTCATTTATACTTGCGGCATGTGTGTTATGCACAGTTGTGCAGTAGCCCTTCAGGAGGCATTGTCGTTGAACTTTGAAACCTATCGTCCATGATAGCGGTACCTGCAGAAATGAAGGTGAAAAGTAAACTACTTTTAGAAAGCGACTAGTAAATCACCCAAACCTTGTGTGGTGGTTGATAGTGGCGGCCCAGGTAGTTCTTTGATAAGCCGCGTCATCCTTTTTAAACCACCTGCAGAGCAAACATAAGGGATGTATCTTCTTTGATGTTAGCAAGTGAAATCGCCCGTCAAGTCAATAAACTAAGCCACGTATGCTTGCCTTTAACTGCTACCTGTTCACACCTTGTGTAAAAAACCGATAACGAAAAAGACGCACCGCTAAAAGCAGAAACTTAATGCAGTTGATTAGTCGTTTAATGTACTTTCAACGTTAGTCCCACAGTAAATATGTTACTCTAAAACATAAGTTTTATTCGAGACGGAGCTGCCTCTTTTTACTTGCCTATTACACCTGCTACCTGCTCCTCTTTCATAGGCCCTGCGGGACCTATTTCTAATGTGGTTTCAGATGCCAATAATTTGCTTGTCGGTAAAAACGGACTCAATATGATGGAATGTGATACCCGGCGAGACATTCACCCGAAGAACTACCCTTCGATCGCTTTCCGCAAGACTTTTCAAGTTCAGCTTGAAAAGGGAGGTAGGCCCAAGGTAGTTGATTTTACGGATTTCTGTATTACTTGGGGACTCTCGTCTGGGAAAGACTCAACGAAAACCCTTTAGCTGTGTAAATTTTAATGGTCTTTTTCCTCTTCCGCGTTAAACAGTGGTTTAAAATGAGCCTGCTTTTCTTTCTCCTCCTTGGATGCGACACTTGACTCCGTCCGAAACCTCGCCGCAAAGCGAGACAATTACCTCAGGCTCCAAATATGATAAAAACAACGTTATGCCGCAGATGTGACGTGTGCGCCCATTGGCTACATATTCAGACAGGGGGACCGGCTAGCCCACATAGAACCCTCGCCGTACCTAGTACACGGTAGGGTACACAAGGGCCACCCACTCCAATGGTAAATGTGCCAACGGCTAGGATGGCCCATGTGGGCTGGCTGTCCTTTGGGAAGACAGAAAAGCCATGGGCAAAAATTAATTTTTTCCAATTCAAAGCAAAAATAATTACTAATTAAAAATAGATATCCATAGATATCAAAATGGGTCTACCAGTTTTTCGTATACCCATGGTTATTTGTTACTCACAGGTACAGGTGTAAATAGGTGAATATATACGCTCATTTAACTGTAGGTAATCACCTAATGTGTACGTTTTCTGTCACTGAAAGGAGACTGATTTTTCAGCCTACGTAAGGAAAGCATATGTAAGGTGCTCCCGGAGCACCAAGCTTGTGGCTAAACCCAGGCTTGTCCCAGGCCCCAGCTGGGCTCCTTGAGCTCCGGGCCAACTTGGGGCGCGTTGCTCAATGCGGATAAAAACAAGTAAAGCTGATTCGTGAAAAACGGTTTGCTCGAATCTCATATTGAGGGAGTGAAACATATTTGTCAGAGAAAATGTACCAGCAGTCACCTGACGGGCGAGATCACGACAGAGAAAATGATGTCTAGGCCACCACTTATAGTGATTTACTAAAACAAAGTGGGCCACAAGAAGTGTGGATCTGGATATCCTATCATATGGGTATGACCATAATTCTAGCAATTTCACTAATAAAATTTCACCCCTTTTCCGTGAAAAATAACGATGGGGCTAGCTTTGGGAACGCCCAAGGGGCTGGAACAACTTACCAGTTGGGTATACGCAAATGCAACGTCAAAGTGGCAATGGGATATCGCGTAAAATTGAAAGGTTGAAACACGGTGAAATTATATAAAACTGACACTCACAATTTCCCAAATGGAATGGAAATCGGTTTTTGACTGCTGATCACCTTCAAAACGAGTGTAAGACACATGAACATAAAATCTGATCGAACTTTAGCATGATTCAGTTTTTCACAGATTTTATGTTAAGAGGTGTGGCAAACACCACTCTATAAACTGTGGGCAAATGTTTTTCTCAAAGGCCGGAATAACTTCACTATTTGGTTTCAGATATTTGGCACACTTGAGCTGCTCAGGTGAAATCCTGGCAAAGTTTTCCCATGCAAGTTGTACAGAAAACTGGAAATCAGTGCGTTTTTGCAATTGTTCAAGAAAAGCGGGCCAGGTTTAAAAGTTATGAGGCACGGAACGGAATAAAATGCTATATAACTCGGCGCAGGGCCGTCTTCCAACAGTTTTGTCTTTTGTATATAGTTTTGCTCTTGAATCATCAGCTTTTTAACTACTGATTTCTGCTACCAGTAAACAAAATTCTCTGACTTTCCAAACACGCTCTCCGTTTCCTCCGTTTCCTGTAATTAAGACGGTTGCGGGACCTGTCCAATATGCGAGGCTCAAACCGATTGTTGCAAAGCACCCTCTCAAAGTTATTGTTACTCGAAGATCCAATAACGGTACTGTGATTCCTAGCCCATTCATGGAAACTGACTTCGGCTCAGTATTTTTTTCCTTTGGAGAGGAGTAGGCCGCTGGGCCGCCGGCCAAGCGGTTCCATCCAGGCACGGTAAGCTGCCACTCGGTCGGCCAGTTCCAAACTGATTTGCACGGTTAACCGATATTCGAAATTCAAATGGGCTTCCCGAAAAGGTCTCAATTTGTGATATGCCAAATGCTTTCGGGCCACTCGTCAGTCTCTGGATAGTTGAGCTGACAGCAACTTGGTGTTGCTCACTGCGATGTCGTTTTTTTTTAATTGGCCATTGAAAGCACCGGTTAGACTTCTTTTGCGTGAACCTCGCCTTCACGAGTTAGACCGTTGGACTCAGTATCGAAAAACTGGTAGTGTTTATTATGAGCATTTCTCTGAGCAGCCGTTAAGCAGCTTACTGATCCCAATTGCTGAAGTTCGTTTGTCAGTGTCCCGAGGAGCGTCCAGCTAAACATCTTTCGTTGGGCGAATGGCTTCCTTCGGTTGCTTACTCCCTGTTCAAGCACCCAATGGCCCTGTAATGCGTTGCACTCGATCAGTATATCACTGTGGGGATAGATATGTCTTCGAAATTTATTTGCTTGAAATAAAGCCACCTCTGGTTATTGGTCTAATAGAGTCGAATGACCCCATTAATAAGTCGTCTACTACAAAGGCTCCCGGGTGTGTCTTTGGTCTCTCAGTCAGTTAAAGAAGTTAATTGTATGGTAAGCCGCATCGAATCGTTATCACGCCTCACAGCTACCGTTCAATCGTGAGAGGGGCAGGCCAACCTATTAGTTCACATGATCCTGAAAGCTTGTGCCCAACCAGCGAAATAATCAACCCCCTGTCCGAAATTGCCATAACTATCACCATTCCTTTACGTGTCATCATACCGACAGGTTCGACGCCTAATCCCACCGGTTTGCAACAATCACTTTCTTCTGGACAGATAATCCTGGGTTCATCCGGATGAGTAAGGCTGCTGTTTCAAGGGACTTAGCACCACACGATGTTTATCCCATCATCCGGTCTGATAAAGCCTCATTCTAAGGCGGCTTTCAGAGGCTCGGTGTGGGCCATTCAAACACACAAAGAAAAAGCTCATCCTTTTTGCTGTGGACAAACAATCGGGTACGCTCATCCCAAAAAGGGTAGGATAGTCCGTTCACCGAAGCGGTGAGTTGCGCAGCTTGCGCTGAACAAACCACATGGGCCCCGGGCTTATTGTGTGCGTGCTAGGCAAAGATTGATTTCAGTTATTGTGGTCCCCTACAATTTGGGCCCATTTTGATGCCTTTCGACCCAACCTGCGGCTCCCGTGCACCGTTGGCCCAAATCAGCGTTTGGCATTGCGAAAATGATGATTTTTGAACCCCGTCGAACCGCCGGAAGTAGATCCTTGATCAAGCTTATTTGTTTTCTCAGCTCCCCTGCCCATTGGCTTTGTGACTCATCAGGTAGCGTTGGCCATGCAATCCTGTGTGTGCTACGCATTTAGATCAGACTGGCATTGTAAGTACTCCAGTGCTATACTGCACTTCTGCATTTTCATCAAAAAATTCGACAGTAATTCAGCGCAACTCTTAGTTCTTTTTGCTTCCGATGGAGCACCCTCAATCAAGCTTCAAGCCACCTTGCCTGGATGTCAAAATTTATCGTCGAGGGTTCTGCAAGCCTCGATGTACTTCAGAGCTGGATCATGCATTGCGCAGCTTTCAATAAAATCCATCCCACGACAGTAATGCGTAGATACAAAAACCTGTACCCAGAATCAGAGACCTTGCACCAAAAGAAATTTCTAAGTTGCACCACTATTATGAGGCACTGCTTGGGGTGCCCACCAAAAGGGGCCAGCTTTACTCTCCGTAGGCCAAACGCTCAAACATCTGGGAGTTTTTGGAGGTCTCAAAGGTTTATGTTTGTGGATTACGTTGCCTTTTGAAGGCTGAGATCCTAAACCACAAGGCTTCCCTGATGGCTGGCTGAAAAAAGTTCCCGGCTCAGACCTTTTCGTTTGCTTTCTAGCTGATCGCAACTGATTCTCTAAGTCTATCACTCTCATTCTATTGTTATCAATATCTTTAAACTGATCGTGATGGGGGACGCCCGGCTTGGCGTCGACAGAACTGGTGGACTTAGCATTATCTAGAAAATCGATAGCACCCCGACTTTCTACAGAGACTTGCTCCGGTAATTCTTGCCAATCCATAAGCTCCTCGTCTGCCAGTCTGGGCGTTCTCAATGAGTTTTTTTGTCAAGGTTCCACTTGGGATCTTTAAGTTGCAAAAATTGAAGTACGAGCAGCAAGTCGCCAATCCACACGAATCCCAGAACCAGAACAAGATTGTTTCGTGCTTCTATGGAACGCGAAAGAAAATCAGAAAAATACAATCATATGCAGACCTCAAGTACGCCACCGAATACTGTAAACAATGAAACCCAGAGATTCAAAGTATCAACGTCCAAGCTTGACAAACATATCAGTCTACAGAAGGAGCACGAATTATCATTGCAGAAGTATAGCCGGAGAAATGTGGCACACCGCAGTGAGGTTACATAAAAAAGAAAACTGAAGGTGCAAATCAGTCTCCTTATTATAAATACTGTCCTCGGTCTTTATTTCATGCTCCACAGAACAGATGTGATTCATTGGAAACGGTACAATGCACTCGTTGCTGTGACTTACCGTAATTTATGAGGCCAGTTTCAAATTTCTTAGCGCTGCACCCCCTCCCAAATGGCTCCTTTCCCGGAGCCACAGCTCTTCCGCCCTCTAGGGGCACTTCCAACTCTAACTGTACTGATGGTGATGGGCTCTCAGTGGGATGAATCATACCCTGATACGGTTTCAATTCGTTACAGTGAACAGCGAACTATGGGCACTCATGCTGTCACGGACAGTAAATGTGTACTGGCAACATTTTTTTCAAATATGAACTATCCTTTCCAACTTCTCCATAATTCGGCTGGTACACCCTAATTGAGCGCTGACCTATGAAGCCACACTCGATTGTTTAACAGCAGTGGTGTGCCAAACTTCCTTTCGCAGTACACCCTAAGGCATCTTTGAGCGGCTTAGAGATGACTAACTGCCAAATACTCCCCTTATCTTATTAAATCAGGGGGATTGCCCATGTATTCCACTACGGAGAGTGGTAGATGACTTGTAACAGAGACGCTAATCTGTGGGTGGTCGGACCTCTCCGTCAGTCCATGGAAAAAGTGGCTTCTACCGGTACTACCATAAGCTAGCCATGAGCTAAGTAGCTCCTTGTCCGGGCTGTCACCCGGCCCGACAAATCCTTCCATCAATCCCTTAGGCTTCCTTTCAGTGCCTTTTACATGACCATCGCCTTGCGGGCGACGAGAATCCCACCTATGTCGGTTCCAAGTGATCTAAGCAATTCAGAAGTGGTGAGGCTCTCTTGATTTGGTCCTTTGTCACGGTACAGTCGACAAGGTGAATCCTATCGACAGGCCCAATTCCGAAGTTTAGCGTCAGCGACCGTGCGTGCGCCATTCATGGTAACGGGAACCGCTTCACACCTATTGGTAAAATAGTTCGTCGATACCAAAACATATTTGCTACCTGAGCTCTTTAGCGGTAGTGGCCCATCTATATCCATACTATCCATTTCGTTCGGGAAACCGAAAACGATCGGCTGGAGGGTGGGGCAAAGTTTTACTGCGAGGTCTTTGGAGCTACCAAATTCTTCACACTTTCTACAAAATTCCTTATCTCTCCTTTGGCATGGCCACAAAGGTAGCCGACCGGCCGCGTGTTCTGACTAGTTGTGGCCAGAATTGCTCACTTCGGAGAGTAGCATCATTGGTACTGCTCGCATCATGGTCAGCGGGACCACGATTCTGGCCGGTTGGTTTGGTCCATACTATAAAACCAGCATATTGTCCACTAGCTTCAGCGAGCCTCAAGGGCTCCATAAGAGTCTGTTTCACGCAGTAAAACTTTCCGCCACTTGGCTGGTTCGTTTTTCACCTCCAGTTTATACTCCTTCTTAGATGAGGGCTGTTTTGGTGTCACCCGCTTGCTTCGTCTTTCCCTATCTTCTTGTGTTCTCACAGTGGACTGTTGTTGCCATCCCATCGATCGGGAGTGATAAGCATCCACCATGATTCCTCACTGGTTGCGTGGACGTGGCCTCCGCCTCCGTGTGGCGATTACTCGGTCGATGTTCAGAAACGGCCAAATTCTTGAAATTGCCGTTGCCAAAGTCCAATTTGTCCTCGAGGACCTCCAAAATCTTGCAGCTACAGAAGAGAATGATGGTCACCAAGGGCGCGGAGTGGGCGGCCAATCAGGTAGTGGAGATATTTTTTAAAAAATATCGATGAAGCCAGCATTTTTCTCTCAAGTGAGCGTTGGTTTCACCTTCGTTTAGAAAAAGTCATACTTCTAAGTGCAACCAAACGCTCCCGACCATCAAAATCTACTTGAAGTTATGCCGCCCCAGTATTTTTGTCACCGGTGTTGGTACCTGGGACAGGTTAACCTGCTTCTCCCGACCGGTCAGGCGGAACCAATAAGGGTGATGAACTCAGAGCGGGATGTACCTGCTAAAACGCTCCTTAAAATCGCTTGTAAGACGCCTCTGATAAACTGGTAGCCAACGTTGCACAAGTCACGAAAACAGAACAAGAATGGTTCGCATTTCGTACGACACTTGAGTAATGAATGATCAACCCTGTGAAACATTTGAAACCTCAAATAATAATAATCACAATAATGGTTTATTTCGGGGACACCCGAAGCATGCTTGACTGCATGATCACATGATCCAAGTGAGTTCACAAAAAGGTTCCCTGGATATTCATTTGGACAAATGCAGCACAAAAAGGTATAGGTTTTAGTGGGCGCACGACTGAATGACCGGAAAATTTGAGTTTGAAGGTCAGGTGGACGGTAGTGTCCAATCAGTCCAAGAGAAAACTTTGAGTAACCGCCGTTTCTGAGGCGGTAACCGTGTTCGCCGTGGGCGGCTGATCTGAATAGTCAGTCCAATGATATGAAACTAACCCACATGGTGTTATCGTTCATTGAAAAAGGAAATAAGTGAAAGATAATTTTTACATTGGTGCTCAGGAAATAGGTGGCAAATGTCTAACGAGCTGACAAGCCTTGAAACACCAAGTTATAGACAGCTCTAATTTATGCTCTTAGAACGAGTAAAATACTCTACTCATTGTCCTTATGGAAAAATATTCATTGAGAAAAATCCATAACATGCCCACAACTCCGAATTAGCTCAGTAGCTTAAAACGCCGGTATAGTATTGGTGATCTTCTCAACCTTAACCACTAAATTATACCAAATGAGTCCCATCCATTAGCTGCGCAATGGAAACATGTCCTTCGTCCACAAGTCACACACTGGACTTATTAAACATCCTCGTTCTAGGGCCGCGACGACTTCTCTTCAGCATACGCCACCACCGGCCATCCGGCGCACAGCACGGCACGAGGTAACTGACTGGCGGAACCGCGGCTCACAAACGTCTATGTATGACGATGGGCCAATCAAAACTCACCAAAACAAATTAATTAGCAGGACTAAACAAAAACAGAGGAAAGAAGTAAAACCGGTCAGCATTCTACAATGAGAGAGAATTATCAACTCCTATGGAAACGGCATTATACCGTAACCTTCATCATTTCCCCCTTCATGTCAAAACAGCTGGGTGACGCTTTACACCGGCACCTCACGAGTGGTTGGACGGTACCCAGGTGAGACACCTCTCGGAGGTGAGTGAAATGGGCTCGGCCGTCCAGATAAGTGATTAAGTAAAGCGGGATGAAGTAAAAACGCGCAGTACTTCGGATAGCTTCGATGTATAGTCGCAGGAGTGAGTAAAGGGACGAAGAAAACCTTTGAAAAAGCACCAACGAGAAGTAGGCGAATTTATGGTGACGAAGGATATACACTTGAACCAGTAGCTTAGATGACCCGGAAAAAAGCAGAAACATAATACCGAAGGATTTGTGGTGTCCTCTGACGAGGGAAATTGCGTAAATGAAACAGTCCATTTTGCCACTGAATTAGTACTTACTATTCCTCAAGAGGTTGTGTAGGATGCCCTCATAAAGAGGTGGATGTAGATGCCCGAGACTGAAAATTTTAATGGAGCACAGTGACGAAAGTTGACAGGTGAGTGAAACACGATTCGAATAAAGGGTTCATTTTAAGTTAATTAGCGAACATAATTTGACAACAGGGTGGACAAAGGAGTTGATATACGATGATCATATAAAGTCGTATGAGGGGTGCATAAAAGATACTGTCAAAACATTTGAAGAATCGCTTAACGGGATGCGCCGGTGAGAGTCTGACATGGGGCATTTGGGAAGCAACAGGTAGGTCAGTAACTTGGCTTACGTATAGCTCATTTCCATCAAAGATTTGGAGAAATTGCTGTCGCGATGTTCTTTGGCGTAGATGCCTTATCGCGGAGGACTGATGAAAAATGGCAATAGGTGATAGGTGGGTGAAACGCTGTTCAACTAATGGTTTATCGGGGGTTACTCCAAGACCGACAGATGATAAATACAAATTCCTAACGAAGTGCGCATAATAGTGGTTTATATGTTTAATATCTGACGGAATAAACTAGGGATAGTACATCACTGAATCCTCCAGAAAGCGCAGATAGTTGTGTGACTAGGTACATTGAGGAAAGTCCAACCTTAGACATTTGGGGGGGGGTGCAAACGGAATAACGGCAGCCTAAATTACTGGTAGTTGATTTTTAGCTAATGATGTAGAAAAAGCACTCTATGGATTGTAGTGCAGGTGGCTGACCATGATATCTTGGTGAAGCAGCTGCAGTGGCTCATAAGTGGGTGAAAAGTGATACAATAATGGATTTTCTGGGTTCGTTGATGAGTAGCATGAGAGCATCTAAAGTTGACAACAAAGTGGATGCGGGAGGTGGACATATAGTGGAATGATACAGTCGTATAAAAGTAGTACATATTGTAATGGCCAGGCTGTAAGCCGCCATATTGTTGTTCGAGTAATGTAAGTGTTGGTGCTGCTGATACACTTACTGAGCTTCGGCTCATGGAGTTTTTCCTTCTCTTGTGCTTTTGCAGATCAAACACGCTCACCCCCCCCCCGGCGGAAGATCACTGCTGCTTGCGTGTTACAATATGAACAGCTCTCAGGAAGTGCAGGTGATTGCATAGCTGGACATGCTGAAGTCTGACATGAAGAGCTAAGAAGGCAATCGAAATATTTATGTCCTGGATTGTGGATACTTCACTGCCAATGCAACTGTCATGAAATGCAAGTAGCTGACTGAGAAAAGACGCAACGGAAGGTTACAATGAACACAGAGCTGGTGTCATGCAGATGAAGCGCTGGAAGGAGGATCATTTCGTTTTTTGTGGAATTGTTGGCAGGTGAAAAACGAGTTATTAAATGATGGTTTTGTTTAGATAAGTGTAGTGGTGACAAACAAATTACCAAGTGGCTGAATGGTCTATTCAACAGTATATCAGGAATTGGGATATTCGTAACAAAGATCTAAACAGTGAAACCGTTTCACGTTCCGGGGTACAGAATCCGGTAGCCGGACATAATAGGATGAGGGTAAACATGGTATCAGTTCAGACAAATAAAAGATAAGTCGATGGACATAAATGCCCGTAGTCGCAAATAGTAGGGTACATTTATGAGCCGAGAGAGTATGTGTACATATGTTGATTCGGAACTTGACCCTGTGTATGGTAAACCTTGTTCAGGAATGTTGGTGGAGGCAATAAGTGGCAGCAGTAAGATGTAGGGGACGTTGTTTTTCAATCCACAACTGTTGCTAGTAGGCGAGGCTGGCCGTGCGCTGGGAACCTAACCCGAAAACCAATTCTGGTGACAGGAGGTGCGATCCGCCAGCCTAGTTGCGACCGCACATTGTTGCAGTTGGCCTGCACGCCCGATGTGCGCCGGCCAAAGCGGTGGATCTGACCGCACCTCGCACCGTTGGGACAGACATGAGTTTTCTTGGTGGGGCCAAACGGCCGTAGGCATCAAGTAGTCCGCGATCAGGCGACCAGGCATCAGGGGTTCACGGAAAGTAACCAAGGGGGCATCGGTCGGGTAGCTTATGAATAGCCGACGGTCAGGTAGATGCATAGACCAGGTTAGTGACCGGTGTGATCTTCAGAGTATTAAAAGTCATAGAGAAAAAGGTAAGCAGGAATGGAGTTCTAGAACTAAAGAAAAAGTAGGGGGCGAGGTCTGGGATGCTCCTAGCTGAGGATAAATGGGAATCGATACAGAGAGTAAACAATAATACACAGTGACTCTCTGGGACTAGCTTTTAGATTGCAGAAGACAGAAAAACTGAGAATGTTTATTTGATTTCATTTGTCACAGACCGCCGGCATTTGCACGATTCAAAAGACTAGACCCTCCTCATAGACTTGGTCATCGGGTATGTCTACATTTAGGAGCTGTAAGGTTTGAGCAACCGTGAGGAATTTATCCAACTCAATTCTAAGCTGATGGCTGGAAGTAGAGCTGAGTATTTCTAACGGTAATTTATTCCATAAGTTAGAGTAAACTGTGATGAAGATGTGTAAACGCAAGCTAGTGTGGGTAATATGGGTTGAAAGGGTAAGAATTCTAGAACGTAGTGGATAGCTAGAAACAGGCGCAAAGTGCAATGGGTTAGAAGTATATGTCCGGCTGTGAGGGATGTTATTCAAAAAGACAAAGCCCAATTTCGTACAACGAAGCCATAAAGAGTCTAGTTTAAAAAAGTAAGCAGCTTTCTTTATAATTAAGGGGCGAGCTCCATTCAATCAGTCGCTTGGTAAAACTACGTTGAACTGATTCGATATCAATTCTGTCTGATTTGCGCATACTGGAAAAGATCAGTGGGCAGTATTCTAATAAAGGCCTGGCGTGAGATTTATAAAGGAAAAGAATGCAGTCTCGAAGTTGGAGGGAGCGGAATATTAGCCCTAGACACTTTCTGGCCTTAGCTACCTGGAGGGCCGAATATTCCGAGAAATTGAATGTGCAGGAATAGTTTGACCCAAGGTCCCGAAAGACTTGCTTGTTAGCAACGGTTGAACCACAAACCGTTAAAGATCCTGGAGGTAGCTCGCATTTATATGTAAGAACCTTGCATTTGTCGGCGAAAAAATCCATCTGCCAAGTTGAGCTCCACCAGTGGAGTGCAGATATGTCTTCAGAGATTTTTAAGATAGCCGAGGCGATGCATTCAGGCTTGAATGAGTAGACAGTTCTATTGTCACCAGCAAAACAGATGGGGTGCCATGGCTCACTGAGAGGAATATGTCGTTTATATACTTGAGGAACAACAGAGGGCCAAGGAAGCTACCCCGTATAACACCGCCTGTAACTGGTTTAGGCCTGGAACAGTGTCCGTTTATTAAGACAACTTGAGAGCGATTAGACAGGTAAGAATTGGTCCAAGACAGTAAAGGGTCAGTATTGCCAAAGGATCGGATTTTGGCCAGAAGATGTGGGTGCGGCACGAGTTCAAATGCATTTAACATATCCAAGTGAAGTGCTTTAAGGGCCATTCCATCGTCTGCCATTTCAGTGATGAGATTCATAAAGTCGAATTGGCAGGTTGCGCAAGATCTTGACCGGAGGAAACCGTGTTGTCCAGGATTAATAACGTCCAACTGGAAGCGGTGATTTACGATATGTGCTTTTACGATTTTTCCATTAGCCGAGAAAGAACTGGTGTATGGTTAATGGGACGGTAGTTTGTTACCTCATGCAGTGGACCTTTCTTGTGGTGCGGGAGTATGACTGAGCATCTCCGGTTTGCGGGCACCAGACAGGAGTTCATTGATAGGATAAATATATTCAGTAGTAGGTAAGGTAAGTCAGGTCCGCATTTAACTATTACAGTGGGCGGTAAGCCGTCAGGTCCCGGGTAAGTTGATGGCTTGAAAGTGGTCAACAATTGGGAGATAACTGGGGCGTCAAATTCCACTATGGACAGAGTTAAAGCGGTAACTACGGAAAGAGGTGGAGGGTCAACATTAGTGAAAGGGTCCATGTTTGATGCGAAGAATAAGTTGAAGGCTTTTGCAATAGAAGGGGGAGTAGAGACGAATGCATTGTCCATTGAAACAGTGTGCGGGACACCTTCATGAGTATTAGGAGTTCTGGCACTGTACAATAATGACAGTCGAAAAGAGATCTATTTTGGTGTCGCAGAGCCTCTATTTCCTGGTTAGGCAGTGTAGTTTCTTCAAGCTTTTGTGTAGTAGAAGTAAGGCGAAAAAGTTGAACAAGAATTGCAAAGTCGTGTGTAGTTTCATGAATTTTAGAAGCTTGGCGTATTTTGCTTGCAGAGAGGTGATATGGGATTTCCTTTTATTCCATTGCTGGGGGAGGTAGGTAATCTTATCAAAACACCTGGAGAATAGCCCATACAAAATATCAGTGGCGTGTTGTGGATCACGAGAGAGAAAAAACTCACTCCAATCAGCCTGTCGAATGGTGGTAGGGAGAACCTTCCAATCAGGGAGAAGAGAGGGTTTGATGCAGTGTGACTTCAGGGTAGGCTGTGGTTGAGTGGGAATGCGGCAGTGAACCAGATTGTGATCGCTACTTGGATAACTTTAGGAGATTGAGGCAAATATGTGAGGGACGCCATGGGTGAAAATGGGATCTAAAATGCTGTTTTTCTCGTGGGAGAGCGGATATGCTGTACCCACCCTCCTATAGTAATACTTGTTACGAATGGTAAAAGGTTAGCGAGTGCAGATAACGATGGCCAAGCTATCTTAGACAGGGTAAAGTCACCAGCAATAACCTTTATACTTGAGGGCAGTAAGGATAGGTATTCAAATGCATCAATCAGGTGTGAAATCCCGGAGAAATTTTCGCTTGGTGGACGGTAAACAGATCCAACATGAAATTGAGAGCCAGGAAAGTGGACAATTAGCCAAAGTGAATCGGGAATGGAGTCGAGTAGAGGGTGATGAAGTGCTGTTGTATTAAAGGTCTGTTTGAAAAATGCCAAACAACCTCCACCGCGTCGAGTTTTCCAATTTACTCTGAAGACACTGTAGCCTACAAGAGAAATCTGGTCCTTTGGAATGTAATCAGTTAACCAAGTTTTGGTGATCAAGATTATATAATTAGAACTAGTGGCAATATATCGTAAGTGCCGAATTTTGTTAATGATTGATCGGCTACTAAAAAGAACTAAAGTGATACTGTTGTGGGTATTTAGTTTTGGGGAGTACGGTTGGTCACTTAGGTTGTGTAGTGCGGAATAGTCTAGATTCTTGGTCTGACTAGAAGGTCGATATGCGGGTGGTAAATCAGCTCCGTGAATTGGAGGGCTTGGTGTGCAAGCTGTTTCGTAGTATGGCGCGATGTTGGGAAACAAAGGGCAGGTGACGCTATGGTGTCAAGCGGTGCTAAGATTCGATGTAGATAAACCGCTTAAGAAGTGCGGGATGGCTGAAATGTCTGATATAATGACATTTCCATTTGTCCCAGGAGGGTTGAAGATACGAGACTGCATAACAATGTAGTCCATTACCAGCCCCGGTTAGAGATACAGATTTTTGCACGAAGGTAGGGTTGATGAATGAGCAATCGGCAACTTTGACACGTGGCATTATCAAAGGTAGGGCATAGACGGTGGAAAAATGTGTCTAAGGAAACAATAGCCATTATTTGGCGCTCTATTATCACAGGGATTTAGAGGATTTGTCCATTGGGAAGAGGGTCTAAGGAATGGTGGGCATGCTATACAATATCTCAGAACGGTTTGAAGTTAGTGGATTCGATACGGTCTCCAACGTAAAAAGAGCTTGTAGGCTCATAGGGGTTACAGGTTTGTTAGTCAGAGGGTGCTGAGGTGAGGCGATGCGTTGTGGCTGTAGGGCCCGATGCCCGCCTGAACCCCACAGCTGGCATCTGAATACGGACGGAGAATTTATGAGGTGGGGTGACGACCTGGTAGCTGACTACGGGGGTTGGTTGGTTCCATGTCCATTGAGCAGTGCTTACCGGCCTCGGTCACCATAGTTCCAGGTACTTGCAGCGGCCGTTTTGTGGCAGTCATATCATGAGGCCTTCAGGTGGACGTACTGGGCTGTAGAGATGATGTCACTGGTAGATCAGTTGTCTCGTGGCCAGACGGGGATGGAGAACTTCTGGGTAGATTTGTGGAAGACCCTGAGAATGTGGGATTATGGGTTTGATGAGGTTTGTTTTAGCTATTTATTCTGGCGGACATGGTAGGCGGGGAGGCAAAGTGCCGACGTTTTCCTGGTGGGTGGGTCGCTGACATACGGCGACATGTCTAAGTCTACGGTCTCTGCTGGCGTCATGTGCACCAATAGTAATGCCGATGTATTTCTCACTGCACGTTTTCTACCCTAGGTTTTCGCCACAGTTAACCTTTGCCTGATGGGTTTTACAGGAACGTTGTGTGATGGCCTTTCCAGCTTGTCGGAAGAAGACTGTGCCGCACTCTGGGATAAATTGCATGAAACTGGAGTGAGATCCCGGAGACTAGACTGATGAAGGTCCGCTGAAGCCGAAGGAGCCACAGGCTTAGTAGGTGTTCTGGCTGAAGTTCTGTTCATGGAAGTACGTGGTGATGCATCTACGGGTCCCGTTTGATTAGAGCCAGCGGAAGGCGCTGGCCTGCCCTTCTGCATGCAGAGCATCTCTCTTTGTAGAGGAAATTCATCGGTGTGTATTTTGATGTTTCTAAATGACGCAGCTGCAGTGATCCTTTGACAGTTACTGATGAACTCAACGGCTGGTAGTTGGCTGGAAAACTGAAACAGCAAAGGGCAGGGGCATCCTGGTGACCGTTTCCGTAGCTTAGTGCAGTGGCACATTTGATGGGCCATGTTGCATGCATTCAGTATGGTAGCTTTAACAGACTGTGTTGGTAGTTTGTCCGGGACGTTTACCGCTGTATCACTGTTAGCATTCTTCATCCTTCTGTGCGTTTCCGGGGCTATTGCATCTACATGACGACCGGCCTCGGAAAAGAGTTTTGGGGTCAGCTTGATCTATTGGTTCAGCAATGATTGTCAGTGCTAAAATCTTTGATAATGCACACTCAGTCGGCTGCCATCTATCATATAGGTCGTTTATCTTTTGTTCCAAATCATGGATTTTATTTTAGGCTCCGCTGTTTATATCGGCCAGTGATACGGAGCATGTGTTGACGGCTGCCATCATGTCGGCGTTTGTGTTTCGTTTCACTCTGAAGGCCCGAGTGGTTTGTTTTGAGCCAGGCGGACAATAACCTTCGAGTACAGACTTAGACATTCTTTTGGGTCTAAAACGGGGACGACCTTGTTTGATGAGGGCCTAAAGGTTATATCTGACCCGTGCATAGGTGCGTTTTACTGGGCTGCTATAGCAGCAGAAATATATGCACTCCGGGAAGAAAAGTCTAGAGACAGATCACCAAGTCAATCAGTCAATAAGTGTAGCTGCTCATTTAGATCAAGCTTGATGTGCAGCTGTGTGTGGGAGGAGTGACTGAGGGCTGGGGGCTCGGATTTCAAAGTTGGCCGAAATATCAGTGATAGCTTCAGCGTAAGTCTCGTTAGATTTCGAGTGCCGGGAAAAAACTATTGGATTGTTCTGAGTGTCTAGACTAAGCTTTACCGTAGAAAAGCCAAATCAAGCACTGAATACCCTATAAGGCCGGGGAGGTAACAACTCACAGAGAGGTATGGGGAGAAACCTAAATGATACGATCCGTCCGAGAAACAGTGTGTGCTTCATAGACAGGGTCGCTAAAGGTGAATTTAGGATGGTTTGAACCGAAGTTTCCTGAAAAAGGCTTATGTTATTATTTCACGACAACCAATTACGAATTCACGGTGGGGTGTCGCAGCTAACAGCTCTGAAGATGCAACGCTTCGGTGTGGATAAAATTTCCTGCTAGGGATGGCGCAAAATCGAGTCTTAATGATGAAAAAAACCAAAAAATGAGACAACCCGATGTTCACCTCTAGATGACCTTGAGCACGCGACCACGAAGCCCAGTTCGAGAGCCAAGTTCACAGTGCAGGACAAACGAGCAAGCAAGTCGCGCAAGATCCAACCAGGATATGACAGAGTCCCGCTTCAGATGAAAATAAGCAGAGTTTTGTCCAGAAAAAGGTAAATGGTACGAAAGATACCGGTAATGTATAAATTTGAGTACTCCCACGGAATCAGGGTATTGTATTGTTCCAGGAGGTTTTTCCGTAACTAGCCGTTGCACTGCTCATCCTAAACAAATATGGTGTTTTTCTTAAAGAAAAGCATTCAAAGGAGCTGCATGATCCGTAAACTTCTTAGCGAGTGAACGATAATATAATGCTAAAACCCAAAACATTTCACAGTTTACGGTCTGAGAAAAAGTAATGAACAGCTTCAGAACTTAGTCGATTTTATCAGGGTCCAATTTTGTCCCATATCGAGACACCGCTTGCCCGGAAAAGGTGGCTTCCCGACAGAAAATGTTTTACTTTATGGGAGTAAAAGTGAGACCCTTCTGTATAACTCGCTCCAAAACTACTTCTAAGTTCTTCGGGTGCTCCCCAACTGCTGTGTTACGTATCAAGAAACCATTTTAAGAAGTGCATTTTGAAGGAGTTACGCCCGCTAGAATATTATTCACCTGCCTTTGGATGGTTGCGGGTGAGTTGATCAACGGAAGGGTAATCCGTACACACCTATTAGATAGTAAATGCAGCTTTCTTCATTTTTCGCCTGAACTTCATTTTGCTATCATCCGGATGCTCGAGCTAACGTAGTGAATCGGGGTGAGCGCCCAAGAGCGTTAAACGAGTCTTCCGTTCACGGTAAGGGCAAGGAGCCCTTCTTGGAGGCTGCATTCAGTCTTCAGCAATCTACACAAAATCCCAGCTTGCCATCCCTGCTTTACTAAACACCACCAAGGAAATGGTCACTACTCAATAAAACTGTTAACAGGCCTGTTATGTAGGGTTTACCGTACCTCTGCTCGGTAGTAAACTGGGGTCCGCCTAGGAGCCAATCCTATAGAATCGAAGTCTCCTGCATCAATTTGAGGCATTATCACGCTTGTTATGCCCAACTTCGGGCCTTCTTACACGAACGAGCTGACGAACTTTTGCGGGTGGATGAATAACACTTTACTGCATGCCCTGGTTCAATTTGTTGACCAGCTCTTTGAGTAGCTGACCGTCACCTACTTCCCTCACTCCGGTGGAGTATGTATCCTTGCTTCATGGTGAAATACAAAGCAACTGCCCTATCTTTGCTTGACGTGGAGCCTTTTTCTTGTAACACCTATAAAACTTTCACACCCCAGCAAAATGTCCTTTCCGACAATTACGTCGTGCAATGGACCTTCAGCAGCTACTAGTGGAAGCTGTTTTACCGCACCACTGGTTCGACAATTCGAGGGTTTTCACTGTAGTTAGCCCTCTTCTACCCATGTCGTCAGAGTAAAATCACAGATCCAAGTCGACATCAAATAGCGCCTTTAGAGGATTATGTTGGATACCGCGGCTATTTGGGCACACGCTTGCCTTTGTGGGTGGGCACTAAATAATAGTTTTTTGCCTCGGTTTTCGGTGACTGGAATCAATGGTGGCGTGTTTTAAGTTCATGACATAAAAAGTACAGATACTTTACACCTTGCGCCATTTGCAGATGCTTTGAAAGTGGAGTCTGAGGCTACCGCTTAAGGAGCCAGCGTCCACACTACATTTTCTCTCGATGAGAACAACGCCAGCTCTTTGAAATCTTGGTGGGTCGGAACAGGTTTTGGCAGCAGACTACTGTGAGTAAGTATCTGAAGTTGACTTTGGAACAATTCAGACTACATATTATTCTTGAGCATAAAGTGGGCCGGTGATAATCTGCCCATGTATCAACAAGAAATATTTTGCGCACAGTGGATTTCACTTGGCCAGAGGTTGGAAGGAGTGTGTGGGCAATGGAGCGTGGCATAAACGAGCTGGTCGGAAATGTAATGAAAAACCCAGAATAGTTAAGGCTGTGAGACGAGTTTGGTTTATGTGCCGGTAACTCGGTCGGCAACCTGTTACCATGCACAGGGTCGGGCAGAAATACTGAGGGCTCAGCCCATACGCTCTTTTGTTCGGGCTTCCCATACCATGGGCCGGGTTGTGGCCGAAATGGAGAATTAATCGGTCACTGAAGGGAAGCAGAACATAAATCCATTACATTCTAAGACAGATGTGTCTTCGGTACTTTGGTGTTTTTCATTTCACACAGGCGGAAAAACACGCTTGCCTCGTGGGAAGCATTTCTCATTCCTCCTCCGCCCACCAGTTCTCACGGGTGCCACACGGGGTTCGCCCCGCTAAATAACGCTGCCCGCCGTAAAACATCCTGCCACCCAAAAACGGGGCTGACCCTAAAGGCCGCAAAAAGCACCCTTTAAAACATTATTCCTCAGCTGATCATCACGCCCTATAACAGAACTTCTGCCGTATCGCAAGGAAGAACGTGTGCGCAACACCACCTTGCTATGCGAGCTGTTATTGCACAGTTCCTACTGGGGGATCTAGGGTAATAACAAGCGGGGCAGCTCCTTAGGTTATTCTTATAACCCAGAATAAATCAAGGTTTCTTTCTGAGCAACAAAATCGGAGGTTGGAAACTGAATTACGAATCATCTTCCATGAAAATTCTTTGTCACGTAATGCCTAAATAGACTAAAAATCGTCTTATTTATCCAGTGGCTAACCTCATTCAACCTAAAAGGAACAAACATCCTTGACTTCTTACCTCCTATGTATTCTTTTTAGTGCCGTTAGTAGATGTATACACTGAAGCCAGTGACAAACACAAATGCGCTGCAGTGGAAATTTTTGTGCCAAGAATGGCAGCTCCTTTGCATGCGTGATGCTCCGACCTTGTTCTTGCCACTTGCATATATAGCAGATCCCTCAAAACATCCCAACGCTGACAGTCTACCAGTGGCCGGTGGTTTGCTGGACTCAATTGCCTCCGAAACCCAAGCGGGATAGTAGGTTCAAAACGTGCTGTGATGTTTAACATTCCAGATATTTTGCCCCTTTTCTCGGTTAAGCATCCATTGCTTTCAGCCTGTGCCACGTCCCTTCATCAGTGATACGGCAAAGCCTACTAACCACACATTCTGCTGCAATATAATAGCATGGGATTTTACTTTTCAGAAAGTCTGCTGGTAGTCACATCCCGGCCCATCTCATTCAAGGAACTTCATCTCCGGCGTACGCAGGAATCTATGGTGGCAAGACGCCGAACCCCCTAAAGCGGCACCGACACCTTCAAACTGGTTTCGACCTTTAGTCACAGTGCAGCCAAAACTCAAACAGTACATCAGTCCCCAAAGAAGGGCCATAAAAAAGTGCTCCTATATGGTTTCCTGGGCATCCTCATCCCAACGGTGGACCCCACAAATTCAGTCGACGAAAGTAGAAACCGTCAGGGTTGGAAAGGGTGTATCGTCAGTCCAATTAAACTGACAGATCTGGAGAGGCTAACTGGCCAGAGTCGAACCAATGAGTCGGTGATGCGCCAAGATTCAAGAGCTAGCGGAACGAATTGTGGCCACAAACCCTAGTGGGCAGGCCTTAGGTATACTTGAGGGAACTTGAGTTCAACAGTAAGTCCTCTGCTGAGTGTGAATACAATTGTTGTTGCGAACGTGTGTGCGTCCACCGGTCGGTCCTATCTGCTCCGTGACGTGTGTGGCGGCGTGACTAATGAAAAGCTATGATAATAAATATCCTGGCCAGACTGAAAACAACCTGTTACGGCCTATATATTGGACGCAAGCAGCAGGACTGGTCACACGTGCTGCTGTATCGGGCTGTGGAAACGTTCACCAAGGTACCCGTGCCCTCTGTTCCTTCGGTTTTCCATCCGATCAACGGCCGTTGAGTTCATCGTAGACTTTCAAAAGATTGCTGGACCAACGTATTGAAAACATCAAAACATGCTGACAAGTCCCTAAAATGAGAGATGCTCCACATGCAGAGAGACAAGCCAGCGCCTTACGCTGGCTCTAAATCAACAGCACCCGTAGATGCATTGCCGCCTACTCCTATGAAAAAACCTCAGCAGGAATACCTACTGCTCCCATAGCCCCTCCGGCTTCGGTGGGCCTTCATAAGCCTAGCCTCAAGGATCCCACGCAAATTTCGTGCAGTCTGTCCCAGGGTACGGCGCAGTCTTCTGCCTACAAGCCCGACAGGCCCCCACAAAATGATCCTGTGAAATTAACTGCAGGCAGGTTGACAGTAGCGAAAACCTGGAACAGTCTACGCGTGGCCATAATTGCATCGGCTTTACCATAGCTGCATATGACGCAGTCAGCAACCATAGGCTTAGATACATAGCAGTATGTGTCACCGACTCAACCGCCAGGAATAACGTCAGGACTTCGCCTCCCCGCCCAATACGTCCGCTAAAATAAATAACGAAATACGACTTCATCGAAAGCGCAATCCCACAATTTCAGGATCAGCCACAAATTTGCCCGACGGTTCTCCCTCATCGTTTAGCCACAGGACAACTGACCTGCCAGTAATATCATTTCTGCTGCCTAGCACTCCCGCCCGGAGGCCTCATGATATGGCTGCGACAACACCGCCGCCGCATATACCTGGAACTACGGCGGCCAAGCCCGGTCCACACCGCCCACCAAGCTAGCAACCAGCTAACCCCCTAGCCGCGGCAAACAGCCACCTCTCCTCCCATTCAAGCTAGCTACTAATTCATCACAACATATCACGAACCTCCCCATTCAGATGCCAGCCGTGTAATTGGGGCGGGCATTGAGCCCTACAGACAAAATCTAGGCACCTCGCTAGGGCCCCATCTAACTAACGCGACTGTGCCCCTTTTGAGCCTGCAAACCCCTCTCACTTTAGAGCCTTTGTGGTATCCACTGACGCCAAATCAACTCCAGACAATGAACGACATGCCAGCACCATTCCTTAGACCCCTCTCCCATGGGAAAATCCTCTAAATCCCCACGATATTGGTGTAGCAAATAACGACCACTGTTTTTTAGGCACATTCCGCCATCGTTTTAGACTCAGCTTTGGCAACACCGCACGTCATCATTAGCAGTTACCCATTCCTTATCTCTACCTTTGAGTGGAAATTTGCATCCCGTACCGAGGTTGGTAGGGGAATGAAGTGCTATGGAATCCCACATCATTACCCCGCCTTTGGCAAGCATAAATGTTAATAACCTAGACATTCCAACTATCCCTCATATCTTGGGGGATTCACCTGCGTCGAACTTTAGCACAACTCGACATCGTTGCATCGCCAGCCCTTCCGTTCCTCAAGGTGCATCATACTATCAAGAAGCTTGCAAATCAAACCCTCCGGCTCCCGGTGCCGATTTGCCGCAGGCGTATGGGCCTTCCAGCCAGAACACGAATTTGGACTATTCCGGAATACACGACCTACTTGTCCAACCGAATTCCCCGAAGGCAAATACTAATAATGGTATCTCGCTCGTTCTTTTCGTTAGTTGGTCCACCATAAACAGAATTCGGCACTAACGATATCTGGCCACCAGTTCTGTTTATGATATAATCTTTGTTGCTGATTACCATGACGACGAGACTGCATCTTGGCGTTGTGTGATGGCTTGCGTGCCCCTACGACCCAAAGAGCTATGCAGGGTGGCTTCCTTGGGCCGGAGATGCAACCATACCTAAAAGGCCAATGGGTAGAGGCCAAACGAAGTCCAGTTTCAGAACCAGTTGATAGGCAACATCTAGTTCTAACCACTATACCCCCGGGAGAGGACACTTTGGCAAATAAACACGGGCAGAAACAGTTTACCGGTCAAAAAACCTGCACTAGATGGACGTGGGAGTAGAGTACATGGGGTTTCTTGCGACGGTGGCAGAAGTCGTCGCACTTCATTGAGCAGCCGCGAATTATGGCTCGCCCAGAAACCTTTAGTACCTTTCCTGTAAATGGTTCTACCAATTTTCTCTCTTTTAATTTATGATGGATGCAAAAAGCCACGGGTGTTTTCGGCTGTGATAAGAGCAGTAGTTCAGGGTTTAGGTATAAGTCAGATGCACTTCTTAAGCCTAAGTTTTCACTTCACCTGGCTGCCTTTAACGTCCGCGCTCCATGTCAGATAAGGCAACAAGCTTCCTTCGCTAGAACCCTTGATACTTTTAAAATGGATGTGCGCTGTGTCTCTGAGACACGCACACGAGACCCTACTTCTGTGACAACTTTTCGCATCCCGGATAAAACGTCAGTCTCTCACTTGACTCTTCGCGTGTCGGGTGAGTTGGCGTCTAAACCTCGTAGTCAGACTGGCGTCGGGATTGCCCATAGAGGGAAAACTGAGCGTGCATTGCTAGACTGTAGTCTAGTCAGCAGTCGTTTGTGTGCAGTCCTTTTGGACGGTTCTGTTCGTGTCAGCAACAGCAAACTGAAGCGTCGATGCTTGTTCGTCGTATCTGTGTATGCGCCGACTGACTGCAGCTCCTCGGAGGCCAAGTGCGAATTCTGTCGGGATTTATTAATAGTATGAATAATGATAATGGTTTATTTCGGAAAACTACAAGGCAGGCTGCAACGCATGATTGGAACCGGAATCCGAATTACTGGGGGGGGGGGTTCAAGTATGTGCACCCGATGTAGTATCGCAGAAATTATTCAGTTTACTCTTTTTGGTGGCGCCCTGAAAGTTTGAACTCAAGTTCGGGTGGCCAAGCTGGCCGGGTCAGGGTAAAGCTGGTTGGAAGTAGTAGACTTTAACTAAAATATCACGAAAAGTGGTACTGCGCAGCAACAGTTTCAAATAGAATTGACGGAAATTTTATTTACCTTGAGGAAAAAGAAATTTCCAAGGGAGATGTAAACCAGCCATAGTGCTCCGCGGTGTACAAAAAGGCCTATAATTGGATATCAGACAATGAAAAGAATGAAATTGAGAACAAAGAACGAGAAAAATCCCTAAAAGATTACTCTTGTAAAGTTTAGCGACGGAATATCGGCTGAATCAGTTAAATTCCCAGTTAAGGACTAATCTGCAAAGAGAGGTTGCCCGAGTGGTGGTAAAAAATGGCCGGATGTGAACAGGTAATCTTTGAGCGGATTGTTTACTTCCAGGAAAGTGGAATACGATGCACCAACAAGGAAGTGGGAAATGGGCGACAGATCGGTTTGTGACGCGTAGCCACGACAGTTGCAGAGACAGGGTTTGGAAAAGATACATCTAAATGACAAGTAAGCATTTACTTAGAGCCTAGCATTATCTAAGGGCTGAACATGATGACCAGAGAGTAGCAAGGATCAAAATTGTCTGAGAAAATGTACCAAGATAGAAAACCGGGTGTGAAAAACAACAAGCAACCGGTAAATACGGTTGCAAAGTTAGGCGGTGAAGTAACTGACAGGTAAAATACTATCTATTGATGTTTTTTGTAAAAGGTGGATCACTTGATGGCGACAAATCAGAATGCCGCGACACAGGTGCCTCTCAGATGTGAATATATGGGGAGGGAATGACCATCTTGCAAGGTGAGGATACTGCAATGCTACTGTTAAGAACAAATACTAAAAATCCTCCCAAATGTTCCACATACTTTCTGAACTTGACTACATTACACATTACCTTGAAAAGCTCGCTCATACACCACACTTTTTCACGTTTGTTTGTCCATGTGAAACATTTGAATTTGACCTTGAACCGTTTCTGACTGTCGTTCTTGGGCCACGGGGCTTTGGACCTTTGGATTTTACTGTGAAGTCTATTTGGCCGCATACTTGAGGTTTGTATATCTTTGTAACCTTTGTAAATGTTAATTTAGTACCATAGAAACTACGAGTCAATCTGGTTCTGGTTTTGGGATTCGTTTGAATTGGTTACACGTTGCTCGATTTGCGAGAATTGACTTACAGCCACAGCCGTGTGTGGACGAGCCGCAGAACTGATGGGAAGATAGCGAAAGTTCTCAATATCGTTGATTGTTAAGATGCGCTGGAGGCAAATATTCCTCAGTGAAATGTACTGTATTCAGCGTTTGTTGGTGCTTTTTCATATCCGGTATTCTATCTTGGTAACTCCTCCCAGACAATTTTGATTCTTGCATTTCTCTGGTCTTCATTTTCGGCCCTTAGATAACGATAATCAAACGTAAATACTTACCTGCAATTTAAGTACTCATCTGCGCAAACCGTGTGTCTGCTACTATCACGGCTACGCATCACAAACTGATTTGTCGCCCAGTACCCATTTCTATTTTGGTGCATCACATTCCCCCCTCATGAACGTTATCAATGTGCGCAACGATTACATGCTTGCGTCCGGTCACTTCTTTTACCATCACCTAGGCAATCACTCTCTACAAATGAGTCCTTCACTGGGTATTTAACGGACTCAGCCGATATTTTGGTCGCTGAACGTTTCAAGGAAAATCTTCGAAAGATCTTGATTGTTTTTTGTCTGCAAATTCATCCCTCTCATCGTCTGATTTCCAATCCAACGCCGTGCCATACTCCGCAGAGCGCTGTAGCTGGTTCATGTCTCCCTCGGAAACTTCTTTTCCCTCGAAGTGAACAAAACTTTCGTCAATTCTGTTTGATTCTCTTGTTGCATAGCACTTCTTTTTGTACTATTTCAGGAAGAGTCAGCTACCTCCGACCAGCTCGACCCTGACTTGGCCGGGTTGGCCACCCGACCTTGAGTTCAAATTTGCCGAGCGCCGCCTTAGAGAGTGACTTAAATACTTTCTCCTGTACAATATTGAGTGCATATACCTTAACCAACCTCCTGAAATGCGGACTCTTCGTCCATTTGTACAGTTTGATCTTGCGCTACAGCATGCCCCGGGTTATCCGAAATAAACCAATATTACTGTTTGGACTCTGTGGAACGTAAGTGTACGGCAATGTTATGTGACCTTTTTCAAATATATCGGTAATGTGATAAATAGGGGCGAATGTTATCTTTGGAGTTCGTTTAGTTTGCAAATGGGATAGTTGAGTGTTTTGGCACGAATCCTCAGGAAAAAGAATCATGAGCGGCAAGGCGAACGAGGTAACAGCCTTTCAAATATGCTATAATTATGCGCTAAGTAAAGTAAGTTTTTCCGGGCGTAAGAAGGGTAACTTAAGCCGGCGAAGTTGGAGACGAGTACGGTGGGAAATCTGTGATAACTGGAGGAGATAGTGGCATAATTGCAGCATTTTCGGTGTATCACTAGTGTTTCTTTTCCACAACGGGTGCTGGTGGGTGGGACTGACCGTGCGCTGGACACCCAAACTGGAAACCATTTTTGTTGACAGGAGGAGCCATCCGCCATCCCAGCTGCCCCCGCAAGTTGTTTCAGACGTCCTGCACGCCTGATGTGCTCCGGCCAAATCGGTGGATCTGACCGCGCCCCGCACCGACGGGGGGGAAGGGGGGGCACGAGTGATATTGGCGTTGTAACACAAACCACCCACACGGACCAGCCGGATCCTCCACCTGACCCTGGCTTTCAAACTCACCGGGCCTCCATTTGAATACGCCCATGGGTCCACTTAAACTCACTGCATTTTCTTCGGTGTGCATACATTGGCCATACTTCCACCTCACGTTGCTCTTTCCTCTAAGCATCTTTTATTCAACTTCTGTCATGTAAATTTCTACATTTTCAAGGGTTTTATCCGTCCATTCCATCACTTGCAAACACTGATCATGCGCTTGGCATGCCATGGGAGTCTCCGAAATAAAACATCATTATTATTACATAGCTGCGGAGGTCGAATAGTCCAGGAGCTTGCGACTAGGTTGTGAGGGATCCTGGAGAGCAGGGTCAATTCAGTAGTGACGGAATGACGGGAAGGTATCAAATTTTCAGCCGGAAATGTGGACCAGGTATTTTTTCAAGCCATCAAAGGGAAGATACACGTCAGCGGTTGTCTGTCAAAATTGAAATGGAAATAGCAGTCTAGGATACTCCCAGCTGGGGATCAACGGTCAGTGATAAAAGGAAACCTCCAGTGTCTGGAATTGGAACTACTTTTGAAGAATGCGGGCTACGAGCCAATGAGAGAGGGCAGGAATGCAAACAACGGCCAAGGCAGTGAGGAAGGATAAGGATGATTCGGTAAAGGATGGTGGTAGCCGGATAAGGATGCTGGGTTAAAATTCCAAAGAAAACTAAGATAAGGGGAATAAGCCCAGTTAGGAACGAGTACAGTGAATTTGGTATGATGTAAATAAGGGCTAAGAATTGGGGCCGAGTTGCCTCCAATCGAGAGACTAGTGCATGGGGCCGGCAAGAAAGAAGCTGATGGCCTAAGGGTGTAGTCACCATATTAAGTGAGTGTTATCTAGGGAGCAGGTTACTACAGAAAATGGTGGAATAAATGAACCTTAATGAAATTCAACAAGGAAGCTAATTACAACTATGCTGGTGCTATGACAAGTAAATCGGAAAATTTGAAAAGGGAAACTTTGGAGAGGTGAGGGCTACGAGATTCAGAAATGAGGTTGAAACTAGACTTGGAGTAGCCGCTGTGCAGAATATAAAACGAAATTTTGCGTGATGAAGTGGAACGACATTAGCGGCGAGGAAGTATGCTGGGAACAGAGGGAGTGGCAACATAATTGTAGGTTGAAATCGGTTGATGGGTCACTTCCCGTAAGAGAAATTGGACTGGATTTCCCGTCCATGTTTGCGGAGGAAATGTTAAAAGCAATAAGGTGGGACTTAGAGTGCAATAGAGGCTCGGTGACTAGAAGGAAATAAAGGGGCATAGACTAATGACCCTGCCGGTGTCGTGGCGCAAGGGTCAGAGAAGTTGATGGCACTCCGAAGGAGTGAAACGTGCAAGTGCCAGTAATTGGGTGAAGATTTAGCCGGGAAACTCTACTGAGAAACCCAATTACTGCAGGAAATGATGGAATAAATTAACCCAAATGATAGTTGATAGGTAAGCTTATTACGATTGTGCTGGGGCTATGGCACGTAAGACGGATAAATTGAACGATGGAACCTTGGAGGAGCTAGGGCTACGAGATTCCGAGAAGTTGAGACTGGATTTGTAGTAATAACTCTGTAGAATAAAAAAACAAAATTCTGCTTGAAGGCCTGGGACCAAATTAGCTAGAGGATATTATATGGGTAGTTGGTGGGATCAGCTTCCGTGATGTCATAAATGGAGGTTGAAGTACCTCGATGAGCCACTTCAAGTATAAGAATTTTGAAAATAGAGACCTAGTAAATGGATGAAGCAAGAGAGGAGCTGTAGACCTGCGGCTATAATTGCCATTTTGAGTGAATTTTATGTTGGTGGATGATCTGAATCTCCAAAGCACAAGGTTGTACGGGGAGGATTATTGAAACTTGAGTGAAATACGGCAACTTGGGTGGTGAAAGGTCTCCTGGCCCCTGACTCAGACCAGAGTGTCAGTAACCCAAAACAACTCAGCACGCTCACTTCTCAGAAGCGGATGGATCATTGTTGGATATAGGTGTCCGTACATCAAGCAATTTGTTTAACTTCTCTTTAAATCTCGGTAAGTGGCCTATTGCATGGACATTCGGTGGAAACTTATTCTACTTTTGTGAACATTTAACAATAACGAAGTTGGACCGTAGGCTGATTCTCGAGGACCGCACAGTGGCCGAGTGACAGCTTTATCGTAACAAATACCTTAAGCCTAATGGGTCTAGTCCCATAGGGGAGGCTTTGCTGGGGACATATATTTTATTATTGAGTGGAAAAGGACAATTTATTCTTATTCCGTCAGAGCCAGAAAGGTTCGAGGCGTAGCAGGACATGGAGATGTTTATAGTTGAGATTAGACGAATAGCCGACTATTTGTTTAGTAAATGTGAGCTGAACATTTTTCTAGTTTGCTCCGAAAATTTAAACGAACAGGAGTAATATATGCTCAAATCACTTACTGATGATTTCTGGGGATTAGATAACCACATATACTAAACATTTCGGGAGGGTCATGACACTTGTATCTAAGAAATCAGATTTTGTCCGCTGCTAACTCCATTACCCAATCGGTACATCGTGAACTGGATACCGCAAGACCTCGGATATTTTTGCTATACTATAAACCAATGACTTATGGCCGAAAGTGTACAACGTATTAACATCGTCTGAAAATAAAAACGGAGTGCCACGGAGAACCACGGTAAAAACATCATTTCTGTACATAAGGACCGAAAACGGGCCAAGCGAACTACCTTGGATCACACCGCTGGTTGCAGGGTTAGGTTTGGAAATGGTGCCATCAACGTTTACCGCTTGACTGCTCGGAAAAAAGTACGATTCTAGTAAGGCATATTGCGGGTCCACAAGGCCATGGGTCTTGGCCTTTGACAACAAACAAATACAAGGTACCCGGAAAAAGGCTTTAGACGTGTCTAAAATGACCAAGACATTTGCATTGTCGTCATTGGCGGCTGCTTCGAACCGCACGTTCAACGGACGTGATGGTCACTGCTGAGGATCTCGGCGCCCAAGCTGGCCGTTTGGGCGATCTCAAAAGGCACATTGGAGGCTCTTTTCCATCCTAGCCGATCATGCCGATAACGGCGGTCGTCTTTTCCAGCTGTGTTCTGACCACAGGTTATTTCTCGCAAGTTCTCACTTCTGCCATACAAAGAGGCATAGATTCATATGGCGTCCTCCTCCACCTCCACAATGTTCGACTCAGATTGACCATATTGTAGTTGGCCACATCTGGTGTGGATCAACTGAAGATTGTCGTTCATTTCGTTCTACGCCCGTGGACTCAGGTCACGCCTTGATATAAGCTCGCCTTTGGTTACGTGTCGTCCGCGGTCGCACCAAAGTAAATGCCACGCGTCCCGCGCAGTGGCTTCTGGACGATAACGAACGACACAGTTCTCAGGTTGTCGATGCAGCCAGATCTCCAGGATCCAAATGAACGCTGGCAGCAGATCGAGGAAGCCTTGTATGCCGCCTCGAATTCAACCCAGAACTCTGGTTCAAGGCGGTCTCACAAAAAATGGATACTTTCGACATCAGTTGTTCTGTTGGACGCTTGCAGGTCCCTCCCCCCGGGTGCCACGTTCAATGAATTGCCTAAACCTCCGAGACGCCAACTGACTAGGAGCCTGAGGACTGACCGTGGGAAGTGGTGGATTGCGAAATGTAAGTAAATGGAAAAAGCTGCGCCCACTGGCAATGCTCACAACCCTTCCCGATTGATTAGAGGCATCGGTCCACTGAAACCTGGTGTGAGTTAATTCAGGAATCCAACGGCTCACTAATTCACTCTCGGGGACGTCGTCCAGAGCTCTAGGCGGAGCACTTTATGGAACGACTCAGTCGGCTCACTTAAACGGTGGACCTTTCAAATGTACCTACCAGTGAAACACAGCGGGTGGATATCAGTCCTCCACCAGAAATGGAGGCCATGCGGGAGATCGGTAACTTGAAAACGTACAGAGCCGCTGGATCGGATGGGTTGTCTCCATCTTTTTCAAGAATAGAGACGAAGCTTTGGAGTAACCAAAGCTCCCCCTCATTATGTGTGATAGTGAGCAGGTTCTCAGGGATCGGTGTGAATCTGTGATTTTACCGATTTACAAGAAGGTGACAGGCCCTCTTGCGAAAACCACAGAGGAATTAGCTTTGTAAGTATCGCATCCAAACTGCTCACGGGTCTTATTCTCCGCCGATTACCCAGTGCCCGTGAGATGTGCGCGCGTGAGAATCAAGCCGGTTTCGTGCCCGGTCGGGGTTGTATCGGCCATATTTCTACTCTTCGGTCAACCTGGGGCACCGACACATCTGCCGTAGGCCTACAATCTGTGCCTTCTTTAATCTGAAAGCGGCGCTCGACTCAGCCGACCACACATTTTTCTAGCGCTGCCTCTTACTGAAGGATGGGCCAGAAAATTTTATTTCTCTTTTCCGATGCCTGCATGCCAGCAGTCGAAGCCAATTTCGCGCTCACGGCGATCTTTCACCCGAGTTCACCGCGGAAAGTGGTATTCGTCACAGTTGCCATCTTTCACATTTCCTGTTAAGTTTTTTGACCGAATCGATTCTTGAGATAGCCGTATCTTCGTGTGAGGATAGCTGCGTCGACCTTCGCTCAGACAGTAAACTGTCTGACTCGGAATGTGCGGACGGTATTGTTTTTCTGAGTGAAGATCCAGGTAAGTTGCATGCCCTTTTGGATCGCCTTGACAACAGTGTGGAAATGCTTGGGATGGGTTTTGCACCTTCTGGGCATAAAATGCTCTTGTACGACTGGGTTGGCCGAACGTCAAAACTCTTCTTGACAGAGGAAGCTCTAGCTGATGTGGACAAACTTTGTTGCCTGGGCAGCTACATCTCACCAGTTGAACAGATAACGGATGAAGTGTCTTCACGTATACAGAAGGCGTGTTTGGCTCTTGCCGACCGCCGTCATCCGTGGTGTCGGCTTGACATCCGGTTGTCTGTTAAGGGTCGAGTGTACACTGCAATCGTTAGGTCCGTTCTTTTACACGGTTCAGAAACATAGTCTTTTAGGGTTGGAAGATAGGCAAAGTCTGTCGGTGTTCGGGCACCGATGTCTCCGTAGCATTGCCCAAGTGTTGTGGGAACACCGTATCAGCAATGCTGGAATCAGGCTTAAGGTGTTGGAAACCAGGGGTGATTCTCTGGATCAAGTGCCGAATCTAAACAGGTAAAGGTGGTTGGGGCATGCGTTACTCATGCCGACAGGCATACTTCCTTAGCGTACGCTGTTCTCTAAGACCGGTAGTGATTGGAAGGTAGGCCCAGGTGGTCAATCCATGACATGGCAAAAAGGCGTGAAAACCTCGACCAGTGGACTTGGCCGAGTAGGACGTGTTAGACTTCGAGGCTGGGGCCCACATGAATCGCCTACTAAATAGTTGGAGACATTGAGTGATACAGCGAGATGTCGCGGTCAGTGGCTTAGTTGCATTCAGACTCTTTTCTCGTCGTCTAGGTTCCACCCTGATACTTCGACTTTTTGAATCTTTATCACTATACTCCCGTTCATTTTGCTCTTTATTGGACGATACCGGAAGGTAACAGCCAAAACCAGAGCACAGAAGTGCGAGGTCGATGGTTGAATAAACCGAAACGGAGACGAAAACGTGTTAACCGATTACACCCCAACGGGCTATATTTCTCTTGTAGGCCATAATATCTTCAGAGTGAATAGGAAAACCCGGTGCGGTGGAGGTCTTTTGACATTTGTCAAGCAGACCTTCAATACAACAGCAATTCAACTCCCTCTACTTGATTCCATTCCTGACTCGCTTTGGCCCACTGTCCAGCCTCATGTTGTATGTGTTTACCGTCCACCAAGCAAACATTTCCCCGGACTCCCCCAACTAACTGATGCGTTTGAGTACCTCTCTTCACTTCTCTCAAGTGTAAGGGTTATTGCTGGTGACTTGAACCTACCTGAGATAACCTGGCCATTTTTATCTGCACCTGTTATTCTTTTTCCACTTGCAACAAGTATCACCGAAGGAGGGCGGGTACAGTATATTTGCTTTCCTACGAGGAAAATAGCATTTTGGATCTCATTTTCACCCATGGCATGCCTTACCCAGTCGTCTAAATCTTCCGGAGTCCTCCTGATAACAATCACAATAAGGCTAACTGCAGCACTCCCACTAACCCACATTCCACACTAAAATCACACTGCATCAAGCCCCCTCCACTTCCTGACTGGAAGCTTCTCCCTGCGGCCATTCGGAAAGCCGATCAGTGTGACTATTTTCTCCCTGGTGACCCACAACGCGCTATCGATATTTTCTATGCACGATTCTCCGTGTGTCTTCAGAAACTTACCTGCCTCTCCCAATGACGGAATAACAGAAAATCCCATACCATCTCTCTGCGACCGAAGTATGCCAAAATTTTTCAAAATTTATAAAACCACACGCAACTTTGCAATTGTTTTTCAACTTGTCCGCATCACTTATACCATTCAAAGACTTGAGGAATCTACATTGAGACAATCAAATAGATCTCTTCGATTGTCAATAAAGCACAAGGCCAGAACTTCTAATAATCATGGAGATATCACGCACACGGTTAAAACGAGCAATGTATCCTTCTCTACTCCCTGATTATTGCCGAGGCCTTAAACTCATTCTTTGCCTCAATTATGGTTCTTATTGCCAATGTTGACCTGCTTCCTCTTGTCCTGGCTAGGACTTCCACACTTCTACAATGGAGGATGATGCTTTAGTTGCCTCCCAATTATTTTTCTCTTTAGGCCATTATCTTACCCAGGACCTGACTGTTCGCGGCTCACTGCATCAGTGAAATGCGTGCCTGAATTATCTTGATTACTACTTAATTAAATTACCCTATCAATGATCTACAGTCTGAAGCTGACGTGCTGAAAATTCTCAGTGTTAACCCCTCGCCAACAGAAAGGTCAAATCTACTTGGTAACAAACTATCGTCCGTTAACCGTAGATCTATTCCACCTCGGTTATTGGAAGAGATCGTGAAAAAACACATTGTGAATTACCTCTATAAATTGGACGTTTTTATTCATTGACAAAACGGTTTCTTTCTGTCAAGATCTGCGCGAAATGCCTACTTTATTTTGAATCTCATCATTGAGAGGGCGCACAACAGGATGGCTCTCATAGTACTTTTTTGGGTATGTCAAATGCACTTGACTGCGTGCCACACCTTCATATTTTGGCCAAAGACGGTCCTTTGATATCACTGACCCTTTACTGTCTTAGATCAATTCTTACCTATCTAACCACTCTCAGGTTTTCTCGGTAAATGGAGACCCATCCGCGCCTAAACCGGTTAGAAGCAGTGTTATACAGGGTGGCCTCCGTGGCCCCTGCTATTCCTCATGGATATGAACGACATGTCCCTCTCATTAAGCCATGGCACTTCTTTCTTGCTTGCTGATAACATGGAAATGGTCTGCTCAATCGAGCTTGACTTCCTCACCTCGGCTATCTTAAAGATCTCTTATGACAGATCTGCACTCAGCGTTTGGAGCCCAACTTGGCAGGTGAATTTTTCTTCTGACAAAAATGAGAGACGTACATGTAAAAGCGACCCACCTCCAGGGTCCCTGGTGGTTTATGGTTTACCCGTTGCCAGCAAACAGGTTTTTCGGGACCTTGGCTTAAGCTATTCCTGTACGTCAAGTTTCCTTGAATATTCGGCCCTCCAACTCGCTAAGGCCAGGAAGCTCTTAGGCCCATTATTTTGCCCCATCGCGCTTTGAAACTGCATGCTCTCCCTCTATAAATCTCATTCCAGAACTCTATCAGAAAAGCGACCCCTGATCTTTCCTAGCCTGCTTAATCAAACATAAATGGCATTAAATTTGTCCAACAAAGTTTCGCCAAGCTGCTGATTGGATGGAGCTAAATCTCCCCTTATAAAAACAAAGCTCATTTTTAAACTAACCCTTTGTGGTCCCGCCGAATGAAACTGAACCTTAGCTCTTTGTATAACATCCTTCACAGCCCGTCGTATACTTCTAATCCATCCCAATTTGCTCCTGTCACCACCTCACACTACCTTTTAGGGCTTTTGTCCCTTCAAAGCAATCAAAAGCATTAGCTTACGTTCGCATCCCTTCAACACAATGCACGCTAACTTATGGAATAAACTGTCTTTAGATGCACTTGGTTCTATCTCCAACAGTCGGCTTAGAAATGCATTGGATAAGTTCCTCAGGGTTGCCCAGACCTCACTGCCTCAGCGTAAACATACGCCATGACCAAGCCTATGAGAAAGGCCTACACTTTCGAATCGGGAAAACGTCGACGGTCTATGACTGATGGAAGTGAGTGAAACTTTCTAGTCTCTCTGCTTTCCTCAATCGGAAAACTATCCCCGGAGATGCACTGTCTATCAACATCTCTTTTCAAATCGATTCCCATTTATCCCCAGTTGGGCGCTTCCCACAGTGCTTTTCTCTACTTTTGCCTAATTTCCGGACCTTTCCTGCTTATCCTTCTCTCAATGACCTCCGATGATCTGGAGACCACTTTGGCCACCAACCCGGCCCATGCGCTAGCCTGTCGATGGGCTATTCGCAGGCTTCCTAACTGATGCTCCCTCAGTTGCCTTCCGGGAGTTCCGGAAGCCTGGTCGCTCGATCGTGGACACCCTGATATTTTCGTCAGTTTGGCTCTCCAAGAAAACTCGCATCTGTCTAAGCCGTACGGGGTTAGGTCAGATCCACCTCTCCAGCCGGTGAAAATTGGCCTGCAAGCCGGTGGCAACGAGGCGCGGGCGCGACTAGGCTCACGGATCGCTCCTGCCACCAGAAGATGTTTTCAGGTTTTATCCAGCGTACAACCAGCCTCGCCCGCTAGTTCCGGTTGCGGATTAAAAAATGTTTTCCCCTGCATCGTTTTACTGCCTCCAGTTGCCTTTCTCAATGTTCCTGAATAAGATCTACGATACACTCGGTCACTTTCCAAATTGACGTGTGCATACGTTTCCGCTCGGTTCACAAAATTACACCACCGACTGCTACTACCGACATTTATCTCTAACGACTTGCTTTCTATCTATCCGAATTGATCTCATTTTTATCCCCATTCCACGTCGTCCAGTTACCGGACTCTGTACCTCGAAATATGAAAAGATCGCACTGCTCGGGTATCTTTATTATAAAAATCACAAAGCTTTATAAACCCTTGAGATTATTCATCCACCGGAGAATTTGTATGCCGCCATTCCATTTGCCAAAACAAAACCATAATTTAAGTACCGTTGCTCTCACCGGCCAACGATATGACAAACCTCGATGTGGTCTTTCTCCCAGCGCTTCGTCCGCGTTACTCCAGCACTCTGTTCTATTGCATTCTCCTCCAGCATCTCTGGTCACTCAGTCACTTGCATTTCCTGACGGTTGCATTAGTAATGAATTATCCACAATCACGGACGTCGACCGTTCCATTACCTACTCAGTGTCCCATATCAGAACATCCTCAGCATATATGACTGTGCAATTGCCTGCACCTCCTGACAGAGTTTCACATAAACTGCTCTTATATGACTCTATCATTCAACCGTATTTCCACCTCCCGCATCCAATCTGTTACCATTTTTTGGTGCTCCAATGCTGTTTCTCAGTGAACCCAGACAATTCCATTATAGTATCACATTTCACCCATCCATTAACCTCTCTCCCTGTTCTACCGCACTATTATGGTAGGACTCCTGCATCACAAACCTGAGCCTCTTCTATATCTTCGGTTGGAAGTCAACTACCCATAATCTAGGTTGCTGTTTATTTGTTTGCCTCCCCAATGTCTCGGATTGGATTTTCCTCAAAAGTACTCAGTCACACAGTTATCTGCACCTCTCGACGGTTACAGTAATCCATCACTTCTAGTTGATTTTGCAGGATATCCAACACATAAACCACTACTAACCCCACTTTGTTGTGTACCTCTTTTCTTCTTCTGTAAGTCTTGGAGGTACCTCGGATAAACCAGAGGCTGAACACCATTTCACCCACCTTTTACCTATTGCCCCTTCTTCTATCAATTTTGAACTACTCGGCATCTACGCGGAATATCATTCTGAAGGCGATTCCTCTAAAACTCTGCTGGAAGTGAACTATATGTATAACAGACTACCAACCTTCCAGTTGCTTCCACACAGCCCCATGTCAGACTCTTATCATCATATCCTGTTACGCCATCTTCTGCGATCTTTGACAGTGTCAATTACGCAATACCCCTATATGGCCTCGTAAGATCACCGTAAGTAGGCTCCCCCGTTCAACGAGTAATCAGCTTTTGTTCACTAACTAAGCTAAAATAAGCCCTCTATTTGGATAGCATGTCACCCATCTGTCAACTATCCTCACTCTCCTCCACAAGGTTTCCAGGTTCGGGCAACTACACACACCCCTTTATGAAGGGGTCTTCCACTTCTTTTGGGGGATGGTAAGTAATAATGCTGTGGTAAATAGGACTTTCTTTTTCATTTACTCCAGCCCTCCCCTCACAAAACCGCGCAACTCATTCAGTATTATATTTCTGCCTACTTTCGGGTCACTCGAGCCACTGGCTCAAGTGCATGCCCATCATCGCCAGCAATTTTTCCCATTTTTCGTAATTTTGGGAACTTCTGCCCGTATAATCTCGTTCGCGACTTTTTACCGATACAATCCGAAGTCCTACCAATTTTTATTCCTTTTCTGCTTTACCAGACTGCAGATCGTAATCACGAAGCCTAATTCACTCACTGTTAGGAGGTGTGTCCCTGTGACCCTAAAATTCGATCTCGTGGGGCTCTTATTCACGAGCTCCTAAAACTTCCACGGCTTTTTGTGCTCCACATACTAAACTCAATGTCCAAGAATCCCTTTTTTGCCTCATTTGTACCATGTGATCATGATTTCAAGCATACCTTCGGTGTCTCTGAAACAAACCACTATATAATTAACAATAATCGGTTTCACAAGGGAATAGCCTGTGCAATCTAGGATCGCCCCGAAGCAGAACACCACAAGGGGTTTCCGCAGGCGGTTGAAAGAAAATGGTAGGCGTCGTTTCTAAAATTTCTAGAGGTATCTCAGCAGAAAGGTACAGAAATTTCCACTGTTGAGACGTAACCTTGGCAGCTGTTAATTGTGCCTCCAAGTGCATCAGCCACGGCGCGGGGATACCAGGCAAAAAGGCAACGCTTTAACAGAGCGAGCAACCATGGATGTTCCTGGCATGGTGGAGTCGGAAAGTTTGCACACAGACATGATCTGATAAGCGCGTAAACGTGAAAAAACTCAATTGACGTGATAAAACAACGTGAAAAATGAATAGAGAGAGAGCAAGCAAAGTATCACAAATAAGAATAGGCTCGCCGACAACTGCGATTCCGGAGCTTCTCACCCCAACGATGGATCCCACAAATTCAGTCGACGAAAGAGGAAACCGTCAGGGTTGGAAAGGGTGTATCGTCAGTCTAATTAAACTGACAGATCTGGAGAGGCTAACTGGCCAGAGTCGAACCAATGAGTCGGTGATGCGCCAAGATTCAAGAGCTAGCGGAATGAATTGTGGCCACAAACCCTAGTGGGCAGGCCTTAGGTATACTTGAGGGAACTTGAGTTCAACAGTAAATCCTCTGCTGAGTGTGAATACAATTGTTGTTGCGAACGTGTGTGCGTCCACCGGTCGGTCCTATCTGCTCCGTGACGTGTGTTACGGCTTGCTGATGAAAGTCATCCCAGCATATTTGGCATTCTGTTAGGAAACTTCCTGAGACTGGGTTGTGCTGATGGGTGATTTGCGCTCGAGTATGAGCCTCTTCTGAAATCAGGTAACCTAATAAACCTAGTTGCGTCAAGGTCGAAAATAATAATGGTAACTGGTCACCTGATGCCGAACCTGGAGGAGCCCCTGGGGGAGTCTGAAATCCATGTGTAATCACAACTCAGATGATTCAGTGACTTTTATTTTGTGTCTCCGATGAGCCGCAACACTTCGCACATTGCTGTACTCTTCATGTGTCCAACCAACTCCGGTCCCTTTACATCGTACCGAATAACTAATTTTGGTCCATTTTCTTTATTCATCCCTTTGTCAAACTGGAAAACCCTTTATTCTGGCTGCTGGCCCTCACTTAGCAGCTGGCTCCAAGTACACCGGTACACCAGTACACCAGTATACCAGTGCCCGGAAGGGACAGGCAGGTTGGCTAAAATGATACACAATTACCTTGGATAAACCCTGACGGATTTGTTCATGACAGATGAAATGAAGGATGGGCGGAGAAAACAAAACGACTTCGGAAGCAGAGGAGTGATGGCTGTGAGCAGGAGTTGATAAACAAGGGAATACGAGGGAAATGCTCGACGAAAACTGGCAAGACTTAATCTAACAATCTGAATAATATATTTGTGACATCTGGTGACGGTTGCAAATGGATGAAGCTTTATTAAATGGACGTATATTATGCAGCTAGATGACGGCCGTGAAAGTGGCTAGAGGAGGCAAAACGAATGAAAATGCAGAGTTGTTGGAGTAGAGTAAAAGATCAGTGGAGAAAGGTAACCTGAAGGTTAGACGAACAGTGGTGCAAAGATGCAGCAGCTGTAACGGCGAATAACATAGGACAGAAATAAGGAGGTGGAGGACCAGAAAGACCACATAGTGGCGGATCACACGGTTTAAAACCGCACGCCAAAAAAGTGACGTAACGATAACTTTACATTGGGTGGAACGCGGAAAATCAGGGCCGCCTAAAAGACACATTGCAGATGCCGGTGGCTAGTAATATACGACGCAGATGATGGTACTGACCGAAGAAAACCAGGTAAGAGATGACAAACCGGATCGTTTTACTGATAATGATAATGATTTATTTCAGATAACCGCGAGGCATGCTGCAAGGCAGGATCATACAAGTTACAACTGGAAGCAGAGTCCAAATTCCAAGACGGTGATTCAGGTGTGTGCTCTCAATATACTAAAAGAGAAGTTATTTAAGCCACTCTTTCTGAGGCGCCCGGTAAACTTGAACCCAAGGTAGGTTGACCAAGCCGGCCGAGTCAGGATGGAGCTGGATGGAAGTAGAAGGCCCTTACTCAAATACTACAAGAAGATAGACTGCGCAACGAGAGAACCTGGGGGAAAAAGAAGTCGTACGTGACACAGAATGAAGACCGAGAAAAGGAAAAGGAAGAAAATTACCCAGGGAGGAAAACCTGCGACGGAACAAGAGACACGAGAAATATGCGTGCTTCGGAGTTGGGAGAATGGAACTGGGGAGCTGCATGCCTGCAGGCTAATGCACAAGCGGACTGAGCCAGAGTTGGCTAATCGGGCTACTGCCCAAGAGGAAGATCCAAGGAAGAATTGCGGAGTAAAAATGGAAAATACCTACCAGTTTACAATGCCTAAACATAATAACTCTCATGACTGAGGCCAGTGCTTCAGAAGTCGTAATTGAATATATGAAATACCACTGGAAGCATGAAAGATAGTCTTTGAACATTTCCTGTGCTGATTATTATTAGGTTTTTGCCTCTGTCTCTAACCCAAAACGCGGCACCTGCCACACTCCTCAACCTCCATCCAGTAGTCACCATTAGACATTCACAGCTCAAATTCTGTCCCTATCACAGAACTCTAGCATCCTCAACGATAGGTCTATACAACATTTGATACTTAGCCAGCAAAACTACTAACCATCTGTGGATCGTACCGACAAATCACGTTGTTAGTGCTGCAAGTTGTACCCCATCTTTGTGCAGACTGGCATTTTGTTGAACATAAACTCCATCGAATAATCGCAGGCTGTGGTTGACCCTACCTTCCCCTGCATTTCTTGTCCCATGTAAACGGCCTGGGTGTTCTGACTTCACGGATAAGGCGAGTGTTAGCGCGACACTTCTGCAAACATTCCTGGCCGTGATGGTCTCCCTGCACAGAGTTGACCACCAATGAGACATAAACACCAAAAAGTAAGAGATTGGCACAAAAAAGTGAGAAAAAATATATACCCCACTGTTTTGTCTTCCAGGCACACCAGCCTTGTCACATGTGACCCATGTCTCTGGGTTGTAGTGTCGCTACGGATTGACTGGTGTGGTTGACCTATTCCCAACGCGGCTTGTTACATGCGGTCCATGTTTCGGCCGGGGCGTGGGAGCTGTGGTCGCCCACCAAAAGCAGCTCCGCCTTCTCTGACAGCCAGATACCTGACTGTGATAAAACCATCAAAAAAAAGAAAATAAGAACGTCTAAAAAGTGTGGATCATTCTTGGAGAGCCACGTGCTGGATGCCAGTAGTTGTGTATCGTGCTACCTCCCTACCTGAAGCTGGCCCTTGTGCCGCCTACCATGAGCACCAAATGTCGACTGTTAGAGTTTGCTTCCCTGACGAAAATTCGGACCCACCTCTTACGGCTCCCCAAACCAGTCCTCACATCGGTGTAGTCCTGCTTTGCAGTACGATAACAGCGAAAAAGATACCACGGTAACCATGCAATCATATCCGCATCAGATTTCCTTGCTCACATTGGAGCTTAATCTCAGTACGATAGCACTATCGAGGAAGAGCATAGATGAACTCGCGTCAATGTTCCAAGACAAGTGACCAATTACCTCTTATGTATCACTACTGTCACCCCAATAGTTCCTTCTACTTTGACCCCTCAGAAACTACTCAGTATAGAATAACCACTATACGGAAAGAGACAGTAACAGCGTAGCGCCACGCAAACAGTATGTTAGTCCTACTCGCTCAGTCTGTCACTTCAAACCTATCCTATCGCCTCGTTGCCCAACCACGTTCTGCGTAAGCAAACGGTATCGAGGGTTATCATAACTAACCACTCTTAACCGTGAAGCCCTAGGTCTTTTATTAGTATCCCAGCGATGCCATGCTCAAGGGCAAATCACAAATCCTTTTAAATGCATACACAGTTACCAAGCCAGTGTACGCAACTTCGTCGGCCTGCAGCAGTATAGCTCAAATCCACTGCGAGTCTATTTTACCCATGCCCCACTCACATAGACCTAACCAATCCATTGTTTATTGTCTTCATATATTATCATAACCCACAGCTGGAACCACGTCCAGACTGCAATCTCCCTTTATTTCAGGTTCGTTGTCTCTCACCATCTCAGTCGCCAAATTGGCTAACCAAGGATGCCGCTTTGACTCGCACGGATAGAGACTCAAGTGGAACCTACCATAGCAACTGAGACTGAAATCAAACCACACAACAGGAGATACCCCTAATTGCTTATCAGATCGTTCAGCGTTTTCTAACGCAACGAACACGAATTCCAGTTCACGCGCATGCCGCTAATATACAGCCACACTCGGCTGATCGACCGACACATACTGTGCCCTGCCAGACGAAACTTACGCATTCGAAGCCGTACATTGCCAGAAATGACGCTGAATAACACTGAAGGCAAATGCATCAACACATACATATATTTGTCAGTAAAACAGCATAATAACGCTGAAGTCCATGCGGAGATTTTCCCACTTCATTATCCGTTACCACAGGTTATCCTTCCTCCGAACCGTAGCCGGCTGGAAATTGACTCTCCACTCCTCGAGAACCTTCCAGTTGCGCCTTCTTATTTCTGAATAGTACATGTTATTGGCCTTGAATCTAAACTTACCTTTTTATGAACTGCTGTTTCTCCCACATCCACCAGTTCACTTTCACGAAATAGGCCTCATGTCTCCTTGATTCAAAGCTCATTCCGTTTTTTCGAACTCCGGTAAATCCGTCATTCAGGGTCTGCATTGTCTTCATGGATCGCTATCCTCTTCGCATGCGTCAATTTTTCCCCCTCTTCTTCTTGTTAGAAATTTACTCCATATGCAGAACCTTAGTTGGCCTCCGGTTTCCTTGGCTTGCATCATTCTTGCTCATAATGCCTCCTTAGCACTGCGTTAACGATTTCTTCGACATCCTCACCGCGCACCACTGCCTAGCCCGGATTCGAAACTGGTTCAAAACTGCCGCGCAAACCATTATCAGAATGATCCATTCAAATTGTTGCTGTCTATGTTTTTCCATCTCTGATACTCTCGACTTTCATCCTTAGAATTTTGTGAATATTTCATCTTATTGAGTAACGTGTTACACCATGATCATGCGTTAGCGCGTGCCTCTCGACCATGGCCGAGAAATATACCAATATTATAAATTATAAATAATAAATTTGGTAGTAGAAAAAGCAAAGGTTGGAACGGCGAATTTTTATACGGTGGTTTTTCGTGGTAACGGATACCTCTGGTGCGTAATGGTGGGAGTCAAACGGTGGAGGGACAAAATAGTAGTATATGGCTAAAAGGTGGCTAGTGAGGTGAGCGGTCAGTGAGATTTGCGGATATATGGAGGTACCAAGTGACCAGGTACAAGGAGCCCTCAAAGCGAAACAGGTGGAAAAGAAAATATCGCCGGCAGGAGCAGAGTAAAATGAATAGGGCTAGAGTGACATCATGCAGTGAGGGCTGTCATGGCGAAAAACAGTAGAAACAAGAACAGAGTAGGTATGGGTGCATACAGAGGTAGAACAACACAAAAGAGACGTGATGAGAGTGCCGACAAGAACGGTAGATGAGTGCACCGAGGCGGAAGAAGGATGGTAGGAGCATATGACTCAAAACGGACGGTGCCGGATGCGGTGAGCCGGGCAGATTGGAGCATTCAATCACCAGCGTCAACCTTCACTGTGGAAGTGTGGAAGTCCTAGCCAGGACAAGAGGAAGCGGGTCAACATTGGCAATAAGAACCATAATTGAGGCAAAGAATGAGTTTAAGGCCTCGGCAATAATCAGGGAGTAGAGAAGGATACATTGCTCGTTTTAACCGTGTGCGTGATATCTCCATGATTATTAGAAGTTCTGGCCTTGTGCTTTATTGACAATCGAAGAGGTCTATTTGATTGTCTCAATGTAGATTCCTCAAGTCTTTGAATGGTATAAGTGATGCGGACAAGTTGAAAAACAATTGCAAAGTTGCGTGTGGTTTTATAAATTTTGAAAAATTTTGGCATACTTCGGTCGCAGAGAGATGGTATGGGATTTTCTGTTATTCCGTCATTGGGAGAGGCAGGTAAGTTTCTGAAGACACACGGAGAATCGTGCATAGAAAATATCGATAGCGCGTTGTGGGTCACCAGGGAGAAAATAGTCACACTGATCGGCTTTCCGAATGGCCGCAGGGAGAAGCTTCCAGTCAGGAAGTGGAGGGGGCTTGATGCAGTGTGATTTTAGTGTGGAATGTGGGTTAGTGGGAGTGCTGCAGTTAGCCTTATTGTGATTGTTATCAGAAGGACTCCGGAAGATTTAGACGACTGGGTAAGGCATGCCATGGGTGAAAATGAGATCCAAAATGCTATTTTCCTCGTAGGAAAGCAAATATACTGTACCCGCCCTCCTTCGGTGATACTTGTTGCAAGTGGAAAAAGAATAACAGGTGCAGATAAAAATGGCCAGGTTATCTCAGGTAGGTTCAAGTCACCAGCAATAACCCTTACACTTGAGAGAAGTGAAGAGAGGTACTCAAACGCATCAGTTAGTTGGGGGAGTCCGGGGAAATGTTTGCTTGGTGGACGGTAAACACATACAACATGAGGCTGGACAGTGGGCCAAAGCGAGTCGGGAATGGAATCAAGTAGAGGGAGTTGAATTGCTGTTGTATTGAAGGTCTGCTTGACAAATGTCAAAAGACCTCCACCGCACCGGGTTTTCCTATTCACTCTGAAGATATTATGGCCTACAAGAGAAATCTAGCCCGTTGGGGTGTAATCGGTTAACACGTTTTCGTCTCCGTTTCGGTTTATTCAACCATCGACCTCGCACTTCTGTGCTCTGGTTTTGGCTGTTACCTTCCGGTATCGTCCAATAAAGAGCAAAATGAACGGGAGTATAGTGATAAAGATTCAAAAAGTCGAAGTATCAGGGTGGAACCTAGACGACGAGAAAAGAGTCTGAATGCAACTAAGCCACTGACCGCGACATCTCGCTGTATCACTCAATGTCTTCAACTATTTAGTAGGCGATTCATGTGGGCCCCAGCCTCGAAGTCTAACACGTCCTACTCGGCCAAGTCCACTGGTCGAGGTTTTCACGCCTTTTTGCCATGTCATGGATTGACCACCTGGGCCTACCTTCCAATCACTACCGGTCTTAGAGAACAGCGTACGCTAAGGAAGTATGCCTGTCGGCATGAGTAACGCATGCCCCAACCACCTTTACCTGTTTAGATTCGGCACTTGATCCAGAGAATCACCCCTGGTTTCCAACACCTTAAGCCTGATTCCAGCATTGCTGATACGGTGTTCCCACAACACTTGGGCAATGCTACGGAGACATCGGTGCCCGAACACCGACAGACTTTGCCTATCTTCCAACCCTAAAAGACTATGTTTCTGAACCGTGTAAAAGAACGGACCTAACGATTGCAGTGTACACTCGACCCTTAACAGACAACCGGATGTCAAGCCGACACCACGGATGACGGCGGTCGGCAAGAGCCAAACACGCCTTCTGTATACGTGAAGACACTTCATCCGTTATCTGTTCAACTGGTGAGATGTAGCTGCCCAGGCAACAAAGTTTGTCCACATCAGCTAGAGCTTCCTCTGTCAAGAAGAGTTTTGACGTTCGGCCAACCCAGTCGTACAAGAGCATTTTATGCCCAGAAGGTGCAAAACCCATCCCAAGCATTTCCACACTGTTGTCAAGGCGATCCAAAAGGGCATGCAACTTACCTGGATCTTCACTCAGAAAAACAATACCGTCCGCACATTCCGAGTCAGACAGTTTACTGTCTGAGCGAAGGTCGACGCAGCTATCCTCACACGAAGATACGGCTATCTCAAGAATCGATTCGGTCAAAAAACTTAACAGGAAATGTGAAAGATGGCAACTGTGACGAATACCACTTTCCGCGGTGAACTCGGGTGAAAGATCGCCGTGAGCGCGAAATTGGCTTCGACTGCTGGCATGCAGGCATCGGAAAAGAGAAATAAAATTTTCTGGCCCATCCTTCAGTAAGAGGCAGCGCTAGAAAAATGTGTGGTCGGCTGAGTCGAGCGCCGCTTTCAGATTAAAGAAGGCACAGATTGTAGGCCTACGGCAGATGTGTCGGTGCCCCAGGTTGACCGAAGAGTAGAAATATGGCCGATACAACCCCGACCGGGCACGAAACCGGCTTGATTCTCACGCGCGCACATCTCACGGGCACTGGGTAATCGGCGGAGAATAAGACCCGTGAGCAGTTTGGATGCGATACTTACAAAGCTAATTCCTCTGTGGTTTTCGCAAGAGGGCCTGTCACCTTCTTGTAAATCGGTAAAATCACAGATTCACACCGATCCCTGAGAACCTGCTCACTATCACACATAATGAGGGGGAGCTTTGGTTACTCCAAAGCTTCGTCTCTATTCTTGAAAAAGATGGAGACAACCCATCCGATCCAGCGGCTCTGTACGTTTTCAAGTTACCGATCTCCCGCATGGCCTCCATTTCTGGTGGAGGACTGATATCCACCCGCTGTGTTTCACTGGTAGGTACATTTGAAAGGTCCACCGTTTAAGTGAGCCGACTGAGTCGTTCCATAAAGTGCTCCGCCTAGAGCTCTGGACGACGTCCCCGAGAGTGAATTAGTGAGCCGTTGGATTCCTGAATTAACTCACACCAGGTTTCAGTGGACCGATGCCTCTAATCAATCGGGAAGGGTTGTGAGCATTGCCAGTGGGCGCAGCTTTTTCCATTTACTTACATTTCGCAATCCACCACTTCCCACGGTCAGTCCTCAGGCTCCTAGTCAGTTGGCGTCTCGGAGGTTTAGGCAATTCATTGAACGTGGCACCCGGGGGGAGGGACCTGCAAGCGTCCAACAGAACAACTGATGTCGAAAGTATCCATTTTTTGTGAGACCGCCTTGAACCAGAGTTCTGGGTTGAATTCGAGGCGGCATACAAGGCTTCCTCGATCTGCTGCCAGCGTTCATTTGGATCCTGGAGATCTGGCTGCATCGACAACCTGAGAACTGTGTCGTTCGTTATCGTCCAGAAGCCACTGCGCGGGACGCGTGGCATTTACTTTGGTGCGACCGCGGACGACACGTAACCAAAGGCGAGCTTATATCAAGGCGTGACCTGAGTCCACGGGCGTAGAACGAAATGAACGACAATCTTCAGTTGATCCACACCAGATGTGGCCAACTACAATATGGTCAATCTGAGTCGAACATTGTGGAGGTGGAGGAGGACGCCATATGAATCTATGCCTCTTTGTATGGCAGAAGTGAGAACTTGCGAGAAATAACCTGTGGTCAGAACACAGCTGGAAAAGACGACCGCCGTTATCGGCATGATCGGCTAGGATGGAAAAGAGCCTCCAATGTGCCTTTTGAGATCGCCCAAACGGCCAGCTTGGGCGCCGAGATCCTCAGCAGTGACCATCACGTCCGTTGAACGTGCGGTTCGAAGCAGCCGCCAATGACGACAATGCAAATGTCTTGGTCATTTTAGACACGTCTAAAGCCTTTTTCCGGGTACCTTGTATTTGTTTGTTGTCAAAGGCCAAGACCCATGGCCTTGTGGACCCGCAATATGCCTTACTAGAATCGTACTTTTTTCCGAGCAGTCAAGCGGTAAACGTTGATGGCACCATTTCCAAACCTAACCCTGCAACCAGCGGTGTGATCCAAGGTAGTTCGCTTGGCCCGTTTTCGGTCCTTATGTACAGAAATGATGTTTTTACCGTGGTTCTCCGTGGCACTCCGTTTTTATTTTCAGACGATGTTATTACGTTGTACACTTTCGGCCATAAGTCATTGGTTTATAGTATAGCAAAAATATCCGAGGTCTTGCGGTATCCAGTTCACGATGTACCGATTGGGTAATGGAGTTAGCAGCGGACAAAATCTGATTTCTTAGATACAAGTGTCATGACCCTCCCGAAATGTTTAGTATATGTGGTTATCTAATCCCCAGAAATCATCAGTAAGTGATTTGAGCATATATTACTCCTGTTCGTTTAAATTTTCGGAGCAAACTAGAAAAATGTTCAGCTCACATTTACTAAACAAATAGTCGGCTATTCGTCTAATCTCAACTATAAACATCTCCATGTCCTGCTACGCCTCGAACCTTTCTGGCTCCGACGGAATAAGAATAAATTGTCCTTTTCCACTCAATAATAAAATATATGTCCCCAGCAAAGCCTCCCCTATGGGACTAGACCCATTAGGCTTAAGGTATTTGTTACGATAAAGCTGTCACTCGGCCACTGTGCGGTCCTCGAGAATCAGCCTACGGTCCAACTTCGTTATTGTTAAATGTTCACAAAAGTAGAATAAGTTTCCACCGAATGTCCATGCAATAGGCCACTTACCGAGATTTAAAGAGAAGTTAAACAAATTGCTTGATGTACGGACACCTATATCCAACAATGATCCATCCGCTTCTGAGAAGTGAGCGTGCTGAGTTGTTTTGGGTTACTGACACTCTGGTCTGAGTCAGGGGCCAGGAGACCTTTCACCACCCAAGTTGCCGTATTTCACTCAAGTTTCAATAATCCTCCCCGTACAACCTTGTGCTTTGGAGATTCAGATCATCCACCAACATAAAATTCACTCAAAATGGCAATTATAGCCGTAGGTCTACAGCTCCTCTCTTGCTTCATCCATTTACTAGGTCTCTATTTTCAAAATTCTTATACTTGAAGTGGCTCATCGAGGTACTTCAACCTCCATTTATGACATCACGGAAGCTGATCCCACCAACTACCCATATAATATCCTCTAGCTAATTTGGTCCCAGGCCTTCAAGCAGAATTTTGTTTTTTTATTCTACAGAGTTATTACTACAAATCCAGTCTCAACTTCTCGGAATCTCGTAGCCCTAGCTCCTCCAAGGTTCCATCGTTCAATTTATCCGTCTTACGTGCCATAGCCCCAGCACAATCGTAATAAGCTTACCTATCAACTATCATTTGGGTTAATTTATTCCATCATTTCCTGCAGTAATTGGGTTTCTCAGTAGAGTTTCCCGGCTAAATCTTCACCCAATTACTGGCACTTGCACGTTTCACTCCTTCGGAGTGCCATCAACTTCTCTGACCCTTGCGCCACGACACCGGCAGGGTCATTAGTCTATGCCCCTTTATTTCCTTCTAGTCACCGAGCCTCTATTGCACTCTAAGTCCCACCTTATTGCTTTTAACATTTCCTCCGCAAACATGGACGGGAAATCCAGTCCAATTTCTCTTACGGGAAGTGACCCATCAACCGATTTCAACCTACAATTATGTTGCCACTCCCTCTGTTCCCAGCATACTTCCTCGCCGCTAATGTCGTTCCACTTCATCACGCAAAATTTCGTTTTATATTCTGCACAGCGGCTACTCCAAGTCTAGTTTCAACCTCATTTCTGAATCTCGTAGCCCTCACCTCTCCAAAGTTTCCCTTTTCAAATTTTCCGATTTACTTGTCATAGCACCAGCATAGTTGTAATTAGCTTCCTTGTTGAATTTCATTAAGGTTCATTTATTCCACCATTTTCTGTAGTAACCTGCTCCCTAGATAACACTCACTTAATATGGTGACTACACCCTTAGGCCATCAGCTTCTTTCTTGCCGGCCCCATGCACTAGTCTCTCGATTGGAGGCAACTCGGCCCCAATTCTTAGCCCTTATTTACATCATACCAAATTCACTGTACTCGTTCCTAACTGGGCTTATTCCCCTTATCTTAGTTTTCTTTGGAATTTTAACCCAGCATCCTTATCCGGCTACCACCATCCTTTACCGAATCATCCTTATCCTTCCTCACTGCCTTGGCCGTTGTTTGCATTCCTGCCCTCTCTCATTGGCTCGTAGCCCGCATTCTTCAAAAGTAGTTCCAATTCCAGACACTGGAGGTTTCCTTTTATCACTGACCGTTGATCCCCAGCTGGGAGTATCCTAGACTGCTATTTCCATTTCAATTTTGACAGACAACCGCTGACGTGTATCTTCCCTTTGATGGCTTGAAAAAATACCTGGTCCACATTTCCGGCTGAAAATTTGATACCTTCCCGTCATTCCGTCACTACTGAATTGACCCTGCTCTCCAGGATCCCTCACAACCTAGTCGCAAGCTCCTGGACTATTCGACCTCCGCAGCTATGTAATAATAATGATGTTTTATTTCGGAGACTCCCATGGCATGCCAAGCGCATGATCAGTGTTTGCAAGTGATGGAATGGACGGATAAAACCCTTGAAAATGTAGAAATTTACATGACAGAAGTTGAATAAAAGATGCTTAGAGGAAAGAGCAACGTGAGGTGGAAGTATGGCCAATGTATGCACACCGAAGAAAATGCAGTGAGTTTAAGTGGACCCATGGGCGTATTCAAATGGAGGCCCGGTGAGTTTGAAAGCCAGGGTCAGGTGGAGGATCCGGCTGGTCCGTGTGGGTGGTTTGTGTTACAACGCCAATATCACTCGTGCCCCCCCTTCCCCCCCGTCGGTGCGGGGCGCGGTCAGATCCACCGATTTGGCCGGAGCACATCAGGCGTGCAGGACGTCTGAAACAACTTGCGGGGGCAGCTGGGATGGCGGATGGCTCCTCCTGTCAACAAAAATGGTTTCCAGTTTGGGTGTCCAGCGCACGGTCAGTCCCACCCACCAGCACCCGTTGTGGAAAAGAAACACTAGTGATACACCGAAAATGCTGCAATTATGCCACTATCTCCTCCAGTTATCACAGATTTCCCACCGTACTCGTCTCCAACTTCGCCGGCTTAAGTTACCCTTCTTACGCCCGGAAAAACTTACTTTACTTAGCGCATAATTATAGCATATTTGAAAGGCTGTTACCTCGTTCGCCTTGCCGCTCATGATTCTTTTTCCTGAGGATTCGTGCCAAAACACTCAACTATCCCATTTGCAAACTAAACGAACTCCAAAGATAACATTCGCCCCTATTTATCACATTACCGATATATTTGAAAAAGGTCACATAACATTGCCGTACACTTACGTTCCACAGAGTCCAAACAGTAATATTGGTTTATTTCGGATAACCCGGGGCATGCTGTAGCGCAAGATCAAACTGTACAAATGGACGAAGAGTCCGCATTTCAGGAGGTTGGTTAAGGTATATGCACTCAATATTGTACAGGAGAAAGTATTTAAGTCACTCTCTAAGGCGGCGCTCGGCAAATTTGAACTCAAGGTCGGGTGGCCAACCCGGCCAAGTCAGGGTCGAGCTGGTCGGAGGTAGCTGACTCTTCCTGAAATAGTACAAAAAGAAGTGCTATGCAACAAGAGAATCAAACAGAATTGACGAAAGTTTTGTTCACTTCGAGGGAAAAGAAGTTTCCGAGGGAGACATGAACCAGCTACAGCGCTCTGCGGAGTATGGCACGGCGTTGGATTGGAAATCAGACGATGAGAGGAATGAATTTGCAGGCAAAAAACAATCAAGATCTTTCGAAGATTTTCCTTGAAACGTTCAGCGACCAAAATATCGGCTGAGTCCGTTAAATACCCAGTGAAGGACTCATTTGTAGAGAGTGATTGCCTAGGTGATGGTAAAAGAAGTGACCGGACGCAAGCATGTAATCGTTGCGCACATTGATAACGTTCATGAGGGGGGAATGTGATGCACCAAAATAGAAATGGGTACTGGGCGACAAATCAGTTTGTGATGCGTAGCCGTGATAGTAGCAGACACACGGTTTGCGCAGATGAGTACTTAAATTGCAGGTAAGTATTTACGTTTGATTATCGTTATCTAAGGGCCGAAAATGAAGACCAGAGAAATGCAAGAATCAAAATTGTCTGGGAGGAGTTACCAAGATAGAATACCGGATATGAAAAAGCACCAACAAACGCTGAATACAGTACATTTCACTGAGGAATATTTGCCTCCAGCGCATCTTAACAATCAACGATATTGAGAACTTTCGCTATCTTCCCATCAGTTCTGCGGCTCGTCCACACACGGCTGTGGCTGTAAGTCAATTCTCGCAAATCGAGCAACGTGTAACCAATTCAAACGAATCCCAAAACCAGAACCAGATTGACTCGTAGTTTCTATGGTACTAAATTAACATTTACAAAGGTTACAAAGATATACAAACCTCAAGTATGCGGCCAAATAGACTTCACAGTAAAATCCAAAGGTCCAAAGCCCCGTGGCCCAAGAACGACAGTCAGAAACGGTTCAAGGTCAAATTCAAATGTTTCACATGGACAAACAAACGTGAAAAAGTGTGGTGTATGAGCGAGCTTTTCAAGGTAATGTGTAATGTAGTCAAGTTCAGAAAGTATGTGGAACATTTGGGAGGATTTTTAGTATTTGTTCTTAACAGTAGCATTGCAGTATCCTCACCTTGCAAGATGGTCATTCCCTCCCCATATATTCACATCTGAGAGGCACCTGTGTCGCGGCATTCTGATTTGTCGCCATCAAGTGATCCACCTTTTACAAAAAACATCAATAGATAGTATTTTACCTGTCAGTTACTTCACCGCCTAACTTTGCAACCGTATTTACCGGTTGCTTGTTGTTTTTCACACCCGGTTTTCTATCTTGGTACATTTTCTCAGACAATTTTGATCCTTGCTACTCTCTGGTCATCATGTTCAGCCCTTAGATAATGCTAGGCTCTAAGTAAATGCTTACTTGTCATTTAGATGTATCTTTTCCAAACCCTGTCTCTGCAACTGTCGTGGCTACGCGTCACAAACCGATCTGTCGCCCATTTCCCACTTCCTTGTTGGTGCATCGTATTCCACTTTCCTGGAAGTAAACAATCCGCTCAAAGATTACCTGTTCACATCCGGCCATTTTTTACCACCACTCGGGCAACCTCTCTTTGCAGATTAGTCCTTAACTGGGAATTTAACTGATTCAGCCGATATTCCGTCGCTAAACTTTACAAGAGTAATCTTTTAGGGATTTTTCTCGTTCTTTGTTCTCAATTTCATTCTTTTCATTGTCTGATATCCAATTATAGGCCTTTTTGTACACCGCGGAGCACTATGGCTGGTTTACATCTCCCTTGGAAATTTCTTTTTCCTCAAGGTAAATAAAATTTCCGTCAATTCTATTTGAAACTGTTGCTGCGCAGTACCACTTTTCGTGATATTTTAGTTAAAGTCTACTACTTCCAACCAGCTTTACCCTGACCCGGCCAGCTTGGCCACCCGAACTTGAGTTCAAACTTTCAGGGCGCCACCAAAAAGAGTAAACTGAATAATTTCTGCGATACTACATCGGGTGCACATACTTGAACCCCCCCCCCCCAGTAATTCGGATTCCGGTTCCAATCATGCGTTGCAGCCTGCCTTGTAGTTTTCCGAAATAAACCATTATCATTATTCATACTATTAATAAATCCCGACAGAATTCGCACTTGGCCTCCGAGGAGCTGCAGTCAGTCGGCTCATACACAGATACGACGAACAAGCATCGACGCTTCAGTTTGCTGTTGCTGACACGAACAGAACCGTCCAAAAGGACTGCACACAAACGACTGCTGACTAGACTACAGTCTAGCAATGCACGCTCAGTTTTCCCTCTATGGGCAATCCCGACGCCAGTCTGACTACGAGGTTTAGACGCCAACTCACCCGACACGCGAAGAGTCAAGTGAGAGACTGACGTTTTATCCGGGATGCGAAAAGTTGTCACAGAAGTAGGGTCTCGTGTGCGTGTCTCAGAGACACAGCGCACATCCATTTTAAAAGTATCAAGGGTTCTAGCGAAGGAAGCTTGTTGCCTTATCTGACATGGAGCGCGGACGTTAAAGGCAGCCAGGTGAAGTGAAAACTTAGGCTTAAGAAGTGCATCTGACTTATACCTAAACCCTGAACTACTGCTCTTATCACAGCCGAAAACACCCGTGGCTTTTTGCATCCATCATAAATTAAAAGAGAGAAAATTGGTAGAACCATTTACAGGAAAGGTACTAAAGGTTTCTGGGCGAGCCATAATTCGCGGCTGCTCAATGAAGTGCGACGACTTCTGCCACCGTCGCAAGAAACCCCATGTACTCTACTCCCACGTCCATCTAGTGCAGGTTTTTTGACCGGTAAACTGTTTCTGCCCGTGTTTATTTGCCAAAGTGTCCTCTCCCGGGGGTATAGTGGTTAGAACTAGATGTTGCCTATCAACTGGTTCTGAAACTGGACTTCGTTTGGCCTCTACCCATTGGCCTTTTAGGTATGGTTGCATCTCCGGCCCAAGGAAGCCACCCTGCATAGCTCTTTGGGTCGTAGGGGCACGCAAGCCATCACACAACGCCAAGATGCAGTCTCGTCGTCATGGTAATCAGCAACAAAGATTATATCATAAACAGAACTGGTGGCCAGATATCGTTAGTGCCGAATTCTGTTTATGGTGGACCAACTAACGAAAAGAACGAGCGAGATACCATTATTAGTATTTGCCTTCGGGGAATTCGGTTGGACAAGTAGGTCGTGTATTCCGGAATAGTCCAAATTCGTGTTCTGGCTGGAAGGCCCATACGCCTGCGGCAAATCGGCACCGGGAGCCGGAGGGTTTGATTTGCAAGCTTCTTGATAGTATGATGCACCTTGAGGAACGGAAGGGCTGGCGATGCAACGATGTCGAGTTGTGCTAAAGTTCGACGCAGGTGAATCCCCCAAGATATGAGGGATAGTTGGAATGTCTAGGTTATTAACATTTATGCTTGCCAAAGGCGGGGTAATGATGTGGGATTCCATAGCACTTCATTCCCCTACCAACCTCGGTACGGGATGCAAATTTCCACTCAAAGGTAGAGATAAGGAATGGGTAACTGCTAATGATGACGTGCGGTGTTGCCAAAGCTGAGTCTAAAACGATGGCGGAATGTGCCTAAAAAACAGTGGTCGTTATTTGCTACACCAATATCGTGGGGATTTAGAGGATTTTCCCATGGGAGAGGGGTCTAAGGAATGGTGCTGGCATGTCGTTCATTGTCTGGAGTTGATTTGGCGTCAGTGGATACCACAAAGGCTCTAAAGTGAGAGGGGTTTGCAGGCTCAAAAGGGGCACAGTCGCGTTAGTTAGATGGGGCCCTAGCGAGGTGCCTAGATTTTGTCTGTAGGGCTCAATGCCCGCCCCAATTACACGGCTGGCATCTGAATGGGGAGGTTCGTGATATGTTGTGATGAATTAGTAGCTAGCTTGAAGGGGAGGAGAGGTGGCTGTTTGCCGCGGCTAGGGGGTTAGCTGGTTGCTAGCTTGGTGGGTGGTGTGGACCGGGCTTGGCCGCCGTAGTTCCAGGTATATGCGGCGGCGGTGTTGTCGCAGCCATATCATGAGGCCTCCGGGCGGGAGTGCTAGGCAGCAGAAATGATATTACTGGCAGGTCAGTTGTCCTGTGGCTAAACGATGAGGGAGAACCGTCGGGCAAATTTGTGGCTGATCCTGAAATTGTGGGATTGCGCTTTCGATGAAGTCGTATTTCGTTATTTATTTTAGCGGACGTATTGGGCGGGGAGGCGAAGTCCTGACGTTATTCCTGGCGGTTGAGTCGGTGACACATACTGCTATGTATCTAAGCCTATGGTTGCTGACTGCGTCATATGCAGCTATGGTAAAGCCGATGCAATTATGGCCACGCGTAGACTGTTCCAGGTTTTCGCTACTGTCAACCTGCCTGCAGTTAATTTCACAGGATCATTTTGTGGGGGCCTGTCGGGCTTGTAGGCAGAAGACTGCGCCGTACCCTGGGACAGACTGCACGAAATTTGCGTGGGATCCTTGAGGCTAGGCTTATGAAGGCCCACCGAAGCCGGAGGGGCTATGGGAGCAGTAGGTATTCCTGCTGAGGTTTTTTCATAGGAGTAGGCGGCAATGCATCTACGGGTGCTGTTGATTTAGAGCCAGCGTAAGGCGCTGGCTTGTCTCTCTGCATGTGGAGCATCTCTCATTTTAGGGACTTGCCAGCATGTTTTGATGTTTTCAATACGTTGGTCCAGCAATCCTTTGAAAGTCTACGATGAACTCAACGGCCGTTGATCGGATGGAAAACCGAAGGAACAGAGGGCACGGGTACCTTGGTGAACGTTTCCACAGCCCGATACAGCAGCACGTGTGACCAGTCCTGCTGCTTGCGTTCAATATATAGGCCGTAACAGGTTGTTTTCAGTCTGGCCAGGATATTTATTATCATAGCTTTTCATTAGTCACGCCGCCACACACGTCGCGGAGCATATAGGACCGACCGGTGGACGCACACACGTTCGCAACAACAATTGTATTCACACTCAGCAGAGGACTTACTGTTGAACTCAAGTTCCCTCAAGTATACCTAAGGCCTGCCCACTAGGGTTTGTGGCTGGGTTTGTGGTTGCCGGAAAGCCCGCTGCTTTCTCTCTGGTAGTCCGTACGCCTCCTTCTGTCTGCTTCTGGAAGTCTCCAACATATTCGCGGTCTGATCCTTTTCCTGTGACCCTCATTTGGTTTGTCCGTTCGCCTTGATATTCACGTAGTTTGCTTGCCTCGGCCTTCCCCGGTACAATAACTTCGAGGTCGATTAATCCGGAGGTGCTACAGTACATGGTGCAAATGCGAGATAGCGCGTCGGAGACATGAATATTCACACTTCAGACACGATATGCACCATCCATGTACTGGGTGATGTATTCCAGATACCTAGACCCTCTGATAGAGTATTTGTTCGCGGCCGCACGCAACTCTTGGATATTTGGTTTATGGTCGGTGTAGGCCGTGACTTCACGTCCCCCTCAGACGTGCCTATAGTGGCGGATGCCTCGGTAGATAGCGGGGATTTTGCGGCCAAAGGTATTTAACTTGGACTCAGCTGTCCGTAGTTTTTTTGGAAAAAAGAGCTCCGGCTTTCCAAGTGTCTGCTACAAATTTTTCTGGTGCGTCGGAGACTAGCGCAATTATTAAGGTTGGTTTCAGGTGTGATAACAAGGCGGTGTAGCTGATAGCTCTCTTGAGCATAGCGAAGACGTCTCGTGTGGCTTTAATGAAAACCAGCTTCTTCTCCTAGCCATTCAGCCTATCTATGGTTAGTTGCGTTAGCTGAGAGCATCGTGGAATGAAAGGCCGATAGAGGTTTAGCAACCCGTCGAAAAGCCGTAGTTGTCTGAATGACCTGGGTTCCGGGTTGCCCAGGATAGCCCGCACCTTTTTTTACAATAGTATGATCCCTGTGGATGTAAGGTTTTGGCCTGGAAATTCTATGGCGTCAAAGCCTGCTACAAGCTTCTGCGCATTAGCCGTGACCCCGTGTTGAGGTGAGCGGTCGCGAGGTGTACTTAGGTGCCCTGGATGTTCGGCTTTAGACGATGTGGCATACAGGATACCTCCAAGATAAGCGATTGCAAAATCCAAACCCCTGCAAACCATGTTGCTGGAGAGCTTGAAGGTTCACTTTGCTTTTTAGTTCCAAAAGAGGCATTCGGAGAAACACGAAAAGACCGAAAGTGGTTGTTACGGCTGTTTTGGGGGAATCCGTCTCTGCTACTGGTATTTGGTTGCATGCCCGCACCAATCCCGTTCGACCGAAATTACCTGGCTTGCTCAACCAGCTGTGAGGTCCGTAATGCGTGGAATAGGATATCGGTCGGGCGTATTCATTCGGTTGAGTGGGCCATAATCTCCGCACGGTCTTCAGTCATCGGGTACCTTCTTCGGAACCGTGTGTAGGGGTGATGCCCACGGGTTGTAGGAAGGCCGGGTAATTCCCAGGATGAGCACGTGCTGGGACTCGAAGCGGACTACGCGGGACTTGTTTAGAGCTAACCTGTGAGGTTGAGAGTAGACCGAAGCCCCTTATGTGGCGATATGACGGGCCACGTCGGTGGCGTTTGGGGGCGAGTTGTTGTTTAGACGGACAAATAAGGGTACCCGCCGAATAAACTGCCAAGTTCTGGTTCGGACGTGGGAACTGGAGCGGGGATTGCTGATGATTGAGCTTTGGTCAGGAAACCAAAAGCGAAACTCGATGTAACCTTATCTTTGGGCCCTCGCTTACCGGGATCTACCACTAGGCCATGACTTTCCGAAAATTCCAAGCCTAGTATAGCCTGGTATACCTGGGCTACGACCAAAACCCACACGAAAAGGACGACGCAGGTCAAGGTCTGGGGTGAGAAAATGAACGTATTTTGGAACTGAAGAGTCTTTGGTGTCATGCAGCTTCAGAACTGTCGGAGGGCAGTGGACCGTTTTAAAACCGGTAATAAACTGACCTGCACTCCCGTGTTCATTAGGAAGCGCATGCCAGTAGTGTTGTCCTTCCCGTTAATGAGGCTACAAGGAAGAGGAGAGCAGGTAGAGCTTGTCGCCATCAACCGGTTAGAGCAGAAACTACAATGCTTTTCGCATTTGCAAGCTTGAGGTCCGAAACGGCGGTGGAAGCAGCACTAGCCTGATCGGCAATTTGACATTAGATCACAAGTCGTGAAATGAAGGCCGATTGGGCTTTGTTTGCGAAAGCTGCTGGGGGTGCTATCTTGTTGCTTAACCACCCACAACAAAATGGAGACCTTGTGACAACATCTGAACGTCACAGTTGCTACTAGGTGCATTGTTGTGGGCAATGTTCGATGTAGGGTTGTCGACAGCATTGAGCGGAGCAGCGGTGGCCGTGCTGAAAGCTTGGAACTGTGAGGCAAATGCGTTTGTATGCACGAGGACTTTGTCAGCAGCGGCGGCACATTTATCTAAACCGTCGACTTGTATTGAAACGGTCACTACGCCTGGGGTATATGGTGGGAGTCTTTGCATCCATAGTTGATGCTGGACTGCATCCTCCATGGACGTCGTATCTGCTGACGAGCACATTTTCCGTGGCAATTGTGAGGGTATCGCATCTCTCAGTTGGACTTCGGAGAGAAGGTGATTGATGCATTTCCCTTCCGAAGCTGTAACCTGCCTAAGGAGAGCTTCCCGGAGTTTATCCTATAGGTTATGTTCCCGAGGGGGGGCTCACAAAGATATTCCTGATTGATAGGATCATTTTGGCTGGAATCATCCGGAGTAGCTTATTGTATCTTGATTGTTATCTAGGTGTGCAAGCCTTCTAGTATCGAGAATCTAGAATGGCAGTGAAAGCCTCCGGGTCTCCCGGTATGAAGCCTTGGATTTCCATGCGCCTTGCATGGCATCCCGGTTCATAATCAGGCTTGAGCTCATTAGGAAAAGGGTGATTTCAGTGGAAACAGACTAGACTGAGATTCTAAAATGTTGGTTACGCCCGATGCCAAAAAGCGTGAAAAAAACGAAAACGAAAATTGGATAAAGGGATAATGACCACTAAAAGGAAAGATGAGTTAGCATTAAGAATTGTATGCTGTTAAAGGTTTCCAATCTTAAGACCCATTTTTACTCCCGGTAAAATGTTTATTTTAGAAAGAATATATCACTGACGGTGGAGAAAGAGACTACCGTGGACTCGAACTGGCAATGCCACTTAGGCGGAACTAACATGGCGACCAATGGATCGGGCTCACCAATTATTGGAGGGCACACTCCCCCATATTCTACGATCGGGTTCAACAAGGAAGTCAACGGAAACAGATCGTTTAATGCCACCTGCATGTATTCTCCCAGAGCCCGAGTACGGAGAAGGCTCGCCGGCTTTTGACGGGGAAATGTGTTGGGTGCAGAGCTAGCGGTTCCAGCGAGCGCGGAACGTATAGTAAAACAAATGATAGGTAGGTTGCGATCGGCTGATCACAATACCTTTTCACATTTCTTCGCTTGAAATCACAGTCAGGGAAGTTTAACAGCCCTAAAGTACGACGGCTCATCCGCCAAGGAAATGCCTATGTAAAATATCCATGAAAGTTCGGATGCCTGTCAAGATTGGTAAACTCGTAGTGTTGGCATAACTCAAGCACCAGTCCCAAAGCTGCGGCCTCCAACTCTAAACCTGCAAACTTACCTGAAACAGTATCAGAATCATTTGGTGTTCATTCCGCACCCTCTCTATTACCCCACTGTAGCCTCCCCTCCCCTGACCTGCCAATATTAACTGAAGCCATGCTGTTTAACATCTGTACTGACGCGAAAGGTATCGAGAAGATGGCCACCTTGAATGAGCGATCTTCCCGAACTGGTCCGGTTGGAATTTCCCCTGCTCTGCTTTGTTTTGATGGACCCGATCTCTCTCGTCCCTCCAAACCTATATTGAATGATAGCCTGATTCTAGAGCGATGGAAGATCATGGAAGATCACCAGTCCTCTTTTTAAGAAAGGATCTTCATCTGAACCTGACAGCTACCGCCCCGTCAGCCACATTACTGTTATATGCAATAGGGTGGAAAGGATAGTTAAAGAGCAAATTCTCGAGTACCGGCCAAGCAAAAGTTAGTTAGCTCCCCCCCCCCAAACACGGATTGGTTAAAAGCAGGCCATGCATCTCCTGTTAGTTTCACCTGCTCAATACCGTTATCACTTTAATGGACATATAAAAAGCTGTCACTATCATCTTTACGGGTATGACTAGGGCTTTTTAAAGGGTTTGGCATATCGACCTACCGTCTGAAATTCGCCCCTTTGGTATTAGTGGGCATAATTTACGATTACATTCTTATTTGTCTTCGAGTCCTTCATCAGTTTTGGCCGATGGTCACCTGTCGTTATCCATTTCTGTATCAAGTATGCGATCGTAGAAAAGCAGAAGACGAGAACCAAGTTGCGGCGTGCGAGAAAGGAGCACGTGCGTCACGCGGGTCCAAAATAAAATATAACAGAGTAGCGCGTTAGACGCGGACAAACAAAGGTTGGTTCATAAAAAATACAATGCGCAAGAGCAAGCCGATGGTGTAAATGAGTGGGTGATTGCAAGGAAACGTAACATCACAGTGTTTTATTTATTTATTTTTTTTTTTTGGGGGGGGGGGTTCCACGACCGGTCGTTTCATCGCCCACCAAAATCCTCCTGGATCTTGGCAGAGTCAAAGGTTTGGAATAAGGGCACTGATTCTCTCTACCTACCCAGGCCCTGTTTTCAGTGCGCGTACCTAATGTTCCTGGCGTCAACATTCCACCCACGATCGCACGTGATCCGGTGGCCACATCGACGCGATGTTACTCTGCATCGTCCATGAAAACGGCTGATCGATGGCGGGCGTGAAGGAAAAACATAGGTGCTGTCCTCGGGAGAGCCGTCGTGCCTTGGCTGCGTGTGCTTGTATGAGTGTGTGTGCGTGTGGGTGTCATGGGTGAGGTCGCACTCTGGTATAAGGGCAAATAGTAACGACTACTACCTACGGAAGACATCTCCCATTATTTCAGTGATAAACGAGGGACAATCAGCCTTGCAACGTGTTTGATTAGGGGTCATGAAGTATAAACGTGTATTATGTAAGTGTGATTGGGGTGTGTCTGGGTGTATGGTGGAGTCAAAACTTCTATCCCATATGGGAAATGCCTTCTGTAACGTCAACGAAAGACGGTGGGCACCGCATCGTTTTTGTTGGTGGTCACGAAACATAATGGTGTACCATGTAAGTGTGTATGTGTCAGGGTGTATGATAGTTCAACACGCCGGTATGTCGTTAATGCCCCCACAAACGAGAGGTTCCTTTAACGAATTCAAAGACGAATTAGAAATAGTCCACTGGATTTCCGTATTATCGGCTTCTCCGTCTCCGCTCTTGAGGAGGCTGATACTGCGTACGTCGCGGATTAGCGTCCCGTTGGCGGTCTTCACCTTCACAGTTCTTATCATTTCGTCAGAGCTTTTGATGGTTTCCATAACCACGCCCAAATGCTAGGTGCTGAAATGTGCGTGTTTGTCTGCGATCATCACTAAGTTCCCAACCTTGAATGGCCTTGTTTTCACCAGCCACTTCTGTCGAACTTGCAGAGCCGGTAGGTACTCCCACAGCCATCGCCTCCAGAAAACCTTGGCAAGATAGTTGGCCTGCTTCCATCCATGAAGGTAGCTCCCACGAAGGTTTACCGATCCTTGGAAACCCTCGTTTGACATTAACGTCAACAAGTCCTTCTGGGTAAGCGCCGGGTGGGAGGGGTCGCCGTTTGTTACTGGAACCAAGGGGCGGTTGTTCAGAATTCTCTCGACCTCAGTTACGACGGTGTTCAGCGTCTCGTCGTCGGGCGGCTATTGCTCCATGATTGACAGCAATACCCGTCCGGCGGACCGGATTATGCTTTCCCATAAGCCGCCGCGGTGGCTGGCCTGTGGGGGGTTGAAATGCCATCGTGTGCCACAGGCCACGGCTCGACCCTGCAGTTCGTCCCTGTTGATGTTCTTGTGCCAACTTTGCAATTCCCGTTGAGCGCCCACGAAGTTCGACCCATTGTCGGAGTATATATATGCTGGTGTAACTCTTTGGTTGATAAAGCGCTGCAGAGCCTGGAGGAAAGAGTCGGTTTTCATCGAGTGCGTAACTTCTAAGTGCACCGAGCGTGACTTCATGCACGTCATGATACATCCATATCGATTTTCTACTCTCTTCCCACACTTGATCCACGAGGGTCCAAAATAGTCCAACCCGGCGTCGCTGAACGGCCACCAGCCCGCAGTCACCCTGCATTTTGGTAGCGGGGCCATGTGTTGTTTGCCCGCCGTGGCATTGCGTCTCCTACATTGCACACAACGTCGGATTACGCGTTTTACGGTCGTCCCCTCAACAACCAAAGGCGCTTTCGGGTGATGCTCGTCAAGTGACTTTCCCCGACACGTCCCTCCACGGCGTGGATGTGCTAAATCATTAGCTCTCTCACAGGTTGTCGAGCCGGTGGCAATATGGGATATTTCGTGTCAATGCTCAGGTGGGATTTGGTCGGTTTACCATCTACCCGTAGCAGTCCAATAATGAGTTTGGGGTTTGAACGCTTCAAGTTGCCCTTCGGAGGTAACATTCTTTTGTCGGTTGGTCCCGCTTTTTCCGCCCCCCCCCCCCCCCGAGTTTACGGGTGAAGGCTTTCCGTTGTTTTATCCTGAATAAATAGTGTTCTGCGGCCCGTAGTTCATCGGGGCTTATCGGACCCACTCGCACACGGCTGGAGGGGCGGATCCCTTTCATAACTAGCAAATGTCTCTCGAACCTGGCCAACCAAACTAATGACCTAAGAGTCTTCATCCAGGAGGGAAACCTGACCAATCGTGACAAAATGAATGCTGCTTCGATGACTGTGGCCGCCATCACTACCCTTTGATTTCCAGTCCAAATTCCAAAGGGGGTTTGATTTCGTGCACGGGCCAGTCCTGTCGAGGTATTTGCAGCAATTTTGGTCCTCCCGCCTACGGGTCGGGTTGCAGGAAGTTGGTCGCACCTCGGGGACACAGATTGGCTGGGTTTTTGCCAGACTTGACATGCTTCCACTGGTTCACGGCTGTTCCGTCGTGGATGATCGTGAGCTGGCTAGCAACGAAAGTACTAAACCGGCTCCTGACGTTGATAATGGAGTCCAGTTTTATCGTCAAGCCCGTCCAAAAACTAGCCGACCAAATGTAGAAGTCGAGACATCTTTTTGCAGCTTCTAACGCCATGATTGCTAACAAGGCTGCGCTGAGTTCAAGACATGGGATGGAAACCAAATTTATTGGGGCAACGCGGGCTTTGGCGAATAGGATCCTCGTAGTTTATTGTCCATCTCTCGTTCACCGTCGTCCGTACACCACAGCTCCATAACCGACTTCGGATGAGTCAGAAAAGGCATGTAGTTCTACCGTCCGTGTTGTGTGACCAGGGGGCAGACATCGTGGAATCGGTATGTCTCCTAGTTTCTTTGAGGTGTCCGGAAATTCCTTCCGGTCCAGTTTGTCTTCTCGGTCCAGTGGCTGGTTCCAATAGGCTTTCTTACGGTGGAGTCGCTGCAGCAAGACCTTTCCGAGTAACAGCCAGAGAGAGGCGAAACTGAGGGAATCGAATAAGCTGGAGACAGCAGATAGTATGCCACGACGAGTTACTAGTTTCTCGGGAACGTTTAGCTCAAAAACAAAGTCGTACGTTTCCGCAATCCATTGTTCTCCTAGAGTGCGTCCGGCAGAGAGTGGAGAGCCGCCCAAATCCCTAACCATTTCGGCCCTCTCGTGGTACGGAATGACTCTGAGCACTTGTGAAGAGTTCGACATCCATTTCGTTAGACGAAAGCCTCCCTCTTCTAGCATTCTTTTTAGGCCCATGAACTACGCTGGGGCCGAGTCTACATCATCGAATGACCGAAGATAGTCGTTGACGTAGAATTTTCTGCTGACGTTGTCTACTACCGACCGGTGGACCAAATCTCCATGTTTGTTCGCTGACTCTCGAAGGGCGCAGTTCGCACAAAACGGTGATGATATCTCTCCAGAGGGGTGGACGGTCATCCTATAATTTCTCACTGCTTTGTTCAGGTTGTTCCCTTCCCGCCATAGGAATCGCAAGGCGCCTCGCTCTTTTACAGGTACTTCTGCCTGGAGAGATATGTCCCCGATGTCGGCGGGCAAGGCCACTCTACCTACTCTGAAACGGCACAAACTTCAATCAATGGCGCGGTCCAGTCAGGCCCCTGTAGCAGGCGATCGTTTAACGACTTGCCCCGGAACTCGGCTGCATAGTTGAAAACCACCCGCAAGTTTTCGGGTTTCTTGGGGTGGAGAACCGGGTGGCGAGGTAGATACCAGATCCTCTTCCGGCAGTCGGTGGTTGCAGGTATTTTTCCAACGTAGCCGAGAGCTTCGATTCACTTCATTACTTCTGCGTATCGTTTCCACGGATCCTGGTCTCGAAAGAAGCGCTCTTTCAGTCGTAGTGTCCTTTGCGGAGCATAGTTTCTGTTATCAACCCAAGGGTCAGCTAGTGTGCGCCATAGGAGAAACATTGAACTGCTTTTATGGCCCCGGGCATTCTAGTGGTCCATGGCTAGCGTCACGGGACCCGCAACTTGGGTGCGCTATAGCCTCGCGTGGAACGACGTGTGCATTGGTCCAAGGCTGATATTTCGGATGTTCCCGTGTGGTGGTTTGAGCCTGGCTAGTGCTAGATTTGTTTACTCGGTTACAGTTTCGGATGAGTCGGCCAAATCTACTGTCAGCTATCTTGGTTCGCCTGTCTAAGTGTTCGGTCGAGTCTTCGAAGTTAGCCTCACGGTCGCTCCCGCTTATACGTTCAGCCTCTTCTGCCCATCGACCCTGCAGTTCGGGAGAGAGGTGACGCACTATGCCCTCCAAGGTTTGCACTTCATCGAGGTCAGTCCTATAACCTAAATGGTCGGGGGCTATTGAACAGTTCTGAATTTTGATCACCAAGTCGTCCATTGTATAGACGTCGCCCTTGGCTCTTTTGACCTTTAACATCAAGCCCTCTATTAGATTACGGGCTACCTTGAACGGCCGGCCGAAAATGTCCCTGAAATTCTTCCTTTCCCGTGTGTAGCCTTGTTCCGGGTCGGGCATGGTGCACCCATCAACAGCTGCCCCTGCTCGGCCTCGAAGGTAATGCGTCAGGTAGAGAAGACTTTTCCCGGAGTAGGTTATCTTGTCTTCGACGAAAGTTTCGAACTGCCTGATAAACTTGCAGCAGTGTTCAGATCGTCCGTAGAAAACTGTCAGTTCTACCCTCGGCAGATCGATCGCTGGTTGCGTCGATTCTTTATATTCAGCGGCCGGCACAGAGTTTCCTATTTTAGTTTGTCCTGGTCTGCCGGATGGGTAGTAGTCGTTGGCCTTTTGCTCACGCTCGTTCTATCTACGCCTCTCTTCTGCTGCCTGGGCCTGTCGCCTGGCCGACAACAGCTGCTGTTCTAGGCCTAATATCCTTCATCGAAATAGATCAAAATTCTTGCAATCCATATTACCCTCAGTAATACATGAGCTAGAACTGACAAGAATAATTGACCTAGCACTAACTAAAGTACCAAAAGTACCAAAACCTCCCCGGTGACCTGCCGTACTGACTTCTGTCCAGATTCCAATTGCTTCGATTCTTTCCTTGGCACTTTGCGTATTTCTAAGGCACCTTTGAGCAATACGTAGCCGAATTTGAAACTGAGCCCGAAATCGGAACGCGATTATCCGTGAAATCCTACGATACTAGATCATCAAACTAACAGTGACATAGAGCAGATACGAACCTCAATTATGCGATCACAGGGTCGCAGAAAACGAGAACCAAGTTGCGGCGTGCGAGAAAGGAGCACGTGCGTCACGCGGGTCCAAAATAGAATATAACAGAGTAGCGCGTTAAACGCGGACAAACAAAGGTTGGTTCATAAAAAATACAATGCGCAAGAGCAAGCCGATGGTGTAAATGAGTGAGTGATTGCAAGGAAACTTAAAATCACAGTGTTTTGGGTGAATTTTCCCAAACCGATCGTTACAGTTGCTGACTTTGACCGTCCCTCCGAAGGGACTTGACCACTAATGAGACGACATTAACATCATTATGTAGGAGATTGTTGTGAAAAAGCGAGAAACACTACCCTTTTTCTTTGTCTTCAAGACACGCTATCTTTGTCACATACGACCCATATCTCCGGGTGGTAGTGTTGCCACGGAATAATCGGTGTGGTTGACCTACTTCCGAAGCGGCTTGTCGTATGCGGTCCAGGTTCCGGCCGGGGAGTGAAATCTGTGATTATCCACCAAAAGCAGCCCGGCCTTCCCCAACAGCCAGATACCTGACTGTGATCAAGCTATAGAAAACATCTAAAAAGTATGGATCACTCTCAGAGCGCCACACGTCCGATGCTAACAGAAGCGTATCGTGGCACCTCCCTAACTGAATTAGGTCCTAGTGCCGCCTACAGTGGGCGCTGAAAGTGGACCTTTAGAGTTGGCTTCCCCGACGAATATCCTGTAATTTCCTGTTCCCGTTTCCCGCTTTCTCCAAACCAGTCCTCACACGGGTGTTGTCTCGCTTTGCAGTAGGCTAATGATGACATGGATATTACAATAGCCATTTAATAACAGCTTCTCGAGATTGCCTTTTTCGCGTTAAAGTACAATTTCAGTGTACCAGCGCCATCGAATCGGGGCACAGGCGAGCCCACCTCTACACTTCTCTGTACGAGGCCATTTTCCTCTGATTCTTCACCACCGATACCCTTGGAAGTTTCTTCTACAATCTTATTCTAATGTTCTTCAGACTTCGTCCGGTATAAGAAAACCACTCAACCAGGAAATAGGTACTAATAAATGTAGAGCTATGCTCGCAGGGTGTCAGTCCTATTCACGCGTAATCTATTTTTTAAAGCCCATCTTACCGCCGCGGAGCAGGCCCTCATTCTGCGTAAGCAAACGGGACTGAGGGTCACCATTCTTATTTCCCCATAATTGTAACGCCTTGGGTCTCGCAATAACCTTACCTGGCAGCTTATACCGAAGCTACCGACACTAGGCACGAAAAACCGACATCCGATTGTGGTCTCTGTTGGCCCTTAATTGTCAGTGCGTGCCCTATTAGAAGTCTATTCCTCGCGGCTCATGTTAGGCTCCTACATGGCCCTGTCCTGAGGTGAACCTTTTTAGTATTTTGGAAGCCACCTTTAGGTCACCTCTCCTTCTTCCGAAAGGGAAGTGTCCTAGCTTCTGCAACATCCTTTTATTCCCCCAGCTATCACTTGTACTGCCGTTGTGTCTGCTGTAGAGCCCAGATGTCCCCCACCAAGCATGATCTCCAATCTTGGACACTTTCTCCCAGAAGGGACCTCACGAATGCCTGTACGGTAGATCTTGCCTTGGTGGTCCATTGATGAACTCTTTGTCTAGCCCTTCCTAACATGCTTTGACCACCTGCCCGTCATTGCCGTGCTGGCTCCGTGCCACCGCTGTCACCAGAGATGTGTTCCCCAGAACCCATTAGAAGGAGAGCGATATTGTTCGGGAGGAAGTGAGCAATATATAAAGCTAGAGCGTGGTGACGCCTACACTTGCAAAGATCAGATGTTCGCCGTGTTTGTCAGCAAAATCCCAGACAAACAATGGTGTGTTAAATAAGTGAACAAAGCTGGGCCTCGCTGAGGTGGCAACGGCAGCCGCGGTTTCATAGAGCTGGCCTCTCTCAACTGTTGCTAGGATCTACAAGCTTTCCGCTTTACTTTACGATACTGAAGGCTTATTTTAAACCAGGAGGTTACGATCACCACTAGATCCTGGGGTTCCGCAGTCTGAGTCAGTGCCTCCCGATTGTCTGGTGGGCCCATATATCGGATGGACCGTAGTTATCTCTTTGATGAGGTACCGGCATTTGCTGAAATTGAGGGGCAGACCGTAGGTATGCCTTATCTGACCATAATCCACAGCCACATCATCTGGTACCCCCACCACAGCGACATCGTCTGCCAGCGAAGTATGGAGTTTCCAACCGCCTTCCAAGGTCGCTCATGTACACCATAAAAGGCTAGTGTCCCGACACTGACCCATGCTGGACGCCGCTACGCAATCTCCCATTATCCAGAAATCAACCCCCTTCCCCCGCACGGAAAACCCTGACCCTCGAGCTTCGTACTATCCACTTTTGTATATTCGTCTTGAGCTCGAGAAATTCTTCCTCTGCTTGCAGGAATCTGTGGTTAAGCAAAAGCTTGCTAGAAGTTCAGATAGCGGACTTACATCCACTCCCCGTGATATATTCGACTGGTTACATCACCCAAGGAGCTAACTGGCTTGGAGAGACAGGAACACCTATGCCAGGGCCCATGCTGGTTGCTAGTTATTATCTTGTTCCTCTGCTATCAGCTGTAAGATCGCTGGACCTTATCTCGCAGTTCCCCTATTGAACTTGTCCTCCGGTCCTTCTTACTGCTTCAATTACCCGCACTGCACTCTAACGCTTGGCACTATAAGGGTGGGTGAGCTAGAACGGTATTTTTCCCGACCAATGAGAACGAGGGGGAGATCGGGAGAGACAGCAATTAGAGTGTATTCGAGAGCGTGAGTGAGAAAGTGTGGATGAGCAACGGTTAAATGGCAACCTTGCTTGGCAGTCAGCATTCAATTACAAATAATTGTGTTGAAAGCATGAACGAAGATGACTCTAGCTACAGGGGCCTCCTCCCGGAAGTGCAACGGAGTCGGGCTTTGAAAGCATCTGTAGGCCAGATACTCTAGTAGCCCGTGGTTTATCGAACGAAACGTATGAGTACTGGTCATGGAGAAGTCTGTCCATTGAATAACTGGATTCACGCCCTCTGGGTAGTGCCCCGGAACCCCAAAAGCAAAGTGTAGCTCAAGGCGATGCTTAACCTAAATCAAAACAAGACTGCTTCGCAAATTCCGCGGTACTTTCTGTGAAGTAATTATGAGCACATAACCATCATACCTTTGGCAGTGAGCCTTAGCCACTATCCAGTCGAACCGTAGTCAAAATGAGGACAAAAATTTGTACAGAGAAACCAGTTGACCCAAAAGAATAAATAGGGAGTGCCCAAATAGCAAACCCAGCCGGTAAACGGCCTGGCCTCGGCTGGGCTTCGAACGGTTTTGGGCCGGGTTCGGGGCGGGCAAACGGGCTGGAAGAGGGCTTCGGCTGGGCTAGAAACGGGCCCCAGCTAGGCTCGCTTGTGGGTTAATCAGGTATTTACCAGCTACACTATGCCAAACAAATCCTAGCGTAGTGATTTCAGTCCTTGGCCACGCCTTCGTCCTGTTCCATATTAAAAATTGAAGAAGCCGCAAAAATGACGCTCGCATTATTCATCAGAAATTCAATATACACCGGTAGCGACCTGGAGATGACTAAGTTTGAATGTGTAAATTCGTGATCAAAACTTACTCCAGACAAATATAACCGATTAGCACTTGGCTTTAAGCAGTTTGCATGTTGTTCGATGCCACAGGGCTGTGCGTAGTTTGTCTGTTTGCAGTAAAGAAAACTGGTTTTCGTTGGTAAAAAATCACATTTTTGAATGTCCTGCTTGTGGACGGTTGGAAGTTTGGCCAGTATCGCATCCGGAGTTACCCCGAATCGCAAACGTGAAAGGCATTGTTTCAATACCAAGAGTACTTCGCCTATTCCATCGTTTTTACCGTCTTTTGGAACGCGTCAGAACTTTTGGCTTGTTTCCCGTTCCATAGGCCATTGTCGGGATCTAGTTAGTTCCTGGCATCTAGAGTACTAAACCGGTGAGCTCTTCTTCCTTTCTAATTATTTTTGTAGATCCCCGAGTACCGGTATAGCATTTTCTCGACTTTAGTCTGTGGTTACTGAATACTTTTGACCAGTTTTTTTGAATTTTCCCCACTGGATCCTTTTCCTCACTTTTTGAACAGTTCAAATTCACTTTTACCGTTTTAGCTTTTTTGAGCCATTTCGATTCATTTTACTGTTTGCAATATGAGAGGTCCTAAGATTTTTGACTCTGGGGTAAATGCACTTGCTCTTCCTTTCGCACCGTCCAGGGAACGTAACCCCAGGGCTTCGTTCGCACGGCTAGAACCAACATTCTCTCTGCGCTATGCCACTACGGAAAGTAGTAGGTTTCAGCAAGTGGTCGCAGTTCTTCCTCCACAAATCGTCGACGAAATGCAAGATGTGTTGGAATCAGAAGAACCCAACCCCTACGAAAGCATCAAGGCAGCGGTCATTAGACGGATTGGTATGTCTGAAAAACTGTGGATTGTCCTTTTGTTTGCATACACAGACCTCGGAGATCGCAAGCCCTCGCAGTTGCTTCTGCACACGTGGACCCTTTTAGGAACTGCTAAGATCATCAGTAGCATCCTGAAAGAGACTTGCCTCCAACGTCTTTCCAGCAACATGCAGAAGGCTCTTTGCGTATCCACAGGGGAACTTCCCGAAAAGTTGGTCGAGACGGCTGACGAAATTAGAGGAACCTACGATTTCCTCTCAAAATGAGCCTGCCTTTGCCCCTTTAACGGCCACCGTGCACGTTTTCGTTAAAAAGGTCGAGGCACTCAATATGTCGTCAGTTGGAAGTCCAACCCCGGCATCGCCTCACAGACAGAGTCGCCCAATTAGATCTCCCAGTAGAGACATTGTACGAATTCCGGTTCAGCCAACGTCAACTGACGCTCTTTGTTGGTATCATCAGCTGTATCGCTCAAAGGCGTGTTACTGCACTCCGCCTTGTGCCATGGCTCAGCCAGTCAGGGGAACGAGGAAGCCAGCGCGAAGCTGCGACGGGCGCCACCGCTCAAGTAGTCGCCTATTCTACACAATCGATCATAATTCAGGGACACGCTACTGGGTAGACACATGTGCTTAGGTTAGTGTGCTTCCACATGCAGGCCAAACTTCAGATAGATGCCCCTTCTCCGTCTTACGCGCAGCTAATGGTACTTCCATACAGATTTCAAAGACATCAGATTATTGGTCGTATTCGCACTTCCCCTGGGTTTTCTTGATTGCAGCGGTTCAAAACACCATTTTTGATGTTGATTTCCTGCATCACTTCAACCTCTTGGTAGATTATCGCCTCAAACATCTTGTGGATCGCGTCAATAATCTACCTGTGAATGGGATTTCGGTTGATTCTAACCCGATAAGTCCCGTCCTACTTAGAGCGACCGGTTCTCACTTGTTCGGTGGCGTATTAGATGCATACCTAAAAGTGTTGCACCCACGGTCCGTACTACCAGCCGTGACCAGCTCGGCGTGTCATCGCATTGGCACATCAAGCCCTCCAGTTTTTGCTACGGCACGTCGACTTGCACCCGACAAGCTAAGAATCGAGCAAGTGGAGTCCCAGAATATGCTTGGATCAGGCATTACTCGTGCACTGAATAGTCCCTGAGACTCTCCGCTTCATATGGTTCCTAAAAGTCGGGTGATTGGCAACCATGTGGAGACTAAAAAGCCCTCAATAATGTTACTGTCCCAGCTAGGTATCCCATCCCACACATTCAGGACATCACGATCAACCTAAACGGTGCTTGTGCTTTCTCCAAGATAGACGTGGAACGTCCCTATCACCAGATTCCTGTCGCAGACGAAGATATACCTAAGACAGCGGCAACGGCACCCTTTGGTCTCTTCGAGTTCCTACGAATGCCATTTCGTTTACTCAAGGCTGCACAGACCTTCCAGAGTCTTACCAACCAGGCTACCAGGGGTTTAAATAACCGTTTTCGCCGACACAGGCGACCTTCTGGTAGTTGGTGAGCCTGAAGATGCTCACAGGCAACACCTACACCTGCTGTTCGAGCATTTGGCCGCACGTGGTATAACCGTCAGTGTGAACAAACGTATCTCTGGCCAAATATCAGTCGAGTTTTAATTTGAATAAAAGTCCATTTCGAATAACTCCGAAGTATGCTGCAACGCGAGATCAAACATGTAGCTGTAAGCTGGATCAGAGTTTCAGGGGAATTTTACTACTATGTGCAAGCCATTGAATGTAAGAGAAAGCCTTCGAGTCCATTTCTGCGGCACGGCCCGGCAAACTTAAACTCAGGGCCAGATGGTCCAGCCGGCAGAAGGTAGGGTATAATTATTCCGCCAGAGTGTGCAGTGGGTTGGGAATAGCAAAGATTCACAAAAATTCCACGGCAGGAAGGTTGCCCTGCAGGAGAACCATTCTGGATTGACAGATACATGGTCACCGTGAAAAAAGAACAGTCCTGAAGGAGGCGTAATCAAGCAATAGAGCTTCGCAATGTATGAGGTGGGCCACAATGTAAAATTAGACGAAGATGAAGGTGGCATTACACATAAAGAACAAAAAAGTCGGTCGAGGATTACAGTTTTGAAGTTCAGTGACGGTATATCGGTTGAGCCAGTTGCATAACAAACGGACAACAAACTGGACTGTGGTTGCCAAAGTGATGGTGAAAAAAGTAGCCGGACAGCAACGTGTAGACTTTGAGCAGACAATTGCTTTCAGAAGGGAATATAATGCATCAAAATGAAACTGAGAACAGGGAAAAGGTCAATATGTGGTGCTCAACTACAACAGTAGGAAGGGCACAGCTGGAAAAACTGATGAAGTGCTGGGTAGGAGACTACCGATTTACGTTCATTACAGAAGGTGGACCACTTGTTGGCGACAGAACAGAACTGTGCGGCACAAGAGCTTTTCAAATGTGCATATATGGGACATGATACCTTGCTAGATGAGGATTTTGCAGTGCAACAGCCCTTAGTGAGCGAACAGCGGAACTGACGGAAAGGGCAAACAGTCAGAGAATCGGACCAATTAGAGAAACAGGAAGTCATAGAGATTATTGGTGACATAAAAAAGGAAGGAGGAACAATCCACATCCGGTCTTGATTAAGCCTGGATTATAATTATTTCCCTTCCTTTTTTAAGTCAGAGAATCATCGATTACTTGGAATCTCCAGAGATATATTTCGCAGTGACATGTACTGTTCAATGATTGTGGTACGGAATTGACTGGCAACAAAGAAGGATTTAGTTTTCGAGTATATCGGTAAAAGTAGCAAAAAGTGATGAGCTTTATCTTGTAGAACGGTTAAGTTTACGAATAACGATGGTGAACAGTTTAGCATGAGGCCGCGAAGAAGTGGACCGGGAACAACTGGCCGAGAATGTTGACTGGTTTTTAAGTGTGCAATAGTTGTGCACCAAAGAAAGCAAGTTTCGCCGGGCGTAAGAAGCGGTAAGTTATGATGGAAAAGTTGAAAGCGAGCATGATGGAGATTCCATGCTAGCTGGATGAGACAGCAGCGTATTTGCAGCATTTCGGGCATATGCGTGGCGTTATTTGTGTTCGCTTGTTCTTTTAATTTGCAACCAATGCTGGTGGGTGGATCTGACCATGCGCTAGACACTCAACCTGGAAACACTTCTTGAGGCTGGACGTGCGCTCCACCAACCCGATCGCGCCCACACATAGTTGAAGACGTCCTGAATGCCCGATGTGCACTGGCCAAAGCGGTGGATCTGACCGCGCCCCGCACCGGCGGGATTTTGCACAAGTGATGTTGGTCGACATCACATAGCCGTAAAGATGGGGTAGTTTAAGAGATTGCGAGAGTTCCTGAAGAACAGGGTCAATCAGTGAGCGACGGAATGATGGGCGTGTATCGGGTTTTCAGCCGGAAGTGTGGGCCACACATTTTGCCGGTATTATCTCCGGATCATTCAAAGACACCAAGAGGGATGTGCGCTCCGGTTGGTGTTTGGAAACGTAAAAATAGGGATAGACAGTCCGGGCTGCTCCCAGCCGAGGATCAACGGCAAATGGTGAGAAGAGAAATCTAGTAGTTTAGACATAGACCACACTGAGACGAATGAGGGCTACGAGTCTTTGGGGGTGAATGAGGATACAAAAATAATGACCAAAACTAGGAATAAGGATGATGGCTTAGAGACGAATGGTGTTCGCAGGAATTGTATTTAGTGTTGGAACGCTAGGGCAAAATGGAGAAAGAGAATGGGGTCAGTTTGGACCGAGTAAAGTGTACTGAGTATGATGGAGATAGATAAGAGACGCAAGAGCGCGGGAATTGGGGCGAATGTAACAAGAGCAGTGTCAGTGATGTAAGTCATTCTAAGGGATACTTATATGCTGGCGATGGAGAAGGCATACGAGGTGAGTGATGTCGACATTGCGAAGGACGTTATCCGGGCCATGCTTTCTTTATCTGTTCAAAAATCTAGGTTACCCTCATAAGCTTGTTCCAACGTGGTTCATGTGTATTAATTGTAGCACTTTGGAGACTTCCTAATATTTTGTAAAGACAATTTTGAATCGGTCTAGTGCCTGGCAGGCCCGAATGTCTTCAGGCAGTCTGTCTCAAACACAGGAATAGGAGGTGATAAAGAACCTTTCTTTTAGTTTTGTTCTGAAGCATGGAACTTTAGTATTGTGATCTCGGTTACAAAGAGGTTAGTGTGCGTCTTGAGCGAAACATAGATCAGTGGTTGACGTATGCGCCCTAGAATGTAGGGGGTTGAATAGAAATTAAAAACTGAGTTTCGTACGTCATAGCCACAGGGGTTCAAGTCTCGGTTGCTCACATCCCTCCTTGTAATTCAAGGGAGATGATAAGCCAAATAAGTGCTTGGGGAAGGATCGCTGAACTCTTTCGATCGTAAGTCTGTCAGATTTGCGCATGTGAGTGTATACCAGAGGGCAGTACTCGAGCTGCGGTTTGGCGTGGGATTTAAAGATCAGAAGCTGGCTGTCGCACATTCTTAAATTTCTGTAGACGAAGGCTAGCTTTCTCTTAGTCTTAGCCACCTGGTAGGTGGCTTGTTCTTAAAAGGTGAACGTGAAGGAATACTGTAGAGCGAGATCTCGTAGTAGCGGAGCAGTAGGGATGAATGAAACGTTTAAGGCGAGGGATTCTGGAGGAATTTGACTTCTGAACGTGAGAATGGCACTCTTAGCAACAGAAAAGCTCATTTCCCAAGTGTTGCACCATATGTCAAAAGCTTTCAGGTCGTCAGCTTTGCAGTGAGGGTATAGTTCAAGGTATGGGGTTCGAAGGAACATACAATTTTGATATCATCGGCGAATAGAAACGCGGTGCCATGGCGTATTACTTTGAATACGTCGTTAATGTGGAGAAGAAATAAAAGTGGACCTAACACACTGCCCTGTATAACACCACTTGTGACTGACTGGGGTGATGAGAGGTAACCCTCAATGTTTGCTGCTTACGATCTCATGCTAAGATAGGATGACAGCCAAGCAAAGGGTGGGTCTGCTATGCCGTGAGATTGAGCCTTGGTTAGCAGCTGAGCACGAAGCACTCGATCAGATGCTTTCGTCATATCAAGGAAGATAACGATGCGTGCCATTCCAGAGTCAGCTGACGTTGTGATTAAATTAAGAAAATCAAGTTGGCAAGTCAGACACGACCCAGACTTTAAGAAGCCTTGTTGGTTTTCATTTAATAACCCACGGGTGAGGATAAAATAGGCAACTTTATCTTTAATTACTCGTTCCATTATTCTGGATACAATTAGAGTGTGGTTTATGGGACGGTAATTAGCGGGGTCATGTAAAGTACCCTTCTTATGGAGAGGAATGATAACGGAAGTTTTCCACTTGGATGGGCAAATGCTTTGTGACATGGAGAGATTAAATAAGTTCAGCTAAAGCATCACAATCTCCGGGCGGCCAAAACGAAACAGAGCTGGAGGGATACCATCGGGTCCAGGGTGGGCCAGGGGCCGGGTGGTATTTAACAGCCTTCTGTATTCGTTGGCTGAGAATACTACGGTTCACAAGGTATCGGCAGTCAAGGAGGTGAGATCTTGGGTTGGACTATTATGGTCTGTTATGAAGGTAGAAGCAAAGAAATTATTAAATGCCTCAGCGATTAACTGCGGCAGGCTAAAATAAATGTTCTCTGATAGGAACAAGTATGGTATTTTGGTTGTAAAGTGGAAGTTTTGAGTTTTAATAAGGCTAGAGAGGTAAGCCATTTTATTCGGCTGGTTGAGAACGTACAGTTCTTGCATTTTCAGCTTGTTCTCCTCTTCGCTTAGTAGCTGGCCTGAGAGGTGGCTGGGGCAGAGGAAGATAGAGAGGTCGTTGGTCCCTCCATAGGCAAGCTGCAACTTCTCGAACTTAGTTTGCGACTTTTGTTGTCGACAGGTCTTTCTTCTACTGAACTCGGTTATCTCGGGAAATATGATGTTAAGAAAACAGAATAAGTTAGAGTGTATTACATCCGACGCCAGCTGAGGATCAGATGTTGGAAAAAATTCATCCCAGGTTTGATTACGCAGGATGGTGGGTGGAATGTTCCATTTTGCATTTCGGAAAGATTCCCGATTTTGAAGACCTTCGTGGTGATACGGTTAGGACCTTATGATCACAACCAGGAAAGTGGCTAAGGACATTCACCTTTATATTTTGGAGGCCTAATGTAAAGATAAGGTCAAGAATATCGTTCCCACTGGTTGGTGGTTTTACGTGTTCTGTCCATCCGCCAGCACGAATACATGAGATAAAATCGTATAACTTCAGAGGAGAATTCGGGGTTGTCCAACAAATCTCAGGGAGGCTGAAGTCCCCCGTTATGGTTTTAGCAGCTTGCGGGATTTCAGCCACTTGACAGAACGCGTCAGTGATTGCATTTACATTACCCATGTTGTTGCCCGACGGACAGTAAACACAATCAATGACGAGCTGCCCCTGAAGCAGTGGCATGGAGATCCAAACAGAGTCTTGGACCTTATCAAGGACAGGAAGTTGGAGTGGGTGTGTTCCAAGACTGCACTTGCTATAAGCAAGACACCCACCACCACGTCTCTCAGACCTGTTCGTAGCAAATATATTATAACCGGGTATGGAGATATGTCGAAGGGGAGTTTTGTCAGTGGGCCAGGCTTCAGTTACGAGGATTACATCCTGGTGAGATTGCAGTGCAAAGGAGCGGACGGATGTAAGCTTACTCTCAAGAGAGCCAGCATTGGAAAGTGCAATTGCGAAACTATCATTATCATGGCCATGACGTACATTGAATGTGTGACCCTTTAAGTTGGCTGCCAGGTTTGGAGAAATTGTAGCTACTGGCGGACGGTGGGATGCTGTGGGAAGAGATACGGTATGGGAGGAAGCGAGATGTTCAGAGGAAACGGAAAAACCGGCAAATTTGGGTGGGGTGGCAGTGGGTCCGAAAGCTCACGACTATTTGGAAATGGGGAGCAGGATGATTGTGGTTGGGTGGGCCGTAAGTAGTCAACCGGAACTGCATTTGGATGAAGACTGGCATAACGATCTGAATGGTCTTGCCGAGACTTCCTCTTTCGTTCTTGGAAGAAGTCTTATTATGTTTCATTCTACCTGGAGACGAAAGACTGACTGGGTTCGGAGAGCGAGGCCCGGGTTCCCGAGCAGAAATGACTGATTTTGCCGATAAAGTCATTCTATTTATTTTCGAAATCAATACGGAGACCGGTGCAAATACACTTAGTCCTGCGCCTTTCTGAGGTATGCAAGGAATGGCTGGTTCTGACACCGACAGTTGGGGGATTACTGATTTTACTCTAGGTACTGGGCTGTTTTCCCGAATCTGTTTTGGATTTCGGACTCCTGCAAGGGTCAGAGTTCGTTCTTATGAACCATATTCTGCGGGAGTAGTTTGTAAGTTCGGCCAGACACTCCTTAAGCTAGTCAAGGGAATCATGTCAATCGGGATTTTGCAAGATAATTTGTTACTAGTTTCAAAGTCAGGGGGACTTTTATCAGTTTTTCGGATTTCAGGGAGCACATTAAGTTGGACCTCTCCATTGAGGCTATTCTGCAGGTTTTGACCCGTTCTATGCTGCTCAGATGAGGTGGAGGTTGACGAACCATCTAGGTCAACAGCTGTTTTGCGACTAACTACAGAAGAAGTCCTTGCGTGATGGCCGAAGTCTAGTAAATTGACCACCTTAGAGGGACTACAGGCTGAATGTTTACCAGGGTTATGGTTCTTTGTGTGGCTCTTGCGAACCCCCCTTTGTAGAGGGGTTTCGTCGGGAAGTATTTTTGCCCGCTTGAAGCCTGTGTTGGCAATGACGAAAGACTGTCGGCTGATAAATTCCCTGACAGCAGCTTCAGTATTAAACTGAAACAGGAGCGGGCATGTATTTTGCGGTGAAGTTTTTCGGAGTCTGACAAAGTAGCACGGTTTTGAATCCAGGTTGCAAGCCTCTAGGATTGAATTCTTAGCAGTTGAGTGAGGTAGCTTATCTGGAATGTTGAATTCTATTGCATTGTTGGCTTTCTCACCGCGTCTAAATATTTCAGAGGCAACGGCATCGATGAACTTCTTGGCTGAGATTAGGTTTGCCCGAGTGTGGTGTAGAGATGGGTCAAGCAGGAATGCTAATGGACCTAACTGACGGATGGTTCTGTCAAAAGCGTCAAGCCGAGGGGGAAAACTATTCATGGTTTGCTTTTTTCGGCGGCCGCTTTGGTAGCATCTTCTAGTATATCTACGAGGGATACTGAACAACTTTTGAGCGTGCTTTGGAGGTGAGGGGTCTTACAACAGCTAGTGCTAGCTGAGATTTTGGGCAGGTGGGCAGCAATGGAATGCACAACTTAGCTGATGGAGTGATTGGTAAAGAATTCGACTCAATATCGCGGGAAGTAAAGTAGTGACAGCTGACAGATAATGGGCGAGTTAACGGACTATGGTAAATTGCGGGGTATCAAAAAGGTGGGAGAAAAAGGGACTAATTAAGTTTGAGAGGCCGGATGAAAAAGGACTACTTAAGGAGGGTTTTGAACAATTGATTAAGTTATTTGGAAACCAAGAATCTCTGGAAAAATCTATTGTACTGATTTGCGATAATAACTGACGTCCACAGGTTGGTGTGACGCAGTTATTGCTACTATCGTATCGTTAAATCAGTTGAAATAGTAATGAATACCAGTAATAGCCGGAAGCTTGAGCTTGACGCTGAAAAGCGAAAAAGACTGAGACAATGCGATTTTGAGTCACGATGACCTTGACATCCTTGCTCACATTTCTGACTGCTCTGCTTGTGGACTGTTGAAAATTTAGCTCTCTTAGCTAGTAACGCGTCCGGTGTTGCTCAAAGGCGTAAACGCGAAAGGTATTGTTTCAATAAAAAGCACTCTTCGCCCATTCCATCGAATTTTACCTTCTTTTGTCACGCGTCGGAAATTCTGTTCTGTTGTCCGCTGCATTGGCTATTCTCGGGATCAAGTTAGTACCTGGTATCTGAGGTACTAAACACCTTTGGTTCAATATTTACGGTTTACATGTCAGTATTCATGTTATTTTTTAAAAATTGTTATTTAGTCCGGAAAAAGAAGTGACGTGAAACAATTGTATCGTATAAGCAGTAAATGTTTGAATGGGAAAGGTACAAAAAGGTGCTACCAGTAAACTGAAACTGAAGAAAAACATGGATAACGAACTGTGACATGTAAACAAAATGGAATTTTTAGCGGTCAGGTCCACCTTCGTTTTTCAAGAATGTGTCAGCAGTGGAGCAGTGAAAAAGCAAAATGCACAAAAGCATTTATACACTGAACCCCCTGTAATATTTTAACAAAGACAAGAGCACCGGATAAGATACCTGTATTCTAACGGCCACAAAAGTCAATTAATGAAGCACATACAACCGTTTATGCAGGCCCTTTTCCAGACTGTGCGGTGCCAACGTTGCTCCTGCGGCAGCTTGAGTGGTTCGGCCGCGTTTTGGCTAGTTGCTCGTGGCAGACAGCTTGCTTCTCTTGGGCATCACTTCTATTTGGTTGGTCCGATTGTCTCAATTGACGGCTTGATCGGCAGCCCCTCACCTGGGCTATCTTGCTGGTTGCCGGAAAGCCCGCTGCTTTCTCTCTGGTAGTCCGTACGCCTCCTTCTGTCTGCTTCTGGAAGTCTCCAACATATTTGCGGACCGCTCTTTTTCCTGTGGCCCTCGTTTGGTTCGCCGGTTCACATTGGTATTTATGTCATTCCATTTCCCCATCACTACCTGCTACAATATGACAGAAACGGATGAAGTAATGAAAGGAAAATATGTACTTGTTTAAAACAGGTGATAATGACGTAATTCGTTTGCCGGGTTCTTGAAGATCTATGAGGTTTGCGAATCAAATTAAAAAAATTTCTGTCTATTTCGCACAACGGTTGGCTTTCCATTTCCTCAGAGGAAGTGGTTGCATCTGCGGCGTATTCTATTGTATAACATTGGTTATACAATAGAATTTACCCATCTTATCTGAAATAAAACTCCTGCATTCTTGATGCAACCTCGTCGTAAGTATTGGATGAATATACCGCCATAAATTACGCATGATACAAGGTTAATAAATGTTGGACATCCGTGATGTTACAAAAGGGTGACATTTAGACGAGCAGGAAGTTTCACATCCCCCCATATCTTCTTTTTGATGCGATAGCTCGTCCAACGTGACTGTAAAGCTCGGTTGTAGAACATTCCCCCAAAAACACTGCTAATTTAGGTTTCCTTGCAATCACCCACTCATTTACACCATCGGCTTGCTCTTGCGCATTGTATTTTTTATGAACCAACCTTTGTTTGTCCGCGTCTAACGCGCTACTCTGTTATATTCTATTTTGGACCCGCGTGACGCACGTGCTCCTTTCTCGCACGCCGCAACTTGGTTCTCGTTTTCTGCGACCCTGTGATCGCATAATTGAGGTTCGTATCTGCTCTATGTCACTGTTAGTTTGATGATCTAGTATCGTAGGATTTCACGGATAATCGCGTTCCGATTTCGGGCTCAGTTTCAAATTCGGCTACGTATTGCTCAAAGGTGCCTTAGAAATACGCAAAGTGCCAAGGAAAGAATCGAAGCAATTGGAATCTGGACAGAAGTCAGTACGGCAGGTCACCGGGGAGGTTTTGGTACTTTTGGTACTTTAGTTAGTGCTAGGTCAATTATTCTTGTCAGTTCTAGCTCATGTATTACTGAGGGTAATATGGATTGCAAGAATTTTGATCTATTTCGATGAAGGATATTAGGCCTAGAACAGCAGCTGTTGTCGGCCAGGCGACAGGCCCAGGCAGCAGAAGAGAGGCGTAGATAGAACGAGCGTGAGCAAAAGGCCAACGACTACTACCCATCCGGCAGACCAGGACAAACTAAAATAGGAAACTCTGTGCCGGCCGCTGAATATAAAGAATCGACGCAACCAGCGATCGATCTGCCGAGGGTAGAACTGACAGTTTTCTACGGACGATCTGAACACTGCTGCAAGTTTATCAGGCAGTTCGAAACTTTCGTCGAAGACAAGATAACCTACTCCGGGAAAAGTCTTCTCTACCTGACGCATTACCTTCGAGGCCGAGCAGGGGCAGCTGTTGATGGGTGCACCATGCCCGACCCGGAACAAGGCTACACACGGGAAAGGAAGAATTTCAGGGACATTTTCGGCCGGCCGTTCAAGGTAGCCCGTAATCTAATAGAGGGCTTGATGTTAAAGGTCAAAAGAGCCAAGGGCGACGTCTATACAATGGACGACTTGGTGATCAAAATTCAGAACTGTTCAATAGCCCCCGACCATTTAGGTTATAGGACTGACCTCGATGAAGTGCAAACCTTGGAGGGCATAGTACGTCACCTCTCTCCCGAACTGCAGGGTCGATGGGCAGAAGAGGCTGAACGTATAAGCGGGAGCGACCGTGAGGCTAACTTCGAAGACTCGACCGAACACTTAGACAGGCGAACCAAGATAGCTGACAGTAGATTTGGCCGACTCATCCGAAACTGTAACCGAGTAAACAAATCTAGCACTAGCCAGGCTCAAACCACCACACGGGAACATCCGAAATATCAGCCTTGGACCAATGCACACGTCGTTCCACGCGAGGCTATAGCGCACCCAAGTTGCGGGTCCCGTGACGCTAGCCATGGACCACTAGAATGCCCGGGGCCTTAAAAGCAGTTCAATGTTTCTCCTATGGCGCACACTAGCTGACCCTTGGGTTGATAACAGAAACTATGCTCCGCAAAGGACACTACGACTGAAAGAGCGCTTCTTTCGAGACCAGGATCCGTGGAAACGATACGCAGAAGTAATGAAGTGAATCGAAGCTCTCGGCTACGTTGGAAAAATACCTGCAACCACCGACTGCCGGAAGAGGATCTGGTATCTACCTCGCCACCCGGTTCTCCACCCCAAGAAACCCGAAAACTTGCGGGTGGTTTTCAACTATGCAGCCGAGTTCCGGGGCAAGTCGTTAAACGATCGCCTGCTACAGGGGCCTGACTGGACCGCGCCATTGATTGAAGTTTGTGCCGTTTCAGAGTAGGTAGAGTGGCCTTGCCCGCCGACATCGGGGACATATCTCTCCAGGCAGAAGTACCTGTAAAAGAGCGAGGCGCCTTGCGATTCCTATGGCGGGAAGGGAACAACCTGAACAAAGCAGTGAGAAATTATAGGATGACCGTCCACCCCTCTGGAGAGATATCATCACCGTTTTGTGCGAACTGCGCCCTTCGAGAGTCAGCGAACAAACATGGAGATTTGGTCCACCGGTCGGTAGTAGACAACGTCAGCAGAAAATTCTACGTCAACGACTATCTTCGGTCATTCGATGATGTAGACTCGGCCCCAGCGTAGTTCATGGGCCTAAAAAGAATGCTAGAAGAGGGAGGCTTTCGTCTAACGAAATGGATGTCGAACTCTTCACAAGTGCTCAGAGTCATTCCGTACCACGAGAGGGCCGAAATGGTTAGGGATTTGGGCGGCTCTCCACTCTCTGCCGGACGCACTCTAGGAGAACAATGGATTGCGGAAACGTACGACTTTGTTTTTGAGCTAAACGTTCCCGAGAAACTAGTAACTCGTCGTGGCATACTATCTGCTGTCTCCAGCTTATTCGATTCCCTCAGTTTCGCCTCTCTCTGGCTGTTACTCGGAAAGGTCTTGCTGCAGCGACTCCACCGTAAGAAAGCCTATTGGAACCAGCCACTGGACCGAGAAGACAAACTGGACCGGAAGGAATTTCCGGACACCTCAAAGAAACTAGGAGACATACCGATTCCACGATGTCTGCCCCCTGGTCACACAACACGGACGGTAGAACTACATGCCTTTTCTGACTCATCCGAAGTCGGTTATGGAGCTGTGGTGTACGGACGACGGTGAACGAGAGATGGACAATAAACTACGAGGATCCTATTCGCCAAAGCCCGCGTTGCCCCAATAAATTTGGTTTCCATCCCATGTCTTGAACTCAGCGCAGCCTTGTTAGCAATCATGGCGTTAGAAGCTGCAAAAAGATGTCTCGACTTCTACATTTGGTCGGCTAGTTTTTGGACGGGCTTGACGATAAAACTGGACTCCATTATCAACGTCAGGAGCCGGTTTAGTACTTTCGTTGCTAGCCAGCTCACGATCATCCACGACGGAACAGCCGTGAACCAGTGGAAGCATGTCAAGTCTGGCAAAAACCCAGCCAATCTGTGTCCCCGAGGTGCGACCAACTTCCTGCAACCCGACCCGTAGGCGGGAGGACCAAAATTGCTGCAAATACCTCGACAGGACTGGCCCGTGCACGAAATCAAACCCCCTTTGGAATTTGGACTGGAAATCAAAGGGTAGTGATGGCGGCCACAGTCATCGAAGCAGCATTCATTTTGTCACGATTGGTCAGGTTTCCCTCCTGGATGAAGACTCTTAGGTCATTAGTTTGGTTGGCCAGGTTCGAGAGACATTTGCTAGTTATGAAAGGGATCCGCCCCTCCAGCCGTGTGCGAGTGGGTCCGATAAGCCCCGATGAACTACGGGCCGCAGAACACTATTTATTCAGGATAAAACAACGGAAAGCCTTCACCCGTAAACTCGGGGGGGGGGGCGGAAAAAGCGGGACCAACCGACAAAAGAATGTTACCTCCGAAGGGCAACTTGAAGCGTTCAAACCCCAAACTCATTATTGGACTGCTACGGGTAGATGGTAAACCGACCAAATCCCACCTGAGCATTGACACGAAATATCCCATATTGCCACCGGCTCGACAACCTGTGAGAGAGCTAATGATTTAGCACATCCACGCCGTGGAGGGACGTGTCGGGGAAAGTCACTTGACGAGCATCACCCGAAAGCGCCTTTGGTTGTTGAGGGGACGACCGTAAAACGCGTAATCCGACGTTGTGTGCAATGTAGGAGACGCAATGCCACGGCGGGCAAACAACACATGGCCCCGCTACCAAAATGCAGGGTGACTGCGGGCTGGTGGCCGTTCAGCGACGCCGGGTTGGACTATTTTGGACCCTCGTGGATCAAGTGTGGGAAGAGAGTAGAAAATCGATATGGATGTATCATGACGTGCATGAAGTCACGCTCGGTGCACTTAGAAGTTACGCACTCGATGAAAACCGACTCTTTCCTCCAGGCTCTGCAGCGCTTTATCAACCAAAGAGTTACACCAGCATATATATACTCCGACAATGGGTCGAACTTCGTGGGCGCTCAACGGGAATTGCAAAGTTGGCACAAGAACATCAACAGGGACGAACTGCAGGGTCGAGCCGTGGCCTGTGGCACACGATGGCATTTCAACCCCCCACAGGCCAGCCACCGCGGCGGCTTATGGGAAAGCATAATCCGGTCCGCCGGACGGGTATTGCTGTCAATCATGGAGCAATAGCCGCCCGACGACGAGACGCTGAACACCGTCGTAACTGAGGTCGAGAGAATTCTGAACAACCGCCCCTTGGTTCCAGTAACAAACGGCGACCCCTCCCACCCGGCGCTTACCCAGAAGGACTTGTTGACGTTAATGTCAAACGAGGGTTTCCAAGGATCGGTAAACCTTCGTGGGAGCTACCTTCATGGATGGAAACAGGCCAACTATCTTGCCAAGGTTTTCTGGAGGCGATGGCTGTGGGAGTACCTACCGGCTCTGCAAGTTCGACAGAAGTGGCTGGTGAAAACAAGGCCATTCAAGGTTGGGAACTTAGTGATGATCGCAGACAAACACGCACATTTCAGCACCTAGCATTTGGGCGTGGTTATGGAAACCATCAAAAGCTCTGACGAAATGATAAGAACTGTGAAGGTGAAGACCGCCAACGGGACGCTAATCCGCGACGTACGCAGTATCAGCCTCCTCAAGAGCGGAGACGGAGAAGCCGATAATACGGAAATCCAGTGGACTATTTCTAATTCGTCTTTGAATTCGTTAAAGGAACCTCTCGTTTGTGGGGGCATTAACGACATACCGGCGTGTTGAACTATCATACACCCTGAGACATACACACTTACGTGGTACACCATTATGTTTCGTGACCACCAACAAAAACGATGCGGTGCCCACCGTCTTTCGTTGACGTTACAGAAGGCATTTCCCATATGGGATAGAAGTTTTGACTCCACCATACACCCAGACACACCCCAATCACACTTACATAATACACGTTTATACTTCATGACCCCTAATCAAACACGTTGCAAGGCTGATTGTCCCTCGTTTATCACTGAAATAATGGGAGATGTCTTCCGTAGGTGGTAGTCGTTACTATTTGCCCTTATACCAGAGTGCGACCTCACCCATGACACCCACACGCACACACACTCATACAAGCACACGCAGCCAAGGCACGACGGCTCTCCCGAGGACAGCACCTATGTTTTTCCTTCACGCCCGCCATCGATCAGCCGTTTTCATGGACGATGCAGAGTAACATCGCGTCGATGTGGCCACCGGATCACGTGCGATCGTGGGTGGAATGTTGACGCCAGGAACATTAGGTACGCGCACTGAAAACAGGGCCTGGGTAGGTAGAGAGAATCAGTGCCCTTATTCCAAACCTTTGACTCTGCCAAGATCCAGGAGGATTTTGGTGGGCGATGAAACGACCGGTCGTGGAACCCCCCCCCCCCCAAAAAAAAAAAAATAAATAAATAAAACACTGTGATGTTACGTTTCCTTGCAATCACCCACTCATTTACACCATCGGCTTGCTCTTGCGCATTGTATTTTTTATGAACCAACCTTTGTTTGTCCGCGTCTAACGCGCTACTCTGTTATATTCTATTTTGGACCCGCGTGACGCACGTGCTCCTTTCTCGCACGCGCAACTTGGTTCTCGTTTTCTGCGACCCTGTGATCGCATAATTGAGGTTCGTATCTGCTCTATGTCACTGTTAGTTTGATGATCTAGTATCGTAGGATTTCACGGATAATCGCGTTCCGATTTCGGGCTCAGTTTCGAATTTGTCTACGTACTGCTAAAAGGCCTCCTACAGGAACATCGTTAAAGATGACGTACACGATACATGCGTGGTAGAATAATGAAAAAGTCATACCTGTGCTTGACGCATAATGATGCACTTTTATGTTAAATGACAGTTGTCACTTACCTTTACTTTAAACATATCGAATATATATGTGTGGTACAGTGGTAGGGCACAGTACAGTGGTGTGCATAGCATGCCGGACTAACCCATAAGCGAACCGAGCTGGAGCCCGTTCCTAGCCCAGCCGAAGGCCGGATGGGCTACAGTCGGTTTACGGCCGGGTTGTTTGGTCGAATTCCGGCTCCTGGCACCCGTTGCACACCCAGCCCAAGCCTTGCTCCCAACCCGGATGGTCAACTAATACCGTATAAGCCTAAAACGAATACCATAGGCCACCCAAAAATACATCTTACATGACTGAACCTGTGTTATCTCTTGGGAAGTGTGGCTCACCGTGAAAGCTGACTTGGATATTATCGGAAGCCCACTTACCGTTGCTGTGCAGAGCACAGATACCCAAAGGGAGCCGACCGTCGATTGAAACAAACCCATTGGATATTGTAACGCAATCTCTAACAGCCAAATTACAAAATATTCGTATTTCTGAGTTCGGTAGGGAAAATTTTGACAACCTATACGATTTTCTACAGCCAAGATCGCTGATTAACAAACCTGTCCCGAACCCGCTCTGAGCCAGCCCTATGGAACGGGCTGTGTGCTACGTGAATACCTGTTCTGTAATCCAAACAAACAGAGCGAATTCCTCACGCTTAACGAGGCCCAAGAAACCAATTCCCGAGCATGGAGCCAACAAATCATTTTAAACGACTGGAATATCTACGATTGGTCGACGTGAACGAGAAAGCAAAACCAAAATGCGACAGAACAAAGTGCCTTAAGCCACTGCGACTCATTACCTTACTGAATGCCCACAAAGTTACCTCACCAAGAAAGCACGAACAGGAGGGAAAAATGCAAGTGCCTCGATCGCAAAACAGTATCAGCAACAGTACGGTGGGAAAGAGTGGCCAAAATTCCGTGCAGAAAATATAGAGGTTACAGATGAGGAATTACCTGTCATTCAGGAGGTCACAAGCGGGGTCCCTGGTATCTTGATCTTTATAGTGCTGGTGATGTCAAACGCCCGCTGAAGAAAATTTGGCGGCTTCCGCTTCCTCGAGGGCCGGTGTGCTTCGGTCCAACGGAATTCCAGCACCCATGGACCTCAAGCCCGCGAGCCTGAATATCCCGCCTCATGTCCATCCAAAAGGTCGCCCAGTTGCAGTCTCCAGCACCATGCTGACCGATCGTCTCGTCTGACAGTGAGTGGTTGGCTCTTTGAGCGTGCGCGAAAGTCGACGAGAGCGCGGCTCAAGCCATTGTGACTGTATGAATCCGCCCGAGAGAGCAAAGGGTAAACTGGAAGGAAGTAGCACCTCAGGACGCCGGCAACTGTTGGGCCACGGTTCTTAACACTCAAACGAATTTCGGTGTTTCTATAGCAACTAGGACACCAGAAGAAAATAGTTATCTCCGCGGGCTGCATCTTCTCGGGCACGCTGTTTGGTAAGTCTGTGGCGGATTTCAAACCCAGCATTAACAATCGGCTGTGAAATTTGGCACGTAAACAGCGAGGAGGAGGGGTTTGGTAGTGAGCTTTCACGAGGGTCACTTCTCGTTGCGGGTACGGCTAGGGATTCTGGTAGACAAATTTCCAGGATTTTGCCGGGAAGGATGCGTGTAGTGCGAGTAAAGCTCTCTAGACGAAGGCGACTGAAAGGCTTGAAAAGGTTTAAGTTGGCCGGGTGGCTCGAATTCAGTGACGGCAGGTTCGAGGCAGTCAAAAACACGACGTAGTGTAGCCCTGTGATGTATTCAACAAGAGTTTCATCTCTGCTCTTTATCACAAAAAGTGGACCAGTGTATGGTGGTTGTGAAGTAGGTCGAAAACTAACACCAGGGAATAACTGGTGGCGACTTTCAAAACAACTGTAAAGTAGCTTTTAGACTGTCGCTTGCAAGGAGGGCCGGCTCTGGGCATTCGCGTATGCTACGTAAGGCGTTGAAGGCATTCACCCTAGTCGAAAGGCACTATTGGTGAGGAAAGTATCAACACCCCAAGCAGGCGACGTTTACCGCCACTAGCAGCATAGCAGATGTTGTGTTCAAATAACCCTTAAAGGTACTACGCAGGCTTAGTTGTGCTGACGGCAGCGACTCGCCCAAAATTTGGTTATCGCTGGAGCGAAGGGCGGCTTCTAGCTGCCGGAGGAAAGATTATTCGTACCGGTGGCCCGGGGGTAGTGGGATGACTTCCTAATGTGTTGGCAACCGAAAGTGACTACTGGGCTGCCAACAGCGCCGTCATAATGTGAACCGCAGTCGGCTGTCACTGCCATCGGGCAACCGAACAAACCCAACAGGACGATAAAGCTTTCACGGCCTCTCCTGAGATCGAACGAGAGGTAGGAATGGAGTGCAGCCGGCGAGTAAAACAGTCCAGGCATGGGATGGGCAGAAGTGCCCAAGTGTAGGTGACACTGGTCCCACGGGTTGACTTTGTCATGATGAAAGCGTGTTTCAGGTTCCAGGAAGCTAGCTAACGCCTTCTTGGTTTGTCAATGGGTCTTAACACATTAGCACTGAAGGCAAGCACGGACCCACTGCCGGAAGCCCCATTCTACTTTGGGCCGAAAAAAGCTGGGTGATCAGCTTTGCCAAGGTGATCACACCGGGATGAATCAGCTTATGGAGGGTCAGGGAAGTAAGGTAACGGTGAGCAGCAGGGACCACCGGCCCAGGGCCACCTTGTGAGACATAGCAAACGACGGCTTTCTGGGAAGCCTGGATGAGTACCTTCGTCAGGCTCAAAGAACGGCTATGTCGAAATTGGTCGGTGTCAAGGTCCGTGGTCTTGGCGTATGCCACTACGTCCATGTCGATGTCAGGCGTTGGTGACAAATCCAACTGTCAAACGGGTGACAACGGCAATGGGAATGAGCGCCCCACAGTAAACTGTGAAACAAAGTCTAAGTGGGGAACCTCGCTTGATGAGTATCCATCGAAAGCTGACTTCCGTGAGTAAACTAACGGTGTATTGTCCGTAAAAGCTCTGAGCAAACGGCACTCAAGAGCGTGCCGAAAATAACTGAAGCCCAAATAGGCGGCTAGTAGCTCCCTAGCAAACGTGGTGTACCAAGAGTTGGCGGGTTACTGGCGCCCAGAAAAGAAGGCCAGAGGGTGCCAAGGGTCGTCTACGAGCTGTCGCAGTATGGCTCCAGCCGCCGTACCCAAGGCATTGGTCACCGCCGAGACTGTAGCCGAAAGGCCGGGTTGTTAAGGGGTAGTAAGTTGACTATGGCCTACGAGACTGAGCTGAGAGCGGCCTGTGCCTTGTCGGGCAACATGAACTTCCGCTTGCCTTCGCGCAACAGATTGGTGAGAGGCTGCATCACTTGGACACAGCGAGGAATAAATCAGTGATAGGTGTTCACCAGGCCTGAAAAGTGACGCAACTAGCAAAATGATTGGGGCTCAGGATGATAGCGAATATTGGAAGCTTTGCCTGGCCGAGGGCGGATGCCCCAGGGTGAGATAAAATGTCTTATGAAAGTGATGTCAGACGGCTCTGGTTTGCAGTTTGCAATGTAGGCATTTAGCCATGCTGGCTAAGGCGTTTAAAAGGGCCTTCAGATGTGCAGTGTGGATTTTCTCTGAAGAACCAGCCACCAAAATATCATCTGGATATGAGTGGACCTTTTAGTAATCACGGGTTGCTATTTGTATGAACCGCTGAAAGGCCAAGGTTGCATTGCTCAGTCCAAGCGACATGCGTACAGGCTCGAACAACTCAAAGGCGCAGAGATGGCTGCCTCGTGAACATCCGCTTCCGCAACCGGGATCTGATCAAGGGCACGAACCAAATCAATACGGCTGAGGACAGGGCAGACTGATGAAGACGACCGAAGGTCTTTTGCGTAGGGAACCGGGTATCCATCGGGGAAGGTGACATGGTCGAATGCTCTGTAATCACCACAGGGTCTCCGGTCGTCGCTAGATTTAGGAATAACGTGATGATAGGAAGGAGTACTACACCGAGCTCCAACATGTATTCGAATCCCGCCTGTGCAATGTTGAGAGTGTCCGGTGGTCACCGGCATGGCCTGGTGAACACTCGGGCTCATTCATGTCAGTGTGGTGAGTGACATTGATAGCCACTGCCTGGGGGGGGGTCCAGACTACCGAAAAATGGCCGGATAGGCAGCGACGAGCTCACCGCAGGGTTGGTGTGCAGGCGGTCGAACTTTCACAGGCTTGACGTGGTTTACCCGAGAACTATAACCCGTAACAGCGACGGAGGTCTGAAGATCCACTACCCTACGGCGCGGTGCCTCAACCAGTAAGTCGAGGTGTTGCAGTAAGCCACTGCCTAGAATGGGGTGTGACACACGTTTGGGCAATGCGTAGCCAAATTCGCAACGGATCCCGAAATCAAAAGGCGGTTATCCGTGATATTCTACGATACTAGATTATTGAATGAACAATGACACCAAAAAGATACTAACCTCAATAACGAGATCACAAGGACTCAACAAACGAGAAACCGAGCTGCAGCGTGCGAGCAAGGAGAACGTGCGTCATGCAAGTCCAGAACAAGGATATGACAAAGTAGCGCTCTGGGCGCGAACAAACAACAATTGGTCCATAAAAATAAACAGTTCGTAAAGACACGTCAATAGTGAAGGCAAGTGAGTGATGTTAAGAAAGACACCGAATCGCAAAGGTTTTGGGGGGATTTCACACTACCGGTCGTTACACCGCCCACCAAGGTCCTCCCGAATCCTTAGCAGAGTCAAAGGTTTGGTATAAAGGTACTGGTTCTTCCTACCTACCTAGGCCCTGCTGTCAGTGCGCGTGCCTAATTCTTATCGTCAACGTTCTACTCATGGTCACACCTAATCCGTTGGCCACATAGAAGCGAGGCTATTCTACATCTTCAACGAGAGCAACTGACCCATGGCGGGCGTAAAGGGGGCACATAGATGCTGTCCTTTGAAAGGCCGTCCTGCCCAGGCTGTATGTGCTTGAGTGAGTGTGTGTGTGTATGATGTAATCGCCGCTACCTCCACATACGCAAAAGCCATTTCAGTAACGTCAACAAAGGCAAAATGCGAACACCGTCACATGTTTGATAGGGGTTGCGGGACATAGCGCGCATCGGGTATATGCGTACGTGTCTAGATGTATAATGGAATCACAAGTATCGCTACACATCAAAGGAGGACTTTCTGCAACGTCAACGAAAGACTGTGAGCACTGAAACGTGTTTGATGGGGACTGCGTGGCATAAACGAGTAAAATGTAGGCATGTGTGCGTGACCTAAGCTCCGCTACTTCTACTTATGCAAAGGCATTTGGTACCGTCAAAAAAACGACGAACACTGTCACATGTTTGATAGGGGTTGCGGGGTATGTGTGTATGTGTCTGGATTTACAATGGAATGGCATTTGTTACCACGTATCGGAAAAAGGCCTACTCTAATGTCAATGAAAGACAGTAAGCACTGTAACAGCCGGTCGTGGAAAATCCCCCTTTTTCCCTCGCGATTCAGTGTTTTTCCCAACATCACTTATTTCCATACACTATTGACTTGTCTTTACGAACTGGTTGTTTTTCTGGACCAATTGTTGTTTGTTCGCGCCCAGAGCGCTACTTTGACACATCCTTGTTCAGGACCTGCGTGACGCACGTGCTGTCTGCTCACACGCTGCTATTCGGTTTCTCGTTGTTGAGTCCTTGTGATCGTATTATTGAGGTTTGTATATTGTTTATGTCATTGTTTATTGTAATAATCTAGTATCGTAGAATATCACGGATAATCGTCTTTTGATTTCGGGATCCGTTGCGAATTTGGCTACGCATTGCTCAAACGTTCGTAACAAGCACTACAACATGTTTGACGGAGACCATGTCATATATAACGGGCACAATGTAGGTGAGTGTGCGTCGGGGTGTATGACGGTTTGATACGTCAGTGTGTCGGGATTGCTTCCATATATGAGGTTTCTTTACACACCTTGATGACTAGTGCGAAATAGTCTACTGGGCCTCAGCGTTATCAGCTTCTCCGTCTTCGCTCTCGAGTAGGCTAATACTGCGTATATCACGAATGAGCGCTCCGTTAGCTGTCTTCACCTTCACCGCTCTTATCAATCACTCACTGATTTCGATGGTTCCCAAAACCACCCCCAAGGACCAGGTACTGAAGTGTGCGCGTTTGTCTGCAATCATCACCACATCCCCATTTTTGAATGGTCTTGTTTTAACCAGCCACTTCTGTCGAGTCTGCCAAGCCGGTAGGCACTCCCACAGCCATCGCCTCCAGAAAACCTTGGCAAGATAGTTGGCCTGTTTCCATCCATGAAGGTAGCTCCCACGAAGGTTTACCGATCCTTGGAAACCCTCGTTTGACCTTAACGTCAACAAGTCCTTCTGGGTAAGCGCCGGGTGGGAGGGGTCGCCGTTCGTTACCGGAACCAAGGGGCGGTTGTTCAGAATTCTCTCGACCTCAGTTACGACGGTGTTCAGCGTCTCGTCGTCGGGCGGCTATTGCTCCATGATTGACAGCAATACCCGTCCGGCGGACCGGATTATGCTTTCCCATAAGCCGCCGCGGTGGCTGGCCTGTGGGGGGTTGAAATTCCATCGTGTGCCACAGGCCACGGCTCGACCCTGCAGTTCGTTCCTGTTTATGTTCTTGTGCCAGCCTTGCAGTTCCCGGTGAGCGCCCACGAAGTTCGACCCATTGTCGGAGTATATATATGCTGGTGTAACTCTTTGGTTGATAAAGCGCTGCAGAGCCTGGAGGAAAGAGTCGGTTTTCATCGAGTGCGTAACTTCTAAGTGCACCGCGCGTGACTTCATGCACGTCATGATACATCCATATCGATTTTCTACTCTCTTCCCACACTTGATCCACGAGGGTCCAAAATAGTCCAACCCGGCGTCGCTGAACGGCCACCAGCCCGCAGTCACCCTGCATTTTGGTAGCGGGGCCATGTGTTGTTTGCCCGCCGTGGCATTGCGTCTCCTACATTGCACACAACGTCGGATTACGCGTTTTACGGTCGTCCCCTCAACAACCAAAGGCGCTTTCGGGTGATGCTCGTCAAGTGACTTTCCCCGACACGTCCCTCCACGGCGTGGATGTGTTGGATCATTAGCTCTACTGCAGGTTATATCGCCGGAAGCAGTATGGGATGCTTTGTGTCGAAGCTTAAGCGGACGCTGGCCAGCCTACCATCCACCCGCAGCAGCCCATCAATGAGTTTAGGGTTTAAAATCTTCAATTCGCCTCTCGGAGATGATATTTCTTTGTTGATCGATCCCACTTCTTCCGCCCTCTCGAGTTCTCGGGCGAAAGCCTCGCGTTGAATCATTCGGAAAATATCGTATTCTGCAGCTTGTAGCTCATCGGGACTTATCGGGCCGACTCGTATCCGGCCCGAGGGGCGTAGCCCATTCATGACTAGTAAATTTCTCTTGAACCTGGTTAACCAAACTATCGAACGAAATTTCTTCATCCAGGAAGAGATCCCGACCAGTCGCGATAGAATGCATGACGCTTCGACGACGTTGGCCGCTATCACTACGCCTTCGATCTCCAGCTCTACTTCCGTAGGGGTTTTAATTCGAACACGGGCCAGTCCTGTTTGGGCACTTGCAGGAGGTTGGCCCTCTCGCCCGCGTGACTAGTTGCCTGAAGTTGGTCGCACGCCGGGAGCACAGATCGGATGGATTATCACCAGACCTGACATGCTTCCACTGGTTCATGGCTGATTCATCGTGGATAATCGTGAGTCGGCTAGCGACGAAAGTGTTAAACCGGCTCCTGGCGTTGGTAATGTGGTAAAGCACTATCGCTGAGTCCGTCCAAAAGCTAACCGACCAACTGTAGAGGTCAAAACATCTCTTCACGGCTTGCACAGCCCTGGCTGCCAACACGGCTGCAATGAGTTCAAGGAGTGAGATCGAGACCGACTTCAGCGGGGCGGCGCGGGCTTTAGTGAACAGGATCCTCGTAATGCATCGTCCATCTCCTGTGCACCATCGTCCGTACACCACAGCTCTATAAACGACTTCGGATGCATCGTAAAAGGCATGTAGTTCTCCAGTCCGCGTCGTATGGCCAGGAGTCAAACATCGTGGAATCTTTATGTCCCCTAATTTCCTCAAGGTGTTCAAAAATTCTTCCCAGTTCAACCGGTCCCCTCGGGCCAGTGACTGGTCCCAATCTACTTTCTTACGGCACAGCCGCTGCAGCAAGATCTTTCAGGGTAGCAGCCAGGGTGAGAAAAAACCAAGCGGGTCGGATAATTTAAGGACAGCGGATAGTATGCCACGACGGGTTATTAGCAGCTCCGGAGCTTTTAGCTCGAAAACGAAGTCGTCCGTTTCCGCGTCCCATTGCATTCCTAAAGTGCTTTCGATAGGAAGTGGAGAGCCGTCCAAATCCGTTACCCTTTCGGCCTTTTCGTGATACGGAACGACCTTTAGCTCTTCTGGAGCTTTCGACATCCACTTTGTTAGATGGAAGCCGCTCGCTTCTAGCAATCTTGTCAAGCTTCTGAAATGCGCTAGAGCTGATTCCACATCATCGAATGACCGAAGATTGTCGCTGACGTGGAAGTTCCTGCTAACGCTATCTACCACCGTCCGATGGACCAGATCTCCATGTTTGTTCGCAGCTTCCCGAAGGGCGTAGTTCGCACAGAAAGGTGACGATATGGCTCCGAAGGGGTGAACGGTCATCCCATAATTCATCACTGCTTTGTCCCGATCGCTCTCTTCCCACCACAGAAAAAGCAACGCGTCTCGTTCTCCTACCGGTATTTTCACCTGATGAAACGTTTCCCTAACGTCGGCGGACAAGGCCACTTTACCCACTCTGAAACGGCACAAAACTTCGATCAGTGGTGTGGTCCAGTCAGGCTCTTGTGGTAAGCGATCGTTTAACGACTTGCCCCGGAACTTGGCTGCACAGTCGAAAGCCACCCGCAGCTTTTCCGGTTTCTTGTGGTTGATGACCGAATGGCGAGGCAGATACCAGATACCCTTTTTGCAGTCGGTGTTGGCAGGTACCGTTTCAACGTAGCCGAGAGCTTCGTTTCGCTTCAATAATTGCGCGTATCGTTTCCGCAGATCCTGGTCTTGTATGAAACTTTCTTTCAGTCGTAGTGGTCGTTGGATAACATAGTTTCTGTTATCAGTCCACGGGTCAGTAGATGTGCGCCATGGGAGGGGAATCTCGAACTGTTTTTTAAGGCCTCTTGTGCCTTGCCGCACCGTTTGTAGAGCGAAGTGATCCTCTTGAGACAACGTCGGTCTTTCGTCTCCAATGTCATGAAACTCCTTTTCATACAGCCGCTGCAGGTGGTACCCTATGCGGTTCGTTTCGGTGGATAAATATTTAACGGAAGCACGTCCCCATACTGGACCGTATAACATCCATCCCAGAGCCGTGCGTACTGCGTAAGGTGCCTGGCGGTCGCTCACTCTTTGGTCAAGTACCCAATGCGCCTCTGGCGCGTCGCAGCCGATGAGGAGTACCACCTCATCGTCTTCCCAGTCTACAACGGTTACATCCTGCAGGTGGGGCCACCTAGTCAAGATGGCGTTGACCGACCTTGGTGCTCGCATGGGGTGATCAGCTAATGGGAATGCTTCCCTTAGTTCGATTTGCTCGTTAATGTCTAAAGAGATGAGTTGCAGCCTCAACCTGCCGACAGTCATTACCTGTGTTCCGCCCACCGTGCTCACTGCTAACGACGTCGCACCTTTAGCGAGTTGGTGTTTGCCGGCAAACCGCTTCCATTAGTTTAGTGTCAGGTCCACTGTCGCCGAAAGCCAAAGCTTTGACCACCCCAGTTGTGGTCACTACTCCCACAGCAACTACGCCTAAAAATACCGGCTTACTGGCAGACCGCGGCGTTGAACAAATAACACTGGGCTTGGTACTCGCTGTTACGAACGTTTGAGCAATGCGTAGCCAAATTCGCAACGGATCCCGAAATCAAAAGACGATTATCCGTGATATTCTACGATACTAGATTATTACAATAAACAATGGCATAAACAATATACAAACCTCAATAATACGATCACAAGGACTCAACAACGAGAAACCGAATAGCAGCGTGTGAGCAGACAGCACGTGCGTCACGCAGGTCCTGAACAAGGATGTGCCAAAGTAGCGCTCTGGGCGCGAACAAACAACAATTGGTCCAGAAAAACAACCAGTTCGTAAAGACAAGTCAATAGTGTATGGAAATAAGTGATGTTGGGAAAAACACTGAATCGCGAGGGAAAAAGGGGGATTTTCCACGACCGGCTGTTACACTCGCCTCGGGTAAGGTTAATCTCGCCTGGCGCAGTAATCGATGGTGTCTGCCCGTACAGCCCTCGTAACCACATCGGTTCCTTGTCCTACAAGCTGCCGCCCGGTGCGTGGTGTTGAGGCACATAGAGCACGCTCCTGTCATCCTCGCCATTCCCCAACGCTCGTCTACTGTGGTGTTGACGAACTTGGGGCATTCTGGTAGTCCATGGCTAGCACTTCAGGATCTGCTATTTGCTTGAGCCGTGGAACCGCGTGAGATGGCGTGCCCATTGGTCCAAGGTTGGTATTTTGGATGTTCCCGTGCAGGGGTTTGAGCCTGGGTAGTACTGAGCTTGCTTGCCCGGTTGCTGTCTCATATAAGTAGGCCGAACCTGCTGTCGGCTATCTCGGTTTGCCTGTCCAAGTATTCCGTCAGGTCTTCGAAGTTAGCCTCCCTGTCGCTTCGGCTTATCCGTTCTGCTTCTTCCGCCCACCGACCCTGTAGTTCGGGAGAGATGTGACGGACTATGTTTTCCAAAGTGTGCATTGTATCTAGGTCAGCCCTGTAACCCAAATGGTCGAGGACTATTGAGCAGTTTTGCATCTTGATCACTAGGTCGGCCATTGTGTAGACGTCGCCCTTGATTCTCTTTGCCTCTGCCATCACGCCCTCTATCAGGTTACGGGCTACTTTGAACGGTTGGCCAAACAAGTCCTCTAGAAGCTTCCTTGCTCTTGTGTAGCCTTGTTCCGGGTCGAGCATGCTACACCCGTCGATGGCTTCTCCTGCTCGGCCTCGACAGTAGTGAGTCAGGTAGAGCAGCCTTTGCCCAGGGTCGGTTACCTTATTTTCGACGAACGTCTCGAACTGCTTGACAAACTTGCAGGAGTGTTCAGATGGCCCGGCGAAAACCGTTAGTTTCACTTTTGGCAAATCGATCGATGGTGTTTTATAGTCGGCGACCGGCTTGGGGTTCCTTATCTTGTTGCACCCTGATCTATCGGAAGTGTCGTAGTCGCTGGTCTCATGCTCACGCTTTTTCTGTATGCACTTCTTTTCTGATTCCTGGGCCTGTTGTCTAGCCGATAGCAACTGTTGTTCTAGGTCTAGTATTCTCAGCCTATATAGATCAACATCCTTACAATCCATATTGCCCTCAGTAACACATGAACTAGCACTGACAGGACTAGGCGATCTAACATTAACTAAAGAATCAAATGTACCCAAAACCTCCCCAGTGACTTGCCGTATTACTTCCTGTCCAGATTCCAATGTCTCCGATCCCTTTCTTGGCATTTTGCGTGTTTTTCCTCGTTCCAAATTGATCTATTGAGTATTGTAGCACACGTTTGAGCAATGCGTAGCCGAATTCGCAAAGGATCCGGAAATCAAAAGGCGATTATCCGTGATATTCTACGAACAAGGATATGACAAAGTAGCGCTCTGGGCGCGAACAAACAACAATTGGTCCATAAAAATAAACAGTTCGTAAAGACACGTCAATAGTGTAGGCAAGTGAGTGATGTTAAGAAAAACACTGAATCGCAAAGGTTTTAGGGGATTTCCCACGACCGGTCGTTACAAGGGGTACGAGATTTCGGCGATGAAGAATACACAAAGAAGGTTACGTTTTGAACCTACGTTTGAGATGAGCGACCACTGGCCAACATTTGGGACGGTCGTGCCACTGGAAGTGCGTGGTGTCTGGGTCCGCGGCGTGTTATTGTCGCCTTCCGGTTGGGGGATGCAACTCAATTCGGTACTGGTGTCTACTAGGAGTAGATTATTTGAAATGAAATCTCTTACTTTCAAAAAGCGATTGTTGGTCTGACTCCCGGCCTTGTGGGCCGCTAACACGAGCTGGGGGGTTAGTGACCCTGATGAGCACCGGAAAACGTACAACCTAGTTAGCACCACCTACCTACCTTACTGAATAGGCTGTTGCATTTACGCTACTTTCCCTGTGAAGGGCCAATACGTTGTCGAGGTGAAGACTATAGAGACTTGATGAGCCTGCGGGGTGCCGTTCCCGTGACCCACTTCTATTCACTTCTAGGCTTGTAGGCTCTAACCAGTTCCAGAAGTAGGGGAGAAGTCGTCGGATGTTGGCGAGGCAGGCACTGTGGTGACAGAGGGCCTGGTTGCTCCGGTGACGGCAGGGTTGTATTTTGGCAGTCATGAGCTATCGTTGCAGTCCTTTCTAGCGAGCATTCACGTGTGAGACTCAGTAAAACTGGATCTCAAGTACCGTCGGCCCTGTCAAACGCGGCATCTCGAGGGCTCCCTACTCCCAGGCTCAAAGTTCTGAAGTTGTTTCATGCAATAGTCCTACTTTGGGGTTGTGCTGGCAAAGGCTGGCTCCTCTAATGCCTCGTAGCCGCGGCGAGAAACTAACACGTTCCTGACTTGCACTTTTGCCTCGGTGGGAGGCGGCCTGCTACCAGCGTGAAACAGTTGGTATCACCTGTTTGCCAGCATGGAAGTTATTGCCGGTTTATGCTGCTTGATAGCCCCAGCGTGGGATCTGCGAGTTTCTGCTCAGCAGACAAAAACTACTGATTAGCTTATCGGAAAACCGTAGAAGATCAGCGAAAAATGTGAATTTGCCAGAGACATTGCAACCTAAAAACAATTGCTACAGATCGGACACAAAAAACGGTGGAAAGAAAAGACGGTTCGACAAAATAAAAATAAAAATCTGCAAAGAGGGAATAATAGAACCCCGAAAAAGCATTCAGACAGGACCTTGAACAAAGGAAAACAGCGATAACCCCGTGACCTGGAGATCACGTCGGGCTCACTAATTTTAATGCAGCTGAACCTTACCACAAGGTTCTCTTGTTGACTGTGTCCTCCTGTCCTTCGTACTGCGTTAACTACCCGCATGGTACTCTAAAGATTGGCACTGTAAGAATGCGTGAACTAGAACGGTATTCTCCCCGACCCATGAGAACGAGAAGGTGAGCGGGAAAGGTAGCTTTCAGCGTGTATTCGAGAGCGTCAGCGAGAACATGCGGATGAGCAACGGTTAAATGGCAACCTCGCTTGGCAGTCAACATTCAGTTAAGAATAATCGTGTCAAGAGCATGAACGAAGACGACTGCCGAGACATGATTTACCATAACGAAGCAATATTTTGAACTCCCGCCGAAGCAACAACGTTAGCAAGATCCAATATTCGTCGGTTTTGCTTGGAGCAGCTCATCTGAACATTTGGCGCATTTCGTACAACACAGACGCAGGTTTGTTTTAGTCAGCTGTTATCCACGTCTCTGGGGTTCCGTGGTTAGGGTGGTCGCACTGCCCTTAATCACGTTCTTCGTTGCGGTTATCTCTATCCGATGGGAGATCAACAACAGTTGAGTCATTCTATCCCGTTCAATGTTCAACCGTAAGTTGCTTAGAGTAAATTGTGATATCACGTTCACTTTTGATCTATAGAAATCCACGTCCTGCAGATCACATTCTGGTAGGTCACATGTTCAGCTAATCGTCATCTAATTTTTTCCTAGGCGGGGTCCTACTATGTAAGTTATTTAGCGCTTGGATCGTGAATTTCATTCCCATCCTTCATGCAGGCCTGTATGAGACCGTCAGCGACCTTTGGCCCAAACTGTCATAGGACCGTAAGATATTTTGCCGTTATCGTTGTTTGCCCTATTATTACTACCGGATAACTAATTTTTCTTTGTTTATTGCAGCCGAACCAAACAACTTTCCAAGGTACTTTTTCTTTTGCGCCTACCGAGTTTGTTGCAGATACCATCTCCATGCCGCCCGCACCTGCAATGCCTCTGCTCGACTATTATATGCCTGGCGGCATGCCCATGGTACTTCGCCCCACTGTGACCCCGTTTTTCTACGGATACCCAAATGCGCCAGAACCAAGTCTGCCTACCCCTCTTCAAGCGGTGCCCCAGCACATGCCCTCACAGCACCCGTCACACCTGAGTTATCAGATGGCCCCGCAACCTGGTCATCCCCAGTCAGTGCCTCATGTGAGATCCGCTCTCGTGCCTGAAACCAGGACTCTCGAGCGTAAGAAAAAAGTACTACAGGTTCTGAACCCAAATACTCATGCGGTTGTTGACCTCGCCGAAGTTTCTAGAGGAACGGAAGTTTCCGACGCAGTACCGCCCCCAACACCTGTGGCTCCAGGCGAATCTCCACCTACAAAAAACACAGGTGATTACACATTTGAGAGGCCTCCGCCCGTCCATAAACCACTCATTCCCCTGGAAGAGCTGCAGGATAAGGTGGCTAAGGTAGAGCTGGTTCCCGAAGAAGAGGTTCTTCCGGAAGATGTAAACATGGCTGATGACATTCAAGATGATCAAAATGATATGGAAGCACCGATACCCAATGCAGATGTAGTCACCACTGATTCGAAAGTTGCTCGCCTTCTGGGCGAAACGACAGATGTGGAATCCAGTGCCGTGAGTGATGAAGGAGAGGATGACGATGTTGGTCGTAGGATATACAATCGAGAATTTCTCTTGAAGTGCAAGGATTCTCCCATAACACAGTGCCCCCCGGAAGATTTCCAGGTAAGCCCCGATTAAACTATACCAATAAAAGCAGCATATTCCTTTAATGCCTCAAAGTCGTTTACATAAGGTGAGTCCCTGTTAATGAATGTCGTTATTCACAGGTTAACCGGAACATGAATCGACCCGGCCAACGGGTCATCAGACTAAACACTACAATAATAGTGAAGCGAGTGGAAGGGGCGTTTGTACCCTCAAGACTAAAGAAAAAAGACACCGACGGAGGAGCTGACCGCAGACAGCTCTCTACGGAACTGAATGTGATACTAAATCGCCTTTCAGAAGCAAATCTGCATGAGACGGTCAAAGAAATCCGCAAACTGAACTTCAGTTCTCCAGAAGATCTCCAACTCTTGGCAAAACTGGTCTTTCAAAAAGTGTGTTACGTTGCGCTATTACTTATTGTTTAGGCTATCTACCAATCTAAATACAGCAAAACTTTTGCGATTCTATGTAAACAGTTAAAAGGAGTAAGTTCCGCTGGTTTTATATGCATCTCGTAGTTTAATGCCCAAGGTTCGGAAAATCTAGAAGTCCTCGTTATTCAGCAATCTCAGGAACTCTTCAATACACCCCTGGATGTATGTTTCCGTTGGTCAATTTGTTATTCCTTAAGGTTTTAATTGCTGAGCTAAATGCGATTATTGATTCGAAAATTGAAGCAGCAAAAGACGAATCCATCAAAAAGATACTGCGAGAAGACCGTGAAACAAATATACTCAAAAAGACTGAGGCTTACTATGGGAACATCACCTTCCTGGCTGAACTATATCTCTGCCGATTGTTTTCGGCGAAGTCAATCCTCCAGTGTCTGCGCAAGCTGAAGGATTCTACCGCTCCGGAGTCGTTGACTTCACTGATAACGTTGGTACAAACATGCGGGCCTGAGCTGGAGCAGCAGGCTAAGAGTCAACTTGATGAATGTTTTGCTAAGTTAAATACCTATGCAAAGTCAGAAAAGGTTCCTGCTCATCAACAATACAAAATCCAGGAGCTGTGTGAACGGCGAGCTCGAGGTTGGAAGAAAGACCCTGCTCAAACAGCGGCGCCAGCTGAGATGCCTTCCCGTCGACCCAACGATGAAAAACCGCGTTATTCTCAAATTCAGCCACCCGTGGAAACAAGTACGTCCTTTTCAGTGATCACGCAATTTTTCAGAGCGAAAACTACCTCAATCGGTGAATCAACTAATGCCATCTAGCCTTGCTGTAACTAGACAACCGTGTGAAGCACGGAAGTTGGGACCAGCTGTCGGAAATTGGTCTCAAGGAAGCGGACAATTAAAAACTCCAGCAGATGATACGTAAGTTCTCCGACATTGTGGAAATGTTTTTGAGTTGATTGTTGAAAAATTCATGTCCTAAGTTAGAAACAGCGTGCATTCCAAGTAAGCTCCCATTCCCTTATCAAGAAAGCTTTGGTGGGCTCTTGGTGTTTATGCATTTCCAGGTAGTAAGTTGTTGGAGCTCCCCGCGCAGCGGTGTCTCCTCCTCAAACGACTTTTGACTTTTGATGGTCAAGTCGAATAAGCTGAGTTTATGCTTGTCTCTGTACCTTGAGCAGTGCGTGAACACAGGATGTTTATACGAAATCGATGAAAAATCGACCTGAATCACTGTTTCCCGTGTAGTTAAACATGCAGTTATTTTCGATATTCTGCGTGCCTGTTGTTTTCGACAGTTAGCCGTACAAGACAGATTTTGGTCCTATTATTTCCATACCGCGAAAGATAATGATCCACAGAGTGTGACCATCGATCAGAGACTACAGACAGGCCCGCCTATGGTGGTAGATAAACGGGTCCGTCTAGTAGGATTCGACGCCCCCTTGCTGTCACATAAAAACCACTGCAGACCGGTTACCGGGAGAATCAGCATGATTTGATGAGGTGTTCCACTACAGCATTGTTAGTTACTATTATTATTACTACCCACTTGAAATTAAAGGTACCAGCGCAAAGGCAGCGATGGATAAGTAGTAGTAAGATAACAGTGTAGTAGTCTGTCTTGAGTGTCCTCCGTGGTTGTTTTTGTTGTGGATTGTTTTACCGATCGGTCGCTCAGTCCAGGGCAAGCCTTTTTATCCGGGGATGCGTCTCCAACCTTTGCGCAGCGATGCACTTCCTGCAAGGTCAAGATGAGCTGGTGGCCATGTGTCGTGTGCTTCCGGGGGAATCTTGTCCTGTCATGCAGATACAATACCATGCTACTTACATCGAAGCCGCTTCGTCGTGCTTCCTGAAAACATTATGCTCTTGAACAAATTATAAGACCTCGAGATTCTTGTAAGTTGAGCTTGTGCTATCCGTTTTTAGTAGCCCTCATAAGGATTGCGGGTTACGAAGTCGAAATCGAGGTGCATATCGACGAATTACGCTGTGGTCGGTTGTCCGAAATTGTAGTGACCTTCTATTACCATTAACTACGGACGCGGTTGGTTCATAGCATCTAATACAGTTGTCCCCCGCTATATTGCTGTCCACTCAACGTTTCTCCAACGTGAGCCTAAAATGTTCCATCGCTGTATTGCGGAGTTTGCGGTATAGAGGTATTAAATTAATCAACTTATTTTTGCTTGAAACCACAAGTCCACCACTCACGAGATCATCTGCGCCTACGCCTTTAGCAGATGTAGAATCTAACGCCACGAGAGAAGATACTAAGCCACCGGTTTAACTAGTGCCTTCAGAAGAGCTGTAACGCTCTTGTTGGCTGTGTAGTATATCCATCTCATTACCATCAGTACTGCACAGTTCATGGTCATCATCGATTTTGTAGTATACTTTACTGATGGGTATCGATACAGAATTTTATGCTGTTTGAATACGTACGTTTAGCAGTGTGCCCGGTGTTCAGGATCGTATGAAGTGTGTATAGGAGTGTGCGAAAAGGTAATACGAGTGCGGAAGAGGCCAATGGGGGAGCGGAAAGGTTTAAAGAGCCTCCGCGCGAGGGAGCATTATTATAATACCTGGTTTGGTTGAGTGTCGGGGTACGCTGCACATAAGATGTCGAATACTCTGCTGCACTGGATGCACGCGGCGGCGGATTAGATCCGAAAAGCGGATCGACCGCGAAGCATCAGCGAAAACAAGACTGAATGCGTGCAGAAAACAGGTCTCACATGACAGACAAGAAGTTCCTCCACAGGTTCTTCCGTCCCGATCCCGTGCTGGGTTGGGGCCTCACTGCCCTGTGGGTCAGGCTTCTAAGTAAAGGCTCCGGTTGGTGTTCCCAAAGGAGAACCCCTTCTGCGGTGTAGGCTACCGCGAAGTGTGATTCGCCCTGAAACTTCCAGTATCTTTCCCTTGAAGAGCCTTACCAACTTTCTCTCTTAATTTAAGGTGGATGCAAAACGCCACGGGTAATTGCGGCTTTGTAGAATGCAGTAGTTCAGTAAACGAGTATAAATTGAACAAACTCCTCAAGCCTGAATGTTCGCTTTACTTGGCTGCCTTCGACGTCCGCACACTACGTCAGATAGGGCATCAGGCCGCCCTCGCTGTCTAGTGCTCGTGGTCAGGCTGTCGTTGGGATTGCTTTGAGCATGAAAACTGAGCGTGCACTACTAAACTGGATTCCAATCAGTAGTCGTTTGAGTGGTTCTGTTCGTGTCAACAAGAACAAACTAAAGGTCCGATGCTTGTTCGTCGTGTTTGTGTATGCGCCGACTGACTGCAGTTCCTCTGAGAGCAAGGATGAATTCTATCAGGATTTGTCCCAGCTGCTTCGAAGTGTGCGTTCAACGGACGTGGTGGTCATTGCTGGAGATTTCAACGCCCAAGTTGGCCGTTTGAGATATTCCGAAAGGCACATTGGAGGCCCGTTTGCTATCCCAGCCGATTGCACTGACAACGACGATCGTCTCGTCCAGCGTTGCTCCAACCAGATTGTTTCTGGCGAGCACGGACTTCTGACGTAAGAAGCGGCATAAGCTGACGAGGCGTCCTCCTGCGTCTTCACAACGCTGGACTCAGATTGACTATATTGTTTGATCACCTCTGGCTTGGATCAACCGAAGATTGTCATTCATTTTGGGTCTTAAATCACGTCTGTGTACGCGCCCGCTTCTGCCTATTTCTAGTTCGTGGTCGCATTAATGTGAGTGGCACTCGTCGTTCGCCGTTGGTTCTGGACAATAACCAGCTATGCGATTTCGAGACGATTATTTATGCAGCCGGGTGTCCAGGATCCAAATGAACACTGGCAACTGCTCAAGGAAGCCTTGTATGCCGAATCGAATGCCACCTAGGACTGGTTCGAGTATGCCTTACAAACGATGGATATCTACGACATCAGTTGCTCTGTTGGACGCTCGCAGATGCGTCCCTCGGATGCCACATTGAATGAAGTGCGTAAATCCCTAAAACGCCAATTGACTAGGAGCCCGAGAAATGCCGATGAGCAGAGGTGGATTGCGAAGTGTAGGAAAATGAGAGCAGCCGCGTCCATCGAGATTGCTCACAAACTTTTCCGATACCGGTACTGATTCACTCTCAGGTACGTTGTCTGCATTGTTGAGTGAAGCACTTTGAGAAATGATTCCGTTGGTCCACTTAAACGGCGAACCTTCCAAATATACCTGCCAGCGAAACGATGCAGGTGGATATCACTCGCCTGTCAAAGATGAACATTATGTGGGACGTAGATTACTTGAGAAGATAGCCGCTAGACTGGATGGGTCGTGTCCGCCTTTTTTCAAGGATGAAGGCGGGGCTTTGATTCCGGAGTTAACAAAACTTCGCGTAATCTGGGATAGTGAGCGGATTCCTAGGAAATGATGTAAATCGGTGGTTTTATCGATTTACAGGGAAGGTAACAGATTCTCTTGTGAAAACCACAGGAATAAGCTTGGTAAGTATTACCCAGCGCGCGCGAAATGTGTACGCGTGAGAATCCAGCCGGTTTCAGACTCGGTCGTGGTTGTATCGATCAGATCTTCACTCCTCGGCGAACCTTAGAAAACGGAGACTTTTTTCGCAGGCTCACGATCTGTATCTTTCGTGATCTGAAAGCGGCGTTTGATTCAGTCGACCGCCCCGTTCTCTGGCACTGTCTCGTTGATGGATGTGCCAGAGAAGTTTATTTCTGTTTTCCAATGCATGTATATGAACAGCCGACGCCGTGTTCGCGCTTACGACTATCTTTTACCCGAGTTCACCACGTAAAGTGGTGTTCGTCACGGTTGCCCTAGTTTGCTCTTCCTCTTCAATTTTGTGATTGAATTGATTCTTAAGATAGCCCTATCCTCGTGTGAGAATAGTCGCATCGATCTTTGCTCAGGCGGTATACTGTTTGGCTTGGAATACGCGGACGATATTGTTCTTCTGAGTGAAGATCCAGGTAAGTTAAAGCCCTCTTAGATAGCATGAAGAACAATGTAGGAATGTTTGGGATGTGTTTTGCACCCTCGAAGTGTACAATGCTGTTGTAGGATTGGGTCGGCTCAACATCAAACCTCTTGACGAGGGAAGCTCTAGCTGAAATGGATAAATTTTGTTACTTGAGCAGTTACATTTCACTAGATGGACCGATATCAGATGAAGTGTCATCGCGTAAACAGGAGATGCGTTTGGATTTTACCAGTCTCAGCCATCTATGGCGCTGGCGTGACGTCTGCTCTTCTGTTAAGGCTAGAGCGTACAATGCGGCGGTTAGCTCTGTTGTTTTATACGGTTCAGAAACATGGCCGTGGATGGTAGAAGATAGACGAAGACTGTCGGTGTTTGAGCACCAATGTCTTCGTAGCATCGCCCGAGTAATGTGGGAACACCGTATCAGCAATGCTGGAATCAGGGGCGTAACGTGTTGGGAACCAGAGGTAAGTCCGTATACCAAGTACTGAATCTAAACAGGTTTAGGTGGTTGGGACATGTGTTACGCATACCCACCGATGGACTTCCTCAGCGTACGCTGTTCTCTAAGGCCAGTAGTGATTGGAGGGTAGGTCCAGGTGGTCAGTCCATGATATGCACAAAAGTATGAAACTTGGACCAGTGGACTTAGACATAGGACGTGTTAGACTTCCAGGTTGGGGTCAACGCGACCCACCCACCAAATGACCGCAGACATTAAGTGATATGGCTAGGTGTCGCGGCTATTGGGATGGTTGCATCCGGACTCTTTCTCTGTCGACTTGATTTCCGCTTAGTGTTTTTAAAAAAAATCTTTTCCACTTTGTGCTTGTTCTTTTTTCCGTTTACTGAACGATGCTGGAGGGAACCGACCGGAACCAGAGCACTGAAGTGCGAGGTTAATGGTTGAATAGACGGAAACCGGTCGATCAGCAGAAACCAGGGATTCCGCGCACTAACGTCCATCTCGCGCCGTTTTTCACATTATCAGATACACTGTTCACTTGGTAAGATCTCGCATCGTCATGTAGAGCTGAATAACCTGTCGAGTCTGCCAATCAGCGATGACGAGCATGTCTTGCAGGCTTCTGGCATGACGCTATGTTCAGAAACGTCTCCCTTCAGCTTCTTACGCGTTTCCGTTGTACTTTGAAGTAGCACTACTCAAGACCAACTGATTATGGTATGTCCTTCACAAACATTAAGTCGAACTTTTTCAGGTAAGCGCCAGTCGTCTTCGTCAAGTGAACCGGACTAACAGTGGCCGTTCGGAAAGTTGCAAACTCAGATTGGTCCAAACAACTATTAACCACGAACTGGGTGTGTTGGCTTCGATTTCTATTTCGCAGCAATAACTAATATCAGGAAGAACGCAAGGGTTGGGAAGGGGACTAAAAATATCACTCAGTGGGCAGAAAAGGTGATGAGAACAAGAACACCAGTGACCATGACACCTAGCTATTTTCTCGAATGTATATAATCACTGCCTGAGAAGATTCATTGGAATCCATCAAAGAAATCTAACACGACCTACACGACCAAGTTCACCGGTTAGGTTTTCCATACCTCCCTCCCATGTCCTGAACTTCCCATCCTCACCCACCTCCCAGCCGTTATTCACCTCAGCGTTCACTGCGCGTCGAGGAATCCTGCCAGGAGATAAGCATAACACGTCTCAACCACCTCAGCCTGATGACTCTTAGCGCTTCATCTCCGCCAAACCTCAGCATTGCTTGTACGGTGTTCCCACTAGATTCGAGCAATGATCCGAAGACCTCGGTGTTCAAATACCGGCGATCTACGTTCATCCTCTACCCGCAGTCATGTTTCAGAACCGTACAGAAGCAAGGGCCTGACTGCTGCAGCGTATACTAGGCCCTTTATAGGTAAACGGATATCATGTCGACGCCACAGGTGACTTAGATTGTAAATGTCAAACGAGCCTTCCATATACGCAAAGACACTTCATCCGACAACACGGATGAAACAACTGTACAGTGCTTCCATGGTTTTCAGTGATTAGTTGAGCGTTCAAGGTGCATGATGAATCATATTATACAAATCTAATTTACTTTCCAATTACAAAATGTGTCTACTTCAGCTAGAGCTTCCCCTGCCAGGACAAGGTTTGGTGTAGAGCCACCCGAGTCCTGCAGCAGCATTTTACGTTGTGAAGGTGCAAAACGCATCTAGAACTTTGCTAGACTGTTGTTTAGGCTATCAAGGAGATCTTGTAATCTACGGTCCTTCATTCAGAAGAATAATATCGTCCGTGTATTCCAGGTCAGATGGTCTACTTATTGAGGACATCAGTGCCGCTATCCTCAAAAGGATATGGCTATCTCTAAAACCCTTCCAGTTACAGAGGTGATGAAAAAAGGCGACAGTGCAACCGTGACGAACCCCGTCTTCCGTGGGTAACTCGGGTAGAAGATCGCCGTTGGTAGGAACTCGGCTGTCTGCAAACGAGAATTGCAAAAAGGGAACTAACTCACTCTGGCACATCCTTCAGTGTAGCAGCGCCAGAAAACTGAGCGGTCGACTGAGTCGAGTGCTGCTTTCAGATAGAAAAAGACTAATTGTCGGCCAGCGAAAGGTATGTTTGTGCTCTGAGTTTGAACAAAGAGTAAAAATGTGGTCGATTCACACACTAGCGGACCGTCGTTCTTTATTCGCACAGTGTTGACGCACAGCAGAGTTTGTGACGCGATCATACCACTTGATTTTGGCAATGTAGCAGGGGCACCAGTGGTCGAAGCTTTCCAAACTTTTCGTGTTATCTACATTCATTGGCCAAGTTTCACAGGCGTACGTAAGAACTGGTCGGACGGTAACCCGGTATTTGCGGAGCTTCGTGTGGAGACTTAATTTTCTGCGAGGCCACAATAATTTGCGAAGTTGTAGGAATGCCCTCCTTGCGCAGTGTACACGAAGTTTAACCTCGCCTCCGACCTGACCGTTTAGCTGGATAGTAGAACCTGAGTACTTAAAGTTGTGCATCTGTTCCAGATTTTCGCCGTTGACGGACAAGTGTGGTAAGCATTGCGGAGTCGTAAGGAATTTAGTCTTTGTAGTGTTTTTCTTCACTCAAGCAACCTTCGGTTCACATGCAGTATGGTCAAGAACCGGGTGCAGAGTTCCGGTATCGTCGCCCAGAATGACAATGTTGGCGTATTTGAAGTTTGTGACCCTAGAATCGTGGCTGAGTTACATTCCTCGAAATTTGTGGTCGCGATGGATTATCCAGTTAATAGCGTAGTTCAATAGGACTAGCGATGTAAGACGTCCTTGGCAGACGCCGGAGTCAATTGGGAACTCTGAATACTCTTCGCCAATGGCGCGGAAGCGCATCTGTGTTTCGGGTGGTATGATCTCATCAATCTGATGTATTTTTGGGACATTCCGTGGTTTCGCAGTACGCTCCAGAGTAACTGCCGGTCAGTGGAGTAGAGTGGTGCCCGAAAGTCAATGAAACATGCTGTGCAGGGTTGTTAAAACGTAGCGGCGTTCCAGAATTTGCCGTAGTGTGAAGATCTGGTCAACTCAATCTCATTCTCGACGAAAATCACGCTGATTAGAGTGTGTTCGCGCGTCCTGAATTACAACAAAACAGCTTGACTGAATGGTCGCAAAACGCTTGGACGCTATATCGAAGAGGTTGGTACCCAGACAAGGTCGTCGCCATATTTGGTATGAGTAGGATAGAGGTTAACCAATGATTGGGAAAATTTACAGTGACCCAGGTACGACGGAAGAGCGTGCTTAGTGGGTCAAACAGAGTTGGCAAAGATTTTAAAGATCTTGGGTTGCATGTCATTCTCCCTCGATGACTTGTTTCGTAGGGTTTGAGCTGCGGAGTCGATTTCCGATTCGTTGGGAGGCTCAAGGACGATCACATTGTTCCATGTCGTCCGCCTTCGTTATGCAGATTGACTGTATGGGAGGACGATTGAGCAGCTGACTGAAGTGTTCGATCCATATTTGTATCTTCTGGTCGCAACCCGATGCAAGGTGGCCTATATCTTCCCGCAACACGGGAGAAGATTGCGTCTACTCTGAGAAGGAGCGTGAGTCGGGGAAGCTTCCCAGTCTCCAGCAGCGGCTGCTGTTTCTATCCGGTCTGCAACTTCGGACCACTATCGTTTACGGTCGCTCCTCGCTGAGGGTGTAGCTTCTCGGCGAAGGTTGTAGTAATCAGATAAATTGTAGAGTCTCGCGCTATTCACGGGAGGCGCTGGAGATGAATGCTCTCAGCTCCTTCCATTGACCATCTGCGCTACCGTAATCGTCGATCGCAGCTAGTCTGCATAAGATCGCATTTGACAGGGCTTGAACGTTGTTCGAGATTGTTAACTCAGAAGTATTTTGCAGTGAGATGAGATTTTTCCGTACTTAAAGGTAAAGTTTGAGGCGAGAACGTACCACTGTGTGGTCCATGCCGTTAGCACTTCTGGTTACGCCACCGTGTTACATCCGACAGTTCTCGATGGGTGATGCCCGATGAGAGCGCACCAAGATGTCCATTAGGTGCGCTGTTCTTCCGTCGTTGGAATACCGGATCAGCAGGTGTCTCTTCGAATGCTGGAAGTGGGTATTGGTGACGACCGGTCAGTTGAGGTCTGCAAACGTGACCAGGTGACCAGGTCGTCATTTTTGCATCACACGCCGAGGCCAAATTTCCCCAGTACATGTTGGGTGTACTCGTCAATTGGTCCCGCGCGGGCGTTCCAGTCTCCTGCGAATGGCAGAATATCTCGCCTTGGAACCCGGTTGACTGAATTCTGAAGTTCACTGAAGAAGATATCTTTAGTGGTTCTCTCAGCATGTAGCATCGGGGCGTTGATTGCAGTCACAGTCACGCTGAACAGAGTACTCCTGACTCGTGTCACAAAAGTTCGTGGAGAAGCTGCTTCTCAAGAAATCAAAGCGTTTTGTGTTCGGCTGTTCATTGCGATCGCAACTCTATAAAGCCCAGGATTGTTTACTGGCCCACTGGCACATCCACTAGGTAGCGTCCGTTTGATCGACTTGAACATGTCGTTTGCCAAAGTTGGGTTGGCGTACATCGGACAGACAAGCTACGTCAATTCGGTCATCGTAAAGTGTGCGCATGGTAATGCACTGTCTACCTGCACCCACAAGAGTTCTCTCATCCCAGCGAGCTATGTAGATTAGTGACTTGTTCAGGTTTAGGTTCCCAGCTTGTGTTTCGGTCACCGCGGCCGCTTGGGAAGCACAGCGCGTCGCTTATCGGGGACACCGTAGCATGATCAAAACCAATTATTGAGACAAGATCCATGAGGAGACTTGGGAATTAAGTACGAAGTATCATCCCTGGCGCAACCTCAACTTTTGTTCGAGGTAGTACCTCAAGCCCATGCCGGTCAGGTGCTACCTCCTAGGCAACAGGAAAATTTTGCGTTGGAAGTCTGTGGCTACTGGAGTAGCTCATACGTATTTTGGATAGTGGTCCACCAATCCTTGACGCCCAACGCGTCCATGTGATCGCCAGTGGTTCTTCCTTGAGTTCGTTCGCTAATCGGTAGAGGTTACCTAGACCAAGGGGTCTATAGAACCCTGTTGATTGACCGGATTTCCTTGGTAGCCGTTAAATTCAACAGATCTCATCCGCCTATGCAGGAGTTTCCGTCTTCACATGTTCAGCGCCGTCTCACCAAGGTTTTCAGGCCTTGTTTACCCTCCAACTGGTTTGGCCCGTCTGTCACGCGGTTCGCCGCGGTGTGGGTGGTGGTGCATGCTTGAGCTTCGTGGAGCCACAGGTGAGAGTTGGTTAGATGATGGAGACCGAAGAGATGGTAATGACCCCTGAAAGTATGGCAGTCTATTATTCTACTCTCAGGTACCCATTACTCGATGAGCTGATTCCTCTGATTTCCACGAGCAGATCCGTCACCTTGTAGATCGGCACAATCACCGATTTAAACCGTCCCCTGGGAATTTGTTTTCCATACCAGATTACTCCGAAACAAAAACTTCGCCCCCATCCTTGACAAATGACGAAAATAACCCATCCGATCCAGCGGCTTTGTACCTTTTAAAATAACCGATCTCCCACATACTCTCCATTTCTGATGAAGCAGTGGTATCTATCTGCATCGGTTCTCTTGCAGGTATATTCGAAAGATTCACTGTAGAGCTGGGCTAAATGGATCGTTCATTGAAATGCTCCGCCCAACGGTCCAGACAACATCCCTGGGAGTGAATCAGTAAGCCATCTTATTCTTCGAGTGACTCACTCACACCGGGCTTCTGCGGACCGGTACGTCGAATCACACAGTAGAAGTCACCAGTATCGTTGACAGACGCAGCCTTCTCCATTCCTTACATTTTGCAATTCACCACTGCTTACGGGCACTTCTCAGGCTTCTAGTTGGCGTTCAAGGAATTTGCGCACGTCATTAGACGTGGCTTTCTGAGGTACGGACCTGCAAGCACTGATTTTGATGATACACGACCGTCTTTTTGTTGAGTGCACCCTTTTCAGTCAACCATCGGGCGGCTGTTCCCCCATTCGATGATGGTCTAGTGGTTTAGAGCGTTTGATTGCAAAATCGATAGTCGGAGGTTCGAATCGCCGCAAGTTAATCATCTATATGGTCTTAACCTCCATTTAACCAGGGTTTCTTCTCTTTGCTCAAGTTTGAGATTCTTCTATCTGTCGCCTTGAAAAGTGTGGAATCAGACTTGGTAGTCTGTTTTGCTTCCAGTTTACCGTGAATGTACCACTCCTGGTCTGACGTAAATGGGTTAAGTTTTCTTTTGATGGGAACTTCGATGCGGTGCATACATCGGGTCGTTAGATTCAAGTATTGTCTCCGCTTTGCTATGGAAGTACTTAACTGTGATAATTTGTTTTCTCAATCCTACGCATGCAGTTATGAAATTATGTCACTTTCTGCACTGACTAATGTACAGTTGTCCGGGGCATACGAATTGTCGTTTGTTCACAAATCGCGAAGGAACGTGTGATGATATCCCTGACTCCAGTATGTCTGACCCCGAGAAGATATTACCAGGGTGACGAGTGTGTGTGGTGACACTGCGGCTTTTTGTAATTGAAAGGCAGATTTTCCCGATCATTTATTATTTTAGTGACAACATTCGTACAAACTGGGAAAATTCACTTGTGATTTGAGTACTGAATATTGAACAGGAAACTGTTCGTTGACTGGGACGCGCTTTACGTATTCGTGCCCGTCGCATTTCAAGTTTGCTTCATTTCTTGAATGTGATGAGAAACGGTGTCGCTGGTTTCAAGAAAATGGGTGTGGTCTCGGATGAATCCACTTGAAGCGGTTTTCTTCTAACAAAGTGATTTGCAGTAGGTAGGTAAACCGCGTAACTTAGTTAAACCTCAAATGCGAAATTGCTAACCATTCCAGAAATTATTAGTATCTTCACCCCTCGGAAGACCTGGGTTTATTAGTATCTCATCAAGCTTTCATTGTGCGATCGTTCCGGTTTACATAAGTGATTTCAAGCAAATGGTTTGAGCATTGAATACGAAGAGAGCGCAAACATGTAAACAGTAAGCCGATGCAATTTCGGTCCGTAAGTTGGGCCCGGATGCAGGTGACGCGGATGCGTATCACCGTGCAACAGCCCTCATGGACCTAGCTATCCGAAGAAAGATTTGACTTAACCACCGTTAACTTAGTCATGAGTGTGATATAGTGTAGTCTCAGGTGTCGGGGATAGTGTGATAGTATCGTTGGCAGATAGCAGAGTCTGTTTAACAGTCATTCCTTCAGCACTTGTACAGCACCGAACCCAAGGCCCGAGGCAAGTTGGCCACAAGTGCAATTGATGACCGATGGCGTAAATCGATAGAAAAAGATGAATCTTGTCAAACAAGCAGTCTTGAGCCTCAACGCCGATCTATTGGAAGGCTTGGTCTCCTGCGCTAGTTGAACTAATACGTGTTCATGGGATGACTGGTACAAAGATCAGTTCTCCGTATGACTTCCATGCTTACGAAACGACATTTTTCGCTAGAGAAACGTTCATCCCCGCCTTTCTGGAATGGTTTTAACCAGATAGAGTATCTCGTTTGCAAATGCAGCCAATCAAGCCGACTGTAGTGAAAGTTTGCCCGCGGATTGCTCTTGTCGATTACGATCTGCCACAAAGACCGGGATCAGCTCACTTGGTATCCCATGCCTTCGGTGTTTGATTCAGGTCGACCACGTTGCCATTCGTCACTACCGGTGTGTACCAGTCAAAGGGCGCTGTTCATTTTGATGCACGCAAGTGAACTCTGATTCTGTTTTGCGACATGCTCGCTTCAGTTTGAGATAGGACCAACACTCATCATCATCATCATCATCATCATCGTACAGCGTTAAACAGAACGAAAGCCCCACTGGCAACTGCCTTTCTCACCGTGTTGCACGCTGAATTAGAAAGTATGAATATACAAGATGGACAGGGAGTGGACCTACAGGGGTGGGAAAAGGAAAGAATGCCCTAATAGTCAACACACGAAATACACAGTCTAACTGTACAAACGAACATTGATCAATCGTTCTGATTCGACATAAAGTGACAACACAGTCACCACTGTTCGCAGTTCGCAGCCATATCCTTGAGTGTCTCCAGCCAACTGGTAGACGGATCTTTTGGACCCCAACCACGAAGACGTGAAGCACCTACTTTTCCTAAGTTTGCTGTACATTTTCTCATTCCTCGCTGCCACGTCATCTGTTGACCTCCACGTGGTCTCTTCCATTCCCTAGAAGGAGAGTGGGACACGGTAGGGTAGAAGTGCGTTTGGCATACGTAACACATGCCCCAACCAACGAAGTCTACCAAGTTGGATACGCTGTGACAAAACGTTCTCCGAATTAGCACCCAATACTTGATTTCTAACCTCATCAATGCTTACTCGGCTATTCCACCCAATCTTAGCGATACTACGTAAACATCGGTGGTCGAAAACCTCAAGACGACGAATATCTTCAGCACGCAGACTCCAAGTTTCGCAACCATACAACAAAACTGAACGCACAGTTGCACAGTATACACGACCTTTCAACTTCAGTGAAATATCAGATCGATGCCACAAGTGCTTCAATCCAGCGTACGCCGCTTCTGAGAGTCTATCAAGTGCACGTTGAGCATGTTCCATGGATTCGAACAAGCAGATGATGTCGTTTGTGTAATCTAGAGCACACAGCTTTCCACTATTTCCTAGTTCGACGCCTACATCCTGGAGATTGTGCAGCGCACTCTATTATTTCGTCCATGACGACGTTTAACAGGAATGGAGACATGGGACATCCCTGTCGAACACCACTGGTCGTTTCGAACCGACCGGATAGTTCACCGTAAACTCTAACGGGGCCAGAAGTATGAGAATACAATGATCTCAGTAGGTTCATGAACTTCTGGGACATACCTTTTCGATGAAGAGTACTGAAAAGCGCTGCTCGATCAACTGAATTGAAGGCGCCTTTCAAATCAAAGAAAATCTTTATTGTCGGTCGGCGGTGCGTGTGACGCGTTTCAAGTAATCCACGAAGAGTAAAAATCTGGTCACGTAACCCGCAAACCTGCTTTCTATGTGGTTATCGATTCAACTGGATGATCTAAGAATTAGTGGATACGTTTGACGTAGAACACTGTTCCCTAAAGCGACACGATTCGAACTTGAAGAAATGACCAAGAACAGTGGTGATTTGTGAAATTAGAGATTGGAGAGAACTTCGGCGATTAGCATTAGCCGCGACGTTTTCGGTTCTCAAACGGGTAACAGCCCACGAAAACTAGGTGCAAGGTAATTAAAGAACGTGATCATTGATTCCTTCACAAGGGCTCATTCTGAAGTGTAATGCTGATCTCTCTCAAGAATGATTTAGTTGTCTCGCTTTCACAACGTATTTTCTGATGTTTACAAAGAGGTCAATGCCCTTGGACACAACTCTGAAAGAGGTTATTCGTGCAAAAGTGTCTGTTGAAAGGTAGCTGCAGAGTGAGTTGTTTCCAGTTTGTTTCAAAGATGAAAGCGAAGCTTCGGTATCACATTCGGGAGAACTCGCCTATCTCGTTAGCACGTTTGAACTGTTGGGGCCCAGTGTAGTTCTCCACTGCAAGCCTTGGGTCAGATTGTCGGTTATCCTTAATAATGCAGTAGTATAAGGAATATCTATCTTTCCGAAGGCACGCGTCTGCAAGTATGTAGTCAGAACGCGCAATCTGAATGTGAACAGGAATTGCTGGGTATCGATAGTTAGGCCGATTCACGAGTGTGGCAGGTCCTGTAGAAACCAGACGACCAGTTTGGTATTAATTTCGCACACCGGATTGGAGTGGCTGTCCTTCCACCGTTATTCGGACAATAGACCTACACGGGCAGTCCTCGGTTACAAGCGTAGGGGAAATCCAAACTGTCTGGTTATGCGGTTCTAATAAACAATGATACAAACCTCAAATGGTGGTGGATATCGGTGACGGCAGTCTTCGAAGAAAAGTAGGGACGCGTCTTGGGAGAATCAGGCAGGGCGCAGCTGTGTTCAGAGGGTCTACCAGTAGTGGCAGATGTGATCATTTGTGGTGCATCAAACAAGGTTCACGGCTGTGTCAAGGAGCGTGCAAAGCAACACTCGGCCGTGTCCAAAATGCAAGTGAATCTAACCACGAACGGTCAGAGGAAAAGTGTTCAGACTCAACACGTGTAGAGCGCGGATGGCTACAATGAAGTTAGCACAGGGCTCAAGAAGAGAGTCAATCAGATGAGGAATGTCGGGTGCACACAAGTCAACCGGGATGGAGAACGGATGGTCGGTGGCTCGTCAAACAAGCTGTGTGTAAGTGTTTGTAAATGAGGGTTATGCAAGTTTCGCCAAGTCACGACGGCGTACCGGGTCTGGCCAAATATGGTGCCAGAAGGGTGCACTAAAAGGACGAAAAGGATCGCCAACATACCGAAGCACGTGGTTAACACGCATCTTAGATAGGCGACAAGATATTGAGACGAAATGGGAGCTGTTCTGGTTGGATGACTTAACAGTTGATATTGTATAGATAGAACGGTGATAGTCCAGGCGTTTGCTTGTCACTTTGGAGGTCAGGGGTTCGAATCCCCACCATCACACGTCACTGATGGTAGACGGTAATCCACTGTCGTCCGGCTCGTTACCATACCCGACGTATTTTGATCTTTTATCTCTACTCAATTTCGGTCTGGTTGCCGGTTATCCTTAACCGTTCAGTGGGCCATTGTGCCTATGAGGAACACTCCTTCCATTGCACTCTTCCGCGAACATGTAATAAAATCAAATTGCTAGCAGGGATCACCCTCTTCCAACCATTCAGCACCTTTGAGATGCGTGTGTGAATCAAGCCGGCTTGATTTGGGATGACTTAGTCTTACAGCCACATGGTTAACGAACCAATGAGCGGTATCTCATTCAGTGCTTGTATGCGAACAGCCAAAGCCGAGCTTGACCCCTTGGCGAAATTTCAGTAAGTGATGTTCTTCGACACCTTTTTCAATCTTTTCGTGGGGGAACGGTGACATCAATGTCAATCGTGGCAGTAAGTTGACTAACTCGAGATGTGCGGACGATTTCGCGCTTCCGAATAAAGATCCACGTTGGTGGCAAGATTTCAAGAAGGGAAGGTGGCGTGCGTTTGCAGGGATATACCACACAACTTCATGAGTCCACTGCACTAGAGGACAACTAGATCCTGATACTTGAATTGGAGAACCCCATTAAGCTGAATTAGGTCAGGTAAGGTTACGTGCCGAAACAATGGAATACTGCACTACATTAACGGGCGGTGGTGAGATTTGAACCTCCAAGGTGGTAAGCAAACGCTCAAAGCCATTCGACCGCCACCGGTCAAAATGAAATGCTTCGGCGACATAATTCGAACCCGAAGACTCGAGGTTTGCTTCTCGTCATGATGGCCATTTAACCACTGCAGGTATAGTTTAGATAATAATTTTGCTGTATTCAGACTGTGTTTTGTACCTTCAGAAAGTCTAGTGCTTACTGAACTGATTGGTACAAACATTCTATAATCTCTTTTTTCTCCAATGTTTGATCGTTGAGGACGACAACAGTCATCTCGTGAACAATGCGGTTCCGTTAGGGCAGTTCGTTGTTGGTCTCATTATTCCAGCTATATTTCTGTAAATACTGTTAATTCTTGAAGAGCTCTTGAGGTATATAAGTGGCTCATTGAAGATTTTGATCAGCCGATGCTATACAACTCGAGGTTCACATAATTCGCACGTAATTTATTTGATATTCAAACGCTATAATTTATGTTCAGTGCATTGTGCACAGAATCATTTTTGATTTCGATTAATTTCAGTTCGAATCAAAGCGGTAAAGGTGTTTTACTAAGCGCGACAAATCGTTCTCGTGAAGCATCTCCCCGAGTTCATGCACCTCATAATGTATGGACACACCGACAGTCAGTCAATGCTAAAATTCGCGAGGAATATTCTACTGTACTGGAACGAAACCGTAACAAAGCAAGGAAAATTATTGATGTTCTTCGGTTTGGCGATGAAGAAGGTTCTTTTGTTCAAGATTTACCAGAACAAGATCGCTGTGCCGTGTTACATTCGGTGATTGAGCTTTCGATGGACAGAGACGAGAAACTGCGAGATGCTGTAGGAAAATTCCTAGCGGAGCTTATTGGAAATCAAATCGCTCCGTCCGATTTAGAGTCGGGGTAAGCACACTGAACAAATGCTCGTTTTCTGTTTCCTCATGTGATTGTCCTCTGTTGTGATCACGTGAACGTCTAAGGCGTATGGTTGTATGATAGACAATTAGAATTTGCAAACTGATTGCTAAAAGAGCTGATAACGTGTTCAATACAGAATTTATCCCTATTACATCAACGATAAATACATTTCCGATCTCAAAATCTTATCTCAGATGCAAAATGTTCTTCGAAAAATGTGATGACGACTTTCTGGAAGATTATCCGAAGGGATGGGAGTACATCGCCCAAATTTTACAACACCTGATACAACCAGATGGTGCTTATTTCCCCACTTTGCTATCGATTTTGAGACATCTACACACCAATGGGCGAGGCGCAACAGTTCTTGCTCACTGTTTCCGTCTCAGTGCAAAAAGACTAGGCGAAGAACCCGTGGTATCGAGGTGGCTTGCGCACAGGCTTGACTGGAAAGAGTTGGGCGTTCTTGGCGACATAAGTGATTTCGTCGAGAAACATATGGTGCAATTTACAGTTTCTCCTGTTTCCTGTGGTCCATTGAAGCAGTTGGCCGATCTGTGTCAATCTTCATCAACGTCTATTGAACAAATCACGGCATTTTTCAAGCGGTTTTCCAGTGTACCACCTAATTTCGTCCGTTCATGTGTTCAGACAATGATAACCAATTCTACAGGTGAGTCTTTGGACCGAGAGTAAATTGTCCGTTGGTGAACAGACGTTCTCTTTCTATTGATCACTTTGTGCTTATCTTTGATTATTTTTCACGTAGGTCTTCAACGATCAAGCATCGATCAACGGGTGTTGGGTTTGAGCATTTTGGTTGACCACAAACCGGATCGGGAAGCGGAAGTGGTTCAAGCCCTAACGGAATGTTCACACCGTGAGTCATTTTCTTCAGAACCTTGGGTTAGATTGTCTCTCATCTAATCGACAGCCTCTAAACAATATTCTCGCTCCTGAAGCATCTAATTAACTTGCTAATTTTCACATTTGCTTAACACAGCGAGTAGTTTCAATTTTTGTTATTCACTTTTCCAGCATCCGTGGATCAATGGCGAAAGTCGTTACTGGATAAAAAAGTTATTTCCTCTGAAGCCCTTCGAACAAGTAACGATTCCATAACGAAAACCCTGCTTCATAATGTGTGATTATTTATTCCTTCCACAACTGATGACCAAGTATTAGATTGGCAACTCGCCCGAGTGCCTATGTACACAATACCCCAAGCCTTAAGGGAAACCAAACTTGACCGGAACACTTCCCCGTGCTGCTCTCTGCAGTGTGGGATGTTTGTATACAGTTGTTATTGATTACTTTCCACGGTTCTTTCTCGTCCAATTTCTCACTGTCCTACTCGCGAAATTGGGCTAATTATTTACTGTACCATAGATCATTTCGATTATGACTTCGATCTATCCGCGGACAACTGGTTACATCACCAGACCTGTGTTCTATCCCAAACATTGTCCCCTTGGCATTGAAGTTGGGCCCTAACGGACCGCTTGGTTCTGGTGTCCTACTTTCTTGGTCGTTGTGTACGTTCTACCCGGTCCAATACTCCTCGCTCATCATATAGACGAACTGTCTTCATATTTTGCTGTGTGGTTCCCGGGCGGTGGATAGAACCTGTGAAACCACCAAGTCTTTTATTAGCGAATGGGTTGGCTGTGCCACTCATGTAATTAGATGATGCTTCGTTTATTTTTTACACCATGGTTCATTATTCCCCGATTATGTATACTGCAGGTCTCTAAAGCCGAATTGTAGTTGTGTTTGAATGTGCTGAATACTGGAGGTTTGTTGTGTCATATTGTTGACGGTGATTCAATTCGGATTGATTATGCTAGTTGCTTTCTTCATTTTTGGTGAGCTTCCCTAATTATGGTTTTACTTCGCCGGAAGGCGTGAACGTCATAAAGCTCTGACGACAACCCCCATTGTGAATATTCGCAAAGGAAAAGCCTTGTTGTACACTCATGGTGCGATCAATAAGACTGTGGTTGGCCGTGGAATAATTGTGATATGTCAAGTGTCAAAGCCTAACTGTTGTCACTACGAACGAATAACTGCTTTTCAAAGATTTCAACGTAAGGCTGTTGTTGGTACAGCGCACAAATTGTCGTATGATTACATTTTCACATTCGCCGGATTAGAAGCCTGCTGGCTACAGCTTGTATTTCTGTTATGCGACTAGGCGGCATCGGGTGAGCTTAAGTTAATCCTAGTTCTTGGAAAAGCATAAACGATACATTACGTTCTTTTTCTATAGTTTTCTAGCCCAACAGAACATCAAAACAGCAGTGTGTGCCTTCATTCATTCTCCGCCATAGAAGCAGAGGATGTTTCCTCTTGAAGCCTCATCAGCATAGCTCAGCGAAATTGACTCAGACGTAAGTCATCCACTAACGCCACACACCTAAAGGTTTCTTACACATGGTCGTTTTTCTCGTCCACCAATTCAGCTAGGAGTGCATTTCGCGGGTAGGTCACCCATGTAGACGAACGGTACACTACCGGTAGGCCCACCGACGGCGGCTTCATCGAGAGCGAATAAACCCGCATGCGTTTGTAATCGCGAAAAGGAACCTGTGCACATAGTTTAGGCCAAAAGTCGCCGTAGATGGTACGTCTGGTGATAATCAGGTCAACTCGGACCTTCCAGTATGCCACTAGAAATGACTCGTTAATCTGCTAATGACCGCACTTGATCCCACGTAATCCATCAACGAGGGGGTTTGCTTCTCTGCATTTTTCGGCTTTGCAACCTTATAAACCGTACGTGGAAACCCATTGTGTCCACCACATTCCAGTGCAAGCTGTGATTGGTAGGCACACGGCACTTGGAAAACGTCGAGTAAGGGTTGACTAAATAGCACAAACATACCTTTCGCTGGCCGACAATTAGTCTTTTTCTATCTGAAAGCAGCACTCGACTCAGTCGACCGCTCAGTTTTCTGGCGCTGCTACACTGAAGGATGTGCCAGAGTGAGTTAGTTCCCTTTTTGCAATTCTCGTTTGCAGACAGCCGAGTTCCTACCAACGGCGATCTTCTACCCGAGTTACCCACGGAAGACGGGGTTCGTCACGGTTGCACTGTCGCCTTTTTTCATCACCTCTGTAACTGGAAGGGTTTTAGAGATAGCCATATCCTTTTGAGGATAGCGGCACTGATGTCCTCAATAAGTAGACCATCTGTCCTGGAATACACGGACGATATTATTCTTCTGAATGAAGGACCGTAGATTACAAGATCTCCTTGATAGCTTAAACAACAGTTTAGCAAAGTTCTAGATGCGTTTTGCACCTTCACAACGTAAAATGCTGCTGCAGGACTCGGGTGGCTCTACACCAAACCTTGTCCTGGCAGGGGAAGCTCTAGCTGAAGTAGACACATTTTGTAATTGGAAAGTAAATTAGATTTGTATAATATGATTCATCATGCACCTTGAACGCTCAACTAATCACTGAAAACCATGGAAGCACTGTACAGTTGTTTCATCCGTGTTGTCGGATGAAGTGTCTTTGCGTATATGGAAGGCTCGTTTGACATTTACAATCTAAGTCACCTGTGGCGTCGACATGATATCCGTTTACCTATAAAGGGTCTAGTATACGCTGCAGCAGTCAGGCCCTTGCTTCTGTACGGTTCTGAAACATGACTGCGGGTAGAGGATGAACGTAGATCGCCGGTATTTGAACACCGAGGTCTTCGGATCATTGCTCGAATCTAGTGGGAACACCGTACAAGCAATGCTGAGGTTTGGCGGAGATGAAGCGCTAAGAGTCATCAGGCTGAGGTGGTTGAGACGTGTTATGCTTATCTCCTGGCAGGATTCCTCGACGCGCAGTGAACGCTGAGGTGAATAACGGCTGGGAGGTGGGTGAGGATGGGAAGTTCAGGACATGGGAGGGAGGTATGAAAAACCTAACCGGTGAACTTGGTCGTGTAGGTCGTGTTAGATTTCTTTGATGGATTCCAATGAATCTTCTCAGGCAGTGATTATATACATTCGAGAAAATAGCTAGGTGTCATGGTCACTGGTGTTCTTGTTCTCATCACCTTTTCTGCCCACTGAGTGATATTTTTAGTCCCCTTCCCAACCCTTGCGTTCTTCCTGATATTAGTTATTGCTGCGAAATAGAAATCGAAGCCAACACACCCAGTTCGTGGTTAATAGTTGTTTGGACCAATCTGAGTTTGCAACTTTCCGAACGGCCACTGTTAGTCCGGTTCACTTGACGAAGACGACTGGCGCTTACCTGAAAAAGTTCGACTTAATGTTTGTGAAGGACATACCATAATCAGTTGGTCTTGAGTAGTGCTACTTCAAAGTACAACGGAAACGCGTAAGAAGCTGAAGGGAGACGTTTCTGAACATAGCGTCATGCCAGAAGCCTGCAAGACATGCTCGTCATCGCTGATTGGCAGACTCGACAGGTTATTCAGCTCTACATGACGATGCGAGATCTTACCAAGTGAACAGTGTATCTGATAATGTGAAAAACGGCGCGAGATGGACGTTAGTGCGCGGAATCCCTGGTTTCTGCTGATCGACCGGTTTCTGTCTATTCAACCATTAACCTCGCACTTCAGTGCTCTGGTTCCGGTCGGTTCCTTCCAGCATCGGTGAATAAATCGCGATCCAGTCGACTTTGTGCCGTGGATTCGGCCGATAGCAGAACATTTATCACAGAGCTACACCGGCTCCTAGGCCGTGGTTTTCCACGGAGCTGTGGTTTCCGACCTAACAGGTACGAGGCTGTTTCCATCGATCGCATTGTGGCAGTCACCCTTGATTCACGAATTGATTGCCACTGAGGCGTTGTCTAAAATCAGGGCTTTTTTCGACGAGGTTTCTTTACAACCGCATTTGGATTTCTTATGGTGGCCGAAACAACTTCCGCGCCAGGCCTGGTGCTCGTTAAATAGTTCAGTGGGTACTTGATTCTTGCCGCTCGGATCCGAATACTTTTTCTACTTACGATGGTACGGTTAGTGCATACAATCCAAAAAGGTGCAGATGTACGAGAACTAAAGCTTTCATTTGTCCCTATCATTTTTGAATCCCGAGGTGAATTCAACCATCTTCGAAGGGTATTGTCAACGACCCAAGAACCATACGTTGACAATTTTGGACTTCGTTTCCATTTTCTTGCAACGCCCAAACCTAAAGAAGCTCCGATATATCGTTGATGAGATCAAAGAACCAGGTTTCAGATGGAAAATAAAGAATATCTTCGTTGTGTGTAGTGAATCATCTCCTGATTCGTTATTGTTAACCATAGGATTTTTGTGTCTGGGTCGATAATGTAGGAACGATAGGTAAACGTTTCTTCGAAGCTGTCAGTTTCGCCAACTCTGACCAATTACTCGCAACAAAGGGCATTGGAGTGAGAATAGACGGTGTCCTGAAAATGGAAAATACATTTTATGAATCTTAGTTGACCCTCCCTGAAAGTCATATTTCCAGCTTCAGGAACAGCTTGGTTGGGTTCTTAAGGACACTGTGAAGTGGAGTGGATGATCAGAGGTTGTCATCTAGCTCTTGCAGTTGCATTCTGAGGTTGGATCTCTTAATGTCTAGCAAATCGGAGCCTCATCATTTTGAGATAAGACTAAGTCGACAATCAAGCTCCAATCCTAAGCCAGTAGCGCGGATGTCTCTTTGTGGCTCAATAACTCGCAAGTACGGTAATTAAATAATAGCGATTCCACGAGCTAAGTAATGTCTAACGTGTGCTCAAAGGCCAAGAAGACTAATTTTGAATATTTTTCTCGCTGTCCTTCAGTTTTATACGGACGCCTTGTGTTCGATTTTGGCATTCACTCCGTAGGTGTACATATTTGCGATTAGTCCTAATGGAAACAAACTAACGATGAAATGTTTTTCTAGAATGTATTGGACCAGCTGACTATTGATGGGCCCTGGACAAGTCGGACAAAGCTCAGTTACGTTGTTCTGACCTCGAGAACAAGTCATAGAAAAAGTCGTTCTGGCAAGTAAATTTCCGTCCACAATAATCGCGCACGTAGATTCAGGTTACCGTTGGTCTTGAACACCACAGTGATCGATCGGAACTCAATTATTGGTGCAGTCAATGGCATAGCTGAGAACCAGGCAGTTCTGTGTCACTTAGAAGCTTCTTGCGAAATCTGAAGATCCTACAACAGTATTCTCATTTGAGTTGTTAGGAGTGTGCGGGAATGAAGAGAGCCCAATTTGAGAAGCATATGATGATTCTTCGGAAGTTAGTTCGATTAGCCAGGCTAGCGTCAACATTCGCAAAGTCTGTCGTGTGCTTCCGGGGGAATCTTGTCCTGTCATGCAGATACAATACCATGCTACTTACATCGAAGCCGCTTCGTCGTGCTTCCTGAAAACATTATGCTCTTGAACAAATTATAAGACCTCGAGATTCTTGTAAGTTGAGCTTGTGCTATCCGTTTTTAGTAGCCCTCATAAGGATTGCGGGTTACGAAGTCGAAATCGAGGTGCATATCGACGAATTACGCTGTGGTCGGTTGTCCGAAATTGTAGTGACCTTCTATTACCATTAACTACGGACGCGGTTGGTTCATAGCATCTAATACAGTTGTCCCCCGCTATATTGCTGTCCACTCAACGTTTCTCCAACGTGAGCCTAAAATGTTCCATCGCTGTATTGCGGAGTTTGCGGTATAGAGGTATTAAATTAATCAACTTATTTTTGCTTGAAACCACAAGTCCACCACTCACGAGATCATCTGCGCCTACGCCTTTAGCAGATGTAGAATCTAACGCCACGAGAGAAGATACTAAGCCACCGGTTTAACTAGTGCCTTCAGAAGAGCTGTAACGCTCTTGTTGGCTGTGTAGTATATCCATCTCATTACCATCAGTACTGCACAGTTCATGGTCATCATCGATTTTGTAGTATACTTTACTGATGGGTATCGATACAGAATTTTATGCTGTTTGAATACGTACGTTTAGCAGTGTGCCCGGTGTTCAGGATCGTATGAAGTGTGTATAGGAGTGTGCGAAAAGGTAATACGAGTGCGGAAGAGGCCAATGGGGGAGCGGAAAGGTTTAAAGAGCCTCCGCGCGAGGGAGCATTATTATAATACCTGGTTTGGTTGAGTGTCGGGGTACGCTGCACATAAGATGTCGAATACTCTGCTGCACTGGATGCACGCGGCGGCGGATTAGATCCGAAAAGCGGATCGACCGCGAAGCATCAGCGAAAACAAGACTGAATGCGTGCAGAAAACAGGTCTCACATGACAGACAAGAAGTTCCTCCACAGGTTCTTCCGTCCCGATCCCGTGCTGGGTTGGGGCCTCACTGCCCTGTGGGTCAGGCTTCTAAGTAAAGGCTCCGGTTGGTGTTCCCAAAGGAGAACCCCTTCTGCGGTGTAGGCTACCGCGAAGTGTGATTCGCCCTGAAACTTCCAGTATCTTTCCCTTGAAGAGCCTTACCAACTTTCTCTCTTAATTTAAGGTGGATGCAAAACGCCACGGGTAATTGCGGCTTTGTAGAATGCAGTAGTTCAGTAAACGAGTATAAATTGAACAAACTCCTCAAGCCTGAATGTTCGCTTTACTTGGCTGCCTTCGACGTCCGCACACTACGTCAGATAGGGCATCAGGCCGCCCTCGCTGTCTAGTGCTCGTGGTCAGGCTGTCGTTGGGATTGCTTTGAGCATGAAAACTGAGCGTGCACTACTAAACTGGATTCCAATCAGTAGTCGTTTGAGTGGTTCTGTTCGTGTCAACAAGAACAAACTAAAGGTCCGATGCTTGTTCGTCGTGTTTGTGTATGCGCCGACTGACTGCAGTTCCTCTGAGAGCAAGGATGAATTCTATCAGGATTTGTCCCAGCTGCTTCGAAGTGTGCGTTCAACGGACGTGGTGGTCATTGCTGGAGATTTCAACGCCCAAGTTGGCCGTTTGAGATATTCCGAAAGGCACATTGGAGGCCCGTTTGCTATCCCAGCCGATTGCACTGACAACGACGATCGTCTCGTCCAGCGTTGCTCCAACCAGATTGTTTCTGGCGAGCACGGACTTCTGACGTAAGAAGCGGCATAAGCTGACGAGGCGTCCTCCTGCGTCTTCACAACGCTGGACTCAGATTGACTATATTGTTTGATCACCTCTGGCTTGGATCAACCGAAGATTGTCATTCATTTTGGGTCTTAAATCACGTCTGTGTACGCGCCCGCTTCTGCCTATTTATAGTTCGTGGTCGCATTAATGTGAATGACACTCGTCGTTCGCCGTTGCTTCTGGATAATAACTGATGATCGTTTTTCAGGCGAAGCTGTCTACAGGGTTGTGGATGCAGCCAGATGTCTAAGACCCAGGTAAATTTTGACAACCGTTCAAGAAAGCCGCTGCGACGGTAACTTCGCCGTTGGATACTGGAAATCCGTCTATCTGGATGCCACATTCGGTAAAGTCCATTATTCCCCGGGATACCGACTGACTAAGAGCTTAGACAATGCCCGTGATCAGTGGTGAATTGCAAAATGTAAGGAATGGAGAAGGCTGCGTCTGTCAACGATACTGGTGACTTCTACTGTGTGATTCGACGTACCGGTCCGCAGAAGCCCGGTGTGAGTGAGTCACTCGAAGAATAAGATGGCTTACTGATTCACTCCCAGGGATGTTGTCTGGACCGTTGGGCGGAGCATTTCAATGAACGATCCATTTAGCCCAGCTCTACAGTGAATCTTTCGAATATACCTGCAAGAGAACCGATGCAGATAGATACCACTGCTTCATCAGAAATGGAGAGTATGTGGGAGATCGGTTATTTTAAAAGGTACAAAGCCGCTGGATCGGATGGGTTATTTTCGTCATTTGTCAAGGATGGGGGCGAAGTTTTTGTTTCGGAGTAATCTGGTATGGAAAACAAATTCCCAGGGGACGGTTTAAATCGGTGATTGTGCCGATCTACAAGGTGACGAATCTTCTTGTGAAAATCACAGAGGAACCCCTTTAATTAGTATCACATACAAACTACTCGCTGGGGTTGCTCTCCAGCGTTATCCGGTGCCAGCAAAAAATTTGCGCGTGAGGATTAGGCTGGTTTTAGACTACATCGGGTTTGTGCTATTACATCTATTTTCTTTGACACATCTTGGATCACAGACACACCTTCCCTAGGCTCAGAAGCTCAGTATTTCTTGATCAGAAAGCGACTAAGTTGGCCGCTTAGTTCTATGTGAACGGTTCTCATTGATAGGTTTGCCGGAGGAATTTGTTTCTCTTTTTAACGCTCCCGTACGAACATCTGAAGTCGGGTTCGTGCTTACAACGATCTCCCACCAGAGTTCACTACGAGAAGTGGTATTTGTCAGGGTTGCCCTCTGTCGCCTTTTCTTTCACTAGCTTGAGTACAAGCGTGGTGCCAAAGCAACAACAACAAAGAAAAATTGCAAAGTCGACAAAAATTGCAACAATTAAGAGCAAATTCTTTTTTAATATTTTCACCGTGCAAGCTTCGTAAATATTTTGTCTGTTTTTCAATTGTTTTCGGGGAACGGGAAGTGTACAGTCAGGCCATACAGCATCCGCGCCATTAGATTCGGTCCCGAGCCATATGTCTCAGCAACTCTAACCAACGGCAATCCTCATCTCGTAGGCCCCAGTCAGGGAGGCGGGAAGCATCAAACGAAGTTGAAGGCGCAGCTAACTTCTTATGCCTGTGCACCAACTCTTAGCCTGCCTGTCGCGCCGCTTCTTTCAGCCTTGCCAACCACACGCTAAAAGAGCACTAAAAGGCGACCGATGAGCAGGCATACACAAAACGTGGTTGAGCCATCGGAGGCGGTGAAGAACGATTATCTGTTTCAAAGGGCGACTATCAGCACCGAACACAAGACGGCGAACCTTGTCATTACTCACCCGATGTTCCCGCTAGATATGAGCAATGCTTTGAAGGCACCAATGGTCGACTACGGAAGGACGCCGGGCATCCTCAGCGAGGAGAGGCCAGGTCTCACAACCGTAAAGAAAAACACCTCGAACGGTGGCACTAGATACCCTTCCCTTGAAAGCAAGCTGAATGTCATGGCGGCGCCACAGATGGTGCAGGTTCGCGAAAACTGCTCTGGCTCTCACAGTTCGTGATGTGATCTCCCAACTCCACCACCGGCTGTAATCGAGCTTCCGAGGTACCTCAATCTATTGCCTACCTCTAAACGATCACCATTATGGATGAGTTCCCGCACAGGCTCCTGCCTTTCTTGGGAAAGTACTTTGCACTCTGAAGGCGCAAAGCACACCAATTTGAGGAACCTTAACTGCCAAGCGGTCCAAAGCGTGTTGCGTTGCCTGTGCACTGTCGCTCAGCAATGCGATATCGTCGGCGTACTCTAAGTCAAAACTCTGTTTCCTGGTAGGAGTTCAACCGTACCGTTTGAAAGACCAGACAAAGCGTTCTGCAGGACATCCTCTATAGCGAAGTTAAAGAGAAACGGAGATATGGGACAGCCTTGTCGTACCCCACTGGAGACGACAAAGGGTGGCGAAATATGGCCATTACCCTTAACCCGACCTGAGGTATGACGATATAACTCTATGAGGACCGACACATACTTCTCAAGTACAGGGCCATAGTACAGACCTATCAAAGGAGTCGAAGGCCGCGCGAATGTCTAGAAACAAAACGATCGTTTGCCTTTGGAAGGCGTAGCGGTTCTCTGATAGCTGTCGGAGGGTGGAGATTTGATCGATGCATCTACGACCTGCACAAAACCTAGCCTGTTCCTTGCGAGTTTACTCAACTCATGTTGCATAACTTGTGAAGAATGGCAGACGCTAGCAGCTTGAACGCTATCAGGATTAGGCTTATACCTGTATGGTTGGCGCAGTCATGGTGTGGGTTTTTCTCGAAGATGGGGACAACGATCGATTCCCCCCACAAATAGGGAACTTTTTCGAAGTGCCAGACCTTGGAGTACGAACCTTGAAGTTCCCTGACGAGCTCCATTCCACCATCTTTGAATGGGGTTGGGAGGAAGCCGTCGGAGCCGGGCTTGGATTTCCTTGCGGATTCCCATCGGGAAAGGTGGATCTGTCAAAACCGACCACGGGACGTGTACCAGAACAGCTTTGTAAGAGGCTGACGCAGGAGGCCAGCTAAGCTTATTTAAAGTGCTCCGCCCATCGTACAAGACGTCGCTGCAGACTGCGGATAGGTGAACTGACAGCTTCACAAAATCGTTTCGCTCGCACCCAATGGCTTCCTACCGGTGACTCGGATAAGATGAAACAGCTTGCGGGAATGTCCCATAGCGGCAGCATGTTCCATCTCTGACGCTTTTTGAGACCGCCAGATGTCGCGATCCCTACGAAGCCTTGCGTTGAGGTTCCGTCTCGTTTTGAGCCGTGCTGCATCATGCTCACTACCAGCCGGGATGGACCGGCGTGCAGCAAGAAGGTGTAGAGTCTCAGTAGAAACCCAGGGTATAACGACACGACGAGTCAGGTCACAACTCACTTTGCCAGCAGAATACAAAGAATTCATAATAAGCGACCAGTACTGGTTGATGTTATCTGATGGCGTTGGTCCTAGCTTTTCAGCTAGATTGTTTCGGAAAGTTGCGAGGTAAGACGGATCAGACAGCATATCGCAGTCTAACCGCTGCTGCATCGTACGTTTGCGATGCCCACCGAAGCACTTGGACAGCTTACTGCCGATTAACGCGTGGTCAGAGTCAATCGGAGTGCTCCAGCACGACCGACATTCTTGTATACAGCCTCGCCATTTGTAGCTAATAGCGACGTAGTCAGTCTGGGTCCACTGCTAACTCGAAGAGGGCGAAAGCCACTTGGCATACCGGCGATTAGAAAGTCTGAATTTGGTGCTGACGAAAAACAGGCGGTCTTCTTAACACAGCCAACAACAGATCTCATTTCCTGAACGACAGGAATCAAGGCAAAAAAGCGCTCCAAATGCGCCCATTTCGAAGATAGCCGGCCGGCTCTAGCATTCATGTCTCCGGCTAAGATCATGGTATCACCCAGTTTTGCTTTACGTGGGAGGTCGTATAACTTTTGATAGAAGACATCTTTGATTGCATCCGGGTTGCAACCTGTAGAGACAAAAGTTGGGACGATGAACAAACTGCATCTATCGAGATAATGTTTGTTTGCTTCGCAAGAACCTCTAAGTCTCACTGCGCACAACACCTACACCAGCAAAACCGGCAGCCGCAGCCTCGGGATCTCTCCAGACAAAAGCAAGTGAAAATTTGCAGAAGGATCGGATGGGGTTATCAATCGAACAAGCTAGTTGGAGTCTTTGATGCGAGTCTCTTGAATACAAAACACGTCGATGGCAGGAGTTTCCAGCGTACGAGCTAGACACGCCTGTTCTATACACATCAACGTTCGAACATTAAGTTGGGCCAGTTTAAAAGAATGCCCGGGGTGAAGAAAAGCATCAGCTGATGAAAGCGGACTCCGTGAGACTTAGATGTCAGACGAAGGAAGATGAAAGAGAGCACGAACAGAACTGCCCTCATAAACACTACCGCAAGTACGGCCAACTGCAGTTCCCGAAAAATATGAAAATATGAGTGCGCGAGGTGTGGAATTAGAGAAATGAACGAGTGTGCAAGGTGTGCGAGCATCAGTGTGAGCATGTGTTTGACAAGCGTAACGTTGGAGTAAGATATCCATCAGCTGCATTGTTGTTGACGTTGTGGGATGTTGTACTACGCGGTCGCCCAGTCCACAGTAGGCATTTTTATTGGAGGATGCACTTCTAGTTCTTGCGCGTCCTGCAAGGCGGCAGCGTTGGTTCAAATGAGGCGGTGACCAACTGTGTGGTTCATTGGCCTCTTCCGGGTACCTCTAGGAGCCGGCGACTGGATGCTCAGCTGATACACTATTTGGATGAGAGTAGATATCCTGGATGCCCAGTAAATTTCTACTCCACAGATGCCGTTGTGCGCCTCATACGCCGCCCATGGTTGGTCTGGAATCAGGGTTTAGCCAAATCCCGCGGACTATCAGTAGTCAGCCAACCCGGTGGAGAGCGCCGGGCATTGGCCTTCGCCCTCACACCTTTGTGAAAACATCACGGCCACGAGAAGGCAGTGGGTAGGACTTCCTCAGCGGAAGCCATATGGGACGCGCGGTAATTCTGGAGCATTTCGAAAGACGTTCAGGGAGAGTAGCCAACTGGAAGCCTGAGGCACCCAACCCCCACCATACTGAGGCATTTTCGAGGCTCGTGTGAGAGTAATGGCATCGATCTCTACTCAGGCAGTGAACTGTCTGACTTGGAACACGCAGACGATTTGTTCTTTTGAATGAAGAACCCCTAAATTGCAAGATCTTGATAGCCTAAACAACAGTATAGCAAAGTTTCAGATGCGTTTTGCACCTTCACAGTGTAAAATGCTGCTGCTGGACTCGGGTGGCTCTGCACCAAACCTTGTCCTGGCAGGGGAAGCTCTAGCTGAAGTAGATACATTTTGTTATCTGGGTAGTTGCATCTCACCAGGTAGACAGATATCAGGCGAAGTGTCACCGTGCATACAGAATGCGCGTTTGGCTTTTGCTAACCTCAGCCACCAGTGGCGCGGGCAGGACTTCCAATAGTTTGCTAAGGGTCGAGCTTACATTGCAGTTAAGCCAGTTGTTTTATGCGGCCCAGACACATGGCCGCTAAGGGCAGATGCGCTAAGACTGTCGGTGTTTGAGCGTCGATGTCTCCGTGGCATTGCTCGAATATGGTAGGAGGACCGTGTCAGTAATGCCTGGGTTGGGCGTACAGTTTCGGAAACCCTGAAACAAGTATTGAATCGAAACAGATTTGTTAGGACGTGCTACGCATGCTCAATAGACCTCTCCGGTTTAGGGTGTACTCCGATGCAAGAAGTGGTCAGAAGGTAAGTGGAGGTGGTCACTTCGTGACACGGCAGAAAGGTATAAAAATCCTGCCTGGTGGTCCAGACCAAATAGGATCTGTTAGACTTCTGGGTTAGGGATCTATGAGACCAGCCTACGAAGTGGTTGGAAATACAGTTATACGGATGAATGCCTCGACCAGTGGCGTAGTTCTGTTCAACTTCACTTTATCTTCATGATGCCGGGTTTGAGGCTTCCCTTCACTGTCCTCATTCTTTTTGTTTCTCACTGGACAATGCTACGACGTAGCAACCCAGTTCAGTTCATTTTATTCAACCATTAACCTCGCACTTCAGTGCTCTGGTTCCGGTCGGTTCCTTCCAGCATCGTTCAGTAAACGGAAAAAAGAACAGAAGCACAAAGTGGAAAAGATTTTTTTTAAAAACATTAAGCGGAAATCAAGTAGACAGAGAAAGAGTCCGGATGCAACCATCCCAATAGCCCTTCAATGTAGATAGCACGAAAAGTTTGGAAAGCTGCGACCACTGGTGCCCCTGCTACATTGCCAAAATCAAGTGGTATGATCGCGTCACAAACTCTGCTGTGCGTCAACACTGTGCGAATAAAGAACGACGGTCCGCTAGTGTGTGAATCGACCACATTTTTACTCTTTGTTCAAACTCAGAGCACAAACATACCTTTCGCTGGCCGACAATTAGTCTTTTTCTATCTGAAAGCAGCACTCGACTCAGTCGACCGCTCAGTTTTCTGGCGCTGCTACACTGAAGGATGTGCCAGAGTGAGTTAGTTCCCTTTTTGCAATTCTCGTTTGCAGACAGCCGAGTTCCTACCAACGGCGATCTTCTACCCGAGTTACCCACGGAAGACGGGGTTCGTCACGGTTGCACTGTCGCCTTTTTTCATCACCTCTGTAACTGGAAGGGTTTTAGAGATAGCCATATCCTTTTGAGGATAGCGGCACTGATGTCCTCAATAAGTAGACCATCTGTCCTGGAATACACGGACGATATTATTCTTCTGAATGAAGGACCGTAGATTACAAGATCTCCTTGATAGCTTAAACAACAGTTTAGCAAAGTTCTAGATGCGTTTTGCACCTTCACAACGTAAAATGCTGCTGCAGGACTCGGGTGGCTCTACACCAAACCTTGTCCTGGCAGGGGAAGCTCTAGCTGAAGTAGACACATTTTGTAATTGGAAAGTAAATTAGATTTGTATAATATGATTCATCATGCACCTTGAACGCTCAACTAATCACTGAAAACCATGGAAGCACTGTACAGTTGTTTCATCCGTGTTGTCGGATGAAGTGTCTTTGCGTATATGGAAGGCTCGTTTGACATTTACAATCTAAGTCACCTGTGGCGTCGACATGATATCCGTTTACCTATAAAGGGTCTAGTATACGCCGCAGCAGTCAGGCCCTTGCTTCTGTACGGTTCTGAAACATGACTGCGGGTAGAGGATGAACGTAGATCGCCGGTATTTGAACACCGAGGTCTTCGGATCATTGCTCGAATCTAGTGGGAACACCGTACAAGCAATGCTGAGGTTTGGCGGAGATGAAGCGCTAAGAGTCATCAGGCTGAGGTGGTTGAGACGTGTTATGCTTATCTCCTGGCAGGATTCCTCGACGCGCAGTGAACGCTGAGGTGAATAACGGCTGGGAGGTGGGTGAGGATGGGAAGTTCAGGACATGGGAGGGAGGTATGAAAAACCTAACCGGTGAACTTGGTCGTGTAGGTCGTGTTAGATTTCTTTGATGGATTCCAATGAATCTTCTCAGGCAGTGATTATATACATTCGAGAAAATAGCTAGGTGTCATGGTCACTGGTGTTCTTGTTCTCATCACCTTTTCTGCCCACTGAGTGATATTTTTAGTCCCCTTCCCAACCCTTGCGTTCTTCCTGATATTAGTTATTGCTGCGAAATAGAAATCGAAGCCAACACACCCAGTTCGTGGTTAATAGTTGTTTGGACCAATCTGAGTTTGCAACTTTCCGAACGGCCACTGTTAGTCCGGTTCACTTGACGAAGACGACTGGCGCTTACCTGAAAAAGTTCGACTTAATGTTTGTGAAGGACATACCATAATCAGTTGGTCTTGAGTAGTGCTACTTCAAAGTACAACGGAAACGCGTAAGAAGCTGAAGGGAGACGTTTCTGAACATAGCGTCATGCCAGAAGCCTGCAAGACATGCTCGTCATCGCTGATTGGCAGACTCGACAGGTTATTCAGCTCTACATGACGATGCGAGATCTTACCAAGTGAACAGTGTATCTGATAATGTGAAAAACGGCGCGAGATGGACGTTAGTGCGCGGAATCCCTGGTTTCTGCTGATCGACCGGTTTCCGTCTATTCAACCATTAACCTCGCACTTCAGTGCTCTGGTTCCGGTCGGTTCCTTCCAGCATCGTTCAGTAAACGGAAAAAAGAACAGAAGCACAAAGTGGAAAAGATTTTTTTAAAAACTTGGTGAATTCGCTGGCCATGCGGGCCGCTCGAAATTTTCCTTCGACTTGAACCAGCCAAAACTCTGGATCATCGGTTAAGAACTCGGGATTCTCAGGCGTATTGAGGATTTGACGGATTATCCTACGTCTACTACCTCTTTAACGTCTAATATTGATGTCTCCTGCAAATGAGCCATTTTCAGCAATGAACTGAGCCTAAGTCAGTAAGGAGTTTTTAACAAAAATTGTTCAGGTTAACCAATTGGATTCTGAAATGTTTTTATCGGATAAAACGGCTGAAAAGCTGTGGAGAACAGTTATAATAATCGAACGGACTCAGGTCAGAAATGAGAAATTCGGCAGGAAATTCAAAAACAGAGCCTGCTTGCTGAAATCACGTCGGGCTGACCAATATAGCTCGCAGGGCTAACGAGAAGAATGACGTACAAACTCGGTAAATAACTACAGTCACGAATCGAATGGTACTTCGCTGGCAGTCATAAAGACGAAAGTCGAACCACAGAGGTTTTTTTGCAAATCTGCAGAGCAAAGAGTACAGAGCGAGAAACGATCAGAGAAGACTCACAAGAGCGTGTGTCATCTTAGCGGTCGAACCAGAAACAGCTTAGTTCTGAGTGATGAAACAAAGTTTATGCATGGGGTGGCAATAAAGATGATGATTGCGAGACAAGAGAACAGTGTCTCTACACCAGTAAAGCGAGATTGTGTCCTATGCATTAGGACTAGGAATTCGTTTATCTGAAAGTCAACTGCAGGACGATAATCTTGTAGAGTCCCTTTCAAGAGCATAATAGGTAGTTGTGAGTAATATTTTTTTGTATATCTACTTAATACGTGAAAGTGAAATAATATAGCTTGAACCGGTAAACTTTACGGGTACGATAACACTGATGAATAAGGAAATTGATGCAGCTTATCTTTCTGATCATGAAAATCAGGGCGCAGCGACAACAAAGATTAAATGGCAAAATATTCATCCAAATAAAGCTCGTCAGGTTGATCCACGTTATCATTAAAAAAGTGGTGGACAACCAAAATCTGATACTTAATACGGCCCATATTGGGTGTGCTCGGTTGTTCTCGGTGGTGGGTTTACCTGCCGATAATGGTTCAGCTGTATGAGGAGTGCATAATCACCTAATCTATGGCGTCCCGAATTATTTGTGACGTGAGTGTGAAATAAAACGATGTCAGTGGTAACTCAATCAGTACGTCCAAAAAATGCCTTTCCCGAGATAAATTTATAACAAAAAATTAATTACTTGTTATTGCATGGTTCTTCTGCGTGTCAGCGCGGTACGGCACTGTTGAAATAGGCTCACGCAAGACCACAATGTCCGAAAATAGTGAGGAACGGAATGGAAAAGTGCAATCATACCACGGGATAGAAGATTTGTCAAACAGTTGTTTTTGTCGATATAATAAATTCTCAGATCAAGGCACGGGAATTACCCCTACAAACCTCAATACTTTTGCATTCATTTTTGTTTAGATGGTGCGAAAAGCAGTATTTCGGCCCGCTAGGTGTTGCGTCATCAGATGACGGGATAAGTTAATTTTTAGCAACTGAGCCACTTGACTGAGTAGTGTTCATGTGTAATTTCGAATCTAACCCTTACTTCGGCCACCACAAATTGCATTGTCATTTTTCATCAAAGTTTTCGCATGCATTGTAAATTCGAAGCATCATGCGGTCAGTTCTTTATCGAGTTTAGTATAAATACTCTGGCAACAACCAACTTTATAAAGAACGAAGGAAGCGGATTTATTTCTGTGAATTTAATGCTACAGTACGCTACTCCTAAACCTGAGTCAGTATTTGCATTCATTACTTAAAAAATTGACGATTGCGTTTTGTCGAACGTCATTCTGACGCAGACGTAACCGACTGTTAGTAATATGAGTCTGTATTTACTAACTGCTCTCTTTGTTCACATGAGGTCTCTGAGCTCAATTCTGACTAAACCAAATCATTTGGAATTTATTCCAACCCAGATGGGTTATGCCAAAAGAACAGTATGGTATGAACTTCGATCACGTAGCGATTGTCAACTTCGGTCTTCATCCACGTGAATACCGTGCCCAGTCGTCGGCAGTTTAGTGTCTTGCCTTTGATGGCATCCGTCTTCAGAATAGAGTTGAAGAGAATCCGAGGTAAGCGCATTTACTCAGGCAGTTGTTTGTTTTCCTGTAACTCTGAACGTCAGGTTTATTGGAACTAGTAACAAACAAGGTCAGTTAGAATTTAATATTACTTAGGGCGATACATAATGTAAGTAGTGAACATAGTCTTGAGCAATCAAAGTCTTATATGATCGTAATCAGGGGATAACTGATCTAACTGAAATGATTAGAAATGCTCCGCCCTATGTCGAATTTCGCAGACACTTCGACTGCCAAAGCTTTGCTAGTTATTGGAGTGAATTAGCCGGTTATAAATCAGCTAAACGGGAGAGTAACCCATAACAAGAAAAATGTAGAACAATCCATCAAGCGGTGAAAATACGAACCACTGTTACATAATTGCAGTATTGAATAATCACTTACCTAGTGCACTCTAACTGCTTTGATGCTGCCTTTACACGGGTACATCGCTCCACAGTATTCATTGACCTACTAAAGCTTAAAATATCGTCAGAAATTGTGCCTTTCATGGAAATACTGTCACAGAAGTTGGCTATTTGGATAGTGAACAAGTTGTTCGCGAAACACTACCAGCAGTGGCTCGGGTTATTCAACTTTCCCAAATTTGAAAATAAATTAGGGTAGCGTTGATATTTCGTTGAATAACAGCAGCATTTTTCACCACGGAAAGTATCTGTAAAATAATAACATAACAGATCAATTCCTTTTGTATTTAGCAGTAGATAACCGCCCCTGCCCTGCGTCACTCATCAGTGATAAACTGGATTCACATGGTGTTCTTAATTCTCATCAATACCCACTCGCACCGACCAAGTCATCCGTATTTGGTAGTTTCACAAACAGAGCCTCAATTTGTCTCGTTTCGCTCACCATCAAGTAATGGTTGAAAAGAAAGAGCAACAAGGATTCTTGTTTGACCAAAGTGGAATTTAATCAGCCCTCGTAAATCTGATCGATGAAATAACACCTTATTTACTATAGATTTTCGGTTTCCCGCACATATCCACTCGCGTAGTCAAGCATTCATTCGTTTACCATTCACGTTTAGGTTTCAGTCAGCTGCCATCGATCGCATCCATGCACGCGTGCGTACGTCCGTGCGATCAATAGCACTCACAACCGGAAAAAAAATGCAGAGGTGTATGCACACAAGCGCGCACGCACGCAAGCACGCAGCTGTTTACGTACTTTAACATGCATCGACATATGGGGCGGATGAAGACCCACCACCATCATCTCTGGGCTAGTTACGAAACTGATCGATTGTCGGACCCCCGATAGGGTCTGCCTACTTGCCTGTTATTTAGCCAACCAGTTGGAAATAACTGGTTTTAGGGCCATCAAAACCTGTCTTCAAGCGGCGCTAAATCGATAAAAGCCTAGCATTGGTGAACAGAGGATAATCGTTAAGTGAATTCGTTATTTATTACATATACAGTAACTGGGGCTATAACGATAATAATATATGGGTACGCCGCTCGTATTTAAGACTCAAGTTCCTCATATATTTCCTTACAGAAGTATCAGCTTGATTTGGTTTCGATGCGAATTTACTGACTCTTTCCGTCATGTGTATAGAATATGCTCATATATTCAAGAAAATTGTATCATGAATGATTTTTTCCAAATATCTATTTAGACTTTTAAATATAATAGTACTAGGTGACCACTAGACTAGACTTACTAGACTTGATTACAAATAGCGACAGGTGAACATCACAATGGGACTCATAACTTACCAAGTCAAGTGATCCCTGAATAAATCCTACGCTCTCTCATACCCCTTCAGTTTTTCCACACCTGTTTGCCCATCTCTTCAACTAAGAACTTCCCACTTGCTGTTGTTCGTATCTGTGATACAAGATCACTTAGACTTTAGCATGTTGTCAAGGTACTGAATTGATTGCACACTTACTCATCCATTGGTATGTTTTACTATGCATTCACTCACTTACCCAGTGCTATATTCGTGAGTGCTTGGAGTAATAAATGGAAGGAATTTTTTTCGTGTCACAGTGTTCCCTCTCAGAGTTTATTCCCGAAAGAGAGCTCACCTCGTTCGTGCAAGCACAGTCCGGTCCTGACTGATTGAATCACCGAAACCTTTAAACAGCGAACAGAGCCATCCGGTCCTCTACCTATACACTGACAGAAATCGCCACTTGGTCCTATGCTAACGAAAGCTCGTAGGTCCATCTGCTGTGACGAGCGGCAAATGTTGCACTCGGGTATGTTGAATGAACACTGAAGGCCCTTCATGTAGTTCACCGAAGATCATCAGACTCACTGAACAAACAGTGTCACTGGATGTTTAGGAATTTCTTGTGCGCTGAATTGTTTACGCCAGCCACCGACACATGCAGTGGTGGCTGTTGCAGATGTACTTTGGGCATTTAATCTCATAGTCAGCAAACCAGTTGGGTTCACTTAGTGTAATCACAGCAATTTACACACCACGGCAGTAGAATGCGCAAGCGCTCATAAATAATGATGTGACGGACAACTGGAAGGATATTCTACTAATAAAGTAAGGGTTATTAATTTTCACTAGAGTGGAGTTACCATGACGGCGACTATATCTCATTTCGGTGCAGAAAGATCACAAGTCCACGTCGCTACGAGAAATGAGGCCAAAATGAAAACTAGTTGGGACCAAAGAACTTTATATCAGAGAAAATTTTACTTTCACGTCTCGGTTGCTACAGTGATAGCAACAGAGATGAGTACGAGTGGTTTCTTGCTGTTCTTAGGAATTATCTGCCAGTAATAGGAGTGTTACTACAAGGGAAAGCAGTAGAGGTGGCTCGCAATACGGAGCCTAGTGAATTTCACGAGGGCATTGGCTGTTCGTACAAGCTCCAACAATGCCAAAATATTAGCTCAAGTCTACTGAGGGGTGAGGCCTCAGAAGTTCTAGCTGAGTGGATATCTAAATGGATGGAACGCGGTCCTACTACGTGAAAAGACCGTGATTCGAAAAACATTTCTAACTGTGTTGAGAATGGCTTTTATTTAAGAGCCGCTCCAACAAGCAGCATGGTTGCGAGAGGTGATCCGTGCAGCGGCACTCGCGAGTGCAAGAAAAGGGTGACCGTTTTGCTCTCATGTAGTACTACTTAGCGAAAGCTACAGCCATTAGCCATCGGCAAACATAGGAGTCCACGACGTCTCAAACGCGTAAACCTAGGGCTGTTGGGAGTTGATTATTACACTAACTGGGGCACGGATGATTACAGACACATTTCAGAAGTGGGTTCAGAAATCCTTAGTCATATGCTCCTGGAGCGATGATCAACTCTTCCCTTTTTAAATAGCTGTTCGGCTCATTCCTACTCATGGCTAAGCCATGTTAGGTTAGTGTTTTTCCCGCCAAATACAACGGCAAAACTTCAGTCTTTCGAACCAGGCATAATTCAAAAAATGAAACTGAGTTACACGAAAAGGCTTCTGACACTCTTAGACTATATGATGGACGACGATGCTAGCGGAAAAGTCCTATTTCAGTCGGCAAGCAAATTAACAGCTCTGGTTCTTTTTCACATTAATCTCCTGGACACAGTACACTGGAAAAAAATATACTAGCAAGATGTCACTCATTCGGCCATCCTCAATTGTTTTGAAACCCGCGAGACTTCGGAAGGATCGATCTCCCTTCTGTTGTGCGTGGGCCGCCCAGACAGTCCAGCCAATGACAATGCAATAGTGATGCTGTTTTAGATGGACTGTTATTAGAATCTTACGAAGTCACAGGTATGTTATTTTTCCAGCCATTTACGATATCTCTGTAAGATGAAAACATTATGTGTATGGAAGATGCAGAGACGTTTGTCTCAGAAAGCGGTGCCTGAGTATGAAAGGGTTCTGGAGAGTAGTGCACTTGAAGCTACACAACTACTGCGAGCATTTGGACTAGAATCGTGTACGAAGTAGAAAACATAGGATGGAAGCTAGCTTTATACCGGGGATAACAAAGCAAGAAACACTTAACAACGGATTCCTTCTTAACAAAACAAACTGCGACTAAAAATTTGTTTCGCGTTTTGTTTCAACTGCGATAGGTACCAGTCATCTCACTGGGTACTGACAACTTTTTTTGATTGAGCAGTGTTTTCTGCTACATTCTGACCTTACCTTTCAAGAGGTAACATCTTTGAGGAGCGAAAAATTTGGTCGGTCCCGAAGATGTTCGCTCCAGGACGAGAAGGGCTTTGTATAGGCTTCTTTCTGTTTTATCCCGTGTTCAATAGGCAGGAGGAAGGCAACTTTGTACGGAGAATATAAATATCTAGTACCAACACACGGTAAGCGCAAGTACATGGATGCAAGTTAAACCGCAGATAGGTAGGTGAGTGCGTGAGTCAGGGTCGTATGCAAACTAAAAGAGTAATCCAAGTGTACAATCGGATTAGGCCACGTAAAGCCACTCAACATGTGGTAAGACACGATTGGTCAGAGTAGTCCGGGATGAAGCCGGCCTGACGTCAACTTCGTACATGAGTGTACGACTGTATGAGTGTGTCCATGTATGCGAGGGATTTGGATCAAATGTACACAGAGTTTGCCTGTGCATACGAGAATGTCTGTCTGAGCAAAAGACTCTTCAAGACGAAGACAACATTTCTGGCATATATTACCGTGGTAGGCTCCCAGTAATATTATTATCACCTGATTTACAGTCCAAAGGTATTCTACACTGAAGAAATTACCCATGCAACAAAACTTCTGCTCAATAAACGTAGTGGCCAGTATCCAGCTTGAGATCAAGCCGGGGCAGACTGAGACTCACTACTGAGGTTTACAAATAAAATGAGGTGGGAAATGCGTAGTCGCTTGGAATTATGAAGTTTAGTGGTAAAAGTTCGGATTACTAAATAGGATCACAATTCACAGAAAAATGACAATACTGGCCCAAGCTATGAAGCAATGTATCGAATAAAGCCGTCACACTGAGCACCTTGTTACTTCGCATTAGCAACGGAAATCATTAATATCAGCATTCGTTGAGAGTTGCGCCCTCCAAGACAATCAGAAAAATTCTTACACTTTATTTATTGAAATTAGCATCCAAGTCTGTAGTTTACTGACAGTGGGCTAACACGTGACTGAACACTGGTCTCAGGTACATCTCCCAGCCACAGTTTTTTCAACTATGTAAATTGCTGCTTGCTCGCAAAAACTTTGATAACTGTTCACCGAGATGATTGCTCGATATGAACAAAAAATGATCGCCGTTCATTATCTTTTATACTTTCTAAATTTACTAACCTGCTCCATGTGATGATCGATTCAGGTTGGTTTCATTTTGCCTGATTGCTCAGTAGAAGGCTCTGATCAATGCTTTCCTGCCGTAGTCCGTCTGATTTTTTGTTAAGCCGGGGTTGCATTTGGTCGGTATTAAACCTAGGTCACAAGGAGCATCACAGGGGTTCTTCGGGTAAGGAGGAAAACCTCACTTTCATCAACTCAGCCAACAGTCCACTCTGATTTGATCTGATTACCAGATCCCGACTGTCTGACTAGGTGCTGTTCTCGATGAAAGACAGAAAGCTCTGGCGTACGACGCCGAGTGCAGAAGCGTTCAAAACAACACAAGTACCCACGCGTTTGTCACCGTGTTGACGGACTGAACTTCACTAATTTTGTATTTTACCTGGTTCTAATGACAATCCCCCATCGCACCCTTGTTATCGTTTGGGATTCCAGTAATACAGACTTTCAGAATGCATAAATAAAGCGTCTCCAATTATCCTTCAGGAATCAGACAAAATTTGATGGCGGAGCACAATCGCAAACACCGTGGATCATTAGTTTCTCTATCGGCACTAAAGGTCCGGGTTTCTAGGTTCAAAGCCAACCTGTTTTCAAGCTGGCCGAAGTGTGAAACGGGGTCCAATGCGGGTGCGCTATCAAGGAACGATTCTGTTATAACGGAATCTATTTGGATAATTCTAGTTAGATGATTATCTACACGAACACGGACGAGGTTACCAGTATTTACGACGCTAGTAGGCCGTTTTGTACCAAGCTGTGATGAGTAATGAGATAACACAAAGCAACATCACGTGTTTTGCCGACGATCTGTACCATTATCCGTCGTGGAGAGTTCTGCAGAAAAAAGATAGGCATAAAAAACGAAGGTGAAAAGGTACGAATTCACGGCAAAAGATTGTAGTCCCCGGAGTCTGCACGCGCAAATATTCCGAGGGTTGGTAAGATCCAGTCAGTATGCGCCGATGACGCAGCTCGAAGTAAGAGCGACGTATCTCCGCAAAGGCTACTAAATCTTTATTTTTGCATCAACAAAACTAAGAGACTCTAAGATGTCATTCAACCCTTGGGTGAATTAAATACGGCGTAGATTTTGTTACGTTGACTGTACAAAAAGTTTCCATAATAAAAGAATAGAATAATCCGGATAATAAATAATCATTTTAATTTTACTTCGCAGAATGATTGGGAGAAGCAAATTGCGTGTTATTAGTAAACTCCAAGCAAAAAGGATACTTCTTACGTAACTACATCCTGCTGAGCTTATATGTCATTGGATACGATTTAGTAGGTTAGTAGGTCCCCGTACTTATTTGGACTGATTTGTTTACTCAGACTACACTAACCGAATGAAATCGTTCTCTGTCGAGCGAACTACTGATCAGTTTATGATTGGGTGAATCATTGAAGCAGTTGTCGTTGTTTTGTTGTTATTGCTATGTGAAAACAGGGCCACGCTTTCGTTCAAACGTCGAGTGCGAAAATCACTTTTCAGCCTCCGGAGAGAAACAAGTAACACGATCGTTTCACCATAAGTTCGAAAGGTATATGTTCAGAGCGTGCGGTTGAAGAACATATATAAAAGGGAATGTTGTAGAAAGAGAATAGCAGAAAAGAGGGAGAATTGTTAAACGTTTACCTGAAAGAAGCATTGGTAGGGGTAATAGTTAACCGCAGTTTCAGATGTCGAGGGTGTGGGTAAATTTAAATTATACGTAGAACAGAACATAAGTATAGTATTTGGAAGAAGCCGTTGACCAACATCAGAAAGCAAGGTGTAGGCGTGTAAGTCAAGGTCAGTCAGATATAAAAGGCATTAGTGATGGCCGAGGCAGTCGGCCTCGGACAGTAGAAATTTGCCCAGACAATTGAACTTCCGTGGTCAAAGGTCAATGACGTCAACCTCGAACGTGACGCCGACTCAGGCCACCGACTCAGATAACCAATTTTATCTTCCCATGTTTATCGGTTGACCAATCAGCCAACTGACTGACTGAGAACTGACCATGCGTGTTTCGTCATTCCCGTATTTTGTTCGCACATAAATATAGTTGTAATGGCTCGAGAACGAAATCATCGAAGGTGACAATAGTTGTCGCGAACGAACACAAACCCTAGTACGAGAGCAAAGATACCAGACCAGCCTCTCCGGTGAGTTTTTATGATACGGCGAGGAAATGTTACAGTCGAATGGACTGGGGTGAACGCTTTTACTGTGTCTCCGGTGAGGGCGAAAGGGAGTGCTCTGTTCAGCTAGTGCTAAAGCAAGCATCTATTTCGTGTCAAACGTTTCTGTGCACAGAGCGCTGATACATTATGTTAACTGTCGCTTCGCTGGATGCCACCAGCTTCGGTTTTGGATTGCTCAACATCACTCCGAAGAATTGGATGAGGTCACCTTTGTGACCTGATGTGATTACGTGTTTAGCAATTGAAAAAGCCGAATATTCGACGTCATTCCCTGTGAACGCATTGAGTGAGTGATTAATTGCCAGTCAAACATGGATAACTATTGTAGAGTCAAACCAGTGTTATCCAAACGAATGACTGCAGTTTCCTTCCATTGACTCTCTCAGCAGTGCTCCTGATGAACGTTTCGATTCTACTGTATTCACCAGTTTAAATATTTGTGCGTGATTCAAAAAATTTGTCATCACCTAGTTCAAGTCCCTCTGTGGGCCCGGGGGATGTGTATTGCTGACGATTCCTGCCGGCGATGAGAATACCGCTTTGCGGCCAGTGTTTCCATAGTCTTCAATGATGATTTAAACTCTTTCGCTGCATAATAAAAAAAACATTTGAGGAGATAAAACGAAAAATATTTGGGATGCGAGTCTTGTTAATCGCGTTTCGACAAAACTAATAAGTTTGTCCTTGGTTTGTGTTCCACTCAGCCTAACACGTGGCCTCTGTACCCCTGCTACTCGTTTGGTCGTAATAAAACATATCAACCAATTGTTCTTGAGTCCTGCTTCCACCTCAGCGGCGACACATTGAGGATAAATTAACAAATATAATGAGCCACAGCGAACATCTTTGGTGATGCAAACAACTCATCGCGGAACAAGATGTTCTATGATTTCGTGTTCATCAATCAGAATGAACCTTAACCAATCAAGGTACCAGTCGGATCCCCTTCCCTACGGTACAGTACATAAACTGACTTGTCATACACTAGCAACCGAAAAAATGGTGATTGCATCTAGCGACTCACGTCTTCTTTCTGTTCTTATGCATTCTGATGTAATCAAATAGTTTGCGGCAGTAAGCAAGGGAAAAACAAGCTCGAATTTGAACAAGTTTTGTCAAAAATGATGACACGGTATCAGTCTGCTCTTATGTGTGCACTGCTTTCCAATCTCCAACAATGTTCACACCGTTCTCAAATTCGCTCTACGGATGCACCAATTTACCCCGACCAACCGAAACAGAGAGGAAATACATTCATGCAACCAGTCGCACTTGTAGTAACCGTTAATGGCTTTCTCCAAGTCCATCAATGGTCCCATGTACTGATTCCGGTTCGGTCTCCAGGGAGCACAGTCCCGCGCTTGATCTAGTCCATTACTCACAATGGACAGAGCTAATGCGAATATCGAAACAGCTCAAATAGTTTGAAAGCTTACACCTCCTTGTTGCTGGACTGTTCTGGGACTTCAAAATTCATGATGATTCTGATGTATGCAGGTCATCTATTTTCAGGCAACTTAGTCGTTTTTGAATTGTATGTGAATGCTAAATGAAAAAGCAAAGAATCAAGTCGTTTCCCAACTCATAATCTGCTGTTTGTACTTGTGCTTGCAATCCACGATTTTGACTAGTTGGTTCTGCTCTAATCTGGTATGATTGACCACCATTTTGGTACTCCTGAAAGGTGATCATAAAAGGAATACTTGGAACGGACAAACTGCTAAAACATGTTGAGGAAAGCTTCAAAGAGCATTGCATTGCACAGACCTAACCTCACTGCCAGGACGGAGCTAGTAGCGAAACTGGACCCAAGAAAATCATCAGATAATGGCTTTATTTAAGTACTCCTTGTTCAGGCCTACAAGTAAGGCATAGAAACGGATCACTCAGAAAGTCTTGTTTCGAAAGTTTAGTAAGTGATCGATCTTCAAGTGCTTCAGTGATCTGTGAAACCAAGTGGGACTTGGAAGCTTGGGTGATTAAGACAACACAAAAGTATGAGAGTGCGTGGTATCTCCAACGGATCTACGTAATCATAAAAATCTCCTTTGGAAATGGAGCTAAGCTTTCGTTATCAGGCACACATGTTTCTATCCGTCAAAATTATTTGGGATAATGCGACATCGTGCGTCAAAAACAGTGATGGTTTGAAGGTTGGATAAGAATGTGGTGATTCAGAGGTATCGCACATGATAAGACCAGGTCCACTTTGGTGGCTACATACGCTGAGGAGCTTCAGCCAGTCAGGACTGCCGAGGACAGGTACAGCAAAGGCTCGCCGTAATTGGTCAGCTTGCAATCTTCTAATTATTTTCTTCAATTTAACACATACAAATCATGTCTGCAATACAATAACGTGCAATTTCACAGCATTGGTGTTTTCGCTAGCTGCTGTGTGCTAGAGTAATTTCGACACGCTCAACTATTCCAGCTTTTGCGAATACTGTAAGGAGGTACATACACACGCAAATTAGTGTAATCGGTAGTGGCTTATGCTTCTTTATGGCGGCCAGAGTAAATCTTAACTACTGAAGGCGAGCTTTTTTCGTTTTATTTATTTATCCGCAGCTTGGACTGGGCCGAGCGGAGGCTACCGGAAGAGTAATTTAGTCTGTCCTCGTGGTTTGAACATAGAATCCCAGGGTGTGCTGTTCATCGCGATTACCATATCATTGATGCCAATCAAACTGCCGAATATTTGTTGATTTTTTCATTTCCATTTATTCGACTATACAATTTAACGGCAGTTTTCATATTTCATATTCACAGGTTCCTTCTTGATCTGAACATAATTCGAAATAAACTCACATTCGGCACCTGAGGCTGAACTGCGTAATTACTTTATCAATTACTGATCTATAACGACGAATATCCTCAACTAATACCATAATAATAATGAGTATTATCACCACACTATTTCAGTCGTGGTAATACAGTGTATTTCACTTGTTTAATATGACATAAACAAGATTTCCATACAATAAAACCAAAATCTTTATTCAAATTCACAGCCCGTTTGATCTTGTTATAGACGGAAAATTCGTACGCTAACACTCTGACAGCTATTTGCAAAATCGCGCATAGGTAACCGAATCAAATCATTCCTTTTTAACGGCGTGTATGTTCTACTAAATGAATTCTTTATACAATCACTTACATGAAGCTCGCATACTTGCAGTACTTTTGTTGCATAAACCTATTAGCTTTGAGTGATCGTATCTCCCGTGAATCCTCCGGTTTCCTGACCTAACACAAAAAACAAAATTTCCGGGTGACTTTTGGTAAACCTAGAACAATAGTTCTAATTAACTGGAAGTAAAGCAGTTATTGTTTCTGGACAAGACAGAATACAGATTGTGAACCCGTGTGAAAGCGGCTTACTGACGGTTTCAAGGCTCTCCGAATAAAATTTGGAAGATGGGCTACTGCTGGCCTCGGAAGTGATCCTCCCGTAGATAGTCTCAAAGGAAACTCCGATAGAATTCCCTAAACTACTTGATAGGGAAGATACACGTTGGTCTGAACAGACACAAAACCGTGGTATCATAGTGTGTCATTCTGATTTTCATTTGCTCTATTTCAATAATAGAGCTTTTTGTTATAGGTTAGTGAAAGTCTCTTGGTCGATAGGTCAACCAGCCACCGACCAATTTGACTGGTGAAATTGACCTACGAAGTTAGTTGGTGGTCTGCTTCAAACAACATTTTCATTCTGTGAACTGAATCAAGGCACTGCTTCACTCTGCCAGGGAAATTCTGACGGTATTCGGAGACACTGACACCAGACACTATTGAAAAAGTTCAAACGGACCTTTTGTGTATTTCACTTCCTCAGAACTGGCGGTGATTTGATTCACACGAACACTCATGACACCAAGCAAAGTGAGTTAAATCGAGTGTCAGGTTAAACAGTGTTTTGGGTAAATTTAAACTAGTATTTTTTTTCTTGTTCATTTACCCCAAGCAAACAATGTCAAAAGGCATCATCTGCATCCGGTGTAACTTAATTGGCTGGTAGATATCAACTACACCTCAGGACCACAGGTAGGAATGCTTATGAAATGATGCGTCACGCAGTGTGAACACCAAACTCTTCATTGAAAACCACGAAAACACTGCATAGAGCTGTTTCACTCAGGTAGTTGGGAATCATCAGCTGCAGTTTTTATCTACCGAGCCCAGAGGGCGACTCGATCTCGGAGTGAACGACCGTGAGTCACACACACACACACACACACACACACACACACACACACGTGACCGTCGGGCTGTCCGAGCTGGCTTCCAATGGTTTGTTTCATCTCGGTGTTTGACAGAAATGTATTAAACAGATGCAAACTCAAAGCTAGCCATATTAAAAGTTAGCAAATTATCATAACAGCACTAAAGGGACTGTTTGAATTACGGCTCAGAAAGCAGATTTCATTGTGAATAGTAGGTGGTATGGCAATAAAGCTGAGCGAAAAATCCAGTTATGAATGATGTGAAATTACCACAGGCTGAAATGTCAACCCTTCCTTGCCTCTCCTAGCCCATCAACCCCAGGCGAACTTGGGTAAAGGTAATTCATCAAGCTGGTTGCATCTGTTAACTGATCCATAAATTTCACTAGTCTTTTATTCTCGAATGCAGCAGAACCGGATGAACCTTCATACACACACACACGTAATGTTCTTCTACTGTCACATACACGTTGCACACGACGATCTTATCAATCACACTTCAATCCTACTGGATGATGTCAACAACAAAAAACTAAACTTACCACTTGTCTTCATCTACGGAGGCCAAAATTCCCGTGATGTCGTCTACTTAGAACATCATTGAGTTGATATGGGTCATAACTTCGCATGTATCCTTATCAGCAGGAAATATAAGGTAGACCTTTAAATATAACCAGTTCTGATAGTTTTACTTTTTGAGGATGTTCATTTAGTGAACCAAATAAATCAGACTTTAAATCCATTTCAGTTTGAACACAAACCGTAACTTACTTATATCTTTCATGGATATTCAATGAGTGGAGCATCGAGAAACACGGGTAGCTTTGATAGTGTTAGATATTCTACAAGTCGTTTGCATTTTATCTGTAAAGGTCATCACAACAACATCTGTGGATCTGATGGATACCTGAATTAAGTTCCGAAACTATTATCTTTCGGTGAACACAGTTCTTTCATTTAATGTGTTCATTTTGAGAGTAAAATAAAAGACCTATCGTGGCCTACAGGTGGAATCACGTTTTTTCTTTATTTGCTAAACATTAATTGAACTGTTGACTGCTTTGTTTCCTCGGCTGTAAAGTTTGTAAACTGAAGCTTTTCACGTGATCAGATTCCCCGCGTACGGCTTCTTATGAGTAGTATAATTCAACAGATTCTATAGTACTTCCCGTCATAAATCGCCCTTGTCACATCGTTTCGCAGCCGTGTTTCAGCCAATAAATATATTAGACTTGAAATCTTCCTAATGGAACTCTCATAACTGACCTCTTGAGAAGAACGTGTCGGAAATCTCGTTTTTTGAATGCGCAGCCATACGAAGGAACGGTGACTATATTCTATGGCGTGCCGATGAGTTCCTCACATTAGGTCAGCTGTGAGAGATCCAATCTACAGATTTCAAACCGGAGACTGAGTATAATGCCACACGGATGAGAAACGATGCGACAAGGCGGATTATTGTGATACGACGGAAAAACGCATACATCACATTTTGAAGGAAATTGAGCAATGATTTATCATATGACAATAACACAACTCTCCACTGACCATATTTGAAAGCACGGCACAGTTAAACGGAACTGTTCACTTTTGAAAGTATAATCATAAAATAAAGCGACGCCTTTTGTTGACCTTTGGAAAAACAAATTTACTTCCGAAGCTTAGATGATGAATGATCTGTTGGCAATAGTTTATCATTTCGAGTTTGGTCCACAACACAGTGAATTTTTGTCGTCGGTTACCATAGGTACATCAGAAATCATAAAGGTCTGTTTTCAAATTACTTCCAAGTTCCTACTCTAAAGGACGTGAACATGATTGTGATATTCAGTTAGATGTTTTAAAAGACAATCTTCAGGTACTTCAATCACATCTGGCTGAAATAATAGTGCCATTGTTCGACACCCTGAACACTGTGATTCCAAAATAACAGAACCCTTTCACTCAACCACAGCTAATCATTCATGTGTGAGCTCCTCGCTCATTTGTTTGGTATGTATATTTCGTTTGCTTTGCATTAGTCGGATGCAGTGGGGATACAACTGCGATACTCTGAGCCCTTATGAGTTCAGTAGCTGAAATCCGCTTACGATTGATTCAGCAACCGCTTTTCGGTAACGTTGTTAGTTGCCCGGTCAACAAATACAACATCCAAATGAGTTTCTTCGATGTTTAAATTTGCGGGTCAATTCAGCTAATATCTCTGATTTAGAATTGTAACACAGCTGAGGAAAGATATAACCAGGCGGAAAATTATCATAAATGAGTGAGAAGTTTCTGCTTCACGGTCCAATATCGGTGCTGTAAGGCTTATAAATTACATGATGAATGTGAGTGTCTACGGAAAATGCCGTAGTCCTCTAACCTCTCACCCGCCCAAAAAACGATAAATATCACTATCAGCTGAATCAGTTTTGATAGTAATGACCTCAGACGGACTCATAGATTGTTAGTAAATATAAAAATATTAGAGAGACCTGTAAGAAAATAAACTTATCGATGAGCTTAAAACTGGGAACAAAAAGCAATCCGATTTAGTTTTCCTTCTTCAGTGATGAATAGCGGATCATGTATGTAAACCTGAGACCAATTCAGTTGGAAACAACACTAGTTGTGTTTATTGGTCATAGTTACCAAAAGCGGGTAGCTATTGTGTACGGCCAGCATAAATCTGTCTTTTTGAAGATATTCCCTTAACCCGATCGATGGAGGCGCAACTGGTGTTGTCCCTGAAAGTTCTCTCTGCCATTTATCTCAAAAAAGGCAATGGGTCTCTTCCCAAATCAAGAGTGGTAGAATGGATGGCATAGCACACATAAGTTCAGAGCTAGAAACGATCTAAATCCGATTGAATTTTCCATCCGCGGCCTATAGTCGGTCGCGCCCAGTATTTCAGCTTATATTCATTGGTTGTGTGATAAACTAAAGAAGAATTAAGATAAAATAGTTATTTCTCATTGTTCCGAAGAAAATTGGCACGGCCCTTTTGCACATCATTCGTGTTCCGGGTTTGCTTAAGATAAACTGAACTTTTTGTCCAGTTCATCTGATAATAACTCACTATCTTTTAAGTAGCGATAAAAAGAGTACAAGAGTTGCAAACCGTGATTATTAGAAACCCACTTTTCGGGATCGATGACGAGACTACTTCCAGTATTCGTGCATTTTTCTATAACATTTTCCATTCCCCTCGTCATTCGCCCTATCTCCACGGCTCATACCGGCTGAGGTTTATTCGTACCACAACTGTTCTGGGTCCGTGTACGCAATGTCACGAAAAGCACACATGAATTGACATTCAAATTGTGGACATGGTCTACTTCTTGTCGTGGCTTTCGTTGTGCGTGCAATTTATGCCATCATCAAGCACCTCTTTCGGTCGAAATACTAAGTATAAGGAAGGTTCTACAAAGTTCTTTCGATCCAAATACAAACATAATGCAAATAGATTTGTATCAGACTGCTCAATGTGCATAATCCAATAGCCGCATCGGACGACATGTATTCGGTTTACACACATGAGTAGAATAATGTGAATTTTTTGAACTTCATTCCCCTGTGATATAAGCGGTGTGTAGTAAATCACATAATCCACGGGATCGGAACTATGGACAGTTCAGGCATCCTGGACAATGAATCATAGATGGAATTGCTCGTGGAGAATTTAAAGGAAAATAAACGAAGGAGTAAACCACGAGTTTGTTTTCCCGTTGAATCTAAATATGATGCGGTAAAAGTGCCTACGGGTAAGTGTGATGGATACTTACGACACCTCTATTCTCAACTAAGGAATCTGTGAAAACCCTAGCATGATAACTACAAACGCAACGCCCATTAAGTGCTAAACAGCAACCCGTATAGCCAGTCTTATCATCAAGTCGGGTACTAGCTGCCTTGCCACTCGAAACTATTCGTCCTATATTCAGTGACCTGGCTTAGGTTGTGTTATTTCGAGTTTACCTATGGTGTTCGGCAAGTCATGCTCATAACAGCTGTTTGACCAAAAAGACCGTGGAAAATTTTCAGTTACCAAGGCAAGGGGGTTGGACTCCGAAGCGTTTTTATTGCTACCCCAGAAAATATAGTTGAAGGAGGATGTGAGATTGAAATACCCAAAAAAGAGGGTATTCTGGACGTTGACAGAAGGACCAAAGATTGAAAACAGAAGAGCAAAACAAAAACTGGCAAACAACGCTGTATCACAGTCCATTTCAGTTCGTCTTAGTTGGCACCAACGACGTAGTGAGTTCAAAGGATTTTGTTGCTATCTCTTGTCAATAACCCCACATGGGAATCAAAATATCCATTATATTAAAAAAGGAAACAAAGATCTCACTATGACAGGATAAATAAGACAAAGAAACTATGTGGAGAAGTTGGTCCCAGTCAGTGACAAACAGCCATGTTTCTTGACGCCTGCAATTGTGCAATAGGTGAGTCCATTGGATCCAATCAGGCATGACCATTAGGCACCACATAGCCGGTGCAACCTAAAATTTGTCATATCTTTCGCTGACGTCTTAGACTGACCATCTTCAGTCATTTTCCAACCTCAACGAATGTCGAGGCTTTTCATGACAACAGAAGAGAATGTTAGATAAGTAGTGTAGTCCACTGAAAAACAGACGTTGTCGTAAACGAAAATAGTAAAAACTTTTACTCGACTCCCATGCACGGAATCCTTTCCCTGAGTCCGACTCTCGTTATCTTATCCGCTGTTTTGGATGAACTCATCTCCGGTAATGACTATTCACATAATTTCCTTAATTTTAGGAACACTCTTCATCAGGTTTTCATCATACCAAAAACTATGATGAGCCCTAGCCCACACATTATCAGCTCCGTGTCTAACAACTTTTGTGTGTATAAGGTTGAAAGGACTCTTGCGGAATCAAAGTTAAAATGCCTCAAGCATTCTAAGAAGGCTCCTATTACCAGTGGGAATATAGGGATTTAACAGGAAAAACGATACTACTACCCATTCAGCAAAAACACAACTGCAATAAAAGGCAACCATCTTATGGTAATACCAACGTTGTCTTACACTGAGATTTGATAATTGGTACATTTTGCGAGATTGATAAGCTTTCCGATCTTTCTGCTTTGTCCCATCCTCCGTTGTTTCACTTTTTCTTCCATTGGTATAGATAGATATCTGAGAAAACACGCACTCTGATCGTCCTCTTAGGTGGTGAGGAACATAACGAAAACAATATTAGGGATCAATTAGATCTCATTTTTTCTGTTTTTAGCCACTAATGTAGAACTAAACGCGTTTGATTTTCATTTATTATACTATTCTTATTGACCGTCACATATAGTAACCGGGGGTGGGCAGATAGTTTCTCCTGTTAGTGCTAATCACCGTTATGAGGTGGTTCAAATGAATAAGATTCACTTTTGATGGTAAAAAAGGGAGGAGATTTTAACTGAAACTTATTGTTATCTTTCGCAGTACTTTTTGAGTGATAAAGGATGAAACAATAGAATGCATTCTTGTTAGTTCTCGTTTCGGGATTACCATTTGCTTAAATTCGGTAGCGCTGTTTCTTGAAAGGCCTACCGAATGCCTATGATGGTGCAAAGGTCAGGCTTTAGGCCGCCACGTTCGTGTTCGATAATTGTAAGTGGGGATACCCGATGAGACACTTATTGAACAGTGGTTATGATGTTTTCTGTATATTTGTGGTTTCAGATCGAACCCCTGCAATCCCCTACGGAATGCCATTGGCCCAGCATACTACAGCAAATCCATTTTGACCTATCTAATCGGTGTATGGAACTTTAAAAACTAACAAGTGTTCAGCAATCAGCTAAACTTAAATGTGCTTCATTTCAGCGGTACAATTCTTGAGTTTCTTGAAAAATCGAATTTTAACCGCCTTCGTAAGGAAAAGTGCCCCCTATTTTGAGCAGTTTGATTCATGACCATATCGTTGTGAATCTCGGTCAGGTGATCTGGCTCTCAGTCATTCCCAGTCGTGGACATTCACTTATGAATGGTCAGGGTAGCTGGGTTAGGTCCACACCAAAAATACCGCACTGGTTTACCTAACACCATGAACAAGATAACAGAAAGGTAGCAACTGGGGTATTAGTGAAAAGCCATCATATAGAATTCGAGAGCTCTGCACGGAAACAGTTTATTGTGATCATTCTGTGGCTCACATGAATGTATGAAACCACGCGATTGTGAACTATTGACACCATTCTGACAATGTCTCTACAGTCATACACAACGTGATAAGTCATTAGATCGAACAACCGATAGATAAATCATGGTTCTGTGAGACAGTGTGAATGAGTTCATGCTTCAGATAGGAAAAAATATTGGGAATCGCTTGAAGCCCAGCTTACATAAAATTGCAATAGTAATTATATTTGTAAAATCACCAGGTGCACAAATGTACCTCGGAGATTTGGTGTTAACAGGGAAGTTGACCAAGTTTCATATGAGTCTCAGTTACACACACATTATCTATCTATCTATCTATCTATCTATCTATCTATCTATCTATCTATCTATCTATCTATCTATCTATCTATCTATCTATCTATCTATCTATCTATCTATCTATCTATCTATCTATCTATCTATCTATCTATCTATCTATCTATCTATCTATCTATCTATCTATCTATCTATCTATCTATCTATCTATCTATCTATCTATCTATCTATCTATCTATCTATCTATCTATCTATCTATCTATCTATCTATCTATCTATCTATCTATCTATCTATCTATCTATCTATCTATCTATCTATCTATCTATCTATCTATCTATCTATCTATCTATCTATCTATCTATCTATCTATCTATCTATCTATCTATCTATCTATCTATCTATCTATCTATCTATCTATCTATCTATCTATCTATCTATCTATCTATCTATCTATCTATCTATCTATCTATCTATCTATCTATCTATCTATCTATCTATCTATCTATCTATCTATCTATCTATCTATCTATCTATCTATCTATCTATCTATCTATCTATCTATCTATCTATCTATCTATCTATCTATCTATCTATCTATCTATCTATCTATCTATCTATCTATCTATCTATCTATCTATCTATCTATCTATCTATCTATCTATCTATCTATCTATCTATCTATCTATCTATCTATCTATCTATCTATCTATCTATCTATCTATCTATCTATCTATCTATCTATCTATCTATCTATCTATCTATCTATCTATCTATCTATCTATCTATCTATCTATCTATCTATCTATCTATCTATCTATCTATCTATCTATCTATCTATCTATCTATCTATCTATCTATCTATCTATCTATCTATCTATCTATCTATCTATCTATCTATCCATCTATCTATCTTTCTATCTATCTATCTATCTATCTATCTATCTATCTATCTATCTATCTATCTATCTATCTATCTATCTATCTATCTATCTATCTATCTATCTATCTATCTATCTATCTATCTATCTATCTATCTATCTATCTATCTATCTATCTATCTATCTATCTATCTATCTATCTATCTATCTATCTATCTATCTATCTATCTATCTATCTATCTATCTATCTATCTATCTATCTATCTATCTATCTATCTATCTATCTATCTATCTATCTATCTATCTATCTATCTATCTATCTATCTATCTATCTATCTATCTATCTATCTATCTATCTATCTATCTATCTATCTATCTATCTATCTATCTATCTATCTATCTATCTATCTATCTATCTATCTATCTATCTATCTATCTATCTATCTATCTATCTATCTATCTATCTATCTATCTATCTATCTATCTATCTATCTATCTATCTATCTATCTATCTATCTATCTATCTATCTATCTATCTATCTATCTATCTATCTATCTATCTATCTATCTATCTATCTATCTATCTATCTATCTATCTATCTATCTATCTATCTATCTATCTATCTATCTATCTATCTATCTATCTATCTATCTATCTATCTATCTATCTATCTATCTATCTATCTATCTATCTATCTATCTATCTATCTATCTATCTATCTATCTATCTATCTATCTATCTATCTATCTATCTATCTATCTATCTATCTATCTATCTATCTATCTATCTATCTATCTATCTATCTATCTATCTATCTATCTATCTATCTATCTATCTATCTATCTATCTATCTATCTATCTATCTATCTATCTATCTATCTATCTATCTATCTATCTATCTATCTATCTATCTATCTATCTATCTATCTATCTATCTATCTATCTATCTATCTATCTATCTATCTATCTATCTATCTATCTATCTATCTATCTATCTATCTATCTATCTATCTATCTATCTATCTATCTATCTATCTATCTATCTATCTATCTATCTATCTATCTATCTATCTATCTATCTATCTATCTATCTATCTATCTATCTATCTATCTATCTATCTATCTATCTATCTATCTATCTATCTATCTATCTATCTATCTATCTATCTATCTATCTATCTATCTATCTATCTATCTATCTATCTATCTATCTATCTATCTATCTATCTATCTATCTATCTATCTATCTATCTATCTATCTATCTATCTATCTATCTATCTATCTATCTATCTATCTATCTATCTATCTATCTATCTATCTATCTATCTATCTATCTATCTATCTATCTATCTATCTATCTATCTATCTATCTATCTATCTATCTATCTATCTATCTATCTATCTATCTATCTATCTATCTATCTATCTATCTATCTATCTATCTATCTATCTATCTATCTATCTATCTATCTATCTATCTATCTATCTATCTATCTATCTATCTATCTATCTATCTATCTATCTATCTATCTATCTATCTATCTATCTATCTATCTATCTATCTATCTATCTATCTATCTATCTATCTATCTATCTATCTATCTATCTATCTATCTATCTATCTATCTATCTATCTATCTATCTATCTATCTATCTATCTATCTATCTATCTATCTATCTATCTATCTATCTATCTATCTATCTATCTATCTATCTATCTATCTATCTATCTATCTATCTATCTATCTATCTATCTATCTATCTATCTATCTATCTATCTATCTATCTATCTATCTATCTATCTATCTATCTATCTATCTATCTATCTATCTATCTATCTATCTATCTATCTATCTATCTATCTATCTATCTATCTATCTATCTATCTATCTATCTATCTATCTATCTATCTATCTATCTATCTATCTATCTATCTATCTATCTATCTATCTATCTATCTATCTATCTATCTATCTATCTATCTATCTATCTATCTATCTATCTATCTATCTATCTATCTATCTATCTATCTATCTATCTATCTATCTATCTATCTATCTATCTATCTATCTATCTATCTATCTATCTATCTATCTATCTATCTATCTATCTATCTATCTATCTATCTATCTATCTATCTATCTATCTATCTATCTATCTATCTATCTATCTATCTATCTATCTATCTATCTATCTATCTATCTATCTATCTATCTATCTATCTATCTATCTATCTATCTATCTATCTATCTATCTATCTATCTATCTATCTATCTATCTATCTATCTATCTATCTATCTATCTATCTATCTATCTATCTATCTATCTATCTATCTATCTATCTATCTATCTATCTATCTATCTATCTATCTATCTATCTATCTATCTATCTATCTATCTATCTATCTATCTATCTATCTATCTATCTATCTATCTATCTATCTATCTATCTATCTATCTATCTATCTATCTATCTATCTATCTATCTATCTATCTATCTATCTATCTATCTATCTATCTATCTATCTATCTATCTATCTATCTATCTATCTATCTATCTATCTATCTATCTATCTATCTATCTATCTATCTATCTATCTATCTATCTATCTATCTATCTATCTATCTATCTATCTATCTATCTATCTATCTATCTATCTATCTATCTATCTATCTATCTATCTATCTATCTATCTATCTATCTATCTATCTATCTATCTATCTATCTATCTATCTATCTATCTATCTATCTATCTATCTATCTATCTATCTATCTATCTATCTATCTATCTATCTATCTATCTATCTATCTATCTATCTATCTATCTATCTATCTATCTATCTATCTATCTATCTATCTATCTATCTATCTATCTATCTATCTATCTATCTATCTATCTATCTATCTATCTATCTATCTATCTATCTATCTATCTATCTATCTATCTATCTATCTATCTATCTATCTATCTATCTATCTATCTATCTATCTATCTATCTATCTATCTATCTATCTATCTATCTATCTATCTATCTATCTATCTATCTATCTATCTATCTATCTATCTATCTATCTATCTATCTATCTATCTATCTATCTATCTATCTATCTATCTATCTATCTATCTATCTATCTATCTATCTATCTATCTATCTATCTATCTATCTATCTATCTATCTATCTATCTATCTATCTATCTATCTATCTATCTATCTATCTATCTATCTATCTATCTATCTATCTATCTATCTATCTATCTATCTATCTATCTATCTATCTATCTATCTATCTATCTATCTATCTATCTATCTATCTATCTATCTATCTATCTATCTATCTATCTATCTATCTATCTATCTATCTATCTATCTATCTATCTATCTATCTATCTATCTATCTATCTATCTATCTATCTATCTATCTATCTATCTATCTATCTATCTATCTATCTATCTATCTATCTATCTATCTATCTATCTATCTATCTATCTATCTATCTATCTATCTATCTATCTATCTATCTATCTATCTATCTATCTATCTATCTATCTATCTATCTATCTATCTATCTATCTATCTATCTATCTATCTATCTATCTATCTATCTATCTATCTATCTATCTATCTATCTATCTATCTATCTATCTATCTATCTATCTATCTATCTATCTATCTATCTATCTATCTATCTATCTATCTATCTATCTATCTATCTATCTATCTATCTATCTATCTATCTATCTATCTATCTATCTATCTATCTATCTATCTATCTATCTATCTATCTATCTATCTATCTATCTATCTATCTATCTATCTATCTATCTATCTATCTATCTATCTATCTATCTATCTATCTATCTATCTATCTATCTATCTATCTATCTATCTATCTATCTATCTATCTATCTATCTATCTATCTATCTATCTATCTATCTATCTATCTATCTATCTATCTATCTATCTATCTATCTATCTATCTATCTATCTATCTATCTATCTATCTATCTATCTATCTATCTATCTATCTATCTATCTATCTATCTATCTATCTATCTATCTATCTATCTATCTATCTATCTATCTATCTATCTATCTATCTATCTATCTATCTATCTATCTATCTATCTATCTATCTATCTATCTATCTATCTATCTATCTATCTATCTATCTATCTATCTATCTATCTATCTATCTATCTATCTATCTATCTATCTATCTATCTATCTATCTATCTATCTATCTATCTATCTATCTATCTATCTATCTATCTATCTATCTATCTATCTATCTATCTATCTATCTATCTATCTATCTATCTATCTATCTATCTATCTATCTATCTATCTATCTATCTATCTATCTATCTATCTATCTATCTATCTATCTATCTATCTATCTATCTATCTATCTATCTATCTATCTATCTATCTATCTATCTATCTATCTATCTATCTATCTATCTATCTATCTATCTATCTATCTATCTATCTATCTATCTATCTATCTATCTATCTATCTATCTATCTATCTATCTATCTATCTATCTATCTATCTATCTATCTATCTATCTATCTATCTATCTATCTATCTATCTATCTATCTATCTATCTATCTATCTATCTATCTATCTATCTATCTATCTATCTATCTATCTATCTATCTATCTATCTATCTATCTATCTATCTATCTATCTATCTATCTATCTATCTATCTATCTATCTATCTATCTATCTATCTATCTATCTATCTATCTATCTATCTATCTATCTATCTATCTATCTATCTATCTATCTATCTATCTATCTATCTATCTATCTATCTATCTATCTATCTATCTATCTATCTATCTATCTATCTATCTATCTATCTATCTATCTATCTATCTATCTATCTATCTATCTATCTATCTATCTATCTATCTATCTATCTATCTATCTATCTATCTATCTATCTATCTATCTATCTATCTATCTATCTATCTATCTATCTATCTATCTATCTATCTATCTATCTATCTATCTATCTATCTATCTATCTATCTATCTATCTATCTATCTATCTATCTATCTATCTATCTATCTATCTATCTATCTATCTATCTATCTATCTATCTATCTATCTATCTATCTATCTATCTATCTATCTATCTATCTATCTATCTATCTATCTATCTATCTATCTATCTATCTATCTATCTATCTATCTATCTATCTATCTATCTATCTATCTATCTATCTATCTATCTATCTATCTATCTATCTATCTATCTATCTATCTATCTATCTATCTATCTATCTATCTATCTATCTATCTATCTATCTATCTATCTATCTATCTATCTATCTATCTATCTATCTATCTATCTATCTATCTATCTATCTATCTATCTATCTATCTATCTATCTATCTATCTATCTATCTATCTATCTATCTATCTATCTATCTATCTATCTATCTATCTATCTATCTATCTATCTATCTATCTATCTATCTATCTATCTATCTATCTATCTATCTATCTATCTATCTATCTATCTATCTATCTATCTATCTATCTATCTATCTATCTATCTATCTATCTATCTATCTATCTATCTATCTATCTATCTATCTATCTATCTATCTATCTATCTATCTATCTATCTATCTATCTATCTATCTATCTATCTATCTATCTATCTATCTATCTATCTATCTATCTATCTATCTATCTATCTATCTATCTATCTATCTATCTATCTATCTATCTATCTATCTATCTATCTATCTATCTATCTATCTATCTATCTATCTATCTATCTATCTATCTATCTATCTATCTATCTATCTATCTATCTATCTATCTATCTATCTATCTATCTATCTATCTATCTATCTATCTATCTATCTATCTATCTATCTATCTATCTATCTATCTATCTATCTATCTATCTATCTATCTATCTATCTATCTATCTATCTATCTATCTATCTATCTATCTATCTATCTATCTATCTATCTATCTATCTATCTATCTATCTATCTATCTATCTATCTATCTATCTATCTATCTATCTATCTATCTATCTATCTATCTATCTATCTATCTATCTATCTATCTATCTATCTATCTATCTATCTATCTATCTATCTATCTATCTATCTATCTATCTATCTATCTATCTATCTATCTATCTATCTATCTATCTATCTATCTATCTATCTATCTATCTATCTATCTATCTATCTATCTATCTATCTATCTATCTATCTATCTATCTATCTATCTATCTATCTATCTATCTATC